>CM062235.1:7405834-8605834 GCA_031216185.1 Syzygium aqueum | reverse complement strand
GGGCTATGCCTGGTATTACCGGAAAACTGCCAATTTGAGGCGGTACCATTACGTGGGTTGTGCAGTAGGTGATGGATGTTGAGCCTGAAGCGGTACCATTACACGGGCTACGAAGTGTTATGAAATTGAGATGGTGGTAGATGTTGAGCCTGAGGCGGTACTATTACGCGGGCAAGAGACATAGCCTAAGGCGGTACCATTACGCGGGCTAAGAAGTGTTGTGAATATGAGGTGGTCGCAATGAACCTGAGGCGTTACCATTACGCGGGTCATTGGCGAGTCGAGTGAGATAGTGTGATGAGACATAAAGAGTGTGTGGAACATGGAATTGAAAGGCTATGTGTTCGACGTGTGTTTTGGGCATGATATTAATTTAGAATGCACATGTGGTTGGAAATTGTATGTTTGAGACTAACCTGCAGATTGCATGTATCAAAGGCTTGGGTAAGTGCAAACTGTGTACATATATGCAGTTATTGAGTGTTGGCGTGTTTGACTTGTCTGGAGATACGTGTTAGCCTAAGTGGGGTTTATGGTGTGTGCTTGCTGAGAAGTGTTCTCAGAGTTGTTTCAACCAAACAATTTCAGAACCCCAACCTGAGCAATGAACCTTCCACTGCTGCCGCCGCAGCATTTTGGGATTCCTATGCACACCGACCATAATGTTGTTGAGTACCTGGTAGATGATAATTTGACTTGCGTTAAGCATACTAATATAGTATGGGTATATATAGGGCAACCTCTTTGGTAGACCCATACTTATACTGCCCGGATGTTTCGGGACGGGATAGACGAGTTTGGCCCCATTCGTGGATTTGATGTCCCCTTTGATGGAGTAGGAGATTGGGATCCGTCAGCCATACCCCTTCCTGACGATGAGATGACTAGTTTGTATACTAGTCTCGCCCAGTCCGGGCATCAGCTTGCGCCCGCTGCACTTGATTCTTTAGTGGCCGAACTAGATCCGGAGCCGGAAGAATCCCAGGCATGGTATGATCCAATGGATATGGATCTAGATATAATACTCGAGGAGGAACTCAAAGAAGAAGACCCTGAAGAAGAACCCGAAGACGAGCCCGAAGAGGACCCAGAGGTGGAGCCAGAGGAGGAGTTAGAGGCAGTGCTAGAGGAGGAGTCTGAGGAGGAAGAGCGGATTGAGGTATAGGGGGAGTAGGGTGATGAGGACAACTTGATTGAAATTGAGGCTGATTTAGAGTCCTCAAAGGAGCCAATGATTCTAGGGGATTCGGACTCAGGATTTGAGGAGTCGGACTCCGAGTGGATGCCATCCAGGGGGCGTAGGGATTAGTGTTTAGGGGTTGAGTAAGGTTTTGGAAGTGACCCTTTTTTGGAGTAGGACATACCCAGACTACTGATCCTTTTTTATATCGATGGTATATAGTTTAGAAGTTCGGTGTGCATGTATATTATATAGTTTGTAAATGGTGGTTGTTGTGTAAGTTTAAATTGTAAATGGATATTGTATATAAATTGAGGTATAGTATAAAGTTTGGTGGCTTGGCAGTTTATTTCTCCCTAGTACCCTGTTGATTTGATTGTTCGGGTTTATATTATTGTTTTTGTCGCGATCGAACTTTGATAGGATCGTTTGGGTCAGCGACGTTTCTTGGGACGTCTGTTGACACCTAATTTCGGCGCATCATTTAGTGTTAATTTGCATAGAAAATTAGGGATTAAATTTTAACCCCTAAACAAAAATATTTAAATTGCATAACATATAGTTTAGGTTCATTGTATTTTGCATCGGATTGGCGATGTCGAATGAGCTTAAAATTCATCGAACAAAACTCGGTTCGCTCGGAATGCAAGGGCCGGGAATTTCAAGACAAACGGGCTCGGTTGTTTTAATTTGAGCTTAATTCAGCCCATTGTGTTTAATTAATTAAAGCCTAAGTTAATTCAACCCATTTAGATGTTAATTAAAACTAAGCCCAAACCTAAGCCCATTAGGACTAGAAAGCCCGACTAATTGACCTAGGTTAATATTATAAATATATCGTTATACCTCATAACCTAGGGGGCTCTCAGAATTTTCAGAAATCAGATCTTTAGAGAGACTCGGAGAATTTTCGGAGAATGAAATTTCGGAGAGGAAGGAAGAGAGGGGAAGAAGACTCACGCGTGGAAAAGAAAAAGCAAAAGTTGAAAAGTCAAGGCAGAGAGCAAATTTTTTTCCACATTCTGCACTCACCTAGTGAAAAAAGAGAAAAAGTCAGAGGAGGGGGCTACCATCAATGGAGGAGACATACGGCCACAGAATTGAAAAACGGGGAGGCCACACACACGCCCGCGGAGAGCTTGCAAAGAAACAAAAGCCACGAGAGAGAAATCGTGAAGGAGCTGCATCAGATTCTCCAAAGACAGTCTCCCCATGCATAAAACCTAAAAGAAAAGACAAAAGGAAATCTTGGTGGCTGGAGAGGATTATTCACAGAGGCATCCACTTCTACAATATGAGAAAAGCATACTGGGAGGATTCTTCTCTCTGAGCAAATCAAGACTTACACTTATTTTTTCTCACTTTTGTTTATTCCTCACGATCTCTCACGGATGGTCTCATGCATTATCCACATCACCACTTTGACTTCTTCTACATTTAGACACGCTCAACACGTATACATGCGGGATACATGATACAAAGCGCAGGGAAAGTTTCACTCTTGAAGTCCTCGAAGCTGAGTTCCCTCTCTGCCATCACAACGAGCTGCTTGTGATCCACAGTGAGCTCGACGTCGAGAACTGCGAACCACATCAAGCATTCCACACCGTGAGTGAGCCCACCGTCGCCGCTTCGTCCGTGAGCTCGGAGCATCGCCGTGCCACACCGCCGCACCGGACGTCGTTGCACCGCCGCTTGTCGTGCCGCTGCCCCGCCGCACCGGACGCCGTCCCTGACGCCGTGTGATCGCTCTTGACGCCATGCCACCGTTCCCGACGCACCGCCGGTCACCGCCGATCCGCAAGTCCGAGCTCGATCCGAGTTCGAATTTGGAAGTTATTTTCAAATTAGGTAATGGTCATTATCCGATATATTTTCAGAATATTAAGTTTCCTAGTTTGCATGGTTTGAATATTCTTTGAATATTGCATGAATATCTGGTAGATATCTAGATATATTTGGATAATGTTCGAGATATCCGCAATATTTTGAAATATTCAAAATTAGAAAACTTTCCTAATTTAGCAACGTATCTGGACGACTATCTGGCTTTAACCCTAAGGTCCGATACGCGGCGATATGGAAAATCATTATCCTATCCATAACCACTTGGATATGATAATGAATTTTATTCGCTTTCTAAATTCGAACGACCGACTATCTGTTAATATCTATAACCCTATAGATATAATCGATAGTTCGAATTTTGTGCCTAATCCGAGTTTGAAACAAATATAGCGGATCGCGTGGATGATTTGAATGTGGTTGCTATCCTTATTTGTTCGATTGCTTTCCTTTTTAAATAAAAAGAAAATTAAAAAAAAATTGTTTTGTTATTTGAATTAAAATTTTTGCATGTTTCGGATATTCTAAATATATCTAGAAGATAGAGTAATTATTTAGTTTAAAGTAGGACTTGAGATGATCTATTTCCTAGATTAAATTAAGTAATATTCTAATCTTAATAGATTATTTAGTTTATTTTATTATTCCGAATTTTCATAAAAAATCCAAAAAGAGTCATCCTAGGGTAGATTAAATTAGGATAAGTTGCATTCTTAATTTCAGCAATTTATTATTTCGAATTTTTAACAAAAATTTCAAAAAATAAATCATGTTAGGATAGCTTAAGTCATCATAGTTTGCATGTTAATTTAGGCATTTTTACTATTCCGAATTTTAAAAGAAAATGTCAAAAAAAAAAGAAAGTCATTAGTCTGTATGTTATTTTAGGCATTTTTCATTAATTCCGAATTTCATTAGAAAATATTAAAAATAATCATTTTTCCCGTCATTAGAATTAAGACACGTCGTCGCATGACATATATAGTTTGCATGCTAGGTTGCATTAATTCGCATGTCATTTTTGCACGTCATTGCATATAGGTTAGATTTCATTTAAATAAATGAAAAATTAAAAAAAAGAGATTTTGAGTGAATTGCTTTGTTAATTAGAAATCATATTAGGATTGTCTGTATGATTTTTCGCTAACTATGCAGATGCTTGCGTTGGTTCGAGGTAAGTTGTTCTCCTAAGCTTGCAATTTATTTAATGCTTACTGGGTGTTAAATTGGTGGTTTGCGCACCCGCATGAACACCTCACATGTTAGTAACTAGGTTAAAATGGATCCAAACTGCCTGCCAAAACATTTTTGAAAAGAAAATGTATCGAAAGGGCGTTAGACTAGATCTAGCGTAATCAAGTCCCTGGGCTTAGAATCTCTGGTTCGTAGGAATAAAACATATCTCCCTATGTTTTATTTAGGTTTCTAATCAACCTACCGTAAATAGATTAGTGGCGACTCCAAGCATGAAAACATTTGCATGTTAAGAACTTAAACCCTAAGTTGCGAATTGGTAGGGCTTGGGAGAGCCCGAGTTAAGTTCAATCTTAATAATCCATTAGCTCGAGAAAATGAAATTTTTTTAGGGTCGCGACAACGTCGCACTAGTTCGATCGAGCTTGGGGTGTCGCACACTCGTTGGGGTTCAGGTCGTGACACGAAAGATCAAGGATGATACTCTTGACGGCCATGAATGACATTGATCCTACTTGTGTGAAGGTGATAGGTCATCCAAGGAATAATAACAAGCCCAAAAGACTTTTGACATTTTGTCTTTAGTTACCCCAAACTAATATATTCGAGCCATATTTACATCAAATTACGGTAAATCTAAAATTTTTGGGAGGTAAATGTGGTATGGGTGCACTAGTTTGGGTAGATGTGGCAAGAGTATACCGATTTAGGATTTTTTATGACGTAAAATTAGTTTAGGGTAAATATGATATAAATATACCAGTTTGGGATAAATGTAGCACTGGTATACTAGTTCATGAATTTTTGCGATACAAAAATTAGTTTAAAATAAATGGGTATAAGGACACTATTGGTGCTATAACTTGTGTACAGAGATTACTTTGGTGCTATAACTTTTTTTCGGATCACTTTGGTGCCAACTTTTTTTAAAAACGATCACTTTAGTGCTAATGCTGACATGGCCACCGGAAATCTGACGCAGCTCTTTTTTTTATTAATTTCCAATGCTAATATGGCTTACCGGAAATCTGACGTGGCTTTTTTTTTGCCGGAGTCACTAAAATGATCTATTTTCTCCGATTTTGGCACTAAATTGATCCGAAAAAAAGTTATGGCACCAAAGTGATCTCCGTACACAAGTTATGGCATCAATAGTGTCTTTTTGTCAAAATAAATGTATCATGAATATTCTAATTTCATATTTTTGGTGATATTAATTATTTTTTTAAAATCTAATAAAGGTGAAGTACTTACTCACTTCAATGTCTTTATTTGATCATTTTGAGTGCCCATCCATCTATTTCAATCATATCACTTTACCTTTCACCTTTTCTGTTTTTTATTGTGTTGATTTTTATTTATATTTTGTTTGTTAAGATGAGTCTTTCTCATTCACGCCGAAAAAAACTCAATGAAGTGATGAGAAGTTTATCACGAGAAAATATCAGTTTCCTTCCTGTTCACATTGTTCGCCTTTCAAATTAAATAAATATTGTTAATAAATTAACACTAAAAGTCAAATAAAGAATCTGCAAACTCTGCTCAAGAAAATTTGATGTTTGTGGAGTTTTAAAAAATATGTGGTCTTCATGCGTGCAACACATGGTATGTTTTACTAGTATCTCACACTATACATCAAACATTGAACTATCCCTTCTTTTTGCCAAAAAAACACCAAGCTTTCTTACTTGATTTTGCCAATTGCACAAATTTATTTGATAAAAACATGATATATTTTTCAATTTAGCCTGCTAAATTTAGGACTAACAACGTAAATTAAGCTAAAGTATCATCATAACACTTAAACCCATCTACTAGTAGCCATAAAATAGTGGAAATCGTAAACTTATCCCAATCTTAGTGCTTAGGTTTGTACAACTGGTTTGTTGTGAGGAAGAAAATTCTTTGTTGAGGTTTGTCAAGTTTGGTCTGTTTTTTTTTTTTCCCTTTTCTATGTGAAAAAGAAATGGGAAGTGGACCATGCCAATAATACTGGCAATGAATGGCGAGCCCGGTACGACAAAATTTTCACTTTCCACGCTCATTTACAATTACAACTTTTTTGACAAATGATGCCATGTCTCTTTGCTTGGACTCTTGAGTCTCCCCCTCATTTTCGAGGAAATATTGTATGGTCTTTGGATTATTTGATCAAAGTCGTCTCCATCGTGGATCACGTAAGCCATATAGTACAAACCACTTAATTGATGATTGAGATGAGATTAGTCTAAATTTTTGGATCAGGTTATTTCTCATAACCATTTTGATCTAAAAATGATGTAATGCTTACCGTAATGTCTTTATTTGATGATTCCGAGTGCACATCAATCTATTTTAATAATTTCATATTATCTTTCATCGTTTTCATTTCAACCGTGTTGATACATTTTCCAATTTGTTTATTTTAAAACGAGTGTTTCTCATTTCATACTAAAAAAAAAAATCAATGAAGTCGTGAAAAATTTGGTAGATAGCTAATTCTTGCATTATTTTTTTTATTTTCATGAGAAAATATTAGTTTCCTTCTTTTTCATATAGTTCTTCTTTTAAATAACATACATATTGTTAATTTATTAACACTGAAAGTCAAATAAATAATCTTCCATATGCTCAAGAAAATTTGATGTTCATGCAGTTTTAAAAAAAAATTGTGGTCTTAATGCGTGCACACGCTGTACGTTTTACAGGTACTCAAACTATATGTTAAACATTGAACTATCCCTTTTTGCTGTAAAACACCGAACTATCTTACTTGATTTCCCTGATTACATAAATTGATTCGATAAAAACATGAGATGATTTTTTAATTTATCCTACTAAATTTAATTAGGACTTACAACGTAAATTAACACTTAAACCCATCTATTAATAGCCTTAAGATATTGGAAATCATAAAATTATCCCAATCCTAGTGCTTAGGTTAGTTCAACTGGTTTATCACAAGGAAGAAAATTCTTTGTTGAGTTTTGTCAAGTTCGGTATTTTTTTTTCCTTCTTTTCTACGTGAAAAAGACGGGAGGTATTATTTCACTGGTAACTGGACCATGCCAATAATACTAGCATTGAATGGCGAAGCACATCACAAGAAAATACAGCTTTTGACAGATGATGCCTTTATCATGCTTGGACTCTTGACTCTCCCTACCATTTTTGAGACAATATCGTATGGTCTTTGGACAGGTAGATGGTCTCTACATATATATTTTGTTCACATTCATACATACGTACATACACACATACCTACATATATATTTTGGCTCTCAAATTTGACTGAGCTAAAATTTATTGGCTTGTTTCCAATAAATTCCATGGTTCGATGGAAACTAATTAACAAGGCCGATTTAACTTCACCAGTTTGCCAATCATGGCCCTTTCCTACAACAGTTTCATTGGTGAGCTACCATCCAAGTTGTTACAGTTGTTTTTATTCTGGGTAAATTTGATTTCAGAGTATATGGATATTCTGCAAGAACTTTTTTCCATGGGTTGGGAGAGTGTGACTTGTGGAATGAAACTGATGGATAAAGGCACGGAAAGGGAATACTCAAAGGTTCAATATGCCATTATGGCAATTAATCTCTCCAACAAGAAGTTCGCGAAACTCATACCCGCGCCAATTAGAAATTTGAAGCCACTTCATTCACATGCTTAACCTTTCAAACAAAAATCTCACTAGTCCGATCCCACCTTCCTTAACTGAGTTGACTCTGCTGGAATCTCTAGACCTTTCTTTACACATGCTCTCCGAAAAAACGTGTGGTCCATTCAAACGTGTGGTCCATGCAAAAACAATGAGCTAGGTAATAAAATAAACCTTGGAATATTTGGAAGAAACCAAATCAATCTATGTCAAGGAACTCGAGGACTCTTAGGGTCGATCGGCTAATGAAAAAATAATTCTAGGAAATCATTTTCGAACTTTCCAACATTTGGATGATGAAAAACTATTCGATTGATAAAAACGTTTTCTATGGACTTGAAGCAACAAACTTAGATTTGGGAAGACAATTTCCCTTCTAGCAATAAAGAAATCATGTTCCCTTATTTCTTGTTGTGCGTCCAAGTGAAAAGAATATAAAATTTTCATATTGTTTCCCATCTCCTGAATATACTTTATTGATGCTCCCATTTTTCAACTTTCTCAAAGAACACAGTCATATATAATACTTTACTAATATGATTTCATAATTTTTTCCTAATCTCTTTGTAATTCTTGTTATTTTGATGGATTACAGAATAAAAAAAAACATGTTGATTTCAGCTTGTCGTCCATGATTTGTCATCTTTAATGATACAAACTCCGTTTAGTGGATTCACTTATTATCAAATACCACAAAAATCTTTACCAAAAAAAAAAAAATACCACAAAACCAATTTTTGAAACTTATTTTCACAAGAGCAGTGTTACTTGACAAAGACGAGGACTTGTCAATCCTAAATCTAAATTATCTCATGAAAGTAGATACCTGGACCGCCTTTCGCGGCAAGTTCACCTTGAAAGATCCATAGACTAATGTTCAAATATGCTCCTCGACTTGGATCAATGCCAGAAAGCTAGAGTTGTCCTTTTAGACATTTATGATTACTAAACGACGTGACGTGTCTAACTATGACAATTTGAAATTGACTTCATTGACTGAAGTGTTCGCAGAACCAAAAAAAGAACCTACATCGTTGAGGCAACTCAACACTCGATGAGGAAGTGTTTTCATTTTCAAGTAATGATTGGATAACGGTTATTAAGCAAGACCTGTCTCGTCCATTATACAAGAGCTGTGTTTTTCATAAAACATTAATTTTCATTCACACAATGCTGTCTTTCAAATCTTTCACGTTTAAATTAAAATTTGATTTATCTATTTTTTTTATAACCCAGGGAACCCCCGCATGGCCGACAGCCGGGAGGTAAACCCTGGGAGCGACACGTGCTAGTAACCACACACGTGCACCGGTGTAGTCACCCTGCAGCGCCCGGGATTCGAACGCTCAACTTTTTGCGAGAGGAGGAGCGCCCTTTCCAGCAGTGCCACCCAGGCGGGTGGTGATTTATCTATTTGTACTTTCTCATAAAATCAAAATTTATGAAATGTGCACGAAACCTTAATTCTTTCTACTAAAAATTTCCTCCATGGTTATAAGAAAATAAACTTATGATTCATACAATTCAAGACATTTTTTTCACATTGAACTTAATTTAAATTGAGGAAACCCGTTCAAGTTGCCTTCTTCAATATATTTAACTTCTCAATTTCCATCACACTTTTGCACCAATGATCCGTTTCTTCTTTATATTAGATAATCCTCTTCGCTTCTCTCTTATTCGCGTGCATACGCACATACAATTTTTTTCTTCCATGCTTTATTTTTATCTAAAAATGGTGCAGTATTTACTGTAATGTCTTGGTATGATGATTCTGAGTGCACGTCAATCTATTTCAATATTATCATATTATCTTTCATCGTTTTCATTTAAATTGTGTTGATATTTTTTTTTCCGATTTGTTTAGTTTAAAATGAGTGTTTCTCATTCCATATTGAAAAAAATCAATGAAGTCGTGAAAATTTGGTAGATAACTATTCTTGCATTATTTTTTTATTATTATGAGAAAATATTGGTTTCCTTCTTTTTCATAAACTTCTTCTTTCAAATAACATAAACATAGTTAATTTTTTGACGCTGAAAGTCAAATAAATAATCTTCCATATGATCAAGAAAATTTGATGTTTATGCAGTTTTAAAAAAAAATGTTGTTGTAATGTGTGCACACACAATGCGTTTTACTAGTAATCTCAACCATATGTTAAACATTGAACTATCCCTTCTTTTTGCCATAAAACACCGAACTACCTTACTTGATTTTCCTGACAACACAAATTGATTTGATAAAAACATGAGATGTTTTTTTTAGCTTATCTTGCTAAATTTAGGACTTACAACGAAAATTAACCCTAAAACCCATCTATTAATAGCCTTAAACTAGTGGAAATTGTAAAATTATCCCAATCCCAGTGCTTAGGTTAGTTCAACTCGTTTGTCACCAGGAAGAAAATTCTTTGTTGAGTTTTGTCGAGTTTGGTATTTTTTTTCTTCTTTTCTACGCAAAAAAGACAGGAGATATCATTTCACTGGTAAGTGGACCATGCCAATAATACTGGCAATGAATGGCGAAGTACGGCACAAGAAAATACAGCTTTTGACAGATGATGCCTTTATCTTGCTTGGACTCTTGACACGCTTTGCCATTTTCAAGAAAATATCGTATGGTCTTTGGACAAGTAGATGGGTTCTACAGTAGATTCTAATTGAGACGAAATATGTAAAATGATTTAAATTTGTTACACAGCCTGTACTTAAGTCGTGTCAGACGCATGACAGCGCACGTGATACAATTAAGAGAGAAACTTCACTGGTCAAAAATCAAAATGAAACCACGAAGGAGAAAATTAGCCTCAAACTTGATGAATCCGAGACCAAAATTGACTTTTTTGATGATAATTTCAAGTGAGGTAGGGAGAGAACAGATGAACAAGTGAGTTTACAGTTAGAGAGACATGAGCCCACCTATAAAAATGGGCTTATTGATGAAAGTCCGCACGAGCAACTCATATGGATGAACAAACAACGATGAACAGCCTCTGTACTTGAAATTACGCCTTGAAGCTGTGTTGCCAATTTCCAATATGTCGCCAAAAGAAACTAATGGATACTATATCGAAAGTATGACAGAGAAATATAGATAAAAGGGCACAATGCCAAGCCACTCTGCTTGTGCTCTAGATGATAAAACAAATGTATATAGGTCTAACATCGTGCAGTTTTCAAACCCCTACAGAAGGGATACATAAAATCCATGAAAAGTATTGGGGTCAAGCACTTTGAATGGCCAAGTAGCAAGATATATCCATTGACAGAACGAATTCCTGCTGCCTATAAAAAGCTTCTCCGTTGCACTCTCCCACGAAAACTCACTTCAGTAACCAAAAGAACAAAACACAAAAGCAGAAAAATATGGCAGCCTTATCATTATATCTGCTGCTTACTTGGATGTTCCTACTCTCTCTCTTTCACACTAGGCTTGCTGAGGTATCTTGTCATTCGGATGAGAGCTCTGCCTTAATGGAATTCAAGAGAAGTTTCAGAACCAACAGGACAGATTGGCGATGCGTTTATCCAAAGGTCCACTCTTGGTCTCTGGATGGAAGTGGAGATTGTTGTTCGTGGGACGGCATCAAATGTGATGAGGTCACCGGCCGAGTGATTGCCCTCGACCTTAGTAGCAGTTGTCTCTCGGGCACCATGAGTCCCAACACCACTCTCTTTCGACTCGTTCACGTGGAGTCGCTCAATCTTGCTTACAACAGCTTTGACTTCTCCCCAATCCCATATGGCTTCAGCAATCTGTCCAGGTTACAATACCTTAATCTCTCCGTCTCAGACTTTTTTGGTGAAATCCCTCTGGATATCTCGCAGCTCTCCGGGTTAGTTTCTCTCGATTTGTCCGCTTCTTGGGGGAAGACACTTCATTTGCCCAACATGGGCGACCTTGTCCATAATTTGACTGGGCTAAAAGAACTCAATCTTTATTCCGTAAGCTTGTCATCCCCTATCCCTCCCGTGCTAGCGAATTTCTCCTCCTTGACATCGCTTAGGCTTCGATATTGTGGATTGAATGGAGACTTTCCGGTCAGTATTTTTCAGCTGCCAAAGTTGGAAGTCCTAGACATTAGTGGCAATTCCAACCTTTCTGGTTTTTTTCCCAAACCGCATTGGGTTTCTCCATTGAAATCGTTATACCTTTCCCAGACCGATTTCTCAGGAGAAATACCCGCTTCGATTGGAAATCTTATTCTCTTGAATGAGTTAAAAGCTGGTGAGTGCCATTTTTCGGGGTCACTTCCCTCTTCATTGGGTAATCTTTCTCATCTCACTACACTAGACCTTTACGGAAATAACTTGCAAGGTCAAATCCCTGTTTCCTTTGCTGATCTTACCCAGCTATCGGTGCTAATGCTCTCTTCCAACAACTTGAGTGGTGATACTTTGGAGTGGGTGGTCAACTTGACAAAACTTACCGTCTTGGACATTTCAGGTAATAGTTTCTTCCTCTCTGCCGATTCGATTGGATCTCTTTCCTTCTCTCTCTGCAACTTCATAGAACCGCCGACCTCTCGAGCTCCACGCCGCTCGCTCCCTCCCCGACCACCACCAAAACCCCCGCCGCGACGGCCACAAGCAAAACCAAAAACATGGACTTCCTCCTCTACCTCAAGGCCTACCTCGCCAAGCGAGATGCCACGAAGATCATCCTCTCCTCCTCCCTCCTACCCGAAACCCTACCCCCTCCATCAATGGCCGTCACTCGCGTGTTCTGTCGAAGATCAGCGCGTGGGGGGAGCTCGTCGGGTACATCGGGAGCGTGAGTCTGAAAATCAAGGATTTAAGGAGGTTGCGGGAGGACAAGACGTGCGTCGAGTCGAGCATCGGGATCGCGACGTCGAGGGGGATCAATTGCGAGGAGGAAGAGCTGAAGTTGAGGAAGTTGTGGGAGAAGAAGTTGATGAAGAAGAAGCCGTCCTTGGTTCAGGACCTGGCCGAACTTGCCAAGCCGGAAGGCCTTCTGGCTCAGGCCGTCGCTGGACTCGAAGCTCTTGAGGCGGCGATGGTGGTTTCGCTTGTGGCCGTCACGGTGAGGATTTTGGTGTTGGTCGGGGAGGGAGGGAGCGAGTGTCGGTGGAGCTCGAGAGATGGGTGGTTCCATGGAGCTGCAGAGAGAGAGAGAAGGAAAGAGACACGACCCGAACCGGCAGAGAGGGGGAGAGGGAGAGAAACTTTTCCAAATTTTCTGAAGGTGGGACCCACAGTGCCACTTTTCGTCCACTGAGTGGGCTGGTGCATAGATGACGTGGCGTCACATTTGCTCCTAATATTCTCAAATGCGGTTAGTCCATGGCGCAACTAACGCTCCTTTGTCTTATGCCTTTGTTTTCTTTCTGTTTGGTAGATAATCGGCTAAGCGGTGGACTTCCATCTTCGTTTGAGAACCTAAAGCAGTTGACTTGGCTCGACCTTTCTCACAACGACTTGCACGGTGATATTCCGGGCACATTGTGGAATCTGAAGGATCTTGAATTCCTTGACCTGAGGTCGCTTAATCTCAGTGGTGTTGTGAATGGAAATGATCTACTCAAACTCAAGAACTTGAGCAGTTTAGATTTGTCCTTCAACAATATATCGTTCGCCAAGTCATTTAGCAATGCCACTACATCGAAGCTTGCCTACTTAATCTTGGATTCGTGCAACTTGATCGAGTTCCCACTGTTTATAGGCTACTTAAGCAAATTGGAGATCTTATCCCTACCACACAACAGAATCCGAGAGACCGTTCCTAGATGGATGTGGAACAATAGTAAAGAATCTCTCTTGTATATAGATCTTTCTCACAATCTTTTAATCGGCTTCGAAAACAACCAAACCGATCTTCCTTTGCCGAACTTGAACTATCTTGACATTAGTTCTAACTTGCTAGAAACTACCCTCCCTGTCCCACCTCCCTCGGTCATGATATACAACATCTCCAACAACTTTCTATATGGGGAAGTTCCAACATCCATTTGTGATCTGAGCTCTCTTGCACTGCTTGATTTGTCCATCAATGCTTTGAATGGCACACTTCCTCCTTGTCTCGGTGGTATTGGTCCTTTGAATTTATTGAACCTCGCAAGAAATAAATTCGATGGCATGATCCCTCGCATTTACCAAGATGATTGTGCATTGAGGATGATCGACCTAAGAGAAAACCGACTAAGAGGGATTGTTCCGAGATCTTTAGGAAATTGCGGAATGCTGGAGTATTTGAATCTTGGTGACAACCAAATTAATGATACATTCCCATTTTGGCTATCGGAATTGGCCTACCTCAAAGTTATTGACTTGCAGTCCAATAAGTTTCATGGTCCCATTGAAGGTCATCTAAGTCATCTTAACTTCGCCAATTTACACATCCTGGACCTCTCAAACAACAACTTCAATGGTAAACTTCCTTCCAATTTGTTACAAAGTTGCCGTGCCATGAAGTTTATTGATAGTCAAGATGAGTTGGCATATATGAATATACATAATATGTCTGGTATTGTAGTCGGTGGAGGTGGGTTGACTTATGCAATGACCTTGATGAGTAAGGGCATGGAAAGGGAATATACGAAGATTCCAGATATGCTTGTGGCAATTGACCTCTCTAGTAACAAGTTTGAAGGTTTCATTCCTGATCTCATTGGAGATCTGAAGTCTCTTCGTATGCTCAACCTTTCAAACAACTTCCTCACTGGTAGTATCCCTACTTCCTTGGCAAACCTGACAGTGCTTGAATCACTGGATCTTTCCCTGAACAATCTCGTGGGAGAGATTCCTCAACAACTAGCTAGCCTCACATTTCTTGAGGTTTTTGATGTCTCTCACAATCAACTATCGGGACCAATACCACGTGGAACTCAATTTGACACATTCGGGAGCAGTTCATTTGCGATGAATGAGGGTTTGTGCGGAAGTCATCTTCCAAATAATGCACAAATGGTGATAACGCTCCACCACCATCTTTCACAGTAGATAATGAAGAAGAGTCTCTATTCGACTTGGATTGGAAAATCGTGTTGGCTGGTGTTGGAGTTGGGTTTTTGGTTGGTGTTGTGCTGGGGAACCTGATCATTAACGAGAAGAGTAGGTGGCTCTTGCACTACTCCAAGAAAATGGCAAAAGGATGGAAAAAGGTGAGGAAAGCTCTGGCAAGCTAGAAAATATGCAGCTAGATACTTAATGCATACATGTATGTCTGAAGATTCTAGTCTATGTTTGTTTGCATGGTTCAGCATACTATTATGGAGATGTTGTTTTCTTGCTCATGAAAGTTAGTTCTTTAGGTTCTCAGAGAACATCTCTGTCCATATATACATCAGCAATCTCATAATGTTTTGTTGTAATAGACTAACAGTACTAGCCAAATGACTCTCATGGATATAGAGGATGTTATCTGGGACCTGGTTTATCTATCCATTTTTTTTAAAGCCTGTAGATACTGCGATTTACAGACGTAATTGAGATAAGTGGATACCAATGAGAAGCCAATTATTATACATGGTTGAGGATGACATAGAAAGTTTTGTCGTCCATGGAAACCAAGGAGATTGGTGTGAAATCTTCATGGTTCGTAAATAGAAAGCACCTTAAGTTGTTTTCGTAGAGACTATCCGCCTTAAGTTAAATGTAAAATTGTTACCTTAAAGAGCATATAATTTGATGAGTGATTTAGTCTAACGAGTACAAATGTGAACATGAAATCTAGCAAAATAACGATTTCAACATAACTTTCTACGATTGAACATAATTAGAAGGATAATATTGGAACAAGTAGAGTAGTGAACAGGGCCCATGGAAGTCCCCATCTCCATCCTCATCCCATGCCTACGAAGTGCGGGGGTTAGAGCGATAAAAAAATGGATTATATTCGTGCTAGTTCTTTTAATAAGAATGACAAAAAATAAGTAAAAATGGGAGAGATAAAAGGGTACCATTCGCACCAATTAATGACTCGGTTGAGATGGATTGAATCTGAACTCACAAACTTGTATTTAGAAGTAGGAGTTACTAAGGAAATAGTTAATGATCTATGAGAATTCAGAAAAGACCTTTTCTTTCGGTGGATGATGATCCACTTCCGATCCTGACAACATTGGAAAGAAGAGAAACAAAAAGGTACATGAAAAGGGGGCATTGCAATTTACCATGGCCCCATTCGTTCCAAGTCATTATAAAAAGTGGAGGAATTCATTATGTTCGCATGTGAGGACCAATTTTGTTGAAGGAATTGAAGTGCATTCCTTGCATTCGGAGGCGAATGAACAGCTTCATCATTTCCATTTCAGTTAGCTGAGGAATAACTTCAACAGCCTGAGTTTCCCATTTCTTCGCATATGCTTTTTAAGACTCCGTTGACTATTTTTTCGTGCGGGCCAAATCCTCACGGGATAACATAGTTTTTATGATAGAATGGTATAGCTGAAGGAATGCATAAAGTTGCGAAAGTCAAGCGATCGAACAATAAAATTTATAGAATAATAAAATAAATCGGACACCAGATTTACGTGGTTCGATTGTAGTAACTTACGTCCGCGGGAAGAGAAGCAACGAATTTCACTATAGATCAAGTGATACAATGGATATTACAATCATATTTGAGTCACTCAAACACTATAAGTATTTTCCAAACCTCAATTACATTCAATAACTCGCTACAAATACTTAAATTCTTTGTGTAATTCCACGAATAAAACCTGTTAAAATATATCTCGAATTTGAACCTGCGAACGAAATTCGATCTAAGATAAATTAAAGAAAAATTTGAAAGTTGAATATTTATGGATGTTCACCATGAAAATCTCTATTTCCTGTTTGACTACAAAGAAGTTAAAAGTGGAAAGTCCAGTTGGACTTGTGTTTGACCGTGAAAACAAGACTCCAAGAAGAGGAAAGTCCGTCGTTGCCGTTGTTGATGAATACGCGAAGTATTGAAGCGCCGCGGTTGACGTGAAGATATTTTAAGCGAGTGCTCGGCGTGGGTTATTCTCGTGGGTTTCGTTCGTGGAATTACATCAAGAATAGGAGTGTTTGTAGCGATTAAATTTTATGGTAAAATTTATATATAATTTCTATGTGAAATTGAGAGATTATTTCATAAGAAATTATAAGGTTAATCACTGTGTGAGTTATTGAGTGTGATTGGGGTTTGGAAAATACTGAGAGTATTTGAGTTACTCGAATGTGGTTGTAATTTTCATTATTTAGTTCGATTTATAGTGAAATTTTGTGCTGATATCCCCGTGAACGTAGGTCATTACGATCGAATCACGTAAATTTAGTATCTAATTTATTTTATTATTCGACTGCTTGCTTTCGCAACAAAAGCCACAAGATTGCCCACTGCTAAGCACTCGTAAACGGCGCTTCAGCAATCTCTTCGCTAAGAAAAGAACATCCCCTGATCGTGAGCGCATATATACGTATACACACGCGGTCAACGAAGTCAACGCGTAATAAAGCAATTCACTACTGGAAGAAGTCCCGTGTTGGTCAACGAAAGAAGCTCATGCCGATTGGGATCAGGAAATGAAATCCAGTCATGCTTTCCCCTTCTATTTTATTTTATTTTATTTCTTCTTCCACCGTGTAATTATCATGGCCAACTGCAGCACGGAACAACTTCCGTTCTTGATCACGACTTCACCACGAAAGTAATTTTTGTATTATGTACCGCTCGATTTTGGACGTCCGTAAATATCTAACTCGAAATATTTAAATTTTCATAAATAATAATTAATGTCGGATTAGGTTTTATCTTTCGGACTCAAACTCGAGATATATTTTAACACATAAGATATCTCTTTTTAATTCTTCATTTAACACATAAGATATCTCTTTTTAATTCTTCATCAGATTTGTCTTCTTTTTGAATAACCATTGTAATGCAGGTCCAGTGACACTCTCTTGAAAGGTTTGAATCATCAGCTATGCTTGATCAGCGTATTGTACCGTCTTGATATTGTAATATTGTAGATGCGCCTTCATGAAGGTTGTGCCATCATATTTGTAGAAGTCAGGCACCTTAAATCTATCAGGAACTTTAACCTTGCTAGGGCAAAATGAACTTGCCACGTTTTGGTCAAATATATCCCCTTTTAGATACACCACCCGTCTTTTTAGTGTAGCATCGAACTCTATTATCTCAGGTAAACTAGATTGTTCAGAGGACATCTTGTCTCCACCCTTCAGGTTGGAGGTTCCCACTTAAATGAAGCATCCACGTTGTCGCGGCGCTTTTGCTTACTGAGATGAGCTACTGTAGCACGCAACTCATCAACTTGATTTTGGACACTTGCAATTTACTTGTTCATGCCATTGAGATCCATTTGTAATGCGACAATGTCACCTAGGTAGAGGAATAATAAAGCAATAAGCATAATGACTTAATAGGACCGGTTCATGACAATGGTCCACTGGCCAATTTTTGTTTTTAACTAGGAAAAGTTTACTTAATTAAAGACATTAAGCATAATAAACCTATAACGAAATATCTATTAAATTCAAAGCAAGAAATCATTATCAGGGATCTGATCATAAGTTTTAAAGATCGATTAGCACGACTCAAGATGGGAAAATTTCCTAATTGGAATTATGCCTAAAATGTTAAACAAATCATGGTTAGAATAAAACCAATCATCTTAGGCAATTTAAATATTCAATCGAATTAGGAAATTACCTAGATTATGAATCCAACTCAAGCGGTGACTGGTGACGGGGAGAACACGTTCACGAACGAATCCCACGACGGTGCAAGAGACTTGGGCTTGGCTATGGTTTGCCGGACTAATGTTGGAGACACGGCATGGACAAGGCAGCACTGGCGTTGCAGCAGTAAGGACTCCGGTGAATCGGTAGCTGCTCGCTGAAGGTGGCCCAGCAAAGGTGTTGGTGACAACTCGGACATCACCGGGAAGCTTTGTAAGTCGCCGGAAAAACCTGCACAAGTAAGATTCAAGAGCCTTTAGCAAAAAAAGAAGTAAGATTCAAGAGCGGCCACGAGAAGAATCATGCCACAACCTGTGAGGGGGACTGGTTATAAGCGATCAGCAATAAAAATCATGGACAAATTCAGCTATGTCAAACTGGCTACAACGCTTCTATCTGGCAACAGGAGCAACAGCAGCCAGACAACAGAGACCACCATGTGGAGCAAGAGCAATCAGTAAGACCTGGGCAACGAGCGGCAATGGTGTGCTCCAGGAACTGCACCAAGAAAATCAGCAACGAGCAGAGACCGGCTGCTAGTGACAGGAACAGAGATACGGCCAACAGGAGTACGGACGTCGCAGACTAGAATTGCAACAGCACAGGTGCTGATTCACGGTCAGTACAGGCGGGACATTGTGGCGACCAGCAATGAGGCATGTGACATTTCCAGAAAATGTTTTTCATGAATATTTTTCGGTATTTGGACGAAACCTGAAAATGAATCGGAAAACATTTTCCGTTATTTGGTAAAGAAAACATTTTCCTTTGCTCATTCCATTGTTTTCCATGTACATTTGAACACTCCAAACCAAAACTAAGCAAAGCTTCAGACCGAAACTCCACACTCTCAAGCGCACTACACATATCATCACGTATTCTGATACCAACCAAAAACTTGTACGTTTTTACATGAATTGAACAACGGAGCGCACATACGTTAGAACCGTATTTGCGCCCTTCATACTCAGAATAGCGTACAAATGTTTTACTCCACATCTCCGGCCACCACAGTATTTCCATCGTCAATTGCCAGCCATCGCAGATACACGATCAAAACCATGATGACTGACAGCTCAGAATACAAAAGTTGGAAGGGAATCAAAACAGATAGACTATGATAAGGCCTACGAGACACGATTACATTCAATTTCACAAGTGGCTGATCCAGCACTTATATTGACATAATTCATAAGGTATTGTTCGCTCAAATAGTAGCATCCAATTTCATAAGAAGCAAAAAAGGAGAGGAGGAAGAAGATTGAGATAATTATACAATGGCAAAGAGGCTTCTTCATTGCAATTCAAAGATTCCCGATACGACGCGCCAAAAGCTGATCCAATTCCCACTCGATATGAGCGATCAAACACAGTGTAAAGCAGAACTTCAAATGTGGAAAAGAAACACGGGATGGAGAGAAAAGCGTGACAAAGGAACGAACAGACTAGGCCCCTTCGCCTCTCGAGGACTCATCTATCTCCAGAGATCACGCGGACCAAAGAAGACGACTATTTGCGGAACGAAGATCAATTGATTTCGCTCGTGTGCAGGACCAGAGAAGACGGCTTGTTGCAGATCGGTGGATCACTGCTCGTCTGAAAGCCGTCCATTGCTCGACACTGCAAATGAGGAGCAAGAAGGAGGGGGAGAAGGAGAAAGCGTAGAGGTGGAGAAGGACGAATAGTAGCCCTCGGAGGCGGAGAGGTGAGGAGAAAGCACGTGAGAAGAGGAAGGTGGAGGACGGGAGAAGTTCATTTCCTAAAGTCATTTGCCCCCATTCTGAACGTGCTTTTTCTATATGATCTTTTGAGCGAGCCATCTTATATTCTCCACCAAAATCTTTCACGATCCTTTGGGTTGGCTCTCTTTTCCAAACCGAATTGAACTCGGTTTGTTGTTCATTTTTTATCTCACGAGCTCAATCTTCGGGACTCTGCCAGCAACCTTTATCTAGTCCAATGTGGAATTGATCTTGGCATCACTTTGAACTCAAATTTGAACCAAGACTGATCAAGGATGTACCACTGTGGATCATCCTATCTTGAAAATATATTTGGCCGTCCTCGTCCCCCAATTTGAAACTCTAATCCGCAAAGTCCGATATTAATCCTTATCACGGCCGACTATATAGGAAGGTAACGCAACGCGTACTCGTCCGCGATATGGAATTGTCATGCGAGTGGCATGTGCAACGTGTGGCCTAAATGAAATGCGAACTACTGCAAATTGTATTTTTGTCTGAGGATCAAGTCAATTCCTAATTTTCTTATCCAATAAATTAAATATGGTAAACAACATTTAGGTGTCAAACAACATACAAGGCATCCAAGAAAAAGAAAGCTATTTTTCACGTCATGTTCCGGCATTATCTAACGGTCATCTCAATGCGAATTGACCAGTCGGAAGGACCTAATTAGAAAATTTATATAAGCTTAAGGACTTGACAACAAAATTATATATAATTACAAATATTTCTTTATTATTATCCATGGATATTATACACATCCAACGGTAATTATAAATTATAGAAAATGATATTTAATTGGGTAGTATATCTACTATACGCAGTATATATATATATATATATATATATATATATATATATTTATCATCAATTCCTTATTTGTTCTAAATTTTACATAGATAATTAGTGGTTAGGCCTGTTCTGTATCTTTGTTTCTGGCGATTTGATTCCCACCAAATTCTTCGAGGCTTGGATGGCGAAAAAGCTGCATTGGGATTAGGCAGATGATCCGTAGTATATACCATAATATGTAAAATGTACGTATTGATTTCGGTCATGGATAAATGAATGTTTTGCAATGAATGGAGCATAATACTACTCCAAGAGTCCATCTTAGTGCAATATCTAAAACTATCACACGACGCTTTGAGTTGAGTTCCGAGAGACACCACTTGAAATGGTCGATTGATTATCAATCAGTGAAGGAGCAACTTGGAAGATGAATGGTGTCCCGTGTCTTTGAGTATGTACGCGCAAGTATACGATGATGGAGTGCTGTAAAAAAGTATTTGAGATCGTCGAACTTTAGCTTTCCCGGAGAAATTATTTCGTTGATTTACTTGTGGATCGAATTAAGGGTGAATAAATTATTTATATTTTTTGATCAAAAATTTTTTTTATTTGCAAGAGAAAAATAATCATCTAATAGATTTTATATTTGATATTTAGTCGGGCTCTTTAATTGAGGAGTCGATTTTTAAGTACTAAAATTCAATAATTATAGTTTAATATATTTTAGGTTTTGTAATCGATTGGATCTCATATGCACTCTCAAGAATCATGAAAAATTTCCTATACAAAGTCTCTAAGATTTTAGGGTCACTTTTCATTGATGTTGTATAGTATAATATAAATGAATACTAATTTAAGGTCACATAGGGTAAAATGGGTATTAATTTTAATTTTTCAGGTTTACCTCACTTCATGAGAATGATATTTTTTTATTGGTCGATAAAACAGAAATTTCATTAACCCAATGAAAGTCTGTTCACATCGCAAGATAAGATATCCAACAAAAATTTTAGAGGACAAGATAGCCAGTTTGAGGGAAGTTCCTTCTTTCAGTAGGCTTTAGCTACCCAATCCGCGAGCCTATTTGCATCTCTTGGACATTAGTTTAGGTTCACAAATTTCAGTTGGGCAAGTTTTGCTTTGCCCTCATCGATCCAGGCCGTAGTGCCCATGGGCTTTGCTCTTCTTCCACAATGCAGCCGTACAGCGAAGTACAATCTGATTGTGCTTGAAGCTGAACTCCACGGAACTCCTCACGTTTGCTTCTCTCTTCAACAAAGCGTAGACCGGTGAGCAAAGTTAGGGTTTCAACTGCTTCAGCCGATCCAGCCAAGATGGAGCTCGTGAAGCCATCCACCAACACTCCTTTGTAGTCTCGAATCACCAATAGGGCCACTGATATGATGATTTGAACACCACATGTCCACAAAAGTACAAGGGTTGCAACTCAGAAGCACCATGAAAGAACCATATGCAAAATTTAAGGCTTTGTTCGTTTCGCGAAAAATATTTTCGAGAAAATGATTCCTTGTATCACTTGAAATAAATAGTCGTGAAAAATATTTTTAGTATCGTCAACAATTTATGTCGGGAGAAGAATAGTATTGGTGCCAAAACTTGTGTACGAAGGCCACTTTGGTGCAAAAAGTTTCATTTGGATCACTTAAGTGCTAAAAGTTTACGCCGGCGATCACTTAAGTGCCAAATCGGAGAAAAAACGATCACTTCAGTGCCAACGGCGAGAAATTCCGATCAAATTTAATACGTGACTTTAATATTTAAATTTTAATGACACATGGCATTTCCATGTGTATAATTCAATTTTTTAATATTTTTTTTCTGATTTTTTTCTTTCTTTTCTTTTTTCTTTTCTTTCTTTTCTTTTTTCATTTCTGTCTTCTTCTTCTTCTACCATGGCCAGCCTCGCCGGCCGTCGCCTTCCTCCGGGCGAGGCCCGGTGAGGTAGCCGTGGCCTCGGCGAGGGCCGACCTCAACGAGGCTCGCCCTGCCTAGGCGACCTTGACCCTCGCCTGGGCCGGGCGAGCCCGGCGAGGGCTCGCCTCACCAGATCCGGCGAGGCCGGCCCTCGCCGAGACCATGGCTGCCTCGCCGGGCCTCGCTCGGAGGAAGGCGACGCCTGGCAAGGTAGCCGTGGCCTCGGCGAGGACCGGCCTCACCGGGGCTCGCCCTGCCCAAGCAACCTCGACCCTCGCTTGGGCAGGGCGAGCCCCGGCGAGGCCACGGCGGCCTTGCCGGGCCTCCCCCGGAGGAAGGCGATGCCCGGCGAAGCCGGCCATGGCCGGTGGCCGGTGGCCAGACGCCGACCATCGGAAATAAGAAGAAAAAAAAGAAAAGAAAGGAAAAAAAGAAAAGAAAGGAAAAAAGAAAGAAAAGGAAAAAAAAGAAAAGAAATGCCACATCAGCCTCCGGTGAGCCACATTAGTCTCCGGCGAGCCATATCAGCTTAAAAAATTAATTAAAAAATGTCACGTCGGATTTCCGGCGAAGTGATACTTAAGTGATCGTTTTTCACAACTTTTGGCACTTAAGTGATCCGATTGAAACTTTTGGCACCAAAGTGGCCTCCATACACAAGTTTTGGCATCAATGCTGTTCTTCCCCCATTTATGTCTAAGCAATTTTACAAATGATGAAATTTTATTTCGTCTATTCATTTTTGTAAGCGATGCAAGCGATCATTTTTTAAAAAAATTCCAAAAATCATTTATTTCCTGGCAAGCAAACACACCCTAAGCCATATATCTTTGAATGTAACGGTGCTCAATTATTAAGATTCCATCACTCTATTACGACTACCTAGAGGGAAGAGAATAGGGATATTATTTACCATAAACTAGAAAATTGCACGGATTAACGAGAGATGAACATTTCAAATTAACCGAAATACGGACTCGGGAACAACGTTTGGGCCATCAACTTGCCTTCATGTACTCAGAAACAACGTCGAGATCATTCCTTGATGACGGAAACTATCCATGCGAAAAGACAAAAAAGACGAAGCAGAGAGAATCAGTGAAAGCAAACAGAATTACTGAAGGAGATGATCTTTTTATTTATATCAGATATTTTATCTTTTGATATAAAATTTAAATTTTTTTAATATTTTGACGACATATTCATGTGAAAATTAATACAATAATCTCTTAGTGCCCTCCATCAATATCTTGTCTCACACAGATACCACATCCTAACTCAATTTACGTGAATACTTTATAACAGTATCTTTCCAACCTTTCTATCTCCGCTCCTAGATTCTGCAGCGTACTAACACGTTTGAGACTCAGTTCTGAGAACCACAGAAAGCTTCCTTTCTCATATCATAAATTTCTGTTCACCAGAATAAATTACTAGATGAAGATATAATCCCTGAATTATGGTATATCAATAGAGAAGAGCTTTACACGTTAGTGTTTCCTGAAAGAGTGCCAATAGTGTGTGAATTCATGTTCATCACAGCACAGCACGCGATTCGCGCAGAACGATGTTGAATGGTGTAGAGGGGCTTCAAAAAGACACTTTGTTGATCCAGATGATGAGCCCCACCTAACCCGACGTGGGATCGTCATGCGACCATAATTGTGAGATTTTGTGGAATCACTGTGTCACGCCCTGGACCCTCGAGCGCATGGACATCCTTCCTTGGTTGTGGAATTGCGACGTCCCAGGACGCGTCGCCGACCCATTCATTTTAACTTTCAATTAAACACAAGCGGAACCAAGCATAATCCATCCAATCACAACTACAGGGATAGTCAAGAAAACACACCTCAATATATACAACATCATAGGCAATACATCGGGTTAACATATTACAAGTCCGCTACGCGGACCGTCTCATTTACAACCACAAAGGTAGGGTGTTAACCTAACTCTTCTATCTACGAGGGCAACCTCAAAAGGTGTTCTCCCATCAAAATAGCCAGTTCCCATGGAACGCAACGCGTAAACATACCTAAGCACCTGAAAAATAGTTAACAACAACAAATGAGATAAATCTCAGTAAGTTAACAACCTAAGCCTCGATTAGGAAGTCAACTCACCTCGGGCGCTCCTAAACATGCAACAACCTATCGATGGCAGATCAATAGCAAAGTAACCCTTGCTTTGCCTTAACTATAAACACAAGCAGGTTACCCAGGCTAGCAGAAATAAACGTGCCATTAAACAATCGCAGGCATTCTTACCTTGCCTTGGCACACATACATGCCTTGCATATAATAAACCAACATGTGCAATCATAATGTAACAAGCATACAATACAATCAGAACACACTCAGTAATTCTCATGTACAAGGTATCCACACGAGTCCTGATTATGAAGTAAAACCGTTTTGGCCTATTCCATACCGTGCCTCACAATTTCATCCCACAATCAGACGCAATGCAACATACTCTTTCACGCGAGTTCCGATTACTATGACCTTACAAAGCCACGGCACAACCCGCATTACTCGCATCAAGTTGGCCCTCACTAACCATCATAACTCCGCAATTGCTCCAATGAGCATATAATAAGATCACATGATTGCATAAACCAAAGGCATATCATAGTGCATAAGCAGACACATCATCAATTTAATAATCCAGACACATATAATTATCACTTTTAGGTACAATGCATTCATCCATGCACGTTGCACTCATAATAGTCCAAATTATTAAACGACCACTCAAGGCCACAACTGAACCCCCGTCGGTGTCTTCCGGCATAACCGGGTATCATCCTGCTCTGTCGGGCACGACAACATCTAGAACCCCCGCTCAGACGGCATTCCATAAGGAGCATCGGTCTGGCCTCAACCGCGACATAATATCGTCTAGAACCCCCGCCTAGACTGCATCCGAACCCCCGCGAGGCATCGTCTAAACCCCCCCCCTCCGTAGACGGACTTTCATGTGACCATGCAAGCACACCAACCACTCAAGCCAATTCTTTATCTTTGAATTTAGCCAATGCAACAGGGTATATGATGTGCTATTCTCTTATGCACAATGTCACACATTGCATTCCTAGACCCCCACTGGGTGACAGGTTCCTTTATGTGATTACACGAGCACAACAAACACACAACTCATTTATATCTCAGCATTTAGCCAAATGCAAATGTGGTTCGTGTTCACACAACAAATTACTGCAACTTCCATACATAAAAATGCGGTAATAAATTCACACGCGATCACATACATATAATTAAACTATCAAACTTTGCATACTTCCTAATTCAAACATCCATGCCCTATTTAGCTCATGAAAATTGACATACAAACCCAACACCTCCGGATTTACTCTTCATATGCCTGCAATTTCATCCTTAAAAATAGTGATACAATTCATTTAGCTATACAAGCTAATTTATACAGCAATTTTCAACATAGGCATCACAATTCAAGCCTAAAACAATCACAATTTATTATTAAACTCTACACATAAATATTAATATTTAAATTTCGAAAATTAATTTATTTAATAAGAAAATATTAATAATAAAATAATCCGATAGCTTATCATCAAATCCTCGATAGTTTATTGCAATATCTTTGATAGCTTATCGCAATATCAGCGATAACTTATAACTAAAAATTCGATAGCTTATCGCATTTTTTCGATAACTTATCGAGTCCACTTATCACTTATCGCGATAACTTATCAACTAATCCTTAATTAATTAGCACTAAACAAGATTAACTTAGTCTAATCAAACCCTAAGCAAGTTTAATGTACTAATCAAGTGATTAGAGCATTAACTCACACGGAAACGATTCCGGCGACACGAGCGCGACGGCGGCGACGAGGGCTACGTGTGGCTTGGTCCGAAAATGACACGAGGTGGCGATGACGGCATGGACAGCAGCACCGCAGCTTCTGTGGGCTGTTTTGGCTCGCAGTGAGGGCGAATCGACGAGGAAACGGCTCGGACGGACGGCACACAGTGGTGGCTTGGCAAGGGCGGCTCACGGCGTGGCTTGGGAGTGGAGATAAGGGTGAACGGCGGCCAAAACAGTAGCCAAAAGGGGCGGTGATGGTGGTGGAAAATGGTGAGGCCGAGAGGGAGAGAAAAACGTGAGAGAGAGAGAGAGAGAAGAGAAAGAGAGAAAATGAGAGAAATGAGGAAGAGAGGGAAAGTGTCTTGCAAGACACCCCAAAATGGATGGCGAAGATCCATCCTTGCTCAACAAGTCAAGATCCAATGGCTAGGAATCAATATTGCAAAAAGCTTCTAGAAGGGCAATTTGGTAATTAAGAGAAGATGAGAGGGCTATTTTGGTAATTTCATCCCTTGGCACTATTCATGACACTATGCACATGGGCTTGGGGTCGGGTCAACAAACTTGGGCTTGGACTTGAACGGGTCCAATTTGAAGAGAAACGGGCTTGAAAAGGTTAACGGGCTTGAAAGGTTTATTGGGGTTAAACTTGGGCTAAGCTCATTCTTTTTCGGGCCGAAATCCTCCTTGGGCCTTATCATTGGGCTTAGTTCCTTGCGGGCTCTTGTCTCGAGCTTTTCTTGCACAAATTCTCAAAACTTCTTAAGTTGGGCCCAAAAGGGCAAAATCGTAATTTCCCTTCCATGGGCCCTTGCGGCCGACTATATAGTCCATGAGGCCCATTGGGCTCTTAGAAATTCATGGGCCCCCTTGCGGGCCCCAATTTCTAGCTCGAATTTCACTTTTCCAAGGTTTCTCGGTATAAATAAGCGATTCCTAGAATTTTTCTAATAATTGTCTCTTAATCCTCTAGAGTCCGATATCCTCAACTGTATTAGAATTTGTGGTTAAAATCACTCAAATGAGTCTTTCGCATAATTAGAACAATGGGCGGCTTTTAGGGGTTTCGTGCGTTTAACCCGTGGTTGATTCCAAATCAATCCACGTTTAAGCATTCTCAATCCATGAATGACCTTCAGTTGTCATGTAATCATGAGGGGTCAATAGCCCATTTCGAAGCATACGATCATTAGGGATTGTTTTAGTGTTGTTCGAAATCAATATAGTAATCGTGCGGAATCCCCCACAATCTGATTCTATACTATTACCGAATTGATCTATAACCATTCCTGGATCGGCTTGAAATGGCTTATGGTTGTCCTTCAACGATCCTTATGGTCGAATTGTCAATCCATGATTGAGTGCTTTGGTCATGCGCAACGAAGTCTTAATTCGCCTTTCCCAAAGTTTGGAATACCCTTGAATGATTCAAGAATCAACTCAGAGCCTAATTCTACTCATTGCGCATTGATGAAATAACCATTTATTACATCATGAATAGGGTCGAAATTTGAGGATGTCACACATCGCATGTTCATCTAATAGCTTATGTTTTTTAAACAGTTGGTAGTGATCTCATAAAATCTCACGATAATTAAATATCATTTCTGGTTGTCCTGAAGCCAAACTAGCTCATGGTATGCGAGGACACCGGGTTCATGTAATACATCCAAATTAAATGAATGAAAAATGCAGAGAGATGAGAGCCAGTAGTGAAGGAAAAGTGCACCACGACTAAGCATACATAAAAGCAACTAAAGAAATCCAATCCCCATTCTCAACCCAGTCCCAACTCTAGATGGTCTCGACTCCAAGCATGGCTAAGTAAAATCTTGAATGCACCATATCGATATAGGTAAGAAACAATAATCCTTTATCTATAAAATGTCCCATTCACTATCTTAACAAATCTCAACTTTTGATCATTAAACAAAACTAGTCAACTTACATTATTTGAAATGTATGTGCTGATAGTGAAGTCATTATTCAAGAGGTCTTTAACAAGATGTGGAAAAGAGGAATAGAAAAAAATTGCAGATGCTGTTTCTGTCCAAGCAGGGCCAAAGCATCTATGCAACCATCTGCTTCTCAGAATATGTGCTCAATTTTGTTTTACGACAGCTTCGCGAGCAAATTCCTGCATTCAGCCAAAAGGAGTTTCATCAGTAAATTATTCCCATGAGTACTTGTAATTGCTTGAATCATAGACATGGCATCCATTTAGATGGGTAAATGGATAAGATTATTGGGTAATTCTATACTAAGGCCATCTCTTAGCGCCATTTTATGTAGCGATGTGTTGACCACCTGTCGGAGCTCCTATAGTTCCCGATAGATTTATGCCCATTCGTAGTTCTTTGTAATCACTTTTTTTTATCATTGTTTTCTTTTTGTGATTTGGGTACCAGGTGTCCTCCAAGGAAATGAAAAATTACTCTAAAAGATGGGTGAAAGTCTTTTGGCGTGTCTCTTAATTTTGGTCTTTGCTTGTAAAAAGATATGGGATGACATTTTTGTTGAAAGTGCAAGCAAGTATGAAAGTGAAATGATGCGATCAAATCGACCCAATTAGAAAGCATTTGTAGTATTGAGGTTGACATGCCAATGTTGTTCTCTTTTGTGCCTTGCGCATATGTCATAGAGAGCATTATGGTACCAACAATGATGTCATATACTAAAAGATCATATTGATAAGTGCCTTATGATAATTCTTAGATACATTTACTGAGAAAAATATTCGATATTCAAAGTATTGATTACGAACATCATAAGAACTATTACTGCATTGCATATTGTAATGTTTCTTCGTTTGGTTTGTTGATATGTATCTCAGAGATACCTTTTAATTAGATCCAATAGAAAAAAAAAGATCCAGCATCTAATTGATAAAGCCGAACCCCAAATTGCTCTAAGACACATGGGGTGACTAAATCAAAGTCTTCACATATATGGTAGAGTCAAAGTCTTCACATACGCTAAAGATATATGGTAGAGTCATAGTCAGAGTTAAATTAAAGCCCTTAATCTTTCCTGTTCCACGATGAGAAATCAAGTATGGGTAGACGAATAATGTTAGGCTAAAGATAACAAAACATAGGTGGTTATATTCATTGTTCATAATTTGTGTAATCAATAAATAGTTGTGTGATTTATATTCATCATTCGTTATCTGCACTATCCGTGAACTATCATCACACACATTGATTAACCTCTCATATAATCCGGTCTACTGATTATTGTGTTATTCAGAGAAAGTCTATCGATATCTTCATTCGACCTATTCAACCTCCCTTCGAGGTTGCATTGTTAGCCCCAGCAATAGAACTAACATGGAATAATCTATTATGCCACATGAAAGATGACTCAAACATATAAAGAGAAGCAAAAGTTTCAATAATACTAATATGTCAAGATTGCGAGCACTTGATGTAGTCATTGTCTCCATTTTCATGAAAATAATAAAACCTTAAGATTGTTGGGGAAATTTGATTGCTAACGAAGATAGAGGAGTAGTTTATACTACTTTGATGCTTTAATGCATGATGACGATTACTCTCTTTAAGGTATAATTTGCCCCCATTATTGTTGTTGTCGAGTTTTTAACAAATATACGTCTAGGATATACACCAAAGTCATAGAGAAATGGGTTCGGCAACTATTTAATTTTTCTCTTAGAATTTCACTTTGAATATGTTGTCAAACTACGTGTGAAAAGAGAAAATTAATAGAGAATATTGCGAAGAAGAGAAGGTTATTGTTCTTGACTAGGTGTTATGAATAATGTATGATTTGGTTCTATTTATAGACAACCAATCAATACATCTCTTGGAAATAGATACCTTTTTCCCACTATCTCCACTATCATGATCAACCATTACTTCCTTCATACCAACAATCACTTCTTTTTATATTCAATAATCACCTCTTTTCATGATAACAAACTATTTCAACCAAATATGATTTTACTTTTCAGTGGAGAGTCTTTCATAGGAAACAATAAGCAATTTGATCATTGAAATTTCATTCTGCTTTGGCCGTTCATGCACCATATACATTTGAAAAGACACTTGGGTTAGATTAAAGAAAGAGTTGCTCTAGCAAATTAACAAGCTTGTTGACCCATGCTATACATGGCCAAAGTCTTTGGATATGGATTGATGGAAATAATTATTCTTGAAGTATACTTGATATGTTGATAATTATGAGTAGAAATTTTTGCACAAATGACTTATTCAAAAGTTTAGTTACTATCTCCACTTTTCATGATCAACCATCACTTCCTTCATGTCAACAATAACTTCTTTTCATATCCAATAATCACCTTTTTTCATGATAACAAATTATTTCAACCGAACATGTTTATTACTTTTTAGTGGAGAATCTTTCATAGGCAACGTTAAGCAATTTGATCATTGAAATTTCATTCTGCTTTGGCCGTTCATGCACCATACACATTTGAAAAGACACTTGGGTTGGATTAAAGAAAGAGTCGCTATAGCAAATTAACAAGTCTGTTGACCTGTGCTATGCACAGCCAAAGTCTATGGATGTGGATTGATGGAAAGAATTATTCTAGAAGCATACTTGATATGTTGATAATTGTGAGTAGAAATTTTTGCACAAATGACTTATTCAAAAGTTTAGTTACTATCTCCATTTTTCATAATCAACCATCACTTCCTTCATGTCAACAATCACATCTTTTTATATCCAATAATCACCTCTTTTCATAATAATAAACTATTTCAATCGAATATGTTTTCACTTTTCATTGGAGAATCTTTCATAGGCAACAATAAGCAATTTGATCGTTGAAATTTCAATCTGCTTTGGCCGTTCAAGCACCATACACATTTGAAAAGACACTTGGGTTGGATTAAAGAAAGAGTCGCTATAGCAAATTAACAAGCCTGTTGACCCGTGCTACGCACGGCCAAAGTCTATGGAAGTGGATTGACGGAAAGAATTATTCTAGAAGCATACTTGATATGTTGATAATTGTGAGTAGAAATTTTTGCACAAATGACTTATTCAAAAATTTAGTTACTATCTCCACTTTTCATGATCAACCATCAATTCATTCAGGTCAACAATCACCTCTTTTGATGATAACAAACTATTTCAACCGAATATGTTTTCACTTTTCATTGGAGAATCTTTCATAGGCAGAGATAAGCAACTTGATTCTTGAAATTTCATTCTGCTTTGGCCGTTCATGCACCATACACATTTGAAAAGACACTTGGGTTGGATTAAAGAAAGAGTCGCTGTAGCAAATTAATAGGCTTGTTGACCCGTGCTTTGCACGGCCAAAGTCTATGGATGTGGATTGATGGAAAGAATTGGTCTAGAAGTATACTTGATATGTTGATAATTATGAGCAGAAATTTTTGCATAAATGACTTATTTAAAAGTTTAGTTAAATATCTTAAGAGTGAATTTTTTTCAAACCAACATTAATTTTAATTTTTTTGTTTGTTATTAGAACACGTATGCCATACAAGAGCGAGAGGATATTGAATGACAGCTTTTGTGATTAGCAATTTTTGTGAGAAATGTTGGGATAAAAATCCAAGATCTAGGTGGTATTTTTTTTCTTCTTTTTGCGCAACTTCTAAGGCCTAGCCTTAAAAAAGTAACTCATTATGAACTCCTTAAAAAGGCAAATAAATGAAAATTTTTAGATAATTTGGGCGTAAATAACATCTATATTCAATTGATTTAGCCGCTTGACTTCCTGATGGGTCACTTTTTTTTATAGCTTCTTATAAATGAATCAAGGATCCACACGAGATTGAGACAAAAATAATGTATGGTCGATCTTTGTCTGCATGTCTTGCCATAAATGTTTTGCAAATTCAACATATTGCCTAACTCTCAATGCCTTTTCTTTTTAAATAATGTTGAAGTTATAAGCAAATGGGCATTTTTTTTCTTTCAAAATGGGACAAAAATGGTCATGCATCCACAAGGTACAAATTAGGTTGAATTGTCATGTTTGCCGTAATGGATCGCTCATGTGAAATCATAATTGCATATTTGGCCCACTAAAGTAGCATCTCATATCTTTTCCACATAAAGACCAAAATTGAGAGACCGACTAATAGACTTTTCCACATCCTTTAGATTGACGCACCCGAGTCATTCTATGGTTATTAGGAATATTCCTAATCATTAAATCACAAAAAGAAAATATCATAATCATCAATTGACAAAACGTTTGTATTTTTTTATTCAACCAAAAACAATGTATTTGTATTTTATATATGATCACATCGTTTTATACATAAATTATATGAAAAAAATACATGTGATTACGTACGATGGATTACAAACGAGTATAAATCTCTCAAGAACTATAGAAGCTCCAACGTACGATGAACACATCACAATAGAATACGGGGCCAATAGATGGCCTTAGGTTAGAATTAGCGATAATGTTTCCCATTTACCCATTGAAAACGCTGCATCGGGATTATAGAGATGGCCTTAGGTTAGAATTTGCGATAATGTACGTATTGCTTCCTGTCATGCATAAATGAATGCTTCTCAATAAATGGAGCATAATACTCCAAGAGTCTTCCTTACTGCAATAGCTAAAACTATGACAATACGCTTTGAGTAGAGTTCCAAGAGACAACTTGAATTGGTCAATTGATTATCAATCAGTGAAGGAACAACTTGGAAGATGATTGGTGTTCCGAATGCAATCCCCCACACCCATCCCAGTCCTCCTCTAGACAGTCTTGACAATAGGCATGACTTAGTAAAATCCCGAATGCACAATGTCAATATAGGTGAGGGACAATGATGCTCTATCTACACAATATCTCATTTGGTGTCGTAACAAGTCTCAACTGGTGATCATTACGTAAAACTAGTCAAGTTGCATTGTATGAATTATATGTTCTCCCAACAGAGTCATCATGCAAAAGGCATTTAATAACATCTTGAACAGAGGAATAAATACCAAATTGCAGATGTTGTTCCTTTGCAAGCAGGGCCAAAGCCTCCGTGCAACCATCTGCTTCTCTGAATATGTCCACAATTTTGTATTACTACAGCTCCGTGAGCAAGTTCCTGCATTTAGCCAGACGAGTTTTTATCGGCAAATAATGCCCGAGTGCCTATAATTGCTTGAATAATAGACATAGTATTCATTTCAATGTGTCAATAGGTAACATTATTTGCTAATTTTAGTTTAAACCCATCTCATACTGCCACATTTTTGTCGCGATGTGTTCACCGTTAATCTGTGCTTATACAGCTCACGAGAGATTTATGTTCGTTTGTAATTCATCATAATGATGTATATTTTGTCATTATTATTAAATGAAACGATGTGATGATATATAAAATCTGAAAATATATTCAATCGATGATTTTGATAGTTTTTTTTTTTGTGATTCAAAGATTAGGAATACTCCAAAAAATTATAGAATGACTCCCATTGGTCAAATTAAAAGACAAGGAAAAGTCTTTTGGCTGGTCTCACAATTTTGGTCTTTTTGTGGAAAAAGTATGAGATTCCATTTTAGCGGACCAACAATGCAACTTTGTTTGCACATGAACGATCAATCACGGCATGCAGGAGAAGTCGACCTGATATGTACCTTGTGAATGTGTGACCATTTTTTTACCTTTTGAAAAAGAAAAGGCCTATTTGCTTATTACTCTTGACATTAACAATGAGATTCAGGCAATATGTTGAAATTGCGAAACATCTATGGCAAGACAAACATACAAAGTATGGTCCATCTTAATCGTCACTTTGCCAGTTTCTCAGTCTCTCATGTGGATGTTGATTCATTCATAGGGAGCTATGCAAACAGTAGCCCATCATGGAGTCAAGCAGCTAGATTAATTGAATGTGCTTGTTATTTAAGCCCAAAATATCTAAATGTTTCACTTATTTTTTTAGTTGATATCTCAAGTCAGATTTCACATACCGATTAAATTTGCTTCTTTGATCTAATTGGAGGTGGGACATTGACACTCAAACAGAAATATTCATAAAGGATTACTTTTTAGGGCTAGGCCATAGAAGTAGCGCCATAAAAAAAAAGCACCAAGATTTTGGATTTTCATCCGAACATTTCGATCTTGTCGCCTTTAATTGATTTGTCTCATCGATTCATCAAGGACCATGAAAGATCAAGGATGAAACTCTTGACGGCCATGAATGACATTGACCGTAGCTACTTATGTGAAGGTGACAGGTCATCCAAAGAATAATAACAAGCCCAAAAGACTTTTGACATTTTGTCTTTAGTTACCCCAAACTAATATATTCCAGCCATATTTACATCAAATTACGGTAAATCTAAAATTTTTGGGAGGTAAATGTGATATGGGTGCACTCGTTTGGGTAGATGTGGCAAGAGTATACCGATTTAGGATTTTTTATGACGTAAAATTAGTTTAGGGTAAATATGATATAAATATACCAGTTTAGGGTAAATGTAGCACTAGTGTACTAGTTCGGAAATTTTTGCGATACAAAAATTAGTTTAAAATAAATGTATCATGAATATTCTAATTTGAAATTTTTTGTGATATTAATCATTTTTTTAAATCTAATAAAGGTGCAGTACTTACTCGATTCAATGTCTTTATTTGATCATTTTGAGTGCCCATCCATCTATTTCAATCATATCACTTTACCTTTCACGTTTTCTGTTTTTTATTGTGTTGATTTTTATTTATATTTTGTTTGTTAAAATGAGTCTTTCTCATTCACGCCGAAAAAAACTCAATGAAGTGATGAAAGGTCTAATAGAAAACTAGTTCTTTCATTTTATATGATTATCACGAGAAAATATCAGTTTCCTTCCTGTTCACATTGTTCGTCTTTCAAATTAAATAAATATTGTTAATAAATTAACACTAAAAGTCAAATAAAGAATCTGCAAACTCTGCTCAAGAAAATTTGATGTTTATGGAGTTTTAAAAAATATGTGGTCTTCGTGCGTGCAACACATGGTACGTTTTACTAGCATCCCACACTATATATCAAACATTGAACTATCCCCTCTTTTTGCCATAAAACACCAAGCTTTCTTACTTGATTTTGCCAATTACACAAATTCATTCGATAAAAACGTGATACATTTTTCAATTTATTCTGCTAAATTTAGGACTAACAACGTAAATTAAGCTAAAGTATCATCATAACACTTAAACCCATCTACTAATAGCCATAAAATAGTGGAAATCGTAAACTTATCCCAATCTTAGTGCTTAGGTTTGTACAACTGGTTTGTCGTAAGGAAGAAAATTCTTTGTTGAGGTTTGTCAAGTTTGGTCTGTTTTTTTTTTTTCCTTTTCTATGTGAAAAAGAAATGGGAAGTGGACCATACCAATAATACTGGCAATGAATGGCGAGCGCGGCTCGACAAAATTTTCACTTTCCACGCGCATTTACAATTACAGCTTTTTTGACAAATGATGCCTTGTCTCTTTGCTTGGACCCTTGAGTCTCCCCCTCATTTTCGAGGACATATTGTATGGTCTTTGGATTATTTGATCAAAGTCGTCTCCATCGTGGATCACGTAAGCCATATAGTACAAACCACTTAATTAATGATTGAGATGAGATTAGTGTAAATTTTTGGATCAAGTTATTTCTCATAACCATTTTTATCTAAAAATGGTGTAGTGCTTACTGTAATGTATTTATTTGATGATTCCGAGTGCACATCAATCTATTTCAATAATATCATATTATCTTTAATCGTTTTCATTTCAACCATGTTGACACTTTTTTCCAATTTGTTTATTTTAAAATGAGTGTTTCTCATTTCATACTAAAAAAAAAAATCAATGAAGTCGTGAAAAATTTGGTAGATAGCTAATTCTTGCATTATTTTTTTATTTTCATGAGAAAATATTAGTTTCCTTCTTTTTCATGTAGTTCTTCTTTTAAATAACATACATATTGTTAATTTATTAACACTGAAAGTCAAATAAATAATCTTCCGTATGCTCAAGAAAATTTGATGTTCATGCAGTTTTAAAAAAAAGTGTGGTCTTAATGCGTGCACACGCAGTATGTTTTACCGGTATCTCAAACTATATGTTAAACATTGAACTATCCCTTTTTGCCGTAAAACACCGAACTGTCTTACTTGATTTTCCTAATTACATAAATTGATTCGATAAAAACATGAGATGATTTTTTAATTTATCCTGCTAAATTTAGGACTTACAACGTAAATTAACACTTAAACCCATCTATTAATAGCCTTAAAATAATGGAAATCATAAAATTATCCCAATCCCAGTGCCTAGGTTAGTTCAATTGGTTTATCACTAGGAAGAAAATTCTTTGTTGAGTTTTGTCAAGTTCGGTATTTTTTTTTTCCTTCTTTTCTACGTGAAAAAGACAGGAGGTGTCATTTCACTGGTAAGTGGAGCATGCCAATAATACTGGCATTGAATAGCGAAGCACGTCACAAGAAAATACAGCTTTTGATAGATGATGCCTTTATCTTGCTTGGACTCTTGACTCTCCCTACCATTTTCGAGACGATATCGTATGGTCTTTGGACAGGTAGACGGTCTCTACATATATATTTTGTTCACATTCATACATACGTACATACACACATACCTACATATATATTAAATCACGGCTCATATATATTTTGTTCACATTCATACATACACACATACCTACATACATATATACATACGTTCATGCATATATACACTCATCTAAAAATTGTGTTTTTCATAAAACATTACTATTCTTTCAAATAATGTGTCTTCCGATATACTTTTGATTGAATAAATAGTGATTTGAAAATCTTTCACTTTCAAATTAACATTTGATGTATTTTTTATTTATATTTTCTAACAATAACAAAAATCACGAAATGTCCACATAAATTTAATTTTTCCCATTAAAAAATTTCCTCTATGGTTACTAGAAAAGAAACACTCACCACTGGACCTTTAATTCATATGATTTAAGACCCTTTTTCACATTTAACTTAAACTAATTTAAGGATATCCATTCATGTTTACCTCCTTCAATATATATAACTTCTCAATTTTCATCGCCCTTTTGCATTGATAACATATTTAGTCTTTGTACTAGATAACTCTCTATTTCTCTCTCATACACGCACAGGCGCACGTACGACTTTATTTTCTTCTAACGCTTTCCTTTTATCTAATGAAGGTACAGCACTCACTTATTTCGATGACTTTATTTGATTATTCTGAGTTTCCTTATTTTTCATGTAGTTTTTTTATACTATATGAATACTGAAATTCAAATAAAGAATATTCAATCAAAATGCATCAAGGAACTGTAATCAGACAGTAAACACACAACATGAGGTACTTTTTAACTTATCTTGCTAAATTTAAGACTTATAATGTAAATTAAGCTATAAGATCATTAGAACACTTAAACTCATCTGCTTATAGCCATAAAATGATGGAAATCGTAAAATTATCCCAATCCCAGTAATTAGCTTAGTTCCACTAGTTTGTCGCTAAGGACGAAAATTCTTTGATGGGGATTGTGAAAATTCTTTGACGTGAGATGTGATTTCACTGGTAAGTGGACCATCCCAATTGCACTGGCAATAGATGGTGAGTCGAGGCACGGCACAAGCAAATTTACACCTTCCATTTGCCCTTTCCATTGCCGCTTTTGACCGCTGTTGTGCCTCATCTCGCTTGGACTCTTGGGTCTGCCTGTCATTTTCGAAAAGGATACAGTATGGTATTTGGACTGGTAGATCAAATTTATCTCCAACTTCAATCACGTGGACCCCATAGTGTAATCCACATAATCAATTGTTGAGGTAATATTGATCTATATTTTTAAGGAAAATGACATTAATGGTTCCTAAACTTTAGCTCATTATGTAACGTTATTCTTGAACTTTTAATTCATGTGATGCGGTCATTGAACTATTACTAAATATTCAATGCATTTCCTTAAATTTGCTATCTTTTTATTACATTTTTCCTTTTTTGGTCTTTATAAATATTATGATAATTTCATTTAAGTAAATTTTAGCTTATGATATATCCATAGTAATAAAAGTAGAACCTTATTTAGAGTTGTATCGGTTGACATTCCTATTATTATATGTCTGTGTTAGCATGAGGATATTTAGAAAGGATATTAATTTATTTGTATATTTTCATACTTATATTCATCGAAATATTGATTTGTCCAACAATAGTATGCATGGCATGCTTCCTGCAAGTTTGGCATATTCCGAGTCTCGCCAATTTTGAATCTTGGGAAAATTAAATTCAAGGCTATGATTCCTCATATGGTTGTGCATTGAGAATGATAGACCTTAGGAAGAATCAAATCGCAAGGATTTGTTCCAAGATCTTTGGCCAACCGTAGAAAGCTAGAGTACTGAATATTGGTAACAATCAAAATGATGGTAACTTCCCCTTTTGGCTCTCAGATTTGACTGAGCTAAAATTTATTGGCTTGCCTTCCAATAAATTCCATGGTCCGATAGAAACTAATTAACAAGGCCAATTTAACTTCACCAGTTTGCCAATCACGGCCCTTTCCTACAACAGTTTCATTGGTGAACTACCATCCAAGTTGTTACGGATATTTTTATTCTGGGTAAATATGAGTTCAGAATATATGGATATTCTGCAAGAACTTTCTTCCTTGGGTTGGGAGAGTGTGACTTGTGGAATGAAATTGGTGAATAAAGGCACGGAAAGGGAATACTCAAAGGTTCAATATGCCCTTATGGCAATTAACCTCTCCAACAAGAAGTTCGAGAAACCCATACCCGCACCAATTAGAAATTTGAAGCCACTTCATTCACATGCTTAACCTTTCAAACAAAAATCTCACCGGTCCGATCCCACCTTCCTTAGCTGAGTTGACTCTGCTGGAATCTTTGGACCTTTCTTTACACATGCTCTTCGGAAAAACGTGTGGTCCATTCAAACGTATGGTCCATGTGAAAACAATGAGCCAGGTAATAAAATAAACCTCAAAATATTTGGATGAAACCAAATCAATCTATGCCAAGGAACTCGAGGACCCCTAGGGTTGATCGGCTAATGAAAAAAATAATTCTAGGAAATCGTTTTCAAACTTTCCAGTGATTAGATGACGAAAAATTATTCGATCGATAAAAAACGTTTTCTGTGAACTTGAAGCAACAAAAAAAAGAAAAACTTACCACCCGCCTGGGTGGCGCTGCTGGAAAGGGCACTCTTCCTCTTGCAAAAGGTTGAGTGTTCGAATCCCGGGTGCCGTAAGGTGACTTAACCGGTGCATGTGTGTGGTGGCTAGCACGTGTCTCCCCCAGGGTTTACCTCTCGTCTATCGGCCGTGCGGGGGTTCCCTGGGTTATCAAAAAAAAAAAAAAACTTAGATTCGGGAAGAGGACTTTCCCTTCTAGCAATAAAGAAATCATTTTCCCTTATTTTCTTGATGCTCGTCCAAGTAAAAAGAATATAAAATTTTCATATTGTTTCCCATCTCCTGAATATACTTTATTAATGCTTCCATTTTCCCACTTTCTCAAAGAACACAGTCATATATAATATTTTACTAATATAATTTCATAATCTTTTTCTAAATTTCTTTGTTATTCTTGTTATTTTGATGGATTACATAATAAAAAAAAGAAAAAAGATGTTGATTCCAGCTTGTTATCCATGATATGTCATCTTTAAGGATACAAGCTCCCTTTAGTGGATTCACTTATTATCAAATACCACAAAACCAATTTTTGAAACTTATTTTCACAAGAGCAGTGTTACTTGACAAAGACGAGGACTTGTCAATCCTAAATCTAAATTATCTCGTGAAAGTCGATTCCTGGACTGCCTTTCGTGGCAAGTTCACCTTGAGAGATCCATAGACTAATGTTCAAATATGCTTCTTGACTTGGGTCAATGCCAGAAAGCTAGAGTCGTCCTTTAGGACCTTTATGATCCCGAAACAACGTGACGTGTCTAGCTGTGACAATTTGAAATTGACTTCATTGACTGAAGGGTTCACAGAACCCAAAAAAGAACTTGCGTCGTTGGGGCAACTCAACACTTGATGAGGAAGTGTTCTGATTTTCAAGTAATGATCGGATAATGGTTATTAAACAAGACCTGTCACGTCCATTATACAAGAGCTGTGTTTTTCATAAAACATTAATTTTCATTCACAAAATGTGACATTCTGAATTTTGATCCATTTTTTGGGATATATAAGACGTGTAGTTTGTCAGTGCGCTTATAATAAAAACCTCGCCCGGGAACTGATCACTCCCAGGTTCTTATTTTTAAAATAGAGATTTTTGTTAAAATCGCACTCGATCGAATTTGACCGTTATTTTTGGACCCCAAACTTGGTAGCCAATTTCCGGGAGTTCCGGGTCGAAATAAATTGGACGGTGTCGATATTAGTGTGGCCAGCGTCAATATTGTCAGGAATGTGCGAAAAGTGGATTTTCGACCGGGTGCGACTTCAGACTAGTAGACCTCCCTCGTAGAGTGTTTTCGAGTTATTTTATTTATAATTTACGTTGGCCCTTGCCCTTAATATTTTCTAGGAGTTATTTCGGACCATAGATTTTATTTCCGGATTTGAATCAGACCGTTAGATTGCACTCGATGGAGCACTTATGTCTCTCCTTTCTCTCTCCTCCCTCTGCCCGCACGCGCCCTCTCTCTCTCTCTTCCCCCTGGACGCGCGCGACGTCCAAGTGCACGTCCGCCGTTTCCCCTTCCCCTTCTTTTCTTTCTCCCTCTCTCTCTCTCTCTCTCTCTCTCTCTCTCTCCCTTTCTCTCTTCCCGGCGCACGCAACCCCCATGCACACGCCGCACCTTCCCCCACGTCTGCAGCCCCTCTGCCCGCTCACGTCCCTTCCCCATGCAAAAAAAACCCCCCTTTTTTCTCTCTCTCCCTATCTTCTCTCTCCTCCCTCTCTTTCTCGTCCCCTCTCTCTCCCGCGCTGCTTCTTCTTCCTCTCTCTCGCCCGAATGGCTCAGCGTCGGCCCTGCTCACCGACTGCCGTCCCCGCTGGTCGCCCGTCGTCCGCCTCACGCCGCCGCCCGCCCGGCCAGCTGCCGCCGCCCTGTCGGCTGCCCCGGTCGACCGGCCGCTCCCCCTTTCTTCCCCTTTCACCCCACAGCCCTTCCCCTCACCTCCACAGCTTCTCTCCGCCTCCGCCCGACGACCCTCCGCCTCCTCCCGACGTCGCCGCCTCCCTCCGCCCCGTCGTCGCGCCGCCATGACGCCGAGCAGCTCAGGCCAGCGCTGTGTCCTCCTCGCCCTGAGCGTGCGAGCTCAGCTCGCCGTCGAGCCCGGCGAGCCCCGGCTGTCGCCCAGTCGTCCGACCAGCCCCCAGCGCCGCCCTGACGCCTGTGCACCGCCCCCTGTCGCCGCCGAGCTCCCCTCCGGCCTCCCGACCCCGCCTCAGACGACCATCTCTCCCTCCTGTGAGCGTTCCGTCGCTCGCCGCCACTCGCCGCCGCTCGCCGACGCCCCAGCCGGCCAGGCCGACGCCGCCCGATCCCGCCAGCAGCCGCGCCGTCGCCGTCGCCGCCGGTCCGCTCCTCTCCCTCAGCCCCGACTGCACCCTCTCTCTCTCTCTCTCTCTCTCTCTCTCTCTCTCTCTCTCTCACTCTCTACCTTCAGCTCGCTGCCGCAGCCGCCAGGCGCCACCGCCGTCGCCGCCGTCCCCGCTCCGGCCAGCCAGCCAGCCAACCCAGCCGCGGCCAAGCCTCCCCGGGGCGTGGCTGAGCTCGTCTGGGCCGCTGTCCGCCACCCCCGAGCCGTCCCAGCCACTGTGCCGCCGCGCCGGAGCCTCCCCAGCCGCTGTGCCGCCGCGCCGGAGCCTCCCCAGCCGCTGTCCCGCCGTGCCGGAGTCATTCCGGCCACTGTTCCGCCGTGGCCGAGCCCCGCGCCCGTCGCCGCACCCGTGGCCGAGCCCCGCGCCCGTCGCCGTGCCCCTCGCCGTGCCCGTGCCCGTCGCCGTGCCTGTGCACTCGGCACCTCGCCCGTCCGGCCTAGGCGCGCCGCTCGTCCCGCTCGGCCGTGCGCCCCGGGCACGTCGCACGTTCGCCGCGCCCTTGCACTAGGCACGCTGACCGGCCACCGTGCCCGTGTGGCCCACGCCTGCGCCCGGTCGGTACTGTTCACCCGGGCTATTTTGAGCCCGAGTCGATTTTCCCCGGGCCAAAATTTGGTAAGTGCTATCCTAAGCCCTACTTAGTATTTTGGGTATTTAATTGGCATGTCTCGGGTTAGAATGGCTAGGGCGTAGCGTAATTTAGTTAATGTACATTAGAACCGAGTGATTTGAATTGGGCTAGATTAATATGTTTGAATTGGATAATTGTGCATGGCCGACTTGTACGGCAAATCCGCATGCTGAGGTGGCGAAATGTGAATTTAGAATTAAATTGTGATTATTGAATATTAGTGTAATTGGCTTGAAATTTATTCGTTGAATGGCGCGTGTTTGCCTGTCGATTTGAGCCCGGATCGATTGGAGGGCTACGGATTTGGAACGTGTTGACGGCGGTCCGTGTGAAGGTATGAACGGCCGATGGGCCAAATGGATGCGGGCTTGAGACGTGCGGACGGTGGCCCGTTAAAGGTGTGATAGACCGGGACGTGTTTACGTCGGTCATTGGAATGGTATGATTGATATGGCTTGGGACGTGCGGACGGCGACCATTGATTTGAGTGATTGGGCGGCTTGTGAGCCCGTGAGAGGAAAGTTGGTTGGACGCGTGCATGCGACTTGAGTGTGATTGGATCTGCTGGTTGAGCGTGTGATTGGAGTGGCTAATGGCGCGTGTGATTGCTGAGATGATTGACTGATTGCGAGTGGGAAGTGTGTGCCGGGTGGTTGTGATATAGTGTTGGATTATTCTTGTTCTGACTAACGTGCAGGGTTTGTTCAGGATTCGAGGCGAGGTAAGTTTGTCGTGTGGATTTTGTTATGGCTTGGTGATTCGCCTGTTTGACTTGTCTGGGTACGCAATAGCCTAGGTGGGGTTTAGGGTGTCGCTTATTGAGACTCGTTCTCACGGTTATTATATAACCATTTTCAGATCCCCGTCCCTGAGTATGGCGCCTCCTAGGCGTTTTGGGATCCCCATGCACACGGGGCATGAGGACGTTGTGTACCCGGGCCCGAACCCGGGAGAGTCTTACATTAGGCATCGCACGTATATTTTGGTAGACGTTGGACTAGAGCAGCTGGAGCGTCATGAGTATTTAGCATGGTCCCATTGGGTCGGGTTGGAGGACTCAGGGCCAATCCGAGGTTTTGAGGGGTTGAGACACTCCAACGAAGACGCGGTTAATTGGGAGCCCTGGGACAAGTTCGCTCCCGATGGTGAGGTGTCAGACCCCGACGGTCCCCCGGCGAATCCCGATCCAGTGCCGACTCCTGTCCCTGAACCTGAGCCTGAAGAGGAGCCTATGGCGGCCGAGCAGGGAGATACAGAGGAGAACCCGATCGAGATAGACTCGGATTCAGATTCAGACTCCTTTGGGTTCGATCCGGATTGGACGCCGTAGGGACGCTTAGGTGTAGGGCTAGGATGTTTCCTTTTTGGTAGTGACACTCTCTTTTTGGTATTGTTTGCAGTCTACCCAGCCCCTGTCCCTTTTTGTTGATGGTGTGGATTTAACCTTAGTGGTCTAATGTACGACTACTATGGATTCGGTTTTTATTCTACGTTCGTTAAAGTTTTTGTTGTCCTATCCTTTAGTCATATTTCTTTTAATGTCAGGGTTGTTTTATTTTGCTTCCGCTTGCGTAATTTGGTTCGGTCGGCGACTTGTCATGGGACATCGCGTTCTTTACGACCGTTGAAGGGGTGTTGCGAGCCCGTTAGGGTTCGGGGCGTGACATCCCCGTTGTTTTGGTATCAGAGCAAGGTCAGCTCGATCCAAGACGGTCGAGACCTGGAGTGATAAGGAGCGATGACTTTGGGGTAGCCAGTTAGGTAGACTCGCGTGCTATGCGTACCCCAGACAATGTGATTGTGATTGCTGCTTGAGTTTTTGCAATAATGTGTGAGATGCAGGTGCGTCAGGACTTGAGGTAAGTGCGTGAAACCCTGTTGATTGTTATTGAGTGATGTTGTGATTGGCTGTTTGTTTAGTGAATTGTATTGTGACGCACTGCCTAGGGCTTAGATCGGTAAAATTGGCCTAGATTTCTAATTATTGCTTAGACCTTATCAGGTGAACGTTTGTGAGAATCAGTAAGATGGACGGTCAAGGTAGCGGTCAAGGTAGTGGTCGAGGTCGAGGTCGAGGTCGAGGTCGAGGAAAAGGTCGTGTAGCCCCGCAGGCTGGAGTGACGGGGGATCCTAGGTTGGATGAGATGTGGAGGGTGCTCGAGGAAGCAGGGTTTTTAGCAGGAAGGCAGGCCGGAGAAAGGAGTGCTACTGTTGCTGCTGCAGCTGCCAGTGAGATCGTTGGGAACAATGGAAATCAGGAGAATAACGTAGTTAGTGGAGATCCTGGCATGGTGCGAGTGAACACGATCAGGCCGATGTCCAAGCTAGTGGAGCAGTTTCTGAGGTTGAAGCCCCCGAAGTTTGATGGAAGAGGTGACCCCGAGGCTGCACCAAGATGGATAGAGGAGCTAGAGAAAGCCTTTGAGGTGCTAGGATGTACTGAAGAAGAGAGAGTGACGCTAGCAGTCTACCAGCTTCAGAGCAATGCAAATGATTGGTGGAGGGCCACCAGGGGTCAGGTGTTCCCCACTGGTACTATCCCAAGTTGGGCTGTCTTCACTGAGACCTTCAATGGCAAGTACTTCTCGGAGAGTGCTTGAGAACAGAAATTGGCAGAATTTATGAGGCTTCGACAAGGTCAGTCGTCAGTGGACCAGTATGAGGCCGAGTTTGCAAGGTTGTCCAAGTTTGCCCCCAGGATGGTGGAGGATCCAACGGACAAGGCTAGGAGGTTCCGGGATGGGCTGAGGCCGGACCTTCGCACTCAGATGATTTCCTTGAACTTGAGGAGTTATAACGAAATATATGAAAGGGCGCAGGCAATCGAACGAGACCAGACGGACTGGGCTGCCGCTTCTGGATCGCGGTACGCCCCGGCTAGGGACAACCGCCAACTGGGAAAGAGGCCCATGTCGGGAAACAATCACTTCGCCCCGCCAGCTCGGAGGAACATTAGGAAGCCAAACCGTTATCAGAACGCACCGTGTAGACTATGTGGAGGAAGACACGGGAATGGACCTTGCCCGAATGGGGGCGGGGCATGTTTTATGTGTGGAGGAAGGGGCCATCGGATGAAGGACTGCCCCAACAATAGGCAAGCTGGACTGCCTATATTGCTGCCGCCACCGCCCCGGAATGGAAATCAATTTAGAGCTGCTCAGCCGGCAAATCAGAACAGGCCGCCGGCCCAAGGACGAGTGTATGCAGTGGCAAGGAGGGAAGCGCAGGATGCGCCGGGCGTGGTCACAGGTACGGTCTCTCTCTGTGATCATGCTGCTTATGCCTTATTTGATCCGGGGGCGTCGCATTCCTTTATTTCTGAGCAGTTTGTTGAATTATTTGGGATTGAGTCGAAACCACTTGATGTCATGTTGTGTGTTGCTACTCCACTGAATGATAAAGTGCTGATTACGTTGGGTTGTCCCGATTGTAAGTTAGTGATTGGCGATAGGGAAGGGAGGATAGATTTAGCAGTATTGCGTATACATGACTTTGATGTGATCGTCGGTATGGACTGGCTAGGCAAACAGAAAGCTGTTATGGACTGTAGTAGCAAGGTAATCCAATTTAATCCGGTTGGACAGCCTAGATTTGAGTTTGTGGGAAACCGAGGAGGAACCTCGATCCCTTGGATTTCGTCGCTCGAGGTAACGAAGCTGTTGGTGGAGGGATGCCAAGGATTTCTGGCAAGTGTGGTTGATTCGACGGTTGGAGAACCAAGGCTAGAGGATATAGCCGTGGTGTGCAATTTTCCCGATGTCTTCCCTCAGGAATTGCCGGGACTACCATCTGATAGGGAAGTGGAGTTCGCAATCGAGTTGGCCCCAGGTACGGAACCGATTTCGAAAGCACCTTATAGAATGTCGCTGTCGGAATTGAAAGAATTGAAGGTCCAAATGCAAGAGTTATTAGATAAGGGTTTCATTCGCCCTAGTGCGTCTCCATGGGGAGCGCCAGTTTTGTTCGTAAGGAAAAAGGATGGATCATTGAGATTGTGCATCGACTACAGGCAACTGAACCAGGTGACCATCAAGAATAAGTACCTGTTGCCAAGGATTGAGGACCTATTTGACCAGTTGCAAGGGGCGTCAGTATTTTCTAAGATCGACTTGAGAACCGGCTATCATCAACTGAAGATCAAGAAGGAGGACGTGCCGAAGTCGGCGTTTAGGACGAGGTATGGACACTATGAGTTTACGGTGATGCCGTTTGGACTGACGAACGCTCCTGCAGCCTTTATGGATTTAATGAACCGAGTATTCAAGGAATTTTTGGATCAGTTTGTGATCATGTTTATCGATGATATTCTGGTGTATTCGAAGAGTCCCGCGGAGCACGAGGTGCATTTGGAAAAGGTCTTACGGACCTTAAGGGAACATGCACTCTACGCCAAGTTCAGCAAATGTGAGTTCTGGCTTCATCGAGTGGTATTCTTAGGGCATGTGGTATCCGGAGAAGGAATCGCAGTGGACCCGGTGAAAGTTGAAGCCGTTGTGAATTGGCCAAGACCGACAACAGTAACCGAGGTCCGGAGCTTCTTGGGTTTAAAAGGGTACTATCGATGCTTCGTGGAAAAATTTTCAACTATAGCGATGCCTTTGACACGATTACTGAAGAAGGAGACGAGGTTCGAATGGACAGATAAGTGCGAGAGGAGCTTCCAACAATTAAAGCAGAGGTTGACAACGGCGCCAGTGTTAACTATTCCGTCAGGACCGGGAGGATATGAAATTTATAGTGATGCGTCATTACTAGGATTGGGATGCGTGCTAATGCAACACGGGAGAGTAGTGGCGTACGCATCGCGACAATTGAGGCCGCATGAACAGAATTACCCGACGCATGATTTAGAATTGGCTGCGATCATTTTCGCTCTTAAGATTTGGAGACACTACCTGTGTGGGGAGAAATTTCAGATTTATACGGACCATCAAAGTCTAAGGTACTTGTTCTCCCAAAAGGAATTAAATTTAAGACAACGTCGTTGGATGGAACTCCTTAAGGATTATGACTGCAATATATTGTATCACCCTGGAAAAGCTAATAGGGTGGCGAATGCACTGAGCCGGAAATCGAGCATCGCACACATGATGGTCAAAGAGTGGACCTTGTTGAAGGGAGTTCGTGATTCGAGATTTAAGTTTGAAGTAAGTCAGGTCTCGAGTTTACTTGCTGCATTGAGGATTGAACTAGAAATTCAGGCTAAGATTAAGGCTCTTCAAACGACGAACCCGGAGATACAGAAGATCGTGAGTATGGATGCCACAAAGAGAAAATCGGATTTTCAGGTATCCGAGGACGGAATTTTAAAGTTCCGAGGACGGTTATGTGTGCCCGGTGATACAGAACCGAAGGAAGAGATTTTGTCTGAAGCGCACCGTAGTACATACATTATTCACCCGGGGAGTACGAAAATGTATCAGAACTTACGACAGCATTATTGGTGGAACGGCATGAAAGTGGACGTGGCCAAACATGTAACTAAGTGTTTAACGTGCCAACAAGTGAAGGCGCAACACTGCAAGCCGGGCGGAATGTTACAGCCATTGGAAATTCCCGAGTGGAAGTGGGAACACATCACGATGGACTTTGTAATGGGATTACCAAGAAGTCAAAGGGGTCATGATTCGATTTGGGTGATAGTTGATCGGCTGACAAAATCAGCGCATTTTCTACCGGTGCGAAAGGATTTCGCCTTGGAAAGGTATGCCGACTTGTATGTGCGACATATAGTTCGTCTCCATGGAGTACCAGTGACGATCACTTCGGACCGTGACCCTAAATTTACTGCCGCCTTTTGGAAAAGCCTTCACACGGCATTAGGAACGAAGTTACAGTTCAGCACGGCCTATCACCCCCAGACGGATGGCCAGTCGGAAAGGACGATCCAAACTTTGGAAGACATGCTGCGAGCCTGTGTTTTGGATTTTAAGGGTGGCTGGGAAGAGCAGTTGCACTTGGTTGAATTCGCCTACAACAATAGCTTTCAGCAGAGCATTAGAATGGCACCGTTTGAAGCATTGTATGGCAGAGCCTGCAGAACCCCGGTTTGTTGGGATGAAGTCGGTGAGAGGAGTATCACAGGCCCAGAGTTAGTGCAGCAGTCGACTGAGACAGTCAAGGTTATCCGGGACAGACTCAAAACCACTCAGAGCCGCCAAAAGAATTACGCTGATCGGAGACGTAAACCCTTGGAATTTCAAGTTGGGGACCACGTTTTCCTCAAGGTATCGCCGATGAGAGGGCTATCTCGGTTTGGTAAGAAAGGGAAGTTGAGCCCGAGGTACGTGGGCCCATTCGAGGTCTTAGAGAGAATAGGCACCTTGGCTTATCGTCTCGCGCTACCGCCGAATTTGTCTCAAGTGCACAACGTGTTCCACGTGTCTATGCTAAGGAAATATGAACCGGACCCGACCCACGTGCTGAACTATTAGGAAATAGACGTGGACGACAGGGTGTCGTACGTGGAGAAGCCAGTTTGGATCGAGGACAGACTAGAAAGAGTGTTGAGAAACAAGAAAATCCCGATGGTCAAGGTTATTTGGGAGCACCATGGGACCGAAGGCGTGACGTGGGAAAGTGAAGAGTTGATGCGACACCAGTACCCCCATTTGTTTGAATAGTTGGGTTGGGTTGTAAATTTCGAGGACGAAATTTTTATAAGGGGGGAAGAGTTGTGACATTCTGAATTTTGGCCCATTTTTGGGGATATATAAGACGTGTAGTTTGTCAGTGCGCTTATAATAAAAACCTCGCCCGGGAACTGATCACTCCCAGGTTCTTATTTTTAAAATAGAGATTTTTGTTAAAATCGCACTCGATCGAATTTGACCGTTATTTTTGGACCCCAAACTTGGCAGCCAATTTCCGGGAGTTCCGGGTCGAAATAAATTGGACGGTGTCGATATTAGTGTGGCCAGCGTCAATATTGTCAGGAATGTGCGAAAAGTGGATTTTCGACCGGGTGTGACTTCGGACTAGTAGACCTCCCTCGTAGAGTGTTTTCGAGTTATTTTATTTATAATTTACGTTGGCCCTTGCCCTTAATATTTTCTAGGAGTTATTTCGGACCATAGATTTTATTTCCGGATTTGAATCAGACCGTTAGATTGCACTCGATGGAGCACTTATGTCTCTCCTTTCTCTCTCCTCCCTCTGCCCGCACGCGCCCTCTCTCTCTCTCTTCCCCCTGGACGCGCGCGACGTCCAAGTGCACGTCCGCCGTTTCCCCTTCCCCTTCTTTTCTTTCTCCCTTTCTCTCTCTCTCTCTCTCTCTCTCCCTTTCTCTCTTCCCGGCGCACGCAACCCCCATGCACACGCCGCACCTTCCCCCACGTCTGCAGCCCCTCTGCCCGCTCACGTCCCTTCCCCATGCAAAAAAAACCCCCCTTTTTTCTCTCTCTCCCTATCTTCTCTCTCCTCCCTCTCTTTCTCGTCCCCTCTCTCTCCCGCGCTGCTTCTTCTTCCTCTCTCTCGCCCGAACGGCTCAGCGTCGGCCCTGCTCATCGACTGCGGTCCCCGCTGGTCGCCTGTCGTCCGCCTCATGCCGCTGCCGCCCGGCCAGCTGCCGCCGCCCTGTCGGCTGCCCCGGTCGACCGGCCAGCTGCCGCCGCCCTGTCGGCTGCCCCGGTCGACCGGCCGCTCCCCCTTTCTTCCCCTTTCACCCCACAGCCCTTCCCCTCACCTCCGTAGCTTCTCTCCGCCTCCGCCCGACGACCCTCCGCCTCCGCCCGACGTCGCCGCCTCCCTCCGCCTCGTCGCCGCGCCGCCACGACGCCGAGCAGCTCAGGCCAGCGCTGTGTCCCCTTCGCCCTGAGCATGCGAGCTCAACTCGCCGCCGAGCCCGGCGAGCCCCGGCCGTCGCCCAGTCGTCCGGCCAGCCCCCAGCGCCGCCCCGACGCCTGTGCATCGCCCCCTGTCGCCGCCGAGCTCCCCTCCGGCCTCCCGACCCCGCCTCAGACGACCATCTCTCCCTCCTGTGAGCGTTCCGCCGCTCGCCGCCACTCGCCGCCGCTCGCCGACGCCCCAGCCGGCTAGGCCGACGCCGCCCGACCCCGCCAGCAGCCGCGCCGTCGCCGTCGCCGCCGGTCCGCTCCTCTCCCTCAGCCCCGACTGCACCCTCTCTCTCTCTCTCTCTCTCTCTACCTTCAGCTCGCTGCCGCAGCCGCCAGGCGCCACCGCCGTCGCCGCCGTCCCCGCTCCGGCCAGCCAGCCAGCCAGCCTCGCCGGCCGGCCAGCCAGCCAACCCAGCCGCGGCCAAGCCTCCCCGAGGCGTGGCTGAGCTCGTCTGGGCCGCTGTCCGCCACCCCCGAGCCGTCCCAGCCACTGTGCCGCCGCGCCGGAGCCTCCCCAGCCGCTGTCTCGCCGTGCCGGAGTCATTCCGGCCACTGTTCCGCCGTGGCCGAGCCCCGCGCCCGTCGCCGCGCCCGTGGCCGAGCCCCACGCCCGTTGCCGTGCCCATCGCCGTGCCCGTGCCCGTCGCCGTGCCCGTCGCCGTGCCCCTCGCCGTGCCCGTGCACTCGGCACCTCACCCGTCCGGCCTAGGCGCGCCGCTCGTCCCGCTCGGCCGTGCGCCCCGGGCACGTCGCACGTTCGCCGCGCCCTTGCACTAGGCACGCTGACCGGCCACCGTGCCTGTGTGGCCCGCGCCCGCGCCCGGTCAGTACTTTTCACCCGGGCTATTTTGAGCCCGAGTCGATTTTCCCCGGGCCAAAATTTGGTAAGTGCTATCCTAAGCCCTACTTAGTATTTTGGGTATTTAATTGGCATGTCTCGGGTTAGAATGGCTAGGGCGTTGCGTAATTTAGTTAATGTACATTAGAACCGAGTGATTTGAATTGGGCTAGATTAGTATGTTTGAATTGGATAATTGTGCATGGCCGACTTGTACGGCAAATCCGCATGCTGAGGTGGCGAAATGTGAATTTAGAATTAAATTGTGATTATTGAATATTAGTGTAATTGGCTTGAAATTTATTCGTTGAATGGCGCGTGTTTGCCTGTCGATTTGAGCCCGGATCGATCGGAGGGCTACGGACTTGGGACGTGTTGACGGCGGTCCGTGTGAAGGTATGAACGGCCGATGGGCCAAATGGATGCGGGCTTGAGACGTGTCGACGGTGGCCCGTTAAAGGTGTGATAGACCGGGACGTGTTTACGTCGGTCATTGGAATGGTATGATTGATATGGTTTGGGACGTGCGGACGGCGGCCATTGGTTTGAGTGATTGGGCGGCTTGTGAGCTCGTGAGAGGAAAGTTGGTTGGACGCGTGCATGCGACTTGAGTGTGATTGGATTGGCTGGTTGAGCGTGTGATTGGAGTGGCTAATGGCGCGTGTGATTGCTGGGATGATTGACTGATTGCGAGTGGGAAGTGTGTGCCGGGTGGTTGTGATATAGTGTTGGATTATTCTTGTTCTGACTAACGTGCAGGGTTTGTTCAGGATTCGAGGCGAGGTAAGTTTGTCGTGTGGATTTTGTTATGGCTTGGTGATTCGCCTGTTTGACTTGTCTGGGTACGCAATAGCCTAGGTGGGGTTTAGGGTGTCGCTTATTGAGACTCGTTCTCACGGTTATTTTATAACCATTTTCAGATCCCCATCCCTGAGTATGGCGCCTCCTAGGCGTTTTGGGATCCCCATGCACACGGGGCATGAGGACGTTGTGTACCCGGGCCTGAACCCGGGAGAGTCTTACATTAGGCATCGCACGTATATTTTGGTAGATGTTGGACTAGAGCAGCTGGAGCGTCATGAGTATTTAGCATGGTCCCATCGGGTCGGGTTGGAGGACTCAGGGCCAATCCGAGGTTTTGAGGGGTTGAGACACTCCAACGAAGACGCGGTTAACTGGGAGCCCTGGGACAAGTTCGCTACCGATGGTGAGGTGTCAGACCCCGACGGTCCCCCGGCGAATCCCGATCCAGTGCCGACTCCTGTCCCCGAACCTGAGCCCGAAGAGGAGCCTATGGCGGCCGAGCAGGGAGATACAGAGGAGAACCCGATCGAGATAGACTCGGATTCAGATTCAGACTCCTTTGGGTTCGATCCGGATTGGATGCCGTAGGGACGCTTAGGTGTAGGGCTAGGATGTTTCCTTTTTGGTAGTGACACTCTCTTTTTGGTATTGTTTGCAGTCTACCCAGCCCCTGTCCCTTTTTGTTGATGGTGTGGATTTAACCTTAGTGGCCTAATGTACGACTACTATGGATTCGGTTTTTATTCTACGTTCGTTAAAGTTTTTGTTGTCCTATCCTTTAGTCATATTTCTTTTAATGTCAGGGTTGTTTTATTTTGCTTCCGCTTGCGTAATTTGGTTCGATCGGTGACGCGTCCTAGGACATCGCGTTCTTTACGACCGTTGAAGGGGTGCTGCGAGCCCGTTAGGGTTCGGGCCGTGACACATAATGTGTCTTTCAATATACTTCTAAACGAATAGTGACTTTCACGTTCAAACTAAAATTTGATTTTTCTATTTATACTTTCTCATAAAATGAAAATTTACAAAATGTGAATGTAACCTTAATTCTTTCTACTAAAAATTTCCTCCATGGTTACAAGAAAAGAAACTTTTGATTCGTACTATTCAAGACACTTTTTCACATTGAACTTAATTTAAATTGAGGAAACCCGTTCAAGTTGCCTTCTTTAATATATTTAACTTCTCAATTTCCACCATACTTTTGCACCGATGATCTGTTTATTCTTCATAGTAAACAACTCTCTTTGTTTCTCTCTTATTCGCTTGCATGTGCACATACAATTTTTTTTCTTCCATGCTTTATTTTTATCTGAAAATGGTGTAATACTTACTGTAATGTCTTTATTTGATGATTCTGAGTGCACGTCAATCTATTTCAATATTATCATATTATCTTTCATCGTTTTCGTTTCGATTTTGTTGATATTTTTTTCCTAGTTGTTTATTTTAATACGAGTGTTTCTCACTTCATACTGAAAAAAAAAATCAATGAAGTCATTGAAAATTTTTGTAGACAACTAAATCTTGCATTATTTTTTCATTATCATGAGAAAATATTAGTTTCCTTCTTTTTCATGGACTTCTTCTTTTAAACAACATAAATATTGTTAATTTATTAACGCTGAAAGTCAAATAAATAATCTTCCATATGCTCAAGAAAATTTGATGTTTACGCAGTTTAAAAAAAAATGTGGTCTTAATGCATGCACGCACGGTGTGTTTGACTAGTAATCTCAAACTATATGTTAAACATTGAACTATCCCTTCTTTTTGCCATAAAACACTGAACTATCTTACTTGATTTTTCTGGTAACACAAATTGATTCGATAAAAACATGAGATATCTTTTTAACTTATCTTGCTAAATTTAGGACTTACAATGTAAATTAACACTTAAACCCATCTATTAATAGCCTTAAAATAGTGGAAATCGTAAAATTATCCCAATCCCAGTGCTTAGGTTAGTTCAACTGGTTTGTCACAAGAAAGAAAATTCTTTGTTGAGTTTTGTCAAGTTTTGGTATTTTTTTTCTTCTTTTCTATGTGAAAAAGATGGGAGGTGTCATTTCACTAGTAAGTGGACCATGTCAATAATACTAGCAATGAATGGCAAAGCACGGCACAAGAAAATACATCTTTTGACAGATGATGCCTTTATCTTGCTTGGGACTCTTGACTCTCCCTGCCATTTTCCTTGCAATATCGTATGGTCTTTGGACAGGTAGATGGGCTCTACTCTATATTAGATTCTAATTGAGATGAAAATGTAGAAGGATTTAAATTTGTTACTCAGTCTTTACGTAAATCGTGTTAGATGCATTATAGTTCACGCGATATAATTAAGAGAGGGACTTCACTAATCAAAAATCAAAATGAAACCACGAATGACAAAATGAGTCTTAAACTTGATGAATCCGAGACCAAAATGACTTTTTTGGTGATAATTTCATGCGAAGTAGGGAGAGATAAGATGTATAAGTGAGTTTACGGTTACAGAGACACAGTCCCACCTATAAATGGGCTTATTGATGAAAGTCCACACAAGCAACCCAATATGGATGAACAAACAACGATGATCAGCCTCTGTACTTGAAATTAAGCCTTGAAGCTATGAGTCAAAATCAAACGGCGTGAACGATTTTACGTGGGAGCTTGTCACCAATTTCCAATATGTCGCCAAAAGAAACGAATGGATACTATATTGAAAGTACGACAGAGAAATATAGATAAAAAGAGAATGCCAAGCCGATGCTGCGCCCATGCCCTAGATGATAAAAGAAATGTTTATACGGTCTAACGTCCTGCAGTTGTCAAACCCATACAGAAGGCATACATAAAATCCATGAAAAGTATTGGGGTCAAGCACTTTGAATGGCCTAGGAGCAAGATATTTCTGTTGACAGAACCAATTGTTGCTGCCTATAAAAAGCTTCTCCGTTGCACTCTCCCTCGAAAACTCACTTCAGTAACCGAAAGAACAAAAACAAAAGCAGAAAATTATGGCAGCCTTATCATTATATCTGCTACTTACTTGGATGTTCCTACTTTCTCTCTTTCATACCAGGTTTGCTGAGGAACGATGTCATGCGGATGAGAGCTCTGCCTTAATGGAATTCAAGAGAAGTTTCAGAACCAACACGTCAGATTCGCGATGCGTTTATCCAAAGGTCCACTCTTGGTCTCTGGATGGAAGTGGAGATTGTTGTTCGTGGGATGGCATCGAATGTGATGAGGTCACCGGCCGAGTGATTGCCCTCGACCTCAGTAGCAGTTGTCTCTCGGGCACCATGAGTCCCAACACCACTCTCTTTCGACTCGTTCACGTGGAGTCGCTCAATCTTGCTTACAACAGCTTCAACTTCTCCCCAATCCCGTACGGCTTCAGCAATCTTTCGAGGTTACAATACTTTAATCTCTCCCACTCAGATTTTTCCGGTGAAATCCCTTGCGATATCTCGCAACTCTCCAAGTTAGTTTCTCTCGATTTTTCCGCTTCTTGGAGGACACTTCATTTGCCCAACATGGGTGACTTTGTCCATAATTTGACTGGGCTAAAAGAACTTAATCTTGATTCCGTAAGCTTGCCATCCCCTTTCCCTCCTGTGCTAGCGAATTTCTCTTCCTTGACATCGCTTGAGCTTGGATATTGTGGATTGAATGGAGACTTTCCGGTCAGCATTTTTCAGCTGCCAAACTTGGAAGTCCTTGACATTTCTGGCAATAGCAACCTTTCTGGTTTTCTTCCCAAACCACACTGGGGTTCTCCATTGAAATCGTTATACCTTTCCCAGAACGATTTCTCGGGAGAAATACCCGCTTCGATTGGAAATCTTAGTCTCTTGAACAAGTTAGACGTTACTGAGTGCCCTTTTTCGGGATCACTTCCCTCTTCGTTGGGTAATCTTTCTCATCTCACTGAACTATTCCTTGACGGAAATAACTTGCAAGGTCAAATCCCCGTTTCCTTTGCTGATCTTACCCAGCTATCGATACTATTTCTCTCTCACAATAACTTGAGTGGTGATACTTTGGAGTGGGTGGTCAACTTGACAAAACTTACCGGCTTGGACATTTCAGGTAATAGTTTCTTCCTCTCTACCGGTTCGATCGGATCTCTTTCCTTCTCTCTCTCTGCAACTCCATTGAACCACCGACCTCTCGAGCTCCACCGCCGCTCCCTCCCTCCCCGACCACCACCAAAACCCCCGCCGCGACGGCCACAAGCAAAACCAGAAACAGGGACTTCCTCCTCCACCTCAAGGCCAACCTCACCAAGCGAGACGCCACGAAGATCATCCTCTCCTCGTCCCTCCTGCCCGAAACCCTACCCCCTCCATCGATGGCCGCCACTCGCGTGTTCTGTCGAAGATCAGCGCGTGGGCGGAGCTCGTCGGGTACATTGGGAGCGTGAATCTGAAAATTAGGGATTTGAGGAGGTTGCGGGAGGACGAGACGTGCGTCGAGTCGAGTATCGAGATCCCGACGTCGAGGAGGATCAATTGCGAGGAGGAAGAGTTGAAGTTGTGGGAGAAGAAGTTGATGATGAAGAAGCTGTCCTTGGTTCAGGACTTGGCCGAACTTGCCGAGCCGGAAGGCCTTCCGGCTCAGGCCTGTCGCTGGACTCGAAGCTCTTGAGGCAGCGATGGTGGTTTTGCTTGTGGCCGTCGCGGCGAGGGTTTCGGTGGTGGTCGGGGAGGGAGGGAGCGGCGGTGGAGCTCGAGAGATGGGTGGTTCCATGGAGTTGGAGAGAGAGAGAAGGGGAAAGAGATGCGACCTGAACCGGCAGAGAGGAGGAGAGGGAGAGAGACTTTTCCAATTTTTCTGAAGGTGGGACCCACGGTGCCACTTTTCGTCCACTGAGTGGGCTGGTGCATAGATGACGTGGCGTCGCATTTGCTCCTAATATTCTCAAATGCGGTTAGTCCCGTGGTGTAACTAACGCTCCTCTTGTCTTGTGTCTTTGTTTTTTTCTTTCTGTTTGGTAGATAATCGGCTAAGCGGAGGACTTCCATCTTCATTTGCGAACCTGAAGCAGTTGAACTTTCTCGACCTTTCTGACAACGACTTGGGCGGTGACATTCCGGATACATTGTGGAATCTGAAGGATCTTGAAGGGCTCCATCTGAGGTCGTTTAATATCAATGGCTCTTTCGATTTAAATGATATATTCAAACTCAAGGGTTTGAGAGATTTAGATTTGTCTTTTAACAATATATCGTTCACCAAATCGTTCATCAACGCCACTACATCGTGGCTTACCACCTTAATCTTGGATTCGTGCAACTTGACCGAGTTCCCACAGTTTATAGGCTACTTAAACAAAATGTACATCTTACACCTATCAGACAACAAAATCCGAGGAACCATTCCTAGATGGATCTGGAACAATAGCAAAGAATCTCTTCGGTATATGAATCTTTCTCACAATCTTTTAACCGGCTTCGAAAACAACCAGACCAATCTTCCTTTGCTGAACTTGGAATATCTTGACATTAGTTCTAACCGGCTAGAAACAACCCTCCCTGTCCCACCTCCCTCGGTCCAGGTATACAACATCTCAGACAATTTCCTATTTGGGAAAGTTCCAGCATGCATTTGTGAAGTGAGCCATCTTGTCGTGCTCGATTTGTCCAGCAATTCTCTTAATGGCACACTCCCTCCTTGTTTGGGTAGTATTGGCCCTTTGAGTATATTGAATCTCGCGAGAAATAAATTTGAGGGCATGATTCCTCACATTTACCCAGTTGGTTGTTCATTGAGGATGATCGACCTAGGAGAAAACCGACTGAGAGGTATTGCTCCGAGATCTTTAGGCAATTGCGGAATGCTGGAGTATTTGAATCTCGGTGACAACCAAATTAATGATACATTCCCATTTTGGCTATCGGAATTGGCCTACCTAAAAGTTATTGACTTCCGGTCCAATATGTTCCATGGACCCATAGAAGATAATCTAAGCCAGCTTAACTTCACCAGTTTACACATCTTGGACCTATCCAACAACAGCTTTAGTGGTGAACTTCCTTCTAAGTTGTTAAAGAGTTGCCGTGCCATGAAGTTCATCGATGGTCAAGAAAAGTTGGCATATTTGAGTCTTTATGATGACCTTAATATGGCTTATGTTTCGCATAGTGAAAGCTTGACTTATGCGATGACATTAATGAGTAAGGGCATGAAAAGGGAATATGCGAAGATTTCGGATGTCCTCATGGTGATTGACTTCTCCAATAACAAATTCGAAGGATTCATTCCTGAACTCATTGGAGATCTGAAGTCACTTCGTATGCTCAACCTTTCAAACAACTTCCTCAATGGTAGCATCCCTCCTTCCTTGGCCAACCTGACAGTGCTCGAATCACTGGATCTTTCCCTGAACAATCTCACAGGAGAGATTCCTCAACAACTAGCCAGCCTCACATTTCTCGAGGTTTTTGATGTCTCTCACAATCGACTATCGGGACCGATACCACGTGGAACACAGTTCGACACATTCGGGAGCAATTCATTTGCGATGAATGAGGGGCTGTGTGGAGGTCCTCTGCCAAATAAATGCACAATTGGTGAAAGCACTACACCACCACTATCGTCTTTCAAAGTAGATAATGAAGAAGAGTCTCTGTTTGACTTGGATTGGAAATTCGTTCTGGCTGGCACTGGAGTTGGGTTTTTGGTTGGTGTTGTGCTAGGGAACTTGATCATTGACGAGAAGAGTAGGTGGTTCTTGCACTACTCCAAGAGAATGGCAAAAGGATGTAAAAGGTGAGATAAGCTCTAGCAGACAAGAAAATATGCAGCTATGTACTTAATGCCCTGTATCTAAGTTGTTTGTTTAGTACAGTTATACGTGCATGTATGAAGATTCTAATCTATGTTTGTTTGCATGGTTCGGTATACTATTATGGAGACGTTGTTTTGTTGCTTGTGAAAGTTAGTTCTTTGGCTTCTTAGAGAACATCTCTGTCCATTTATACATCAGCAATCTCATAATGTATTGCTGTAATAGTACTAGCCAAATGACTTTCACGGATATAGAGGATTTGACCTAGGACCTGGTTTATCTATCCATTTTTTATTTGAAAGGTTGTAGATACTACGATTTAGAGACGTAATTGAGATAAGTGGATACTAATGAGAAGCCAATTATTATACATGGTCGAGGATGATGTAGAAAGTTTTGTCGTCCATGGAAACCAAGGCGATTGGTGTGAAATCTTCATGGTTTGTAAGTAGAAAGCGCCGTAAGTTGTTTTCGTAGAGCTATCCACCTTAAGTTAAATGTAAAATCGTTAGCTTAAAGAGCATATAATTTGATGAGTGATTTAGTTTAACGAGTATAAATGTGAACATGAAATCTAGCAAACTAACGATTTCAACATAACTTTCTACAATTGAACATAATTAGAAGGATAATATTGGAACAAGTAGAGTAGTGAACCGGGCCCATGGAAGTCCCCATCTCCATCCTTGTCCCATGCTTGCGAAGTGCAGGGGTTAGAGCGATAAAAAAAATGGATTATATTCGTGCCAGTTCTTTTAATAAGAATGACAAAAAATAAGTAAAAAGGGGAGAGATAAAAGGGTACCATTCGCACCAATTAATGACATGAGTGAGATGGATTGAATCTGAACTCACAAACTTGTATTTAGAAGTAGGAATTACTAAGGAAATAGTTAATGATCTATGAGAATTCGGAAAAGACCTTTTCTTTCGGTGGATGATGGTCCACGTCCGATCCTGACGACATTGGAAAGAAGAGAAACAAAAAGGTTCATGAAAAGGGGGCATTGCAATTTACCATGGTCCCATTCATTCCAAGTCATTATAAAAAGTGAAGGAATTCATTATGTTCGCATGTGAGGACCAATTTGTTGAAGGAATTGAAGTGCATTCCTTGCATTCGGAGGCGAATGAACAGCTTCATCATTTCCATTTCAGTTAGCTGAGGAATAACTTCAACGGCCTGAGTTTCCCATTTCTTCACATATGCTTTGTAAGACTCCGTTGGCTATTTTTTCATTCGGGCCAAATCCTCAAGGGATAACATAGTTTCTATGATAGAATGGTATTGCTGGAGGAATGCATAAAGTTGCAAAAGCCAAGCGATAGAATAATAAAATTGATAGAACAAGAAAATAAATCGGACACCAAATTTACGTAGTTCGGTCGTAGTAATCTACGTCCGCGGGGAGAAAAGCAACGAATTTCACTATAGATCAAGTGATGTAACGGATATTACAATCACACTCGAATCACTCAAACACTAGAAGTATTTTTCAAGCCCCAATTACATTCAATAACTCACTACAAACACTTAAACTCTTGGTGTAATTCTACAAACAAAACTTGTTAAAATATATCTCAAATTTGAGTCCGTGAACGAAATCCTACCCAAGATAAATTAAAGGAAAATCTTGAAGTTGAATATTTTTGGATGTCCACCGTGAAAACACTACTTGAATTATTCGGTGTAATTCGGATTTAGAAAACACTGAGAGCGTTTGAGTTTTTTGAGTGTGATTGTAATTTCCATTGTATAATTTGATCTATAGTGAAATTTCGTGCTGATATCCCTGTGAATGTAAGTCATTACGATCTAACCACGTAAATTTAGTATCTAATTTATTTTATTATTCAACTGTTTGCTTTAGCAACAAAAGCCACGAGATTGCCCACTGCCAAGCACTCGTAAACAGCGCTTCAACAATCTCTTCGTTAAGAAAAGAACATCCCCTGATCGTGAGCGCATGTGTATATACACACGCGGTCAACGAAGTCAACGCGTAATAAAGCAATTCACTACTTGAAGAAGTCCCGCGTTGGTCAACGAAAGAAGCTCATGCCGATTGGGATCAGGAAATAAAATCCAGTCATGCTTTCCCATTCTATTCTATTTTATTTTATTTCTTCTTCCACCGTGTAATTATCATGGCCAACTGCAGCACGGAACAACTTCCGTTCTTGATCACGACTTCACCACGAAAGTAATTTTCGTATTATGTACCGCTCGATTTTGGACGTCCGTAAATATCTAACTCCAAATATTAAAATTTTCATAAATAATAATTAATGTCGGATTAGGTTTTATCTTTCGGACTCAAACTCAAGATATATTTTAACACATAAGATATCTCTTTTTAATTCTTCATCAGATTTATCTTCTTTTTGAACAACCATTATAATGCAGGTTTAGTGACACTCTCTTGAAAGGTTTGAATCATCAGCATCTTGATATTGTAATATTGTAGATGCACCTTCGTGAAGGTTGTGCCATCATATTTGTAGAAGTCAGGCACCTTAAATCTATCAGGAACTTTAACCTTGCCAGGGCGAAATGAACTTGCCACGTTTTGGTCAAACATCTCCCCAACATGGGCGACCTTGTCCATAATTTGACTAGGCTAAAAGAACTCAATCTTTATTCCGTAAGCTTGTCATCCCCTATCCCTCCCGTGCTAGCGAATTTCTCCTCCTTGACATCGCTTAGGCTTCGATATTGTGGATTGAATGGAGACTTTCCGGTCAGCATTTTTCAGCTGCCAAAGTTGGAAGTGCTAGACATTAGTGGCAATTCCAACCTTTCTGGTTTTTTTCCCAAACCGCATTGGGTTTCTCCATTGAAATCGTTATACCTTTCCCAAACCGATTTCTCAGGAGAAATACCCGCTTCGATTGGAAATCTTATTCTCTTGAATGAGTTAGAAGCTGGTGAGTGCCATTTTTCGGGATCACTTCCCTCTCCATTGGGTAATCTTTCTCATCTCACTACACTAGACCTTTACGGAAATAACTTGCAAGGTCAAATCCCTGTTTCCTTTGCTGATCTTACCCAGCTATCGGTGCTAATGCTCTCTTCCAACAACTTGAGTGGTGATACTTTGGAGTGGGTGGTCAACTTGACAAAACTTACCGTCTTGGACATTTCAGGTAATAGTTTCTTCCTCTCTGCCGATTCGATTGGATCTCTTTCCTTCTCTCTCTGCAACTTCATAGAACCGCCGACCTCTCGAGCTCCACGCCGCTTGCTCCCTCCCCGACCACCACCAAAACCCGCGCCGCGACGGCCACAAGCAAAACCAAAAACATGGACTTCCTCCTCTACCTCAAGGCCTACCTCGCCAAGCGAGATGCCACGAAGATCATCCTCTCCTCCTCCCTTCTACCCGAAACCCTACCCCCTCCATCAATGGCCGTCACTCGCGTGTTCTGTCGAAGATCAGTGCGTGGGGGGAGCTCGTCGGGTACATCGGGAGCGTGAATCTGAAAATTAAGGATTTAAGGAGGTTGCGGGAGGACAAGACGTGCGTCGAGTCGAGCATCGGGATCGCGACGTCGAGGGGGATCAATTGCGAGGAGGAAGAGTTGAAGTTGAGGAAGTTGTGGGAGAAGAAGTTGATGAAGAAGAAGCCGTCCTTGGTTCAGGACCTGGCCGAACTTGCCAAGCCGGAAGGCCTTCTGGCTCAGGCCGTCGCTGGACTCGAAGCTCTTGAGGCGGCGATGGTGGTTTCGCTTGTGGCCGTCACGGTGAGGGTTTTGGTGTTGGTCGGGGAGGGAGGGAGCGAGTGTCGGTGGAGCTCGAGAGATGGGTGGTTCCATGGAGCTGCACAGAGAGAGAGAAGGAAAGAGACACGACCCGAACCGGCAGAGAGGAGGAGAGGGAGAGAAACTTTTCCAAATTTTCTGAAGGTGGGACCCACAGTGCCACTTTTCGTCCACTGAGTGGGCTGGTGCATAGATGACGTGGCGTCACATTTGCTCCTAATATTCTCAAATGCGGTTAGTCCACGGCGCAACTAACGCTCCTTTGTCTTATGCCTTTGTTTTCTTTCTGTTTGGTAGATAATCGGCTAAGCGGTGGACTTCCATCTTCGTTTGAGAACCTAAAGCAGTTGACTTGGCTTGACCTTTCTCACAACGACTTGCACGGTGATATTCCGGGCACATTGTGGAATCTGAAGGATCTTGAATTCCTTGACCTGAGGTCGCTTAATCTCAGTGGTGTTGTGGATGGAAATGATCTATTCAAACTCAAGAACTTGAGCAGTTTAGATTTGTCCTTCAACAATATATCGTTCGCCAAGTCATTTAGCAATGCCACTACATCGAAGCTTGCCTACTTAATCTTGGATTCGTGCAACTTGATCGAGTTCCCACTGTTTATAGGCTACTTAAGCAAATTGGAGATCTTATCCCTACCACACAACAGAATCCGAGAGACCGTTCCTAGATGGATGTGGAACAATAGTAAAGAATCTCTCTGGTATATAGATCTTTCTCACAATCTTTTAATCGGCTTCGAAAACAACCAAACCGATCTTCCTTTGCCGAACTTGGAATATCTTGACATTAGTTCTAACTTGCTAGAAACTACCCTCCCTGTCCCACCTCCCTCGGTCATGATATACAACATCTCCAACAACTTTCTATATGGGGAAGTTCCAACATCCATTTGTGATCTGAGCTCTCTTGCACTGCTTGATTTGTCCATCAATGCTTTGAATGGCACACTTCCTCCTTGTCTCGGTGGTATTGGTCCTTTGATTTTATTGAACCTCGCAAGAAATAAATTCGATGGCACGATCCCTCGCATTTACCAAGATGATTGTGCATTGAGGATGATCGACCTAAGAGAAAACCGACTAAGAGGGATTGTTTCGAGATCTTTAGGAAATTGCGGAATGCTGGAGTATTTGAATCTTGGTGACAACCAAATTAATGATACATTCCCATTTTGGCTATCGGAATTGGCCTACCTAAAAGTTATTGACTTGCAGTCCAATAAGTTTCATGGTCCCATTGAAGGTCATCTAAGTCATCTTAACTTCGCCAATTTACACATCCTGGACCTCTCGAACAACAGCTTCAATGGTAAACTTCCTTCCAATTTGTTACAAAGTTTCCGTGCCATGAAGTTTATTGATAGTCAAGATGAGTTGGCATATATGAATATACATAATATGTCTGGTATTGTAGTCGGTGGAAGTGGGATGACTTATGCAATGACCTTGATGAGTAAGGGCATGGAAAGGGAATATACGAAGATTCCAGATATGCTTGTGGCAATTGACCTCTCTAGTAACAAGTTTGAAGGTTTCATTCCTGACCTCATTGGAGATCTGAAGTCTCTTCGTATGCTCAACCTTTCAAACAACTTCCTCACTAGTAGTATCCCTACTTCCTTGGCAAACCTGACAGTGCTTGAATCACTGGATCTTTCCCTGAACAATCTCGTGGGAGAGATTCCTCAACAACTAGCCAGCCTCACATTTCTTGAGGTTTTTGATGTCTCTCACAATCAACTATCGGGACCAATACCACGTGGAACTCAATTTGACACATTCGGGAGCAGTTCATTTGCGATGAATGAGGGTTTGTGTGGAAGTCATCTTCCAAATAAATGCACAAATGGTGATAACGCTCCACGACCATCTTTCACAGTAGATAATGAAGAAGAGTCTCTAATCGACTTGGATTGGAAAATCGTGTTGGCTGGTGTTGGAGTAGGGTTTTTGGTTGGTGTTGTGCTGGGGAACCTGATCATTAACGAGAAGAGTAGGTGGCTCTTGCACTACTCCAAGAAAATGGCAAAAGGATGGAAAAAGGTGAGGAAAGCTCTGGCAAGCTAGAAAATATGCAGCTAGATACTTAATGCATACATGTATGTCTGAAGATTCTAATCTATGTTTGTTTGCATGGTTCAGCATACTATTATGGAGATGTTGTTTTCTTGCTCATGAAAGTTAGTTCTTTAGGTTCTTAGAGAACATCTCTGTCCATATATACATCAGCAATCTCATAATGTTTTGTTGTAATAGACTAACAGTACTAGCCAAATGACTCTCATGGATATAGAGGATGTTATCTGGGACTTGGTTTATCTATCCATTTTTTTTAAAGCCTATAGATACTGCGATTTACAGACGTAATTGAGATAAGTGGATACCAATGAGAAGCCAATTATTATACATGGTCGAGGATGACATAGAAAGTTTTGTCGTCCATGGAAACCAAGGAGATTGGTGTGAAATCTTCATGGTTCGTAAGTAGAAAGCACCTTAAGTTGTTTTCGTAGAGACTATCCGCCTTAAGTTAAATGTAAAATTGTTACCTTAAAGAGCATATAATTTGATGAGTGATTTAGTCTAACGAGTATAAATGTGAACATGAAATCTAGCAAAATAACGATTTCAGCATAACTTTCTAGGATTGAACATAATTAGAAGGATAATATTGGAACAAGTAGAGTAGTGAACAGGGCCCATGGAAGTCCCCATCTCCATCCTCATCCCATGCCTGCGAAGTGTGGGGGTTAGAGCGATAAAAAAATGGATTATATTCGTGCTAGTTCTTTTAATAAGAATGACAAAAAATAAGTAAAAATGGGAGAGATAAAAGGGTACCATTCGCACCAATTAATGACACGGTTGAGATGGATTGAATCTGAACTCACAAACTTGTATTTAGAAGTAGGAGTTACTAAGGAAATAGTTAATGATCTATGAGAATTCAGAAAAGACCTTTTCTTTCGGTGGATGATGATCCACTTCGGATCCTGACGACATTGGAAAGAAGAGAAACAAAAAAGTACATGAAAAGGCTACATTGCAATTTACCATGGCCCCATTCGTTCCAAGTCATTATAAAAAGTGGAGGAATTCATTATGTTCGCATGTGAGGACCAATTTGTTGAAGGAATTGAAGTGCATTCCTTGCATTCGGAGGCGAACGAACAGCTTCATCATTTCCATTTCAGTTAGCTGAGGAATAACTTCGACAGCCTGAGTTTCCCATTTCTTCACATATGCTTTTTAAGACTCCGTTGGCTACTTTTTAGTGCGGGCCAAATCCTCACAGGATAACATAGTTTCGATGATAGAATGGTATAGCTGAAGGAATGCATAAAGTTGCGAAAGCCAAGCGATCGAACAATAAAATTGATAGAATAATAAAATAAATCGGATACCAGATTTACGTGATTCGATCGTAGTAACCTACGTTCGCGGGAAGAGAAGCAACGAATTTCACTATAGATCAAGTAATACAACGGATATTACAATTATACTTAAATCACTCAAACACTATAAGTATTTTCCAAATCTCAATTATATTCAATAACTTGCTACAAATACTTAAACTCTTTGTGTAATTCCACGAATAAAACCTGTCAAAATATATCTCGAATTTGAACCTGCGAACGAAATTCGATCCAAGATAAATTAAAGAAAAATTTGAAAGTTGAATATTTATGGACGTTCAGAGTGAAAATCTCTATTTCCTGTTTGACTACAAAGAAGTCAAAACTGGAAAGTCCAGTTGGACTTGTGTTGACCGTGAAAACAAGACTCCAAGAAGAGGAAAGTCCGTCGTTGCCGTTGTTGATGAATACGCGAAGTATTGAAGCGCCGCGGTTGATGTGAAGATATTTTAAGCGAGTGATCGGCGTGGGTTATTCTCATGGGTTTCGTTCGTGGAATTACATCGAGAATAGGAGTGTTTGTAGCGATTAAATTTTGTGATAAAATTTATGTATAATTTCTATGTGAAATTAAGAGATTATTTCATAAGGAATTATAAGGTTAAGCACTGCGTGAGTTATTGAGTGTAATTGGAATTTGAAAAATACTGAGAGTGTTTGAGTTACTCGAGTGTGGTTGTAATTTCCATTGTATAGTTCGATCTATAGTGAAATTTCGTGCTGATATCCCTGTGAACGTAGATCATTATGATCGACCCACTAAATTTAATGTCTAATTTATTTTATTGTTCGATTGCTTGCTTTCGCAACAAAAGCCACAAGATTGCCCACTGCCAAGCACTCGTGAACGGCGCTTCAACAATCTCTTCGCAAAGAAAAGAGCATCCCCCGATCGTGAGAGCATATGTATATATACACACGCGGTCAACGAAGTCAGCGCGTAATAAAGCAATTCGCTACTGGAAGAAGTCCCGTGTTGGTCAACGAAAGAAGCTCATACCGATTGGGATCAGGAAATGAAATCCAGTCATGCTTTCCCCTTCTATTTTATTTTATTTTATTTTATTTCTTCTTCCACCGTGTAATTATCATGGCCAACTGCAGCACGGAACAACTTCCGTTCTTGATCACGACTTCACCACGAAAGTAATTTTCGTATTATGTACCGCTCGATTTTGGACGTCCGTAAATATCTAACTCGAAATATTAAAATTTTCATAAATAATAATTAATGTCGGATCAGGTTTTGTCTTTCGGACTCAAACTCGAGATATATTTTAAAACATAAGATATCTCCTTTTAATTCTTCATCAGATTTGTCTTCTTTTCAAATAACCATTGTAATGCGGGTCCAGTGACACTCTCTTGAAAGGTTTGAATCATCAGCTGTGCTTGATGAGCGTATTGTACCATCTTGATATTGTAATATTGTAGATGCGCCTTCGTGAAGGTTGTGCCATCATATTTGTAGAAGTCAGGCACCTTAAATCTATCGGGAACTTTAACCTTGCCAGGGCGAAACGAACTTGCCACGTTTTGGTCAAATATCTTCCCTTTTAGATACACCACCAATCTTTTCAGTGTAGCATTGAACTCTATTATTTCAGGTAAACTAGACTGTTCAGAGGACATCTTGTCTCCACCCTTCAGGTTGGAGGTTCCCACTTAAATAAAGCATTCACGTTATCGCGGCGCTTTTGCTTAATGAGATGAGCTACTGTAGCACGCAACTCATCAACTTGATTTTGGACACTTGCAATTTACTTGTTCATGCAATTGAGATCCATTTGTGATGCGACAATGTCACCTAGGTAGTGGAATAATAAAGCAATAAACATAATGACTTAATAGGACCGGTCCATGACAATGGTCGACTGGCCAATTTTTGTTTTTAAATAGGAAAAGTTTACTCAATTAAAGACATTAAGCATAATAAACCTATAACGAAATATCTGTTAAATTCAAAGCAAGAAATCATTATTGGGATCTGATCATAAGTTTTAAAGATCGATTAGCACGACTCAAGATGGGAAAATTTCCCAATTGGAATTATGCCTAAAATCTTAAACAAATCATGGCTAGAATAAAACCAATCATCTTAGGCAATTTAAATATTCAACCGAATTAGGAAATTACCTAGATTATGAATCCAACTCAAGCGGTGACCGGTGACGGGACGAACACGTTCACGAAGGAATCCCACGACGGTGCAAGAGACTTGGGCTTGGCCATGGTTTGCCAGACTAATGTTGGAGACACTGCATGGACAAGGCAGCACTGGCATTGCAGCAGTAAGGACTCCGGTGAATTGGTAGCTGCTCGCTGAAGGTGGCCCAGCAAAGGCGTTGGTGACAACTCGGACGTCACCGGGAAGCTTTGTAAGTCGCCGGAAAACCTGCGCAAGTAAGATTCAAGAGCTTTCAGCCAAAAAAGAAATAAGATTCAAGAGTGGCCGGGAGAAGAATCACGCCACAACCTGCGATGGGGACTGGTTATACGCGATCGACAACAAAGATCATGGACAAATGCAGCTATGTCAAACTGGCCACAACGCTTCCGTCTGGCAACAGGAGCAACAGCAGCCAGACAACAGAGACCATCATGTTGAGCAAGAGCAATCGGTAAGACCTGGGCAACGAGCGGCAATGGTGTGCTCCAGGAACTGCACCAAGAAAATCAGCAACGAGCAGAGACCAGCTGCTAGTGACAGGAATAGAGATACGGCCAACAGGAGTAGGGACGTTGTGGACTAGAATTGCAACAGCACAGGTGGTGATTCACGGTCAGTACAGGCGGGACATTGTGGCGACCAGCAATGAGGCATGTCAAATTTCTAGAAAATGTTTTTCATGAATATTTTCTGGTGTTTGGCCGAAACCTGAAAATGAACTGGAAAACATTTTCCTTCCCTCCTTCCATTGATTTCCATGTACACTTGAACCCTCCAAACCAAAACTAAGGAAAAATTCAGACCGAAACTCAACACTCTCGAGCGCACTACACATATCGTCACGTATTCTGATACCAATCAAAAACTTGTACGTTTTCACATGAATTGAACAACGGAGCGCACGTACGTTAGAACCATATATGCGCCCTTCATACTCAGAATAGCGTCCAAATGTTTTACTTCGCATCTCCGGCCACCACAGTATTCCCATCGTCAATTGCCAGCCATCACATATACACGATCGAAACCATGATGACTGACAGCTCAGAATACAAAAGTTGGAAGGGAATCAAAACAGAGAGACTATAATAAGGCTTACGAGACACGATTACATTCAATTTCATAAGTGGCTGATCCAGCACTTATATTGACATAATTCATAATGTATTGTTCGCTCAAATAGTAGCATCCAATTTCAGAAGAAGCAAAAAAGGAGAGGAGGAAGAAGAGTGAGATAATTATACCGTGGCAAAGAGGCTTCTCCATTGCAATTCAAAGATTCCCGATACGACGCGCCAAAAGCTGATCCAATTCCCACTCGATATGAGCAATCAAACACAGTGTAAAGCAGAACTTCAAATGTGGAAAAGAAACACGGGATGGAGAGAAATGCGCAAAGAAGGAACGAACAGACTAAGCCCCTTCACCTCTCGAGGACTCATCTATCTCCAGAGATCGAAAGAGACGACTATCTGCAGAACGAAGATCAATCGATTTTGCTCATGTGCAGGACCAGAGAAGACGGCTTGTTGCAGATCGGTGGATCACTGCTTGTCCGAAAGCCGTCCATTGCTCGACACTGCAAATGAGTAGCAAGAAGGCGGGGGAGAAGGAGAAAGCGTAGAGGTAGAGAAGGACGAACAGTAACTCTTGGAGGCGGAGAGGTGAGGAGCAAGCACGTGAGAAGAGGAAGGTGGGGGACGGGAGAAGCGCATTTCCTAAAATCATTTGCCCCCATTTCAAAGGTGTTTTTTCTATATGATCTTTTGAGCGAGCCAGCTTATATTCTCCACCAAAATCTTCACGATCCTTTGGGTTGGCTCTCTTTTCCAAACCGAATTGAACTCGGTTTGTTATTCATTTTTGATCTCACGAGCTCAATCTTCAGGACTCTGCCAGCAACCTTTATCTAGTCCAATGTGGAATTGATCTTGGCATCACTTTCAATTCAAATTTGAACCAAGACTGATCAAGGATGTACCACTGTGGATCATCCTATCTCGAAAATATATTTGGCCATCCTTGTCCCCCAATTTGAAACTCTAATCCGCAAAGTCCGATATTGATCCTTATCACGGCCGACTATATAGGAAGGTAATGCGACACGCGCTCGTCTGCGGTATGGAAAGGTCATGCGAGTGGCATGTGTGATGTGTGGCCTAAATGAAATGCGAACTGCTGCAACTTGTATTTTTGTCTAAGGATCAAGTCAATTCCTAATTTTCTTATCCAATAAAGAATTAAATATGGTAAACAACATTTAGGTGTCAAACAACGTACAAGGCATCAAGGAAAAAAAAACTATTTTTCATGTCATGTTCCGGCATTATCTAACGGTCATCTCAATGCGAATTGACCGGTCGGAAGGACCTAATTAGAAAATTTATATAAGCTTAAGGGCTTGACAACAAAATTATATATAATTACAAATATTTATTTATTATTATCCATGGATGTTATACACATCCAACGGTAATTATAAATTATATAAAATGATATTTAATTGGGTAGTATATCTACTATACGTAGTATATATATTTATCATCAATTCCTTATTTGTTCTAAATTTTACATAGATAATTAGTGGTTAGGCCTGTTCTGTATCTTTGTTTCTGGCGATTTGATTCCCACCAAATTCTTCAAGGCTTGGATGGCGAAAAAGCTGCATTGGGATTAGGCAGATGGTCCGTACTATATACCATAATATGTAAAATGTACGTATTGATTTCGGTCATGGATAAATGAATGCTTTGCAATGAAGGGAGCATAATACTACTCCAAGAGTCCATCTTAGTGCAATATCTAAAACTATCACACGACGCTTTGAGTTGAGTTCCGAGAGATACCACTTGAATTGGTCGATTGATTATCAATCAGTGAAGGAACAACTTGGAAGATGAATGGTGTCCCGTGTCTTTGAGTATGTACGCGCAAGTATACGATGATGGAGTGCTATAAAAAGGTATTTGAGATCGTCGAACTTTAGCTTTCCCGGAGAAATTATTTTGTTGATTTACTTGTGGATCAAATTAAGGGTGAATAAATTATTTATATTTTTCGATCAATTTTGTTTTTATATTTGCAAGAGAAAAATAATCATCTAATAGATTTTATATTTGATATTTAGTCGGGCTCTTTAATTGAGGAGTCGATTTTTAAGTACTAAAATTCAATAATTATAGTTTAATATATTTTAGGTTTTGTAATCGATTGGATCTCATATGCACTCTCAAAAATCATGAAAAATTTCCTATACAACGTCTCTAAGATTTTCGGGCCACTTTTCATTGATGTTGTATAGTATAATATAAATGAATACTAATTTAAGGTCACATAGGGTAAAATGCGTATTAAGTTTAATTTTTCAGGTTTACCTCACTTCATGAGAGTGATATACATTTTTTTTGGTCGATAAAACAGAAATTTCATTAACTCAAAGAAAGACCATTCACATCCCAAGATAAAATATCCAACAAAAGTTTCAAGGGACAAGATAGCCAGTTTGAGGGAAATTCCTTCTTTCACTGTGCCTTAGCCACCCAATTCACGAGCCTATTTGCATCTCTTGGACATTGGGCTAAGTTCACAAATTTCAGTTGGACCAATTTTGCTTTGCACTCATCAATCCAGGCCCGTAGTTCCTATGGGCTCTGCTTCTTCCACAATGCCTTCATGTACTCAAAAACGACGTATCATGAAAGAAGCATATACAAAATTTAAGACTCCGTTTATTTCGTGAAAAATAAATGATTTGAAAAATATTTTCGAGAAAATAATTGCTTGTATCGCTTGAAATAATTAGTTGATGAAAAATATTTTTAGTATCGTCAACGATTTATGTTTAAATATTTCCGCAAATGAAGAAATTTTATTTCGTCCACTCATTTTTGTAAGCGATGCAAGCGGTCATTTTTTTAAAAATATTTTCCACAAATAAATCATTTTCTACGAAACAAACGCACCTTAAGCCATATACCTTTGAAAATAACGGCGCTCAATTATTAACATTCCATCAATCTATTACAACTACTTGTAGGGAAGAGAATAAGGATATTATCATCAACGGATTGACAAGAGATGAACATTTCAAATTAACCAGAATGCGGACTCGGGAACGACGTTTGGCCAGTTAACTTGCCTTCATGTACTCAGAAATGACGTCGAGATCATTCCTCAATGACCGAAACTATCCATGCGAAAAGAAAAAAAGACCGAAGCAAAGAGAATCAAGGAAAGCAAAGAGAATTACCGAACGAGATGGTCTTTTTATTTTTATCTGATATCTTCAACGAAAAAATTTTGAACTTATTTTTATCTTTTGATATAAAATTAATTTTTTTAATATTTTGACGATATATTCATGTGGAAAATCAATACAATAATCTCTTAGTGTCCTCCATCAATATCTTGTCTCATACATGTACCATATCCTAACTCAATTTACGTGAATAGTTTTTTTTTTGGGCTGAAATTTACGCGAATAGTTTACAACAGTATATCTCCAACCTTTCTAGCCCGCTCCTAAATTCTGCAGCATTCTAACAAGTTTACCAGAATAAATTACTAGACGAAGATATAATCCCTGAATTATGGTATATCATTCGAGAAGAGCTTTGTCCGTGTGTGTTTCTTGAATCAGTGTCAATAGCGTGTGGGTTCATGTTCATGCAGAACGATGTTGAATGTTGGAGAAGGGCTTTGAAAAGACACTTTGCCGATGCAAATGATGACCCCCACCCGATGTGTGGGACCATCATGCGACCATAATTATGAGATTTTGTGAGATTAATGCGTTTTTATCTACCAGCTTAAACTTTTAAAACAGTTGGCAATGATCTCATAATATCTTCTCTGTTTGTCCTCTTCTTGAAGCCAAACTAGCCATGGTACGCGAGGACACCAGGTTCATGTAATACATCCTAATTAAATGAACGAAAAAAGCAGAGAGATGAGAGGAAGTAGCGAAGGAAAAGTGCACCACGACTACGAATATATAAAATCAACTAAAGAAATCCAATCCCCACTCTCAACCAAGTCCAAAACTCTAGACGGTCTAGACTCCCAGCATGGCCAAGTAAAATCCTAAATGCACCGTATCGATATAGGTAAGAGACAACAATCCTCTATTTACACAATGTCTCATTTGATATCTTAACAAATCTCAATATTTTATCATTAAACAAAACAAGTCAAGTTACATTATATGAAATGTATGTGCTACTAGTGGAGTCATTATTCAAGAGGTCTTTAACAACATGTGGAACAGAGGAATAGAAAAAAAATCGCAGATGTTGTTTTTTTTTTTTGGTAAGGTAAAAATCGCAAATGTTGTTTCTGTCCAAGCAGGGCCAAAGCATCTATCCAACCATCTGTTCTCTGAATATGCTCAATTTTGTTTTCCCACAGCTTCGCGAGCAAATTCCTGCATTCAGCCAAAAGGGGTTTCATCAGTAAATTATTTCCATGAGTACTTGTAATTGCTTGAATCATAGACATGGCGTTAGGTGTGTTAGAACCGAACCGAAAAAAAAAAAACCAAACTGAGAATCGAACCGAAAATTCATGCATTTTCGGTTCAGTTCGATTTCGGTTCGGATAATAAGTAAATGAATTTGGTTAACATAACGGTTCGGTTCGGTTCAGTTCAAAGTGGTTCGGATTTCGGTTTTTTAATGTTCCATTCGCACGCTCTCTCCTCAATCTCATTGTGTACTACTGCTCACCTCTCACTCACTTTTCTCTCTTTCTCTTTCACTTTTTTACTTTATTCTCTCTCTTCCTCTGTCTTCACACTCTCACTGCTCTCCTCTCTCTCTCTCTCTCTTTCTTGCTTTATTCTCTGTCTTCCTCTTCCCTCACATCATTATCATCTCCCAAAAAGTGACGAAACACATTTTTCTCTCTGGCTTCTTGAAGTTGGGCCAGGTGCCGTGCTTGAGGTGCTCAGAGGCGGTCCGCGACGGGTTAGAGGCGAAGAAGATGGCCTTGTAGAGGGAGTGCCGGAGCTTCACGGCCTTGGCGAGGCCGGTGTCGGCGTTGTGGACGAGCATGGGCTCAAGGCGCACCCAATACCACGCGCCCTTCCCCTTGACGGCCTTTGGCCATAGCATGACAAGCCCCTCGTAGCGCTTGTTCACAGCCTCGGCCATAAGCTCATCAGTCGATGCCGACATCGAGACCGAGTCCACCTGGCCCAGCTACGGCAGCTTCGAGGTGTTTGTGATGGCCGCCATTAACCAAACGGGTCGTCTGAGTCCTGGTCCTCGCTTTTTTGTTGTTAGAGCCGGTTCACTCGTCGGAAGTTCTGTCTCCAGCGAGTGTCCATGGCCGACTCCGGTGATCTGGTGGGGCCTTTCGGTGCTGGGTCATCAATTGACCTGCATCTTGACTGGAAGAAGAAAGAGGAAGCAATCTCACAGAGAAGGGAAGAGAGAGAGCGGAAGAAGAAGACGAGGAGGAAGGGATGAAGTGCAAAAAAAGATAGAAAAGAAAAATTGAAAACCGAACCGAATTGATCTGAACCGAACTACGTTTTCGGTTTGGATCATATTCTGTTTGTGTGGTGTTTCGGTTCGGATCAAGCACACGTCTAAACGGTTTGATTCGCTTCTGTTTTCCTAGACACCCAAACCGAATCGAACCATTGACACCCTTACATGGCGTCCATTTAGATGGGTAAATGAATAAGATTATTGGGTAATTCTATACTAAGGCCATCTCTTAGCGCCATTTTCTGTAGCGATGTGTTGACCATCTGTCGGAGCATCTATAATTCATGATAGATTTATGCCCATTCGCTGTTCATTGTAATCACTTTTTATTTTCTTTTTGTGACTTGGGTACCAAAAGTACTCCTAGGAAGTGTAGAATGACTTATGTTAGTCAATCTAAAAAATGGGCGGAAATCTTTTGGCGGCTCTCTTAATTTTGGTCTTTGCGTGTATAAAGATATGGATGACATTTCCGTTGAAAGTGAAAGTGAGAATGAAAGTGAAATGCATTGATCAAATTGACCCAATTAGAAAGCATGTGTAGTATTGAGGTTGACATACTAATGTTGTTCTCTTTTGTACCTTGCCCATATGTCATAGAGAGCATATACGGTACCAACTGTGATGTCATATAGTAAAAGATCTTATTAATAAGCGCCTTTATGATAATTCTTAGATACATTTAATGAGAAAAATATTTGATATTCAAAGTATTGATTATGAACATCGTAAGAACTGTTACTGCATTGCATGTTGTAATGTTTCTTTGTTTGGTTTGTTAATACATATCTCAGGGATACATTTTAGTTAGATCCAATAGTAAAAAAGAAGGATACAACATCTAATTGATAAAGGCGAACCCAAAATTGTTCCACGACACATGGGGGGTGACTAAGTCGAAGTCTTCACATATATGGTAGAGTCATAGTCTTGACATATGCTAAAGATATATGGTATAGTCAAAGTCTTCACATATATGGTAGAGTCATAGTCAGAGTTAAATTAAAGCCCTTAATCTTTCCTGTTTCACAATGAGAAATCAAGTAAGGGTAGACGAATAATGTTAGGCTAAAGATAACAAAACGTAGGTGGTTATATTCATTGTTCATCATTTGTGTAATCGAAAAATAGTTGGGTGATTTATATTCATCATTCGTTATTTGCACTATTCGTGAACTATCATCACACACGTTGATTAACCTCTCATATAATATGGTCTACCGATTATTGTGTATTCCAAGAAAGTCTATCGGTATCTTCATTCAACCTATTCAACCCCACTTCTAGGTTGTATTGTTAGTGTCACGCCCCGGACCCCCGCCGAGCCCGCGACATCCTGCAGCTGGTCGATTAGTGTAACGTCCCAGGTTATTGTCGACCTCAAACACCATCAGAGGTTTACAACCACAACGAACACAAACAATTAATCCCGGACAATTTAAAACTGGGGAATCAATAAGGGAGAATATACATTTTTCTTTCATTCAAACTTATACAATATTCACAACTTACAACCGGTCCATCTTACTATCACCACCTACACTTGCACATCACAGCACACACCATCGATATCCAAAAAGATCGATGACCTGGCTTTCTACTTCAAAAATGGTACTCATTCAAGTACCTACTCCAACCTCTATACTAGCCTCGTCGATCTTTGCTCGGCGTCCATTCTGAATCCGATTCCTCCTCACCCGAATCTGAACTCTCTGAACTCCCCTCAACGGTCTGATCCTCTGAGGACTCTGGCTTCGCCTTAATCACGATCAGGTGATTAATGTCGCCTGATTCAGCTGAAACAAATTTTTGATATTCTGCAGCAAGTTCATCGAAGAAATTAACCTCGGGTAAATAATGAGGGTCCATGTACTCTTGAAAGAGGAGTATATAGTCTGGTTCTCCCACAGACTCTTCCAACTCCTCTGGCTCATCGGATACGTCCTCAGGTTCGATCTCAGGCTTCGCTCCCACTGGTTCCTCCTCAGGAATCGGTTCCAAATCTATGTCATCGGGTCATCCTCCGCTTGAGATACTTCGGGCACAGGTTCATGTTCGGCCTCTGATGATGCCTGCGCACCCGAAGCTGGATGCACAATTGATTGGGCTACACTAGTTTCCACACTAGTCAATTCGCCGTCTACAGGGGGTACGGCTAATGGATCCCAATTCCCAACCAAATCATGCGGGACATCAAACCCCCTGATTTGCCCAAATACATCCCCATCCGCGTTTCTAAAGAACCAGGCCGTATACACTTGGGTCTCCTACAGCGGTAATCCTACCTCTACAAAAATGGTGGTGGTCTGCCTAATCCAGGTTGTGTCGTCAGGCATGGGAAACTCTGCTACTTCGTTCTCGGTGTGCATCGAAACTCCAAAACGTGCTGATGGTGGTGGTGGGGGATTTATGGTTCCTATCGGGGTTTTGAAATATCGGTTGAAACAATCGTGAGAACATTTTTCAGTAAGTTCACCCCTAAACCCTACTTAGGCTACCACGTACCCTCCAGATAATTTCACAAACACAATTACACGCGCCAAATTTCAAATAACAAGCATAATACTCGCAATCACACACATATACAATTTTTCCCACTTCGTGCATTCCTTTCGTTCTCATCCTCACTTTCCATATTCCTTGCCAGTGTCCCGCGTTAACGTACACGCCCCAGGTACATTACGATCATTCACCACATCCGGCCCGCATACCCATTCACACTTCAGGGCCCAATCTCGACCTGAGCATCACACGCTCCAGGTTCGATCTCAACTCAGCCCGCGCCAAATGCGACAGGCCTACATGATTGAAACTTGAGCTTATAATGCCTCGGTTCAATTCCGGTCTCACCCGAGCAGTTGTGCCTCGGACTGATTTGCATGCTTGCTTATCCAAGCCTCAGCCTGTGCCAAATGCAACAGACCTACGTGATTGCGACCTGAGTTTAGAATACTCGGCCCGATCCCAAACTCACACTTTCACACACCTTCCACCATCACTTACCACACCACACTCTCAATCAAGCACACGCTCAACATACGCTTACCATACACTACTGGCCAATCACACGTGGCCCACACATGCATTCAGTCACGCGTAACTCGTGCACATTCAGCACAGGGCATGGCAAAACCAACAATTACTTTAATCAAACTCACGTGTACATCCAACTAGCATATTAAATCAGTAAATTTGCCCAACAACATCCTTAATTAACCACCACAATTTAATTATAGATTAAAAATACATCCGACACCTAATTTCTCATTTTTCTCCCACTAAACGGCGTCGGATTGATTCCGACCTTTCATGAAACTTTCTCGCCATGCACTATCGATTCCAAAAACCCAACTCGCGTCCCGAACCAACCATCACAGCCCCCCGTGAACAGTGATTCGCAGCTCGTGAACAATGATTCGCAGCTCGTGAACAGTGATTCGCAGTTTCAATTTCACCTCAATTTGCTCTCCAAAAATTCCCAAACTAATCCTCAAGGCCCACCACAAATTCCCGACCTAAAACCCCAACATTCCTCGACCAAACAACTCCGATTTCAACTCCAAAAATTCAATTATCCGGCGATACCCAATTTCCTAAATCGGGATTAGAGGACGACTTACCTAGTTCTAGACTAAAACGGCTAGAACGGGGAGGACCGGCACAATCTCGGACACGGCGGGAGCGTACGGCAGCATTCGGCTTGAGCGGCGGTAGTCCGGCAGTGATGTGGGTCTCACTTGGCCGAGGCCCACGGTGAGAGAGAGAGAGAGAGAGAGAGAGAGAGAGAGAGAGAGAGAGGAAAAGAGGGAGAGAGAGGGACGGCTGGTGGCTTAAGGGTGGCGTGGACGTCGGCTTGGGGCGGTCCGGCATGCGGCGGCGCTAGCGTGAGGCGGTCCAGCGTAAGGGAGAAGAAGAAGAAGAAGTCGGTGAGGAGAGGGGGGGAAGTCCACGGCCAAAATGGGATGAAGAGAGGAGGAGAGAGAGAAATTAGACTAAAATAGTGATCTTGACCCCAAAAGCAAAAATTACCAAAATGCCCTTTTCTCACAATTTTAATCCGACGGCCCAGATTCGATCTAATCTTGATCCGACGGTCCAAATTGAATCTTGCACAAAAATATCCAAGGGCATACTTATAATTTCATAAAAAATCCAAGGGCAAAATTGTCCAATCCAAAATTTGAGGGCAAAATGACAAAAATGCCCTTTGCCCATAAAACATGCCCTTTAATAAATCATAGGGGTATTCTGGTCACTTTCTCTGTTTCTTGCCCAAATCGAATTTTTCCAAAGAATTTAGGCGCACCAAAAATTGACACATGTCACGTGCAACGTCGTCCTAGTGTTTCGTCGTGAATTCCTAATTTTCCGATGTCCAATTTGAGCCAAAATTCAATAATTAAATTCTATTAAACGCAACTCGAGCGTTTCTCGAGCTAACGGGCGGCTTGCTAGGGAAATTCGCAGAATCGACTCGTGACTGATACTAAATCGAGTCACGTACAAGCCCGTTCGGTATGTAATGATCTCGATTGTCATTAAAATCGCAAAGATTAATCGCTTGATCCGAGAGGTACGATCGTTCGGTATAATTTTAGGATGATTCGTCAAATCGTTTCGTGGTCCAACGGAATTACCCGTGATCCACTACTATGACAGTGGCGAATTGACCCCCAACTATTCTTGGATCGGCCAACAGTTGCTCAAAATATCACTTCTGCGATTTAATGGTCAAAATCCATTTACGATAGAATTTTTCTTTAGTCGTGTGAATTTAATTCCCCTAATAGCCTTTCCCTAATGGTTAGCATTCCCAGGAATGATCAGTTCCGGGCGAGAAATTTACTACGAGTACATTTCATAAAACTCAGCTATTTCATCATTTCCAATTGGCGAAAATTTCGGAATGTCACAATCTTCGAAATCTCCGATCTTTTCTAAAATCTCAAAAGGTCCCATGTACCTTGGACTCAATTTGCCTTTCTTGCCAAACCTGGATAATCCTCTCATGGGCGATACCTTAAGGAACACGTGATCCCCTACTCGAAATTCCAAAGGTCTTCGCCTCCTGTCTGCATAATTCTTTTAGCGACTTTGCGCTGTCTTAAGCCTTTCGAGTATAATCTTAACTGCCTCAATCGACTACTCGACTAGTTCTGGCCCAGTTATAGTTCTTTCTCCCACTTCGTCCCAGCACACGGGCGTCCTACAAGCCCTGCCATAAAGTGCTTTGAAAGGCGCCATTCCAATGTTATGCTGGAAACTATTATTATAGGCAAACTCTACTAAGGGCAGTTGCTCTTCCCACTTACCCTGAAAATCCAGCACACATGCCCTGAGCATATCCTCTAAAGTCTGAATCGTCCTCTCAGACTGGCCATCTGTTTGAGGATGGTAAGCTGTACTAAACTGTGACTTGGATCCTAAAGTCGGCTGCAGACTTTTCCAAAAATTGACAGTAAATTTAGGATCACGATCGGAAGTTATCGACACTGGTACCCCATGAAAACGAATTATCTATTGTACGTATAACTCTGCATATCATTCTAATGCGAAATCCTTTCGCACTGCCAAAAAGTGTGCCAACTTAGTTAGTCTGTCGACAATCACCCAAATAGTATTATGACCTCTTTGGCTCCTTGGCAATCCCGACACAAAATCCATAGTTACATGCTCTCATTTCCACTCTGGTATTTTCAATGGTTGCAATAATCCCTCGGGCTTACAAGGTTGTGCTTTCACTTGCTGACATGTCAGACACTTAGCCACGTGCTTAGCAATATCTGCCTTCATACCGTTTCACCAATAATATTGCCTCAAATTTCGATACATTTTAGTTCTCTCCGGATGGATACTATAGCTACAATGATGCGCTTCTGATAAAATTTCTTCCTTAAGCTCCGCATCGTCAGGCATGCATAATCGTCCTTGGAACTTCAGTATACCGTTTTCGGACACCTGAAAATCCAGCTTTCTCTTAGTAGCGTTCATCCCAATAACTTTCTATATTTCTGGGTCCGTAGATTGTAAAGCTTTAACTTTAACTTGGATTTCCGGTTCAATCCTGAGCGTGGCCAACAAACTCAAGACTTGAGTTACTTCAAACTTGAATTCCAAGTCTCGCACTTTTTCCAATAGGGTCCATTCTTTGACCATCAAATACGCGATGCTTGATTTCCGACTCAACGCATCCACTATCGGGTTTGCCTTTCCGGGGTGATATAGAATATTACAATCATAATCTTTCAACAACTCCATCTACCGACACTGCCTCATATTCAACTCTTTCTGCGAAAATAAATACTTGAGGCTTTGGTGGTCAGTGTAAATTTAAAATCTCTCTCCATTAAATAATGTCGCCAAATTTTCAAGGCGAACACTATTGCGGCCAACTCCAAATCATGCGTCGGATAATTCAACTCATGTGGCCTCAACTGCCTGGATGCATAGGCTATCACTCGCCCATGTTGCATGAGTACGCATCCCAACCCTTTCAACGACACGTCACTATATATCTCATATCCTCTAAACCCTGATGGAATCGTCAATACCGGTGCCATTGTCAACCTGTGCTTTAACTCCTGAAAACTTCTTTCACATTTATCAGTCTATTCAAACCTCGACTCCTTTTTCAATAAATGCTTCAACGGCATTGCTATCGCCGAAAATCCTTTCACGAAATGACGATAATATCCAGCTAAACCCAGAAAACTCCGAACCTCTATCACCATTGTCGGTCTAGCCACTTCGTCACGGCCTCAATTTTCAATGGATCCATTGAGATTCCTTCTTTGGAGATCACATGCCCAAGAAATGCTACTCGACTGAGCCAAAATTCGCACTTGCTAAACTTAACATACAACGCGTTCTCCCTTAAAGTTCGTAACACTTGATGTAAATGAAATTCATGCTCCTCTAGGCTTTTCGAATACACCAATATATCGTCGATAAACACAATCATAACTGGTCTAAAAATTCCTTAAACACTCAATTCATCAGATCTATAAAGGCAGCTGGGGCGTTCGTCAACCCAAATGGCATTACAGTAAATTCATAATGTCCATATCGCTTCCTAAATGCCGTTTTCGGCATATCCTCCTTTCTAATCCTCAACTGATGATATCCCGTTTTCAAATCAATTTTAGAGAACACCGAAGCTCCTTGTAACTAATCAAACAAATTGTCAATCGTCGGCAAAGGATATTTATTTTTAACCATCACCTGATTCAGCTGCCTGTAATCTATACATAATCTCAATGATCCATCTTTCTTCCTTACGAATAACACCGGCGCTCCCCACGGAGACGCACTGGGACGAATAAATCCCTTGTCTAATAATTCTTGCATATGCACCTTTAATTCCTTTAATTTCGACAACGACATTCTATAAGGTGCCTTCGAGATTGGCTTAGTTTTAGGTGCCAACTCAATTACAAATTCTACTTCTCTTTCCGGCGGTAACCCCGTCAATTCTTGAGGAAACACATCGGAATACTCGCCTACTACCACTATATCCTCAAGTTTCGGCTCTTCAGCTGTCGAATCCATTACTGCAGCTAGAAATCCTTGACACCCTTTATTCAACAATTTTGTCATTTCCACTGAGGAAATTCATAGAATCGAGGATCCTCCTCGACTTCTCACAAATTTGAATTTCGGATGTCCAACAGGATTAAATTGGATCACCCTACTATTGCAATCCATTACAGCCCTCTGCTTAGACAGCCAATCCATACCCACTATCACATCAAAGTCGTACATGTCTAGAACTGCTAAATCAATCTTTTCCTCCCTATCCTAAATCACGATCTTACAGTTTGGACAACCCAACGAAATGAGTATCTTATCATTCAAGGGAGTCGTCACACATAACACAACATCTAGCAATTGCGGTTCTATTCTAATCAACTCAACAAATTGTTTCAATATGAAAGAATACGATGCTCCAGGGTCAAATAAAGCATATGAAGCATGGTCGCACAGAGAAATCGTACCTGTGACAACCCTTGGTGCGTTCTCAGCCTCTCATCTGGCCATAGCATACACTCGTTCTTGTGCTTGAGGCCTATTCTGGTTCGCTGTATGGACCGCTCTAGTCTTATTCCCATTACGAGGTGGTGGCAACATAGGTGGTCTACCCTATCTGGGATTAGGGCAAGTCCTGATATGGTGGCCAAATCCTCCACATCTAAAACACACTCCACCCCTGGTTGGACAAGGTCCATTGCCGTGTCTACCTCCACAAATCCTACACGGACCATTAAAATTCCGGACTGGCTTCCCAATATTCCTTTTAACGGGAGGAGTAAAACGTCTATTGTCCAACATCGGCCTCTTCCTAGGGTTACGATTGTCCCTACCCTGGACAAACCTCGACCCAAAGGTGGCGGCTCTGTCCACCTGATCTCGCTCCAAAATCTGGGCTCTATCAAACATTTCCTCATACGTGCTCAGGTTTACTAGCAACAACTGGCTGTGAATATTAGCCCTCAATCCATCCTAAAATCTTCGCGCCTTGTCATCAGGATGTTCCACCATTCTTGGAGCAAACTTAGATAATCTCGCAAATTCCGTCTCATACTGATCTATCGTCATTTGGCCTTGGCGGAGTTTCATAAACTTTGCGAGCTTTCTTTCCCTAGCGCTGGTCGAGAAATATTTCTCATAAAAGCTCTCAGAAAAAGTAGCCCAAGTCTTGGCTGTACCTTTGGGAAAAATCCTATCTCTGGTGGCTTTCCACCAATCATTTGCATTATCCTGCAACTAATATACTGCCAAAGTCACTTTCTCATGATCATTGCACTCTAGCACCTCAAAAACCTTCTCGAGCTTCTCTACCCATCGAGGTGCAGCCTCAGGGTCACCTTTCCCCGAAAACTTAGGCAGTTTTAACTTTATAAACTGCTCTACCAGTTGGTGCATCGGTCTATTCACTGCCACATGCCCCTGCCCTTGATTCTCATTATTATTGGCAGCAGCAACGGCCTTGGTAGCTTGGGCAATCGGAGCAGCTTGTTCCTAAGTTTGCTGTTCTATTATGTTACCAATCCGTTCCAATGTCCTCATAACGGTTTCCATTCTAGGATCCTCAATAGGTATAACTTCCACTTTGGGGTTTACTACCGCTCCAGCATCAACCCCTAGATTTTCCATTGCTCATGCACCCATTCCAAGATCCTCTACAGCTCTAGCTTTAGCACGTCCTCTACCCCTAGTGCCTCTATCTGCACCCCTTCTGGGGACTCTGCTTACGCCTCTTCCTTCACTACTCATCGCCACAATTCTACTACTCTCCTACCTACTGTAATTTCACTCAAGAATTAGCAATCTAGGCCAACTAGATCAATCCGATTCTAAGTAGTGAATTAACACAAAAGAGCATTCAGCATGCAATTCCTTGCTACCAATCACAAAGTCGCAATCACAAGAGTTTGAACACTTAACTTAGGTCCAGACGCACCTGCATTTCAATTACCACGCAACAATTAACTCACTCAATCAATCACAACAAATAATCTGGAGGCACGTGTAGCTCATTTCTCCCTACAACTCACTCAAGTCTCCCTAAATACTACCCCAGGTCTCTACTCCTTATTACTCCAAATTTCAACTAGTAAAGATCAAGCGATACTCGCTCTGATACCAATTCAAACGGGGTTGTCACGCCCCGAATCCCCATCGAGCCCGTGACATCCCACAGCTGGTCAAATTAGCGATGTCCCAAGGTATCGCCGACCTCACTTAAAATTGTCAGAGAATTAATCGAACAACGGAAACCACAAAACACCCGGACAATAGGAACTGGAGAAAAACATCTAGGGAAAATATATATATTCTTTTCCATTTCAAACGTATACCATAATCTTTACAATATTACAAACCATAATATACATGTGCACACCGTTGAAGTACACGCCTCAGATACACTACGACCACTTTTCACAACACTTTAGGGCCTGCGTTAAAGTACACGCCTCAGGTCATATTTCTTGCCTGCGTTGAAGTACACGCCTCAGGCTTAACACCTACCACCTACTGCGCAACCTGCATTGAAGTACACGCCTCAGGCTGGCAGTCCTCCGGTAAAACCGGGCATCGTCCCGCGTTGAAATACACGCCTCAGGACGGCACAATTCCCACGATCTCTTATACCGTACCACGCACTATTTTTCATTCTTTCACACGTGCAACAATCACTTACCACTTAACTGGTCAATCACACGTGACCCGTGCACGCAACAATTATACACAAACCATGCTCACTCAACAGTCGACACGGCCAATTTTAATAATCAAAACAATCTGGCCCAAGTGTACACCCAACAAACATAATCAAATCAACCAACTGCACAATCACACATTCAATTTCACCACCACAACCTAATTATATTACAAACGCACGTAAAACACAGAATCGTTATTTTTCTCTAACCAAATGGCCTCAAATCGATTCAGGTCCTTCACGAGACTTTCTCGCCATTAATTCTCGGTTCTAAAAATCCAACTTGCGTCTTGATCGGCCTATCACAGCCTCATGAACAGTAGTCCACAGCTCACTGTTGTCCTCCATTTTCCAATAAAAATTGTCCGAATTCAAACCTAAGGCCCGCCACCTAATTCCACTCCTAACTCATGCAAAATCGCACTAAATTTAAACCCAATTTCGCCCAAAAATCATTTGTCGATACCCGAAGTCCTAAATTGGGTTTAGAGCGCGACTTACTCACGTTCTAGACTATCGTGGCTAGAACGGAAAGCGGCGGCACTTAATCGGGAACGGTGGCGATGGTGTACGGCTCCCGGCGGGCGACGACGGCGCGGCTTGGGCGTGACCGGCAAGGCTCACGGCCAAGGGAGGGGAGAGAGAAACCGAGAGGGTGAGGGATGGTGTGGGCTGGTGGGGGCGTGGCAACGAGGATGGCGCGGCACGACAGCGGTCCGGCGGTGCGGCAGCGACGACGAGAGGGAGAGATGGCCGGAGGGAGGAGCTCACTGTGGGGGGGAGGGGTTTCACGGGGAGAGGGGGAACCGAATGGGGGAGGAGAGAAGAGAGAGAGGATAAATCGGTCTTGACGCAAATAGTGCCACTTAGACCAAATTGGCAAAAGACCAAAATGCCCTTTTCTCACATTTTTGATCCGACGGTCCAGATTCAATCTAATCTTGAAATCAACGGTACAGATCGAATCTTACCCAAAAATATCCAAGGGTAAACTTGTATTTTCTCAAAAATCCAAGAGTAAAATTGTCCAACCAAAAAGTTAGGGCAAAATTACCAAAATGTCCTTTACCCTTTAAAACATACCATTTTATAATTCCCAAGGGTATTTTTGGCACTTTCTTTGTTTCTTGCTCAAATTGAATTTTTTTGAAGGATTCTAGCACACCTAAAAATCGTATGTGTCTTCCACAATGTCGTCCTAACATTCCGTTGTGACTTCCTAATTTTCCGATGTCCAATTTGGGCTAAATGCAATAATTAAATTCTATTAAACGTAACTCGAGCGTTTCTCAAACTAATGGGCGGCTTGTTGGGGAAATTCGCATATTTGACCCGTGACTGACAATAAATTGAGTCACGTGCAATTTATTTAGACCGTAACGACTTTGGTTGTCAATAAAATCGTGAGGATCCATTACTAGATCCGAGGGGCACAATCATTCGGTATAGGTTCAGGATCGTTCGTCAATTCATTTTGTGGTCAAACGGCATCACCCACGATCCACTACTGTGACAGTAGCGAACTGACCCCTGAATATCCTCAAATCGGTCAACGGTGGCTCAAAATATCACCTCGACGATGTAATTGTCGAAAGTCAATTCACGATCGAATTTTCATTTAGTCGTACGAATTTAATTTCCCAATTAACCTTTTCTAATGGTTAGTATCCCAGGAATGATCAGTTCCGGGTGATAACTAACTACGAGTACATTCATAAAACTCAGTATTTTATAAATCCCAAATGGATTATTTTTCAGGATGTCACATCCATTAGGCAAATTTTGTGTGCAGCTCTTAATCTGGCATGCGTGAAAGGAACATTGAAATATTGTCCCACATTACTTGACAACAAGTCTTAATTCGGCTTGCGTGTTAAAAGGACAATGAAATATTGTCCACCATCGCTTGATAAATTGAACACAGGGTTTGAATCTTGGGCCTTACGATAAATTGAGGAAAATGTAACTTGTATGAATATTACTGGCCCTTGTCCTATTACTTCTTTTGAAAATCACATATCATCTAGAAAAATGTTAACTTTAACGACAGTCCTTGATTCTGATAAACTCGTCCATTATCAAAGTCAAAAGCTATGAACCCTAAAGTAAAATCTCGATGTGCACTATTGGTAAGTGCTGTTAGTGATCAATCTATGGACCTTTTTTTCCCTCTCTCAAGTTTGATCTTCTTTCTTCTGTGCTAAGATGTGAAAAGAATATAATATGATTATAAATTTATGGTCAAGCCCAGCGGGAGACTTCGAGCTCCAATTTCCACTCTACCTGCCCATTTTTTCTTTTCAACATATTGCTCTTGCTTCATGCTCTAGTAGGCCTTTATATATCTTCCGCGTTATTCTAAACCTTCTGTTCATCTTTTTTTTTTTTTTGTATTGATTCATGTAATTATTTAGTTAGTAGTCGTAGAATTTAACTATAATTAAGGCTCCATTTATTTGACGGAAAAAGGAATTATTTAGAAAATATTTTTCTAAAAATAATCGCTTGTTTCGCTTGAAATAATTAATTAGTCAATGAAAAATGTTGTCATTACCAACGATAATTTATTTATAAACACTTTTGTGACCGATGAAAATATTTTTTGTTTATTTATTTTGATAAATGATACAAGCGATTGTATTTACAGATTGTTCATTTTCCGCAAAACGGACGTCCCCTAACTCTATTGATCTTTTTGTTCCCTTTATCATTTCCTCATCATTTCAAATTCATATAAAGCGATTACAACATGAAAAGTACTGTGGGACTTGGTTCCGCACAGATTTTGAGCAAGTAAGAGTACGCGTGCTTTTAGCTATTTTTGTTGTTGTTGTTTATGTATGTATAACTACAAAGTTGTATAATCTCATTAATGTCTTCTTAAAGAGAGGACTTAAAAGAAAAAAATTAACTCTTATCGTTTTAGAATAATGAAGTGTTAAGCCATTTTCTTTTTATCACTCTCTTTGGTGACAAGTATCGTAAAAAGAGTAAGTACAAAGTTGAATTCCTTTTATAAACTTGAATCAAACAGAAAGATATATATACAAAATGAAAAGATGAATAAAGATAAAACTAAGGCAACATCAAAATGAAACTAAGCCAACCCTTTTGTAGAAAAGTTAAGCTGACTAGAATATAGATCAAAGATCGATAGCAAAAATACATTAGGCTGTTAAGAAATTTAACCGTGGCTCATACATATTTAGTTCTCATACTTTCATACACACACACACACACACACACATATGTATATATACACACACACATTCATGCATACACACATTCATCTGAGAATTGCCTTTTTTGTAAAACATGACTATTCTTTCAAACAATGTCTCTTTTGATATACTTTTAAATAAACAGTGATTTGAAAATCTTTCCCGTTCAAAGTAAGATTTGATTTGTTTATCTATTTATATTATGCTTATGATAACAAAAATTACGAAATGTCCACATCAAATTTAATTTTTTCAATTAAAAAGTTTCCTCAATGGTTACAAGAAAAGAAAACACTCACCACTCGACCTTTAATCCATACAATTTAAGACAACTTTTCACCATTAATTTAAACTAAATTAAGGATATCCATTAACATTTACCTCATTCAATATATATATAGCTTCGCAATTTTCATCACCCTTTCACATTAATAATCTATTTATTCTTCATACTAGATAACTCTCTTTTTCTCTCTCATTCGTGCACATGCGAACATACAACTTTATTTTCATCTATGCTTTCCTTTTTATCTAATAATGGTGCAGTATTCACTTATTTCAATGTCTTTATTTGATGATTCTGAGTGCACATCCATCTATTTCAATACTATCATTTGAATTTCACCGATGTTTTGTTTGTTAAAATGAGTGTTTCTCATTTCACATTGAAAAAAAAAACCAATGAATTCATGAAAAGTTTGATAGATAATTGAATCTTGCATTTTATATGATCATGATGAGAAAATATCAATTTCCTTCTTTTTCATATAGTTCTCCTTTCATATTAAATAAATATTGAAATCCAAATAAAGAATCTTGAATCAAAATGCATCTAGGAACTGTAATCAGACAGTAAACACCCAACATGAGGTATGTTTTAACTTATCCTACTAAATTTTGGACTTCTAATGTAAATTAAGCTATAAGATCATCAAAACACTTAAACTCATCTGCTAATAGCCATAGAATGGTGGAAATCGTCAAATTATCCCAATCCCAGTAATTAGCTCAGTATGACTCGTTTGTCGATGAGGATGAAAATTTTAGTGTCATTTTCCCGTGAATATTATCACATCAATAGTTTTCTGTAAAGTTTTTTCTTATTTTTCAGTGGCTAAGCTAGCAAAAAGCAGATCATTATTCTAAATCCAAATTTTAGAAATCTCTTCATAAAATAAATTGGTGATTAATGATAACAATTCATCGCTTTCACCTGTAGTCTTTTAACGATTAAATTGCAAATAATTTAGTTTCATATTTATCTTCTTGTCTCTAATGTGTCTATAGGTTCCAATATTGAGTAGCTTGCCACAATTAGATTTTGGAAGTAGCGAATGTCCAAAAATTAGATTATCTATCACGGACCAGAAGTAAAAGTGAGTGCTGATTGGCATATACACATGTACATTAGAACATAGGTTGCCATTGTATACATTACAATATATATCGATATAATATGATGTTCTAGGAAAAACGGTCAGAAAGAATAATACTATAAGAAAACAACGTCTAAATACCAAAACTTACGAACCACACGAGTTCACATGAAGCAAACATAGATCAAAACCTAAGGAATTTGTGACTATTTTTAATACAAATTAGACACACGAAAATTTACATTACTAATAAATGTCACGTAAGTATCCGACTGGATGCACACTTCCTTATTGCTCAGTGTCTTCCCAATCTTTTCCACTTTTTTGCCATGCTCTTGGAGTAGTGCAAGAACCACCTACTCTTTTCATCAATGATCACGTTCCCTAGCACAACGCCAATCGAAAACCCGACTCCAGTGCCAATTAGCACAACTTTCCAATTCAAGTCAAATGGAGACTCTTCCCCATTTTCTTCCTCCAACAATGATGGTGGAAATGGTAAGTTATCCCCAACCTTTGTGCATTTATTTGGTAAAGGACTTCCACACAACCCCTTATTCATGGCAAATGAATGGGTCCCAAATGTGTCAAACTGACTTCCTTGTGGTATTGGTCCCGATAGTTGATTATGAGAGACATCAAAAGATGAAAGAAATGTAAGTTGGCTAGTTGTTGAGGTATCTCTCCCGAGAGATTGTTCCGAGAAAGATCTAAAGATTCCAGCTTTGTCAGATTTGCTAAGGAAGGCGGGATGGAACCAGTGAGAATGTTGTTCGAAAGATTAAGTATGAGAAGTGACTTCAAATCTCCAACAAGATTGGGTATGCATCCTTCGAATTTGTTATTGGAGAGGTCAATTCCCATAAGGGCATAAGGAACCTTCGAGTATTCCATTTCTGTGCCTTTATTCATCAACGTCATTCCATAGGTTGTTTTATAATTATCAATCGCTTGCTGAATATCCACATAAATGTTAACTATTGCATATATGTAGAAGGACGGAGGAAGCCCTGAAAAAGTATACATATATTCCAACCGATCTTGACCAACAATTATTTTCATGGCATGAAAACTCTGCAGTAACTTAGAAGGAAGTTCACCATTGAAACTATTGTTGGAAAGGTCCATGATGTGCAAATTGCTGAAGTTGAACCGGCTTCGATATGTTTCTATTGGACCATGGAACATATTGGATTTCAAGATCACAGCTTTCAGCTCAGTCAACACTGATAGCCAAAATGGGAACCCATCAAGAATTTGATTATAACCGAGGTTCAAATACTCTAGCTTTGTACAATTCGCCAAAGATCTTGGGACAGACCCTTGCAATTGGTTCTTTGTGAGGTCAATAATCTTCAACGCACAACCTTTTGGGTAAGCATTAGGAATCATGCCCTCAAGTTTATTTTTCCCAAGACTCAAAAATGACAAAGAACCAATGTTTCCGAGACATGAAGGAATTGTGCCATTTAGACCATTGATGGACAAATCAAGAACGACGAGGGATCTTGCTTTACAAATGGATTGAATTTCTCCGAAGAGGAAGTTATCAGAGATATTGTAATAAATCACTGATGGAGGTGGACTAGGAAGTGTTGTTTTGAGCAAGTTAGAACTAATGTCAAAGTACTTCAACTTGGGTAGTGGTAGATTAATCTGGTTGTTCACAAAGCCAGTTACAAAATTGTGAGAAAGATCAACATACATCAAGGTCTCTCTACTATCATTCCACATCCATGTAGGAATACTTCCTTCAATGTTATTGTGTGAAAGACTTAACCTCTCTAATCCGCTTAGGTAGCCTAAAACCTTTGGGAACTCATGTAAGTTGCATGAATCTAAAGCTAAAGTGGATAGCTTTGGAAGAGTGGCATTGATCTCGGTCTTGCTGACAAAAGATATGTTGTTGAAGTCCAAATATAATGTTGTCAAGTTCTTGAGTTCATGTATATCCACAATGCCACTCAAATTATTCCAACTAAGATCAAGAAATTCAAGATCCTTGAGTTTGTGTAAATCCACTATGCCACTCAAATTATTCCCACTAAGACGCAGATATTTAAGATGCTTGAGTTCCCCTAATGAGTTTGGAACTTCACCTTGCAAATTGTTGGATGAAATGTCAAGAACAATCAATTGCGTCAAGTTCTCAAATGAAGACTGAATCGGGCCACTTAGTTGAACATCTGCCAAATGTAAATAGACAAGACTCGTTAATTTGGCCACTAATTGAATCTCGTCATTTATTTCTCACTTTTTTTTTGAAAATCCAAAAATAAAGGCCTTGCTAGTTGAATATTACCTGCAAGGTTCAAAGCGGTGAGTTTTCCCAAGTTGACAAGCCAATGCCAAAAATCACCGCTGAAATTATTGACAGAGAGATCTAGATATGGTAGTTGCGTGAGGTTGGCGAAGGAAGCAGGGATTTGACAGTGAAATTTACTTGTTGATTTATCCAGAATAGCAAGCTGAGAAAGATTACCCAATGAAGTGGGAAGTGAACCCGAAAAATCACATTCCCCAATTGATAATACATTCAAGAAAGCAAGGTTTCCGATGGAAACGGGTATTTCTCCTGAGAAATTCGTGCCCCAAAGAATTAATGATTTTAGGGAGAAACCCCACTGTTGTTTTGGAATCGAACCATAAAGGTTGTCATTCAAACTTATGTCGAGGACTTCGAGGTTTGGTAATTTAAAGATGCCTATCGGAAATTCTCCATGCGATCCACAATCTATAAGTTTAAGCAACTTCAAAGAGGAGAAGTTTGCAAGCACATGAGGGAATGGTGATGGCATGCTTATAAAAGAGAGATCAAGTTCTCTAAGCATAGTTAAGTTATGAACATAGTTGTCTACATTGGGCATCTCGAGACGCCACCCAGAAGACAAATCAAGAGGTATGCTAGGATCCCACCCAAAAGACAAATCAAGAGATATTAATCTAGATAGCCGTGGGATATCCAAGGGGACTTTTCCAGAAAAGTGTGAATTGGAGAGATTAAGGTATTGTAACCTGGAAAGATTGCCGAAACCGTATGGAATTGAAGAAGAGTTGAAGTCATTCCAAGCAAGATTGAGCGATTCCAAGTGGAGTAGGCGAAAGAGGCTCCTGTTGGAAGTTATGGTACCAAAGAGACAGCTACTGCGAAGGTCAAGGCCTATCACATGACTGGTGGTCTCATCGCACTCTACACCATCCCATGAGCAGCAATCTCCATGTCCATCTGGAGGCCATGATTCGACCTTCGGATAAACACAAAGAAAATCTACTCTGGTGGGTTGAAAACTTCTCTTAAATTCCATCAAGGCTGAGCTCTCATACGGATGGCATAGTGGCATAGCAAGTGAAGTATGAATCATCAGGAGGACGATCCAGGTAAGAAGCGCATAGACTAAGGATGCCATGATTTTTTTGTTTCAGTTGCTGGAGTTGGTTAATGTATGCGAGGTGAAGTGTGATTGAGAAGCTTTTATAGACAGCAATAACTGGTCATATTCAATGGAAGTTAGCGCAACTTGCCTCGCTTGTTGTATGTGGAAAGAGGCATTCTTACATAGATCATTGATAACATCTTTGTCTTGGATATGAACCGCATACCAAAAAATAGCATGATCCAGACATGGATCTTGAAGAAACAAAATCATGCATTGTCCATTCAAATTATCCAATACATCATCTTTGTCTACTTTTCTAGTTAAATCGCACACTTGTAATTGCTAAATGGAAACAACAAGGTGTTAGTTTAGATGGTTTGATGGTTTGCTCGTCTCCTTGTGATCTTGGGTATCAAGCCTTATTGGGAGTGCTCTAAAATAAAATCCCGAATGCACCGTGTCAGTATAAGAGAGGACACCCTTATGATCACCTAGGGAATTGAACTAATCGAGGTGCGCGAAAACCGTCCCATCCTGAATACCGCTTCATTGCTAAATTTGAATTAAAAAAAACATCGCATAGAAGTGATTGGACCGGATAACTTATACCAAAATGTAATGAACAAATGGATAAATGTAATATGTGTATGGATGTTATTCATGTAAGCTTTCATCCTTACTTAGCTATCTTCAATACAACAATGATCAATTAATTAGTTGGATGAAACAAATATTTTAATTGTCTAGATTGAACTCGATTAATTACAAATGACTTGAGCTAACAAGTTTTGTATAATTAGTGTATTCTTGATACCATATCCATTAAATATCATACTATACAATTTACATTTACAATTGAACAGGACTATATAGACTCCATGCAAAAATAAATAATCATGATTTTCAAAGATATTTTGTCATTATTTTTGTGTAAAACGAGGTGAAGATACGAAATTTGAAAATTTGCAATCGGTGGCTATGATATTTTAATTTGATGATTTGAGAACTAGTTGTGCGTTTAGGATCTGTAGAACGACTCCTGCTCGTCAATCTAAAAAATGAGCAATGGTCTTTTGTGGGTCTCTCGATCTTGGTCTTTTTTGTGGAACAAATTATGCGATGCCAATTTAGGGGACCACCTATGCGATTAGATTGCACATGAACGATAATCACGACATGCACGAGAATACAACCTAATTTGTGATGCGGGTCTCTCGATCTTGGTCTAGTTTGTGGAAAAACTTATGCGATGCCAATTTAGGGGACCACCTATGTAAGTAGATTGCACATGAACGATAATCACGGCATGCATGAGAATACAATTTTTGTACCTTGCAGATGTGTGACCACTTGTTGCCCTTTCAAAAAGAAAATTGTCCATTTGCTTATAACCCTTTACTTTATTTTCAAATAAAGAAGAAAAAAGCAGCAAGACTTGGGCAATATCTTGAAATTGCGAGACATCTGTTGCGAGACATACATACTAATGGTCAATCATAATCGTCACTTTATCAGGAACTCAATCTCTCATGTGAATTGTTGATTCATTTATGAGAAGCTATAGAAATAATTAACCACCGGGGAGTGAAGCTGCTAGATTAATTGAATGTGCCTGTTATTTTCGACGAAAACATCCACATTTTTCACTTATTTGTATTAGGTGATATCTCGCGCCTTATTTCTCCTATAGATCAAATTTTCATCTTTGATCCGATTTGAGGCAAGGCCATTGACAGTGAAACTGAAAATAATAGATCACCCAAAGTCAAATAGTGAGCCCAAAAGACTTTGACGTTTTGCCTTCAGTCAATCCACGAGTCCTGTCACATGAAATTTTGGAGTGGCTAAATAAGAAGCCCCAGAATTCCTATCCATAAATATTGCGTACCGTAAAGGCTACGGCATTACAATCTCCTCTGTCTCTTCTATGACATAAGTGCTATAATAACAAAGACAAAAATTAAATTAGGAAAAAAAAGACCATATCATGTCAACCTCATTAGTGTACATTGTTTATACTTGGGTCATTTTGATCTCGGTGCTCCATGCATGCTGTTTCACTCGAAAAATGAGAAAATCTTTCACCAAAGCGATTGATTTTGGTTTTTTTTTTTTTTTATCTTAAGGAAAGGGTTTTGTATTGATCTTGGACAAGAAATTACATGGCTGGAAATTGAAAGAAGAAATGAAGAACAGGTTATAGAATTTAAACTATTGGAAAGTAAATTTATGAGAGACAAGACTGTACAACAATTAATTAAACTTCAATGACTAACATTTGGGAAAATATCCGAGAAAATTTATGATTTTCATGGTGAGTATTTATAGCCTACTAACAACAATCACATATAAGCAGTTAGTACTTCTAATTACAAATACTGCTTCACTCGTGATCACATGCATACATTTCGTACACTAATAATCATTATTCACAAGAAGTTAATCGAGATAATCAATCATTACTTGATACCGGAATCGTCGTTTGGTGTTGAAATAGACACATCTCACTTGTCTTCTAGTTCCAACACTCATGCAAATTTTGCAGATGACAAATCATCAGTGAACGATGTCGATTGGCAATGATACATATTGGTAATTTCTCTCATTTGTTGTTGACGATCTTACTAAGCTGTAGTTTAGTCCTTTAAATCAACCCCATTTTCACAAATGACCTCTTGGATAGTTGACCAAACTTATCACTTGTCAATGATACAAGTTAGTCATTTTTTGCTTTGCTTATCCAATGTGTCATGTCGTTGAGAGATCGGCCTTGATACGGCTCAAGAGGAGTCTGGGAATCAACCGAGCAGGTTCTCGTCGCATTTATCCAAAGCTCAAATCATAGTCGTCGCCAAGTTGAAATAGAGATTACCGATCATGGGAGGGCTGTGGAGTGTGGTGAATTCAGCGATCACATTGCCGACCTCAACCTCAGTAGTAGTTGTCTCTCCGGTACCATACAACACTGGTCTTTTCATAAATCTAATCCAAATTGTGATGTAATGCGGATACTAACAGACCTTGCAATTCAAATTTAACTCGAGAAGAAGAAATTATACGATTCCAAGTCCGAATCATTCCCAACTACCAAACCGTTGGCCAATCATCTCTTCTTAAACATATTTAATTGTTCTTTCTCTCTCTCTTGAATGTACAAACAAAGCGAAAAATCTTAGCTGCACCACCTTATCCGGCCACGGTGCCCCTAATGTCACTGGGAAGAAAGAGTCTACACCGAATCTTATTGGGCCTTGGCCTTTCGGCCCACGATGCGAGTCCAAAAATAGCTAAAAGAATCGGGTCAGGCCCATGGCCTGTTTTTCTTTTTCGGATCCAATACGTAAGCCCATGGGTTTTATGTTACGAAGCGCTATAAAAGCTTCTCTCAGTCGAACCAGCTTGCCTCCGTCGGAACCATCGCACCGCGTCGGTTCTCAAGCTCCGAAGCAGGTACCGTTCGAGCTCGATCCTTTGGAAATTATTGGTGCCGACCATCGCGTGATTGATCTTCGGCCTCTTGGGTCGCTCCTTCTTCGGTTTTGATTCGCGTCGGATTCGCTTCGATCCCATTTCGGGTTCGAATCTGTTTGCTTTTTGCTCCGTTTCGGATCCGCTTGTTCGTTTGAAAGCTTCGGCATTAGTCGCAGTCGTCGTCGTCGTCGTTCGCGAGCTCAATCTGTTGCGTACGGCCTTGTTCGCTCGATCTAATAGGACCGTTTCGTGTTGTGAGATGCGAGGAGGTGTTCTCTTCATGAATCACGGGTGTTTGTTTTCCTGCCGAGCGTATTATTGTGTTGGAAATGCCGTGTGTTGTTTTCGCTCGACCTCGTCTGTTGGAATTATTGTTGAAATTGTTGTTGGAAGTAACTGTTTCCCTTCTCTGGGCTGAGGAGGCTGAAATCAAGTTTTGATTTTTATCTGATTGTACCGCGAACTTTTGTCGGAATTGTTCGCGATGTAGCATTTTGTCGTTCTTGTGTGCAGTGGGAATGTGAAGGTTTGAGAATGTCGATGCCCTTTGAATGGGGATTGTAGTTTTAAATGCAGACATGTTTCTTGTACTTTAAATGAGATTTACTCGGATTTCTGCAGTCTAGGAATGTCCCGATTTGAGCTCAACATGCTGAAGCTTATTTAAGCTGTTAGTAGACAAAACTTAAAACTCACTTATTGTTTATTGTTTGGTTTACTCCCTTACTGTGTCATTCTTCTTCTGAATTGAAATTATTGTGTCAGCAATGTGGAAGATACTGTGCTTATGATATTTAGTTTTCTAAATTTCTATATAGGCTCTGAAAGCCAGTTTTAACATTGTGCAGAGTGTAAAAACAAACTTGCTGTACTTTTCGTTAATGTGTTTGAATCATTTAAACTTTTGCTGATAACATATAATGCACATCTCAGAGCCATCTTAACCTTAAAAGCTTTGTCTTTTTTCCCTTTTTAGGTAAGTCATGGTTAAACATAACAATGTCGTGCCAAATGGGCACTTCAGAAAGCACTGGCAAAATTATGTTAAGACCTGGTTTAACCAGCCTGCGAGAAAAGCTAGCAGACGCTTAGGTAATTAAATTGCTCCCTTTATATCGAAGTGCTGCCATTCTTATTCTTGGAGCATTCTGATGTTCTGTATTTTGTGCCCAGCTCGGCAAAAGAAGGCTGTGAAGATTTTCCCGAGGCCAACAGCAGGTCCACTCTGACCAGTTGTACGTGGTCAAACCCTGAAGTATAATATGAAGGTCAAGGCTGGGAAGGGAATTTCTCTCGAAGAACTTAAGGTATAGTCACGATGAGTAATTTGTTTGAATGGGTTCCTTTGTCATGAAGAATCTTCATTACCTTGTTACGATAATTTTTTTAGTGTTGATACAAGTGATGTGGTCAGCCAGCCCTTTCAAAGTTTGCGACAATGACATTTAACAATCATTTGACTTGCTGTTCCACTTAATAATTCTGTCATTGATGAAATTGTTCACTGCCCTTTTCAGATCTTTATATCCCAAATCATTAAGCATCATGAGGAGATGGGCTAATTGCACCTCACCAGCATAATTTTCACCATAATTTTGCACATGAAGCTTTGTTAAAGCCCCTGTACTGTTTTACTGACATTTAACTGGCTTCGATATGTTTCTATTGGCCCATAGAACTTATTGGATTTCAAGATAATAGCTTTTAGCTCGGTCAATCCTGATTGCCATGAAGGGAACCCATCGATAATTTGATTGTAACCAAGGTTCAAGTACTCTAGCATTGGACAATTCGCCAAAGATCTGGGGACAGGACCTTGCAATCGATTCTCTGTGAGTTCAATAATCTTCAATGCACAACCGTTTTGGAAAGCATGACAGAGAACCAATATTTCCGAGACATGAAGGAATTTTGCCATTCAGACTATTGATGGACAAATCAAGGACGACAAGGGATCTTCCTCTACAAATAGATTGGATGTCTCCGAAGAGGAAGTTGTTGGAGATATTGTAATGATTCGTTGATGGAGGTGGACCAGGGACTGTTTTGAGTGAGTTAGAACTAATGTCAAGAAAGCTCAACTTGGGTAGTTACAGATTGTTCTGGTTGTTCACAAAGCTAGTGAGAAAATTGTGCGAAAGATCCATGTACGTCAACTGGGGTATTGTTAGATTGATGCGGCTGTTCTCAAAGCCAGTTAATGAAAATTGTGAGAAAGAAACACAACTGACAATGTTTCCCTGCTACTTTACCAAAAAAAAAGACAATGTTTCCCTGCTACCATTCCACATCCAAGTAGGAATACTCCCTCCGATTTTATTGTCTGACAGATATACCCTCTCCAATCCCTTTAGGTAGCCTAAAACCCTTGGGAACTCATGTAAGTTGCATAAACCTAAACTTAAAGCGGAAAGTTTTGGAAGAGTGGCATTGATCTCGGTCTTGCTGACAAATGTTATGTTGTTGAAGTCCAAATATCATGTTTTTAAGTTCTTGAATTTGTGTAAATCCATGGTGCCACTCAAATTATTCCTTGTAAGATCCAGATATTCAAGATCCTTGTGTTCCCATAAGGACTTTGGAGTTTCACCTCGCCAATTGTTGAATGAAAGGTCAAGCACAACCGTGTCAGGTTCTCAAATGAAGATGGAAGTGGACCACTCAGCCGATTAACTGCCAGAGTGTAAAGAGACAAGACTTTTTAGTATGGCTAGTGACTGAATCTTGTCATTTTCTTTTTTTCATTAAAAAAAAAACACCTTGCTAGCTCAATTTTACCTGAAAGGTCCAAATAGTTGACTTTTGCCAAGTTGACAAGCCAATGTGAAATATCACCTGTGAAATTATTTTTAGAGAGATCTAGATATGATAGCTAGGTAAGATTAGCGTAGGAAGCGGGGATTTGACTCATAAATTTACTTCTTTATAGATCTAGATAAGCAAGCTGAGAAAGGTTACTCAATGAAGAGGGAAGTGAACTCGAGAAAATCATGCCCCCAAGAGACAATGATTTCAGGGGATTATCCCACTGTTGTTCTGGAATAAAACCAGAAAAGGTTGTCATTGTAACTGATGTCAAGGACTTCCAGTTTTGGTAATTGAAAGATGCTTACCGGAAATTCTCCATGCAATCCACATATTCTAAGTCGGAGTGACTTCAAAGAAGAGAAGTTTGCAAGTATATGAGGGAATGGTGATGACATGCTTATAATAGAGAGATCAAGTTCTCTAAGCATAGGTAAGTTATGAACAAAGTTCTCATTGTTGAGTATCTCAAGAGACGTCCACTCAGAAGACAAGTCAAGAGAAATTAATCTCGAGAGCCGTGAGATATCCGAGGGGACTTTCCCGGAAAATTCTGAAATAGAGAGATTAAGGTAATGTAACCTAGAAAGATTGCCGAAATCATATGGGATTGAGGAAGAGTTGAAGTCGTTCAAAGCAAGATTCAGCGATTCCAAGTGAAGTAGGCAAAAGAGGCTGGTGTTGGAAGTTATTGTGCCAAATGAATGTCTGTCAAGGCCTATCACATGACCACTCGCCTCGTCGCACTCGACCCCATCCCATGAACAGCAATCTCCATGTCCATCTAGTGACCATGATTCAACCATTGGATAAACACAACGAAAATCTGCTCTGCTGATTCAAAAACTTCGCTTGAATTCCATCAAGGCAGAGCTCTTGTCCGGATGCCATAGTGGCTTAGCACGGGAAGTATGGATCATCATTGGAAGGACGATCCAAGTAAGAAGCGCATGGAGTAAGGATGCCATAATTTTTGTTTTCGTTACTGGAGTTGGTTAATCCATGCAAGGTAAAAGTGCCGTTGAGAAGCTTTTATAGATAGTAATGGCTGGTCGCTTTCGCTGGACGTTCACGCTACTTACATAGTATGTTACGTGTGAAAAGAGGTATCGGTGTATAGATAATCAAATGAATGTCCGTCTTTGATATGATTCGTATGTCTAAAAATATCGTGATCCACACATGGATCTTGAAAAAGCAAATGTCTTAGTATATTATTGTACAGATCATGCATTATCAATAAAATTATTCATTATAATACTTATTTCATCTTTGTCTAATTTTCTATTTAATTTGTGCACTCGGACTCGCTGCACAGAGCCAACAGAGTGTTGGTTTAGATGGCTAAAGAGTTTCCTTCTCTACTTGTGGTCTTAAGTATCGAGTCTTGTCGGAAGCATCTTAAGAGTAAAATCCTGAATGCAATGGGCCAATATGTGGGAGTGCGCACTTAATATCCCCAGGGAAGTGAACTAATTAAGGTGCGCGAAGGCTGGCCTCATACCACATACATACACACACATACATACATACTTATGTACAGACATGCGCTCGAGCGCGCATACGCACACAAACATATATATATACACACACAATGAACATTCATTTTATTTGTCTGGATTGAGACTCAACTGAGATCACAAATAACATGAGCTAACAAGTTTTGTATAATTAGTGCATTCCTAATTCCGCAGCCCATCAAATATCATATTATATAGCGTACAAATTACAATTGGACAGTACTATGTAAACTTTCATGCAAAAAAAAATTATATATTTATGATCTTCATAGATGTCAATTCAAGTAACCGGCATTACACGAGCTAACTAGTGTCATTATACAATAAGAGTGAAGAATAGGAGTAGAATATTTTCACATCAAAATTAACATATTACGTGATTTTGGTCAATTGATGTTAAAACGGGAAAAAGAATGACAAATACCTACACACCGGAGATAAAGCTTTTTTTTCTCCTTTTTTTTCCCAATAAATAACATGATTACATTAAAAAAAGTAGGTCATGTTACATTGTCCGAAAAAACCGTAGATATTGTTTCCTTTGCAAGCAGTGCTAAAGCATCCGTGCAACCATCCGCTTCTCTGAATATGTGCTCAATTTCGTACTCCAGCAGCTCCGCGAGCATGTCCCTGCGTTCAGCCAAAAGAGGGTCCAATAGTAAATTAAGCCTTTGATCGCCTGCAATTGCTTGACTAACAAACATGGCATCCATTTCAGTGGGTATATGGGTAACATTATCAGCTATTTCTAATCTAAGACAATCTCGTTGCACTTTATTTCTGGCACGGTGTGTTTACTGTCCATCAGAGCTTCTATAGTTCCCAAGAGACTGATGCTTGTTTGTAATTCATCATAATCATGTATACTTTGTCATTAAATTTTATATAAAATGACGCAATGATATATAAAATCTGAAAATATTTTCAGTGGATGATTACTTTCCTTTCTTTTTGTGATTCGTGGACTAAGAATACTCCTAAGAACTGTCGAATGACTCCCATTCGTGAATCTAAAAGATGGGCAAAAGTCTTGATAAGTCATGCAATTTCCTGTGTTGTTGGGAGAAGATTACTTGCCTAACTTCAGAGTCTCTCCCACTTTCTTTTCAATAAAACACAGTTTTTCAAACATTAAGAGGCACGCTTCTGATCATAGTCAAATTGTTATTGTGCATTTTCCATGCTGTCAAAGTTGAAGTGGCCACTCAGATTCTCAACTTAGTGGAAGACTTGGAAGACTTCTTTCGAGTCAAGGAGTGGTTGGCGTCTTATGCTGAACGTGGACTCAATGATGAAACGCAACATCGACTTCACTTACACGTCATGCATTTTCATCCTTAGGTATACCAGTGCCTCAAATTTTCCATAATACTTTTATGATTATTCCATTTATTGCTTATAATATCATTAATGATTGAGATACACCTTTTATTTTCTTAACCTTCAACGGTTTCTTACAAAGAAGGAATTGCTGCAATTCATGGAATCTAATCGCCTAATTTACGTACAGTATAAACAAATACCAAGTACCAAGACATGACTCAATGATTTTAACTCAGCAGTTAAAGACTATCATCTTCGAGTCACCAACCTGAGTTTTGACTCATTTTTTTAACTTAGTCCGTACATGAAAATTTCATGCGTCCACGATTTACCTATCTAAGATGGGATCTATCGTCTTGAAAAAAGGGAGTACTGAGGCAATTAGCAAGGAAGCACGAGTTCGTTCATTTTGCTCTTAAGTATTCTGAAATATACTGTTGTGATTGGCTTGTATAAATATATATTTTGATCAAGCATTCATTTTACTTGTCTGGATTGAAACTCAATTCTAGTGCCATTATATAATAAGAGTGATGAACAGGACTAGAATATTCTCACGTCAAAATTAACATTTGACGTTATAATGGTCAACTAATGTTTAAAAAGGAAAAAGAATGATGAATACCTACACACCGGAGATAAAGCATTTTTTCTCCCTTTTTTTTCCGATAAATAACATGATTACATTAAAAAAGCCTGTCAAGTTACATTGTCTGAAAAATATGTGCTGCTGGCGTCATTGCACAATAGGTCTTTAATAACATCCGGAACCGAAGAACAAATTACAAATTGCAGATATTGTTCCTTTGCAAGCAGGGCTAAAGCATCCGTGCAACCATATGCTTCTTTGAGTATGTGCTCAATTTTGCAAATGGACGCAGGGCTAAAGCATCCGTGTAAATGAATTTATCAAATAGCAGTGCTCTTTTTGTTCATCCTTTAACTTAAGTCTTTTTTTTTTCAATCAAGTCCATAACGGTCTAATTTATCTAACGGTCTTTGAACCTGTATTGTTTTTCTAATCAAGTCAAGTGTCCATAACCAATTATGATAAATTTGAACTTACGTGGTTGTCGAACCATGTCAAAGTTCGAGTAGATAAGTCCATGCCAAAATGCGTGTCTTTACAGAATATTTAGTTTGAGTGTAATTATTCGATCCACAAGAAGCCACATAAAATACCAAAACGCGCTTCTTCCACCTTGTTGAAAAGACACAAAGGAACCAATTTAAAAAATCAAAAGAAAGTTTTGTCTAGTAAGCTTCGTCTTCTCCCCTCGTCCAAGAGGTGAAAAGAGAAGGACCAAAAAAAAATTTTGATTAGAAAACTTGCTTAGACTTCCAAAATGAGCAGTGCAGTGCCGTTTTGGTCCACCATATGCTAACGGGAAAGTTTTACTTTTCCTCTCTTAATTTACACTTTTTCTTTCATTCAAGTTCTTGAACTTTTAATTTAATTAATCAATTCCTTAAAAATGCTTTATTTTTAAGTCCGACCTTTGGCACCGGTTCTGATAAGCTCGATCTAACATGGCTATCAAACCATGCTGGAGTATGACGTGGAAAAGAACTAGCCTTGACAAACACGGCACCATGGAAAATGACGTGAATGTTTTCCTTTACGGACATGCTACAGTTGAGAATTTTGCCTCTACTGGAGAGACCGAGGGCTGACAAATTGACAATTAAGATCCAGTAGACGATGTATGTCTTGCCATGCTATAGTATTAGGAGATGGGCTTATCAAGAGGATTCCGAAGTGTGCCATGGGATGTTACTCTTGGACTAACCACAGAATACTCGACCTATTGCCTCTCAGTGCCTTCCTTTTTTGAATAATTTTAATATTTATAAGCAAATTGTGGTCATTTTTTTTGGCAAAAAGGGAAAGAAATGGTCACACATCCACGAGGTGGAAATTTCAGGTCGAATTCTTATGCCGTGATGGATGGGTTCATGTGCAATCATGACTGCGTGTTTTAACGCGGCATCTTGTTTCTTTTTCCACGGATAGGCCAAAATTGAGAGACCCGCAAAAAAAGATAGTGTTTTAACATATGATTGTACTAATCGTGCATTATCTATAAAATTATTGAATACAATACGTATATGATCTTTGTCTTATTTTCTATTTAGTCTGTACACTTGTAATTGCTACATAGAACCACCAAGGTGGCGGTTTAGATGGGCAGAATTTTTCTTCTCTCCTTGTAGTATTGGGTTCAAGCCTTATTGGAAGCACTTTAGAAGCAAAATCCTGATTGGATCAGGTCAATATGAGGGAGTGCCCTCAAGATTACCTTGGAAAATGAACTAATTGAGGTGTGCGAAAGCTAATTTAGACACCACTTCACCGCTAAATTACGAAAACAAAGAAAATGTTACATAGAAGTTGATTGTTGTGGGGTTGATTGGTTGAACTCAAAAGTCAAGTTGCAAAGCTGAAAACGAGATTAGAAAGCGAGGTACAAAAAAATTACTATGCCCAGACTTTTGTTTTTAAACCTTAGATATGCATGAACAAATGGGGTCCTTGTGCCAGATTACGTTGACAAGACGTGCGTGACGAGCAAGTTGAAGTGGCCATCTCAGATTCTACCCTCAACCAGTGGAAGACTTGGAAGACGACTTTTGAGTCAAGGTGTGGTTGACGTCTTATGCTGAAGGTGGACTCAATGATGAAATGCAACGTTGACTTCACTTACACGGCATGCATTTTGAATTTTTTATCAATAAGTTGTAGCAAGTGCCTCAAATTTTCCTCTTTAAAGCAGAAGAGATCCATGGTCCGAATCTTGACCCTTAAAATAAAATGAGGGAAAAGTAACTTACATGAAATTTCACTAGCCCTTGTCCTATTGCTTCTTTTGAAAAAGACAGTTCATCTTGAAAAATGTCGACTTAACAATAGAGTTCTCGATACTGATAAACTCGTCCATCATCAAAGTCAAAAGATTTGAACCCTAATGTCAAATCTTGATGCGCCCTATTAGTAATTGCTATATAGAACCACCAAGGTGTCAGTTTAGATGGCTAGAAGTTTTCTTCTCTCCTTGTAGTGTAGGGTTCAAGCCATATTGGAAGCACGCTATAAGTAAAATCCCGATTGGACCAGGTTGATATAAGGGAGTGAGCCCTTAAAATCACTTAGGAAAATGAACTAATCAAGGTGTGCAAAAGCTAATTTAGATACCACTTCACCGCTAAATTACGAAAACAAAGAAAATGTTACATAGAAGTTGATTGTTGTGAGGTTGGTTGGTTGAACTCAAAAGTCAAGTTGCAAAGCCGAAACCTACATTAGGAAGCGAGGTACAAAAAAATTACTATGCCCTGACTTTTGTTTTTAAACCTTAGATATGCATGAACAAATGGGGTCTTGTGCCAGATTACGTCGAGAAGACACGTGCGTGACATGCAAGTTGAAGTGGCATCTCAAATTCTACCCTCAACTAGTGGAAGACTTGGAAGATGACTTTTGAGTCAAGGCGTGGTTGACGTTTTATGCCGAAGGCGGACTCAATGATGAAATGCAAAGTCGACTTCACTTACACGGCATGCCTTTTGAATTTTTTATCAATAAGGTGTAGCAAGTGCCTCAAATTTTGCTCTTTAAAGCAAAAGAGATCCATGGTCCGAATCTTAACCCTTAAGATAAAATGAGGAAATGTAACTCGTATGAAATTTCACTGGCCCTTGTCCTATTATGTCTTTTGAAGAAGGCCGTTCATCTTGAAAAATGTCGACTTAACAATAGAATTCTCAATCCTGATAAACTCGTTCAATACCAAAGTCAAAAGATATGAACCCTAATGTTAAATCTTGATGCGCCCTATTACTAATGTGGTTAGTGATCAATCTATTCACTCTTTTTTTTTATTGATTGATGAAATTGCCTAGTCAGCCATCACAGGATTTAACTGTAATTAACTCTATTAATCTTTTTATTCCCTTTATAGATTCCTTATTATTTTAGATTCCCATAAAGCGATTACACCATGAGGAGTACTAGAGGACTTGGCTCCACACAGATTTTGTGCAATTAAGAGTACGCGTACTTTTAACTTTTCGCTGTTGTCATTGTTGGTTTCAATATGTACAACTTTAAAGTTGAATAATCTCATTAATGTATAAACATAAATTAACTCTAATCTTTTGAGAGAAATGATGTGTTAAGACAATTTCTTTTATTACTCTCTTTAACGACAAGTATTGTAAAAAGAGTAAGAACATAGTTGAATTCTTTTTATAAATTTGAGTAAAAAAAAGATTTATGAAATGAAAAGATGAACAAAGATAACACTAATGCAGCATAAAAATAAAACTAAGCAAACACTATTGCAAAAAAAAAAGTTAATCCCAAATGAATATAGATTAAAGATAGCAAAAATGCATTAGGTTGTTAAGAAATTTAATCACGGCTCATATATATTTTGTTCATATTCATACATACATACATACATACATACATACATACATACACACACATATCTACATACATATATACAAACGTTCATGCATATATACACTCATCTAAAAGATGTGTTTTTCATAAAACATTACTGTTCTTCCAAACAATGTGTCTTCCGACATACTTTTGATTGAATAAATAGTGATTTGAAAATCTTTCACTTTCAAATTAAGACTTGATGTATTTTTTTATTTATATTTTCTTACAATAACAAAACTCACGAAATGTCCACATAACTTCAATTTTTCCCATTAAAAAATTTCCTCTATGGTTACTAGAAAAGAAAACACTCACCATCTGACCTTTAATTCATTCCTTTTAAGACACTTTTTCACATTTAACTTAAACTAATTTAAGGGTATCCATTCACGTTTACCTCCTTCAATATATATAACTTCTCAATTTTCATTGCCCTTTTGCATTAATAATATGGTTATTCTTCATACTAGATAACTCTCTCTGTTTCTCTCTCATTCGCGCACATGCGCACACACGACTTTATTTTCTTCTAATGCATTCCTTTTATCTAATGAAGGCGCAGCACTCACATATTTCAATGTCTTTGTTTGATGATTATGAGTTTCCTTATTTTTCATATAGTTCTTTTATACTATATGAATATTGAAATTTACACCTTCCATTCGCCCATTTCTATTGCTGCTTTTGACCAATGTTGCCTCATCTCGCTTGGACTCTTGAGTCTGCCTGTCATTTTCGAAAGGGATATAGTATGGTCTTTGGACTGGTCGATCAAATTTATCTCCAACTTCAATCACGTGGACCCCATAGTGTAATCCACATAATCTACTGTTGAGGTAATATTTTTTTTTTTTTTGATAACCCAGGGAACCCTCGCACGGCCGATAGCCGGGGAGTAAACCCTGGGGGCGACACGTGCTAGCCACCACACACATGCCACCGGTTAAGTCACCCTGCGACGCCCGGGATTCGAACACTCAACCTTTTGCGAGAGGAAAAGTGCGCGTTCCAGCAGCGCCACCCAGGCGGGTGGTACTGTTGAGGTAATATTGATCTATATTTTTAAGGAAAATGATATTAATGATTCCTAAACTTTGGCTCAATATGCAACGTTATCTTTGGACTTTTAATTCGTATGATGTGGTCATTGGACTATTGCTAAATGTTCAATGCATTCCCTTAAATTTGCTATCTTTTTGTTACATTTTCCCCTTTTTGGTCCTTACAAATGTTAAGATAATTTCATTTAAGTAAATTTTAGCTTATGATAGATCTATAGTAATATAAGTAGAACCTTATTTAGAGTTGTTTCGGTTGACATTCCTATTATTATATGTCTATGTGTTATCATGAGGATATTTAGAAAGGATATTAATTTATTTGTAGATTTTCATACTTATATTCATCGAAATATTGATTTGTCCAACAAAAGTCTGCATAGCATGCTTCCTGCAAGTTTGGCATATTCCCAATTTTGCCAATTTTGAATCTTGGCAAAATTAAACTCGAGGGTATGATTCCTCATATGGTTGTGCATTGAGAATGATAGATCTCAGGAAGAATCAAATCGCGAGGGTCTGTTCCAAGATCTTTGGCCAACCGTAGAAAGCTGGAGTACTGAATATTGGTAACAATCAAAATGATGATAACTTCCCCTTTTGGCTCTCATATTTGACTAAGCTCAAATTTATTGGCTTGCCTTCCAATAAATTCCATGGTCCGATGGAAACTTATTAACAAGGCCAATTTAACTTCACCAGTTTGCCAATCATGGCCCTTTCCTACAACAGTTTCATTGGTGAGCTACCAGCCAAGTTGTTACAGATGTTTTTATTCTGGGTAAATTTGAGTTCAGAGTATGTGGATATTCTGCAAGAACTTTCTTCCTTGGGTTGGGAGAGTGTGACTTGTGGAATGAAACTGGTGAATGAAGGCACGGAAAGGGAATACTCAAAGGTTCAATATATAATCTCTCCAACAAGAAGTTCTAGAAAGCCACACCCTCACCAATTAGAAATTTGAAGCCACTTCATTCACATGCTTAACCTTTCGAACAAAAATCTCACCGGTCCAATCCCACCTAGCTTCCTTAGCTAAGCTGACTCTGCTGGAATCTCTAGACCTTTCTTTGCACATGCTCTCTGGAAAAACGTGTGGTCAAACGTGTGGTCCATTCAAACGTATGGTCCATGCGAAAACAATGAGCCAGGTAATAAAATAAACCTTGGAATATTTGGATGAAACCAAATCAATCTATGCCAAGGAACTCGAAGACCCTTAGGGTTGATTGGCTAATGAAAAAAAAATTCTGGGAAATCGTTTTCAAACTTTCTAGCGTTTGGATGACGAAAAATTTTTCGATCGATAAAAACATTTTCCATGGACTTGAAGCAACAACTTAGATTGGGAAAGACGACTTTCCCTTATAGCAATAAAGAAATCATTTTCCCTTATTTCTTGCTGCGCGTCCAAGTGAAAGGAATATAAAATTTTCATTTTGCTTCCCATCTCCTGAATATACTTTATTAATGCTCCCATTTTCCCACTTTCTCAAAGAACACAGTCATATATAATATTTTACTAATATGATTTCATAATTTTTTTCCTAATTTCTTTGTAATTCTTGTTATTTTGATGGATTACAGCATAAAATAAAATAAAAAGATGTTGATTTCAGCTTGTTATCCATGATATGTCATCTTTAAGGGTACAAGCTCCCTTTAGTGGGTTCACTCGTTATCAAGTACCACAAAACCAATTTTTGAGACTTATTTTCACAAGAGCAGTGTTACTTGACAAAGATGAGGACTTCTCAATCCTAAATCTAGATTATCTCATGAAAGTGGATACCTGGACGGCCTTTCGCGGCAAGTTCACCTTGAGAGATCCATCGACTAATGTTCAAATATGCTTCTTGACTTGGGTCAATGCCAGAAAGCCAGAGTCGTCCTTTAAGACCTTTATGATCACTAAACGACGTGACGTGTCTAGCTTTGACAATTTGAAATTGACTTCTTTGACTGACGTGTTTAGAAAACCTAAAGAAGAATTTGCGCCGTTGGGGCAACTCAACACTCAATGAGGAAGTGTTCTGATTTTCAAGTAATGATCGGATAATGGTTTTTTTTCGCTAAATGATCGGATAATGGTTATTAAACGAGACCTGTCTCATCCATTATACAAGAGTTGTGTTTTTCATAAAACATTAATTTTCATTCACACAATGTGTCTTTCAATATACTTCTAAACGAATAGTGTCTTTCACGTTGAAATTGAGATTTGATTTATCTATTTGTTTTTTTTTATAACCTAAGGAACTCCTGCACGGCCCACAGCCGGAAGGTAAACCCGGGGGCGACACGTGCTAGCCAACACATATGTGCACCGGTTAAGTCACTCTGCGACATCCGGGATTCGAACACTCAACTTTTTGCGAGAGAAAGAGTGTCTTCTCCAGCAGCGCCACCTAGGTAGTTGGTTGATTTATCTATTTGTACTTTCTCATAAAATCAAAATTTACGAAATGTGCATGTAACCTTAATTCTTTCTACTAAAAATTTCCTCCACGGTTACAAGAAAGGAAACTTTTGATTCATACTATTCAAGACACTTCTTCACATTGAACTTAATTTAAATTGAGGAAACCCGTTCAAGTTGCCTTCTTCAATATATTTAACTTCTCAATTTCCATCGCACTTTTGCACCAATGATCTGTTTATTCTTCATAGTAGATAACTCTCTTTGTTTCTCACTTATTCGTGCACATGCGCACATACAATTTTTTTTCTTCCATGCTTTATTTTTATCGTCTAAGAATGGTGTAGTACTTACTATAATGTCTTTATTTGATGAACCTGAGTGCACGTCAATCTATTTCAATATTATCATATTATCTTTCATCATTTTCATTTCAATTGTGTTGATATTTTTTTCCGATTTGTTTATTTTAAAACAAGTGTTTCTCATTTCATATTGAAAAAAATCAATGAAGTTGTGAAAATTTTGGCAGATAACTAATTCTTGCACTATTTTTTTTATTATTTTGAGAAAATATTAGTTTCCTTCTTTTTCACAAACTTCTTCTTTCAAATAACATAAATATAGTTAATTTTTTAACGCTGAAAGTCAAATAAATAATCTTCCATATGCTCAAGAAAATTTGATGTTTATGCAGTTTAAAAAAAATGTGGTTTTAATGTGTGCACACACAATACGTTTTACTAGTAATCTCAATATGTTAAACATTGAACTATCCCTTCTTTTTGCCATAAGACACCGAACTATCTTACTTGATTTTCCTTGCTACACAAATTGATTCGATAAAAACATGAGGTGTTTTTTTTAACTTGTCTTGCTAAATTTAGGACTTACAACGTAAATTAACCCTTAAACCCATCTATTAATAGCCTTAAACTGGTGGAAATCGTAAAATTATCCCAATCTCAGTGCTTAGGTTAGTTCAACTGGTTTGTCACAAGGAAGAAAATTCTTTGTTGAGTTTTGTCGAGTTTGGTATTTTTTTTCTTCTTTTCTACGCGAAAAAGACGGGAGGCATCATTTCACTGGTAAGTGGACCATGCCAATAATACTGGCAATGAATGGTGAAGCACGGCACAGGAAAATATAGCTTTTGATAGATGATGCCTTTATCTTGCTTGGACTCTTGACTCTCCCTACCATTTTCGAGAAAATATCGTATGGTCTTTAAAGTAGATTCTAATTGAGATGAAATATGTAAAATGATTTAAATTTGTTACTCAGCCTGTACGCAAATTGTGTCAGACGTATGATAATGCACGTGATATAATTAAGAGAGAAACTTCACTAATCAAAATCAATATGAAACAATGGATGAGAAAATGAGTCTTAAACTTGATGAATCCCAAAACAAAATGACTTTTTTGATGATAATTTCAAGTCAATCAGGGAGAGAATAGAAAGTATAAGTGAGTTTACAGTTAAAGAGACACGGGCCCACCTATAAAAATGGGCTTATTGATGAAAGTCCGCACAAACAACTCATATGGATGAACAGACAACGTTGAACAACCTCTATACTTGAAATTAAGCCATGAGGCTGTGAGTCAAAATCAAACGACATGAACAATTTTACATGGGAGCTTGTCGCCAATTTCCAACATGTCGCCAAAAGAAACGAATTGATGCTATATTGAAAGTATGACAGAGAAATATAGATAAAATGGGATTATGCCAAGCCGCTGCCCTCGTGCCCCATATAATCAATGAAATGTTTATACGGTCTAACATCGTGCAGTTTTCAAACCCATACAGAAGGCATACATAAAATCTATGAAATGTACTGGGGTCAAACACTTTCAATGGCCAAGTAGCAAGACATTTCCATTGACAGAACGAATTGTTTCTGCCTATAAAAAGCTTCTCCGTTGCACTCTCCCACGAAAACTCACTTCAGTAACCAAAAGAACAAAACACAAAAGCAGAAAAATATGGCAGCCTTATCATTATATTTGCTGCTTGTTTGGATGTTCCTACTCTCTCTCTTTCGTACTAGGCTTGCTGAGGTATCATGTCATGCGGATGAGAGCTCCGCCTTAATGGAATTCAAGAGAAGTTTCAGAACCAACACGACAGATTCGCGATGCGTTCATCCAAAGGTTCACTCTTGGTCTCTGGATGGAAGTGGAGATTGTTGTTCGTGGGACGGCATCGAATGTGATGAGGTCACCAGCCGAGTGATTGCCCTCGATCTCAGTAGCAGTTGTCTCTTAGGCACCATGAATCCCAACACCACTCTCTTTCGACTTGCTCACGTGGAGTCGCTCAATCTTGCTTACAACAGCTTCAACTTCTCCCCAATCCCGTACGGCTTCAGCAATCTTTCGAGGTTACAATACCTTAATCTCTCTTACTCGGATTTTTCCGGTGAAATCCCTCGCGATATCTCGCAGCTATCCCGGTTAGTTTCTCTCGATTTGTCCACTTCTGGGGACATGACACTTCATTTGCCCAACATGGGCGACTTTGTCCATAATTTGACTGGGCTAAAAGAACTTAATCTTGATTCCGTAAGCTTGCCATCCCCTTTCCCTCCTGTGCTAGCGAATTTCTCTTCCTTGACATTGCTTGAGCTTGGATTTTGTGGATTGAATGGAAACTTTCCGGTCAGCATTTTTCAGCTGCCAAACTTGGAAGTCCTTAACGTTGGTGGCAACCCCAACCTTTCTGGTTTTCTTCCCAAACTACATTGGGGTTCTCCATTGAAATCCTTATACCTTTCCTGGACCAACTTCTCGGGAGAAATACCCGCTTCGATTGGAAATCTTAGTCTCTTGAACGAGTTAGACACTAGTGAGTGCCCTTTTTCGGGATCACTTCCCTCTTCATTGGGCAATCTTTCTCATCTCACTACACTAGTCCTTGAGGGAAATAACTTGCAAGGTCAAATCCCTGTTTCCTTTGCTGATCTTACCCAGCTATCGGAGCTATGGCTCTCTTCCACGCTTGGACATGGTGGATTCAATGGAGACTTTCCAGTCCGCATTTTTCAGCTGCCAAACTTGGATTTCCTTTTAATTGAAGGCAATTCCAACCTTTTTGGTTTTCTTCCCAAACTACATTGGGGTTCTCCATTGAAATGGTTATACCTTTACGATACCAACTTCTTGGGAGAAATACCTGCTTCAATTGGAAATCTTAGTCTCTTGAATGAGTTTGAAGCTCATGGGTGCCATTTTTCAGGATCACTTCCCTCTTCATTGGGTAATCTTTCTCATCTCACTGAACTATTCCTTGACAGAAATAACTTGCAAGGTCAAATCCCCGTTTCCTTTGCTGATCTTACCCAGCTATCGACACTATATCTCTATTCCAATAACTTGAGTGGTGATACTTTGGAGTGGGTGGTCAACTTGACAAAACTTACCGGCTTGGACATTTCAGGTAATAGTTTCTTCCTCTCTACCGGTTCGATCGGATCTCTTTCCTTCTCTCTCTCTCCAACTTCATGGAACCACCGACCTCTCGAGCTCCACCCCGCTCGCTCCCTCCCCGACCACCACCAAAGCCCCCGCCGCGACGGCCACAAGCAAAACCAGAAACAGGGACTTCCTCCTCCACCTCAAGGCCAACCTCGCCAAGCGAGACGCCACGAAGATCATCCTCTCCTCCTCCCTCCTGCCCGAAACCCTACCCCCTCCATCGATGGCCGCCACTCACGTGTTCTGTCGAAGATCAGCGCGTGGGCGGAGCTCGTCGGGTACATTGGGAGCGTGAATCTGAAAATTAGGGATTTGAGGAGGTTGCGGGAGGACGAGACGTGCGTCGAGTCGAGTATCGAGATCCCGACGTCGAGGGGGATCAATTGCGAGGAGGAAGAGTTGAAGTTGGGGGAGAAGAAGTTGATGATGAAGAAGCTGTCCTTGGTTCAGGACTTGGCCGAACTTGCCGAGCCGGAAGGCCTTCCGGCTCAGGCCTGTCGCTGGACTCGAAGCTCTTGAGGCAGCGATGGTGGTTTTGCTTGTGGCCGTCGCGGCGAGGGTTTCGGTGGTGGTCGGGGAGGGAGGGAGCGGCGGTGGAGCTCGAGAGATGGGTGGTTCCATGGAGTTGGAGAGAGAGAGAAGGGGAAAGAGATGCGACCCGAACCGGCAGAGAGAGGAGGAGAGGGAGAGAGACTTTTCCAATTTTTCTGAAGGTGGGACCCACGGTGCCACTTTTCGTCCACTGAGTGGGCTGGTGCATAGATGACGTGGCGTCACATTTGCTCCTAATATTCTCAAATGCGGTTAGTCCCATGGTGTAACTAACGCTCCTCTTGTCTCGTGTCTTTTTTTAACTTTCTGTTTGGTAGGTAATCGGCTAAGCGGTGGACTTCCATCTTCATTTGCGAACCTGAAGCAGTTGAACTTTCTCGACCTTTCTGACAACGACTTGGGCGGTGACATTCCGGATACATTGTGGGATCTGAAGGATCTTGAAGGGCTCCATCTGAGGTCGTTTAATATCAATGGCTCTTTCGATTTAAATGATATATTCAAACTCAAGGGTTTGAGAGATTTAGATTTGTCCTTCAACAATATATCGTTCACCAAATCTTTCATCAACGCCACTACATCGTGGCTTACCACCTTAATCTTGGATTCGTGCAACTTGACCGAGTTCCCACAGTTTATAGGCTACTTAAACAAAATGTACATCTTACACCTATCAGACAACAAAATCCGAGGGACCATTCCTAGATGGATCTGGAACAATAGCAAAGAATCTCTTCGGTATATGAATCTTTCTCACAATCTTTTAACCGGCTTCGAAAACAACCAGACCGATCTTCCTTTGCTGAACTTGGAATATCTTGACATTAGTTCTAACCGGCTAGAAACAACCCTCCCTGTCCCACCTCCCTCGGTCCAGGTATACAACATCTCAAACAATTTCCTATCTGGGAAAGTTCCAGCATGCATTTGTGAAGTGAGCCATATTGTCGTGCTTGATTTGTCCAGCAATTCTCTTAATGGCACACTCCCTCCTTGTTTGGGTAGTATTGGCCCTTTGAGTATATTGAATCTCGCGAGAAATAAATTTGAGGGCATGATTCCTCACATTTACCAAGTTGGTTGTTCATTGAGGATGATCGACCTAGGAGAAAACCGACTGAGAGGTATTGCTCCGAGATCTTTAGGCAATTGCGGAATGCTGGAGTATTTGAATCTCGGTGACAACCAAATTAATGATACATTCCCATTTTGGCTATCGGAATTGGCCTACCTAAAAGTTATTGACTTCCGGTCCAATATGTTCCATGGACCCATAGAAGATAATCTAAGCCAGCTTAACTTCACCAGTTTACACATCTTGGACCTATCCAACAACAGCTTTAGTGGTGAACTTCCTTCTAAGTTGTTAAAGAGTTGCCGTGCCATGAAGTTCATCGATGGTCAAGAAAAGTTGGCATATTTGAGTCTTTATGATGACCTTAATATGGCTTATGTTTCGCATAGTGAAAGCTTGACTTATGCGATGACATTAATGAGTAAGGGCATGAAAAGGGAATATGCGAAGATTTCGGATGTCCTCATGGTGATTGACTTCTCCAATAACAAATTCGAAGGATTCATTCTTGAACTCATTGGAGATCTGAAGTCACTTCGTATGCTCAACCTTTCAAACAACTTCCTCAATGGTAGCATCCCTCCTTCCTTGGCCAACCTGACAGTGCTCGAATCACTGGATCTTTCCCTGAACAATCTCACAGGAGAGATTCCTCAACAACTAGCCAGCCTCACATTTCTCGAGGTTTTTGATGTCTCTCACAATCGACTATCGGGACCGATACCACGTGGAACACAGTTCGACACATTCGGGAGCAATTCATTTGCGATGAATGAGGGGCTGTGTGGAGGTCCTCTGCCAAATAAATGCACAATTGGTGAAAGCACTACACCACCACTATCGTCTTTCAAAGTAGATAATGAAGAAGAGTCTCTGTTTGACTTGGATTGGAAATTCGTTCTGGCTGGCACTGGAGTTGGGTTTTTGGTTGGTGTTGTGCTATGGAACTTGATCATTGACGAGAAGAGTAGGTGGTTCTTGCACTACTCCAAGAGAATGGCAAAAGGATGTAAAAGGTGAGATAAGCTCTAGCAGACAAGAAAATATGCAGCTATGTACTTAATGCCCTGTATCTAAGTTGTTTGTTTAGTACAGTTATACGTGCATGTCTGAAGATTCTAATCTATGTTTGTTTGCATGGTTCGGTATACTATTATGGAGACGTTGTTTTGTTGCTTGTGAAAGTTAGTTCTTTGGGTTCTTAGAGAACATCTCTGTCCATTTATACATCAGCAATCTCATAATGTATTGCTGTAATAGTACTAGCCAAATGACTTTCACGGATATAGAGGATTTGACCTAGGACCTGGTTTATCTATCCATTTTTTATTTGAAAGGTTGTAGATACTACGATTTAGAGACGTAATTGAGATAAGTGGATACTAATGAGAAGCCAATTATTATACATGGTCGAGGATGACGTAGAAAGTTTTGTCGTCCATGGAAACCAAGGCAATTGGTGTGAAATCTTCATGGTTTGTAAGTAGAAAGCGCCGTAAGTTGTTTTCGTAGAGCTATCCACCTTAAGTTAAATGTAAAATTGTTAGCTTAAAGAGCATATAATTTGATGAGTGATTTAGTTTAACGAGTACAAATGTGAACATGAAATCTAGCAAAATAACGATTTCAACATAACTTTCTACAATTGAACATAAATTAGAAGGATAATATTGGAACAAGTAGAGTAGTGAACTGGGCCCGTGGAAGTCCCCATCTCCATCCTCGTCCCATGCCTGCGAAGTGCGGGGGTTAGAGCGACAAAAAAAATGGATTATATTCGTGCTAGTTCTTTTAATAAGAATGACAAAAAATAAGTAAAAAGGGAAGAGATAAAAGGGTACCATTCGCACTAATTAATGACATGAGTGAGATGGATTGAATCTGAACTCACAAACTTGTATTTAGAAGTAGGAATTACTAAGGAAATAGTTAATGATCTATGAGAATTCGGAAAAGACCTTTTCTTTCGGTGGATGATGGTCTACTTCGGATCCTGACGACATTGGAAAGAAGAGAAACAAAAAAGTACATGAAAAGGGTACATTGCAATTTACCATGGCCCCAATCATTCCAAGTCATTATAAAAAGTGGAGGAATTCATTATGTTCGCATGTGAGGACCAATTTGTTGAAGGAATTGAAGTGCACTCCTTGCATTCGGAGGCGAATGAACAGCTTCATCATTTCCATTTCAGTTAGCTGAGGAATAACTTCGACAGCCTGAGTTTCCCATTTCTTCACATATGCTTTTTAAGACTCTGTTGGCTACTTTTTAGTGCGGGCCAAATCCTCACAGGATAACATAGTTTCTATGATAGAATGGTGTAGCTGAAGGAATGCATAAAGTTGCGAAAGCCAAGCGATTGAACAATAAAATTGATAGAATAATAAAATAAATCGGACACCAGATTTACGTGGTTCGATCGTAGTAACCTACGTTCGCGAGAAGAGAAGCAACGAATTTCACTATAGATTAAGTGATATAACGAATATTACAATCACACTCGAGTCACTCAAACACTATAAGTATTTTCTCAACCTCAATTACATTCAATAACTCGCTACAAATACTTAAACTCTTTGTGTAATTCCACGAATAAAACCTGTCAAAATATATCTCGAATTTGAACCCACGAACGAAATTCGATCCAAGATAAATTAAAGAAAAATTTGAAAGTTGAATATTTATGGACGTTCAGAGTGAAAATCTCTATTTCCTGTTTGACTACAAAGAAGTCAAAACTGGAAAGTCCAGTTGGACTTGTGTTGACCGTGAAAACAAGACTCCAAGAAGAGGAAAGTCCGTCGTTGCCGTTGTTGATGAATACGCGAAGTATTGAAGCGCCGCGGTTGACGTGAAGATATTTTAAGCGAGTGCTCGGCATGGGTTATTCTCGTGGGTTTCATTCGTGGAATTACATCGAGAATAAGAGTGTTTGTAGCGATTAAATTCTGTGATAAAATTTATGTATAATTTTTATGTGAAATTGAGAGATTATTTCATAAGAAATTATGAGATTAAATACTGCATGAGTTATTGAGTGTAATTGGGGTTTGGAAAATACTGAGAGTGTTTGAATTACTTAAGTGTGGTTGTAATTTCCATTGTATAGTTCGATCTATAGTGAAATTTCGTGCTAATATCCCCGCGAACGTAGGTTATTACGATCAGATCACGTAAATTTATTATCTAATTTATTTTATTATTCGACTGCTTGCTTTCGCAACAAAAGCCACAAGATTGCCCACTGCCAAGCACTCGTAGACGGCGCTTCAACAATCTCTTCGCTAAGAAAAGAACATCCCCTGATCGTGAGCGCATATATACGTAGACACACGCGGTCAACGAAGCCAGCGCGTAATAAAGCAATTCACTACTGGAAGAAGTCCCGTGTTGGTCAACGAAAGAAGCTCATGCCGATTGGGATCAGGAAATGAAATCCAGTCATGCTTTCCCCTTCTATTTTATTTTATTTTATTTCTTCTTCCACCGTGTAATTATCATGGCCAACTGCAGCACGGAACAACTTCCGTTCTTGATCACGACTTCACCACGAAAGTAATTTTCGTATTATTGTGTATCGCTCGATTTTGGACATACGTAAATATCTAACTCGAAATATTTAAATTTTCATAAATAATAATTAATGTCGGATTAGGTTTTGTCTTTCGGACTCAAACTCGAGATATATTTTAACACATAAGATATCTCCTTTTAATTCTTCATCAGATTTGTCTTCTTTTCGAATAACCATTATAATGCGGGTCCAGTGACACTCTCTTGAAAGGTTTGAATCATCAGCTGTGCTTGATCAGCGTATTGTACCATCTTGATATTGTAATATTGTAGATGCGCCTTCGTGAAGGTTGTGCCATCATATTTGTAGAAGTCGGGCACCTTAAATCTATCAGGAACTTTAACCTTGCCAGGGCGAAATGAACTTGCCACGTTTTGGTCAAATATCTTCCCTTTTAGATACACCACCAATCTTTTCAGTGTAGCATTGAACTCTATTATTTCAGGTAAACTAGACTGTTCAGAGGACATCTTATCTCCACCCTTCAGGTTGGAGGTTCCCACTTAAATGAAGCATTCACGTTATCGCGGTGCTTTTGCTTAATGAGATGAGCTACTGTAGCACGCAACTCATCAACTTGATTTTGGACACTTGCAATTTACTTGTTCATGCAATTGAGATCCATTTGTGATGCGACAATGTCACCTAGGTAGTGGAATAATAAAGCAATAAACATAATGACTTAATAGGACCGGTCCATGACAATGGTCGACTGGCCAATTTTTGTTTTTAAATAGGAAAAGTTTACTCAATTAAAGACATTAAGCATAATAAACCTATAACAAAATATCTGTTAAATTCAAAGCAAGAAATCATTATCGGGATTTGATCATAAGTTTTAAAGATCGATTAGCACGACTCAAGATGGGAAAATTTCCTAATTGGAATTATGCCTAAAATCTTAAACAAATCATGGCTAGAATAAAACCAATCATCTTAGGCAATTTAAATATTCAATCGAATTAGGAAATTACCTAGATTATGAATCCAACTCAAGCGGTGATCGGTGACGGGGAGAACACGTTCACGAAGGAATCCCACGACGGTGCAAGAGACTTGGGCTTGGCCATGGTTTGCCAGACTAATGTTGGAGACACTGCATGGACAAGGCAACACTGGCGTTGCAGCAGTAAGGACTCCGATGAATTGGTCGCTGCTCGCTGAAGGTGGCCCAGCAAAGGTGTTGGTGACAACTCGGACGCCACCGGGAAGTTTTGTAAGTCGCCGGAAAAACCTGCACAAGTAAGATTCAAGAGCCTTTAGCAAAAAAAGAAGTAAGATTCAAGAGTGGCCACGAGAAGAATCACGCCACAACCTGCGACGGGGACTGGTTATACGCGATCGGCAACAAAGATCATGGACAAATGCAGCTATGTCAAACTGGCCACAACGCTTCCATCTGGCAACAGGAGCAACAGCAGCCAGACAACAGAGACCACCATGTGGAGCAAGAGCAATCAGCAAGACCTGGGCAACCAGAGGCAATGGTGTGCTCCAGGAACTGCACCAAGAAAATCAGCAACGAGCAGAGACCGGCTGCCAGTGACAGGAACAGAGATACGGCCAACAGGAGTACGGACGTCGCAGACTAGAATTGCAACAGCACAGGTGGTGATTCACGGTCAGTACAGGCGGGACATTGTGGCGACCAGCAATGAAGCATGTGACATTTCTAGAAAATGTTTTTCATGAATATTTTCCGGTATTTGGCCGAAACCTGAAAATGAACCGGAAAACATTTTTCGTTATTTGGTAAAGAAAACATTTTCCTTCGCTCATTCCATTGTTTTCCATGTACATTTGAACACTCCAAACCAAAACTAAGAAAAGCTTCGGACCGAAACTCCACACTCTCGAGCGCACTACACATATCATCACGTATTCTGATACCAACCAAAAACTTGTACGTTTTTACATGAATTGAACAACGGAGCGCACGTACGTTAGAACCGTATTTGCGCCCTTCATACTCAGAATAGCGTACAAATGTTTTACTCCGCATCTCCGGCCACCACAGTATTCCCATCGTCAATTGCCAGCCATCAAAGATACACGATCAAAACCATGATGACTGACAGCTCAGAATACAAAAGTTGGAAGGGAATCAAAACAGAGAGACTATAATAAGGCTTACGAGACACGATTACATTCAATTTCATAAGTGGCTGATCCAGCACTTATATAGACATAATTCATAGTGTATTGTTCGCTCAAATAGTAGCATCCAATTTCATAAGAAGCAAAAAAGGAGAGGAGGAAGAAGATTGAGATAATTATACAATGGCAAAGAGGCTTCTCCATTGCAATTCAAAGATTCCCGATACGACACGCCAAAAGCCGATCCAATTCCCACTCGATATGAGCGATCAAACACAGTGTAAAGCAGAACTTTAAATGTGGAAAAGAAACACGGGATGGAGAGAAATGCGTGACAAAGGAACGAACAGACTAGGCCCCTTCGCCTCTCGAGGACTCATCTATCTCCGGAGATCACGCGGACCAAAGAAGACGACTATTTGAGGAACGAAGATCAATCGATTTCGCTCGTGTACAGGACCAGAGAAGACGGCTTGTTGCAGATCGGTGGATCACTGCTCGTCTGAAAGCCGTCCATTGCTCGACACTGCAAATGAGGAGCAAGAAGGAGGGGGAGGAGGAGAAAGCGTAGAGGTGGAGAAGGACGAATAGTAGCCCTTGGAGGCGGAGAGGTGAGGAGAAAGCACGTGAGAAGAGGAAGGTGGAGGACGGGAGAAGTTCATTTCCTAAAGTCATTTGCCCCCATTTTGAACGTGCTTTTTCTATATGATCTTTTGAGCGAGCCATCTTATATTCTCCACCAAAATCTTTCACGATCCTTTGGGTTGGCTCTCTTTTCCAAACCGAATTGAACTCGGTTTGTTGTTCATTTTCGATCTCGTGAGCTCAATCTTCGGGACTCTGCCAGCAACCTTTATCTAGTCCAATGTGGAATTGATCTTGGCATCACTTTGAAGTCAAATTTGAACCAAGACTGATCAAGGATGTACCACTGTGGATCATCCTATCTCGAAAATATATTTGGCTGTCCTCGTCCCTCAATTTGAAACTCTAATCTGCAAAGTCCGATATTAATCCTTATCATGGCCGACTATATAGGAAGGTAACGCGACGTGCGCTCGTCCGCGATATGGAAAGGTCATGCGAGTGGCGTGTGCGACGTGTGGCCTAAATGAAAAGTGAACTATTGGAAATTATATTTTTGTCTAAGGATCAAGGATCAAGTCGATTCCTAATTTTCTTATGCAATAAAGAATTAAATATGGTGTCAAACAGCGTACAAGGCATCAAGGAAAAAAAAAGAAGCTATTTTTCACGTCATATTCTGGCATTATCTAACTATTATCTCAATGCGAATTGACCAGTCGGAAGGACCTAATTAGAAAATTTATATAAGCTTAAGGACTTGACAACAAAATTATATATAATTATAAATAGGGTTAATACCATGAAAAACTCCAAACTGGTACACTTGTGACAAATTTACCCTAAACTATTCTTTTGACCACAAAAAATCCTAAACTGGTACACCTGTGACAATTTTACCCCGAACTATTTTTTTGACAATAAAAAATCCCATATTGGTATACCTGTGACAATTTTACCCCTGAACTAATTTTTTGGCCACCAAAAACCCCAAACTGGTACACTTGTGACAAATTTACCATCCGTTAGTTTCTGTTAAATTTTACTATCAAATTGCGAAGTTTAATAACACGTGATAATTGACATGTGTATCGATTTTAGATTTTACCCCTTTGTTTGTCACAAGTTTACCAATTTGTGATTTTTTGTGATATTAATATAATTTAACGGACACTAATAGAGGGTAAATTTGTCACAAATGTACCAGTTTGGGGTTTTTAGTGGTCAAAAAATTAGTTCGGGGGTAAAATTGTCACATGTGTACCAGTATAGGGTTTTTAGTGGTCAAAGAAATAGTTCGGGGTAAAATTGTCACAAATATACCGGTTTGGGGTTTTTTATGGTCAAAAAAATAGTTCGGGGTAAATTTGTCACAAGTATACCGGTTTGGGGGTTTTTTGTGGTAAAAAAAATAGTTCAGAGTAAAATTCTCACAAGTGTACTAGTTTAAGGTTTTTCGTGGTATTAATCCTTATAAATATTTCTTTATTATTATCCATGGATGTTACACACATCCAACGGTAATTATAAATTATATAAAATGATATTTAATTGGGTAGTATATCTACTATACGCAATATATATATTCTTCTTCGATTGGTTTGAAAATATATTTCTAAAAGAAAAACAAGTTTTTGTCCTTGATCAGTTTTGTAAGTGGAAATTGGACGATGGAAATGTCATTGAATCCAACCATCCTCCTCTTAGAAAAATCAAAATTGAGCACCGAGAAATTGAAATAATTGCTTCTCCTTTCAAAACTACCTCTGAAATAGATGGCATAGGAATCAAGAAGATTGTTGAACAAAATAATTTTTCTAATCAACATCTTCCCATCATAGGAAAACAGCTTGATCGAATTGAAAACCTTACTCAAAATGGTTTTCCACTTCCTTCTATATCATTAACAAAAAAGGATTTGAAGCCACCACTTTTTAAGAATTTTGAAATTCCTAAAAATCCCAATCTTGATTTTGCCAAAGCTTTAGAAGATAGGAGGAAACTCCTTAAGGAAAAAACAGTGTTGATCCCTAAAAATCCCATAGTTCTTGATACTCCTTTAATACAAAATCTGAGTGTCAAAGACACTCCTGATCGCTCTGGAACTTCCAACCAGATTAATCTCTTAAATAAATCCAATACTGATTCTATCCCTGAGGTAAATCGCATTACTTGGAGAGATCCTCAGAAACTATATTATTCTCGTGCCACTCCACCTGATATCCTCACAGAAGAAACATTTTCTAAAGTTCAAAACAAATATTCTTCTGATGCTATTTATGAATGGAACATAGATGGTGTTTCTGAGCAGAACCTTATAAACATTCTGACTCAAATGGTTATGCTTGCAAACACCTACAAAACCATTCCTGATACTTCTGACCATTCTGTTGCATATCTTTTAATAGCCGGATTCACAAGCCAGCTAAAAGGATGGTGGGATAACTACCTGAATGAAGAGCAAAGGTCTCAGATCCTGAATGCTTTTAAACTCGACCCTTTTGGTCAAAATATCCTTGATGAAAAGGATCAGCTTATTCAAGATACTGTCAATACTTTGATTTTTTCTATATCCCAGCATTTTCTTGGCGATTCTTCCCATATTCTTGATAAAAAAAAACCAAGATCTTTTGTCAAATATGAAATGTAGATCCCTAGGAGAATTTAGGGAATACAAAGAAATATTTTTTTTTGATAACCTAGGAACCTTCCGCACAGTCGACAGCCGAAGGGGTAAACCTGGGGTGACGCTAGCACATGACCCACCACCACGGCACCACACTTAAGAATCCCTAACGACTACGCTGTGGTTCGAACTCTGATCCCTTCGTGGGGGGACAAGAGCGCAAGCCAACGCAACCGCTGCGGGCGGTGGTATTATACAAAGAAGGAAGAAATATTTTTGCAAAGAGTTTTCCAAAGAACGAACTGTAACCAGTCTTTTTGGAAAGAAAAATTTCTTGCTGGTTTACCAAAACTCATAGGAGAACAAGTTCGCAGTAAGATAAGGGAAGAATATGGAAATCAGATTCCATATGACCACCTTTCTTATGGTGAGCTAACCTCTTATGTTTATAAAATCGGGACACAATTGTGCACCAATATTCGTCTCCAAAGTAGATCAAAAAGGAACAAAAACTTTCTAGAAAAGAACTAGGAGATTTGTGTGCCCAGTATGATCCGTCTTTTGATTCTTTTGATAAACCCAAATGCCTAGGAACATGTTCTTCCAAAAGAAAAGAAAAGAAAGAAAAGAGAAAATTTTATAAGAAACCTTATAAGAAAAAGTTTAATAAAAGTTCTTCAAAAAAGGAAGAAAAAGATTATTCTAATAAAACCAAAAAAATTTTTTAAAATATCACTTGTTATAATTGTGGTAAGAAAGGCCACACCTCTCGATTTTGCAGAGTTGCCAAAAAAGTTAATGAACTAAATTTAGACGAAAAAACTATTTATCAGCTTAACCAATTAATGGTTGAAACTGATTATAGTTCTTCCAATGAATCTAGTTCTGAAAAAGGTTTACAACTTTGTGATTTATAAACTTCTTCGTCAGAAAATGAAGGAGAAGATGGCACCAATTTTGAAATAAATGTTTTAACAAAAGAAGAAGAAATTCTTTTGCAAACATTTGATCAAATCACTGATCCTGAAACAAAAATAAAATATTCGAATAACTTTCAAAACCCAAAACCAGTTTCTAAATCCACTTTTCACATTGAAAACCCTTATAATATTTCTACCATTTTGGGAAAAGCCAAAAAAGCAAGTTTCAAGCCTATTTCTATAAATGAACTTAATAATGAAATTAATAAACAAAAGGAAGAGATACAAAATCTCAAAGCCGCCCAAACTGCTATGCAAAAGGACATTTTGGAAATAAAAATGAAGGATTTAAAAGGAAAACAGAAAGAAGAAAATTACGAAGAAAATGAAATTCCCCAGCTTCCTTCTTCTTCCGATACAAACTTCCTTTTAATGCTTTCAGAAATAACTACCGAAAAATGAGTTATCAACATTTCTATTAGGATTCAAGAATTTGTCTTGAAGACTACAGCCCTTTTTGATACAGGTGCAGACCTCAACTGCATAAGAGAAGGTCTCATCCCAACTGTTGACACCTAAATTTTGGTGCATCATTTAGTGTTAATTTGCATAGAAAATTAGGGATTAAATTTTAACCCCTAAACAAAAATATTTAAATTGCATAACATATAGTTTAGGTTTATTGCATTTTGCATCGGATTGGCGATGGCGAATGAGCTTAAAATTCATCAAACAAAACTCGGTTTGCTCGGAATCCAAGAGCCGGGAATCTCGTGTCAAACGGGCTCGGTTGTTTTAATTTGGGCTTAATTTAGTCCGTTGAGTTTAATTAATTAAAGTCTAAGTTAATTCAGCCCATTTAGATATTAATTAAAATTAAGCCCAAACCGAAGCCCATTAGAACTAGAAAGCCCGACTAATTGACATAGGTTAGCATTATAAATATATCATTATACCTCATAACCTAGGGGGCTCTAAAAATTTTCAGATCGGATTTTTGGAGAAACACGAGAGAATTTTCGGAGAACGGAATTTTAGGTCGGAGGCTTGTCTTTTGGAACACTAAAAACACACACGGCCATACAAGGGAGGGGCTGCTTTCGGCAAGAAGGGAGAAGAGAAGAGAATAAGACAAGAAAAGGTCAACAGAGGAGGGGTTGTTGGCCTTTACAGAGAAGTTCACGCGGCCACAAAAAGTGAAGAAGAGAAAGCAAGAGGAAAAAGAAGCAGAGGAGGGAGACGAAGGAAAAGAATCGGTCAACGGGGGCTGGTCTTTAGGGGATCTCTGACTTTCTCTTTGGAAGACTCAACTTGAGAGAGGAGACAAAAGCTTGGGCGTTCATCAAAGGGAAAAAACGCCGAAGAAGGTCCACGTTGCTGCACCGGACATCCCAATTCCACGTTGCTGCACCTTCTTGCAATCCTGATGAGTTCTCCGACGTGTCTAGCTGCCTTTTGTTGTTTCCGACGCTGCTGTCCAGAATTTGCACTTCCACCAATCCTCACCGAGATCACCGCGGCTACCCGTGAGTACTCCCCATCGCGTCCAATCGAGATCGACGCCTGTTGCCGCGCAGTCACCGCCGGCGCTGTGCACCGTCACCGTCGTCGCCGTTCGTCCCGTCCCGATCCGCAAGCCCGAGCTCAATCCCGAAGCAATTCAAATTTGGAAATATTTTCAAATTAGGTAAGTGGATATATTCTGAATATTCTCTTCAAATATTTAGTTTCCTAATTTGCGTATTTGAATATTTTATGAATATTGCATGAATATTTGTTAGATATCTTAAGATAATATTTGATATATCCGCGATATTTGAGAATATTCAAATTAGGAAAATTTCCTAATTTAGCAACGTATCTGGACGACTATCCGACCTTATCCCTAAGGTACGATACGCGGCGATACGGGAAAGTGTTATCCTATCTATAACTATTTGGATATGATAATGAATTTCATTAGCTTTCCAAATTTAAACGATCGGCTATCCGTTAATATCTATAACCCTATAGATATGACCGATAGTTCGATTTTTGTGCCTAATCCGAGTTTGAAACAAATATGGCGGATCGCGTGGACGATTTGAATGTGGTTACTATCCTTTTTTTTAAATTTGCTTTCCTTTTTCAAATAAACAGAAAATTCAAAAAAAATATCAATTAGATTTGAGTTAGAGTTTTTGCATGTCTAGGAATCCTAAATATATCTAGAAGATAGAGTAATTATTTAATTTAAATTGGGACTTGAAATAATCTATTTCCTAGTTTAAATTAAGTAATATTCTAATCTTAATAGATTATTTAGGTTAATTTTTTATTCCGAATTTCCATGAAAACCCCAAAAAAAGAATGAATTGCTTTAGGGTAGATTAGGATATATTGCATTCTTAATTTCAGCAATTTATTTATTTCGAATTTTTTTACAAAAATCCCAAAGAGAAATCATGTTAGGATAGGTTAAGTCATCTTAGATTACATGTTAATTTAGGCATTTTTACTATTCCGAATTTTAACAGAAAATATAAAAAAAGAAAGTCATTAGGTTGCATGTTATTTTAGGCATTTTTCTTAATTCCGAATTTCAATGAGAAAATACCAAAAATAATCATTTGCCCGTCATTAGGATTAGGGCACGTCGTCGCATGACATATAGAATTGCACGTTAGGTTGCATTAATCCCATGTCATCTTTTGCATGTTATTGCATATAGATTAGGTTTCATTTAAATAAATAAAAATCATTAAAAAAAAAGAAATTGAATGAATCGCTTGTTAATTAGAAATTATATTAGGGTGTTGATGTGATTTTCTAACTAACAATGCGGATGCTTGCGTTGCACTGAGGTAAGTTGTTCTCCTAAGCTTGCAATTTATTTAATGCTTTGATTATTGGATGTTAAATTGGTGGTTTGCGTACCCGTATGAACACCTCACATGTTAGTAATTAAGTTAAAATGGATCCAAACTGCCTGCCAAAATATTTTTGAAATGAAAAGGTACCGAAAGGGCGTTAGACTAGATCTAGCGTAATCAAGTCCCCGGGCTTAGAATCTCTGGTTCGTAGAAATAAAGCATATCTCCCTATGTTTTATTTAGGTTTCTAATCGACCTACCATAAATAGATTAGTGGCGACTCCAAGCATGAAAATATTTGCATGTTAAGAACTTAAACCCTAAGTTGCGAATTGGTAGGACTTGGGAGGGTCCGAGTTAAGATTAGTCTTAATAATCCATTAGCCCGAAAAAATGATTTAAATTTTTTAGGGTCGCGATACCAACCAAATATTTTGAAAAAACTTCCCAGTCTCTCAAATCAGCATCAGGAAATAGGTTAAACATAAACTTTAAAATTCCTAAATCTGAGATTGTAAAAGACCAAATTTCTTTTAAAACTCCTTTCTTTCTTGTCAAAAACATCAAGCAAAATGGCATTCTTAGATCATCTTTTATCAATTTACTCCAACCTTTTAAAGTTACCGAGAAAGGCATTCAAACAGAAACCTTAGGAAAAATGATATGTTTTGATTTCATTTCAAAACCTCAAACTAGGAATTTGAATACCCTTCAAGAATATTCTATTTCTGAAATAAATTGTATAATTCAAGACAAAGAAACTCAACTTCAGTTTCTTAAAGAAGACCTTGAATACAAAAGGATTGATAAGAATCTTTCTGAAACAAGCCTTCAAAAAAGGATCTCTTTTCTTGAAAACCAAATCAAAGATTCCATATGTTCCAATATCCCTAATGCTTTTTGGTCTCGTAAAAGTCATATTGTTGATTTATCTTATGAACCAGAATTTTCTGAAAAGGACATTCCTACTAAAGCTAGACCTTCTCAAATGAACCACGAAGTTTTAAATTTCTGTCAAAAGGAAATCCAAGAACTTCTTGAGAAGAAGCTTATTAGGAAAAGCGAATCACCTTGGAGTTGCTCTGCTTTCTATGTCAACAAAAATATTGAACTAGAAAGAGGAGTTTCAAGATTGGTAATAAATTATAAACCTTTGAACACAGCTTTAAAATAGATAAGATATCCCATTCCTAACAAAAAGGATTTGTTGAATAGACTTTATGATGCAAAGATCTTTTCAAAATTTGATATGAAGTCAGACTTCTGGCAAATTCAAATTAGCGAAAAGGACATGTATAAAACAGCATTTACTGTTCTTTTTTGCTAATATGAATGGAATGTCATGCCTTTTGGTTTAAAAAATGCTCATTCTGAATTTCAAAGGATTATGAATGATATTTTCGATCATTGTTTTGATTACATTATTATCTATGTTGATGATGTTTTGATATTCTCTACTTCTATAGAAAAACATTTTAAGCACATCCATCATTTTGTCAATGTGGTAAAAAAGAACGGATTGGTAGTTTTGGCTACCAAGATATCTCTTTTTTAAAACAAAAATACGTTTTCTAGGACATTACATCCACCAAGGAACCATCATTCTTATCGAAAGATCAATAACCTTTTCTGAGAAATTTCCTAATGAAATCAGGGACAAAACCCAATTGCAAAGATTTCTTGGAAGTTTGAATTATATTATCGAATTCTTTCCTCGCATCAATATAATTTGCAAACCACTTCATCAAAGGCTCAAGAAGGATCCTCCACCATGGACTCAAGTCCACACTAATATTGTGAAGTAGATCAAGAGAACTGTCAAAGACATTCCTTGTTTGCATCTTGCTAATCCTTCTGCTTTTAAAATTGTTGAAACCGATGCTTCTGATATTGGATACGGAGGAATTCTCAAGCAATCTAAAGATAATAAAGAACAAGTTGTTCAATTTGTCTCCAAACATTGGAATGATTGCCAGAAGAATTATATATATCATCAATTCCTTATTTGTTCTAAATTTTACATAGATAATTAGTGGTTAGGCCTGTTCTGTATCTTTATTTCTGGCGATTTGATTCCCACCAAATTCTTCAAGGCTTGGATGGTGAAAAAGCTGCATTGGGATTAGGCAGATGGTCCGTAGTATATACCATAATATGTAAAATGTACGTATTGATATCGGTCATGGATAAATGAATGTTTTGCAATGAATGGAGCATAATACTACTTCAAGAGTCCATCTTAGTGCAATATCTAAAACTATCACACGACGCTTTGAGTTGAGTTCCGAGAGATACCACTTGAATTGGTCGACTGATTATCAATCAGTGAAGGAACAACTTGGAAGATGAAGGGTGTCCCGTGTCTATGAGTATGTATGCGCAAGTATACGATGATGGAGTGCTGTAAAAAGGTATTCGAGATCGTCGAACTTTAGCTTTCTCGGAGAAATTATTTTGTTGATTTACTTGTGGATCGAATTAAGGGTGAATAAATTATTTATATTTTTCGACCAAATTTTTTTTTATATTTGCAAGAGAAAAATAATCATCTAATAGATTTTATATTTGATATTTAGTCGGGCTCTTTAATTGAGGAGTCGATTTTTATGTACTAAAATTCAATAATTATAGTTTAATATATTTTAGGTTTTGTAATCGATTGGATCTCATATGCACGCTCAAAAATCATGAAAAATTTCCTATACAACGTCTCTAAGATTTTCAGGTCACTTTTCATTGATGTTGTATAGTATAATATAAATAAATACTAATTTAAGGTCACATAGGGTAAAATGCGTATTAATTTTAATTTTTCAGGTTTACCTCACTTCATGAGAATGATATTTTATTTGGTCGATAAAACAGAAATTTCATTAACTCAAAAAAGGTCCGTTCACGTCGCAAGATAAGATATCCAACAAAAGTTTAAGAGGACAAGATAGCTAGTTTGAGCGAAGTTCCTTCTTTCGCTAGGCTTTAGCTACCCAATCTGCGAGCTTATTTGCATCTCTTGGACATTGGGCTAGGTTCACAAATTTCAGTTGGGCAAGTTTTGCTTTGCACTCATCAATCCAGGCCGTAGTGCCCATGGGCTTTGCTCTTCTTCCACAATGCAGCCGTACAGCGAAGTACAATCTGACTGTGCTTGACGTTGAACTCCACAGAACTCCTCACGTTTGCTTCTCTCTTCAACAAAGCGTAGACCGGTGAACAAAGTTAGGGTTTCAACCGCTTCAGCCGATCCAGCCAAGATGGAGCTCGTGAAGCCATCCACCAACACTCCTTTATAGTCTCGAATCACCAATAGGGCTACTGATATGATGATTTGAACACCACATGCCCACAAAAGTACAAGGGTTGCAACTTAGAAGCACCATGAAAGAACCATATGCAAAATTTAAGGTTTCGTTCGTTTCGCGAAAAATGAATGATTTAAAAAATATTTTCCCAAAAATAAGTGCTTGTATCGCTTGAAATAAATAGTCGATGAAAAATATTTTTAGTATCGTCAACAATTTATGTCCAGGCATTTTTACAAATGATGAAATTTTATTTCGTCCATTCATTTTTGTAAGGGATGCAAGCGATCATTTTTTGAAAAATATTTTTCAAAAATCATTTATTTTCTGCGAAGCAAACACACCCTAAGCCATATATCTTTGAATATAACAGTGCTCAATTATTAAGATTCCATCACTCTATTACGACTACCTAGAGGGAAGAGAATAGGGATATTATTTACCATAAACTAGAAAAATCCATGGATTAACGAGAGATGAACATTTCAAATTAACCGAAATACGGACTCGGGAACAATGTTTGACCCGTCAACTTGCCTTCATGTACTCAGAAACAACGTCGAGATCATTCCTTGATGACTGAAACTATCCATGCGAAAAGACAAAAAAGACGAAGCAGAGAGAATCAGTGAAAGCAAACAGAATTACTAAAGGAGATGATCTTTTTATTTGTATATGATATTTTATCTTTTGATATAAAATTTAAATTTTTTTAATATTTTGACGACATATTCATGTGAAAATTAATACACTAATCTCTTAGTGTCCTCCATCAATATCTTGTCTCACACATATACCACATCCTAACTCAATTTACGTGAATAGTTTATAACAGTATCTTTCCAACCTTTCTATCTCCGCTCCTAGATTCTGCAGCGTACTAACACGTTTGGGACTCAGTTCTGAGAACCACAGAAAGCTCCCTTTCTCGTATCATAAATTGCAGTTCACCAGAATAAATTACTAGATGAAGATATAATCCCTGAATTATGGTATATCAATAGAGAAGAGCTTTATACGTTAGTGTTTCCTGAAACAGTGCCAATAGTGTGTGAATTCATGTTCATCACAGCACAGCTCGCGATTCATGCAGAATGATGTTGAATGGTGTAGAGGGGCTTCAAAAAGACACTTTGCTGATCCAGATGATGAGCCCTACCCGACCCGACGTGGGATCATCATGCGACCATAATTGTGAGATTTTGTGGAACCACCGTGTCACGCCCTGGACCCTCGAGCACGTGGACATCCTTCCTTGGTCGTGGAATTGCGACGTCCCAGGACGCGTCGCCGACCTATTCATTTTAACTTTCAATTAAACACAAGCGGAAGTAATCATAATCCACCCAATCACAACTACAGGGATAGTCAAGAAAACACACCTCAATATATACAACATCATTAGCAATACATCGGGTTAACATATTACAAGTCCGCTACGTGGACCCTCCCAATTACAATCACAAAAGTAGAGGGTTAACCCAGCTCCTCTATCTACGAGGGCAACCTCGTGTTCCCCCTCAAAATAGCCGGTTCCCATGGAACGCAATGCATAAACATACCTGAACACCTAAAAAATGGTTAACAATGACGAATGAGATAAATCTTAGTAAGTTAACGACCTAAGTCTCAGTTAGGAAGTCAACTCGCCTCAGGCGCTCCTAAACATGCAGCAATCTATTGATGGCAGATCAATAGCAAAGCAACCCCTGCTTTACCTTAACTATAAACATAAGCAGGTTACCCTAGCCAGCAGAAATAAACATGCCATTAAACAATCGCAGGCATTCTTACTTGCCTTGGCACACATGCACGCCTTGCATATAATAAACCAACATGTGCAATCATAATGCAACAAGCATACAATACAATCAGAACACACTCAGTAATTCTCATGTACAAGGTATCCACATGAGTTTTAATTATGAAGTAAAACTGTTTTGGCCCGTCCCATATCGTGCCTCACAATTTCATCTCATAATCAGACACAATGCAACATACTCTTTCACACGAGTTCCAATTACTACGACCTCACAGAGCCACGGCACAACCCGTATTACTCGCATGAGGTTGGCCCTCACTAACCATCATAACTCCGCAATCACTTCAATGAGCATATAATAAGATCATATGATTGCATAAACCAAAGGCATATCATAGTGCATAAGCAGGCACAACATCAATTTAATAATCCAGACACATATAATTATCACTTTTAGGCACAATGCATTCATCCATGCATGTTGTACTCATAATAGTCCAGATTATTAAACGACCACTCAAGGCCATAACCGAACCCCCGCTGGTGTCTTTCGGCATAACCGGGCATCGTTCCGCTCTGTCAGGCACAGCAACATTTGGAACCCCCGCCCAAACGGCATTCTATAAGGAGCATCGGTCTGGCCTCAACCGCGACATGGCATCGTCTAGAACCCCCGCCTAGACGAACTTTCATGTGATCATGCAAGCACATCAACCACTCAAGCCAATTCTTTATCTTTGAATTTAGCCAATGTAACAAGGAATATGATGTGTTATTCTCTTATGCACAATGTCACATATTACACTTACTTTTCATACAATGTCACACATTGCATCCCCAGACCCCCATTGGGTAACATGTTCTTTTATGTGATCACACGAGCACAACAAACACACAACTGATTTATATCTCAGAATTTAGCCAAATGCAAACGTGGATCGTGCTCACATAATAAATTACTGCAACTTCCACACATAAAAACGTAGTAATAAATTCACACACGATCACATACATATAATTAAACCATCAAACTTTGCATACTTCCTAATTCAAACATCCACGCCCTATTTAGCTCATAAAAATTGACATACAAACTTGACACCTCCTGATTTACTATTCATATGCCCGCAATTTCATCCTTAAAAATAGTAACACAATTTATTTAGTTATACAAGCTAATTTACATGGCGATTTTCAACATAGGCATCACAATTCAAGCCTAAAACAATCACAATTTATTATTAAACTCTACACAAAAATATTAATATTTAAATTCCGAAAATTAATTTATTTAATAATAAAATATTAATAATAAAATAATCCGATAACTTATCATGAAATCCTCGATAGCTTATCGCAATAACGGCGATAGCTTATCGTAATATCGGCGATAGCTTATCGCATTTTCTCGATAACTTATCGAGTCCACTTATCACTTGTCATGATAACTTATCGACTAATCCTTAATTAATTAGCACTAAGCAAGATTAACTTAGTCTAATCAAATCCTAATCAAGTTTAAAGTACTAATCAAGGGATTAGAGCGTTAACTCACCCGGAAACGATTCCGACGACACAGGCGCGACGGCGGCGACAAGGGCTGTGCGTGGCTTGGTCCGGAAACGACACAAGGTGGCGACGTCGGCATGGACAGCAGCACCACAGCTTCTGTGGGCTGTTTTGGCTCACGATGAGGGCGAATCGACGAGGAAACGGCTTGGACGGACGGCACACGGTGGTGGCTTGGCAAGGGCGGCTCATAGCGTGGTTTGGGGGTGGAGATGGGGGTGAACGGCGGCCAAAACAACAGCTAAAAGGGGCAGTGATGGTGGTGGACAATGGTGAGGCCGAGAGGGAGAGAAAAACGTGAGAGAGAGAAAGAGAGAAAATGAGAGAAATGAGGAAGAGAGAGAAAGTGTCTTGCAAGACACCCCAAAATGGATGGCCAAGATCCATCCTTGCCCAACAAGTCAAGATCCAATGGCTAGGAATCAATATTGCAAAAAGCTTCTAAAAGGGCAATTTGGTAATTAAGAGAAGATGAGAGGGCTATTTTGGTAATTTCATCCCTTGGCACTATTCACGTGCACTATTCACATGGCTTGGGCTCGGGTCAACAAACTTGGCTTGGGCTTGGGCTTGAACGGGTCCAATTTGAAGAGAAACGGCTTGAAAGGTCTAGTGGGCTTAAACTTGGGCTAAGCTCATTCTTTTTGGGTCGAAATCCTCCTTGGGCCTTGTCATTGGGCTTAGTTCCTTGCGGGCTTCTCGTCTCGAGCTTTTCTTGCACAAATTCTCAAAACTTCTTAAGTTGGGCCCAAAAGGGCAAAACAGTAATTTCCCTTCCATAGGGCCGACTATATAGTCCATGAGGCCCATTGGGCTCTTAGAAATTCGTGAGCCCCCTTGCGGGCCCCAATTTCCAGTCTGAATTTCACTTTTCCAAGGTTTCTCGGTTTACTAACAAATGAGCGATTCCCAGAATTTTTCTAATAATTGTGTCTTAATCTTCTAGAGTCCAATATCCTCAACTGGATCAGAATTTGTGGTTAAAATCACTCAAATGCGTCTTTCGCATAATTAGAACAATGGGCGGCTTTTAGGGGTTTCGTGCGTTTAACCCTTGGTTAATTTCAAATCAATCCACATTTAAGCATTCTCAATCCATGGATGACCCTCGGTTGTTACGTAATCGTGAGGGGTCAATAGCCCATTTTGAAGCATACAATCATTATGGATTGGTTTAGTGTCGTTCGAAATCATTATAGTAATCGTGCGGAATCACCCGCAATCCGATTCTATACTATTGTCGAATCGATCTATAACCATTCTTGGATTGGCTTGAAATGGCTTATGGTTGTCCTTCAACGATCCTTATGGTCAAATTGTCAATCCATGATTGAGTGTTTTGGTCGCGCACAACGAAGTCTTAATTCACCTTTCCCAAAGCTTGGAATATCCTTAAATGATTCAAGAATCAATTCAGAGCTTAATTCTACTCATTGCGTATTGATGAAATAACCATTCATTACATCATGAATAGAGTCAAAATTTGAGGATGTCACACACCGTGTGTTCATCTAATAGCTTATGTTTTTTAAATAGTTGGTAGTGGTCTCACAAAATTTCACGATAATTAAATATCATTTCTGGTTGTCCTCTTGTTGAAGCCAAACTAGCTCATGGTATGCGAGGACACCAGGTTCATGTAATACATCCAAATTAAATGAATGAAAAATGCAGAGTGATGAGAGCCAGAAGTGAAGGAAAAGTGCACCACGACTAAGCATACATAAAAGCAACTAAAGAAATCCAATCCCCATTCTCAACCCAATCCCAACTCTAGATGGTCTCGACTCCAAGCATGGCTAAGTAAAATTTTGAATGCACCATATCGATATAGGTAAGAAACAATAATCCTTTATCTACAAAATGTCCCATTCGCTATCTTAACAAATCTCAACTTTTGATCATTAAACAAAACAAGTCAACTTACATTATCTGAAATGTTTGTGCTGCTGGTGGAGTCATTATTCAAGAGGTCGTTAACAACATGTGGAAAAGAGGAATAGAAAAAAATTGCAAATGCTGTTTCTGTCCAAGCAGGGCCAAAGCATCTGTGCAGCCATATGCTTCTCTGAATATGTGCTCAATTTTGTTTTCCCGCAACTTCGCAAGCAAATTCCTGCATTCAGCCAAAAGGGGTTTCATCAGTAAATTATTCCCATGAGTACTTGTAATTGCTTGAATCATAGACATGGCATCCATTTAGATGGGTAAATGGATAAGATTATTGGGCAATTCTATACTAAGGCCATCTCTTAGCGCCATTTTATGTAGCGATGTGTTGACCATCCGTCGGAGCTCGTATAGTTCCCAATAGATTTATGCCCATTCGTAGTTCGTTGTAATCACTTTTTTTTTATCATAGTTTTCTTTTTGTGATTTGGGTACCAGGAGTCCTCCAAGGAAATGAAAAATGACTCTAAAAGATGGGCGAAAGTCTTTTGGCGAGTCTCTTAATTTTGGTCTTTGCATGTAAAAAGATATGGGATGACATTTTTGTTGAAAGTGCGAGCAAGTATGAAAGTGAAATGACGTGATCAAATCGACCCAATTAGAAAGCATGTATAGTATTGAGGTTGACATACTAATGTTGTTCTCTTTTGTGCCTTGCGCATATGTCATAGAGAGCATTATGGTACCAACTGTGATGTCATATACTAAAAGATCATATTGATAAGTGCCTTATGATAATTCTTCGATACATTTACTGAGAATAATGTTCGATATTCAAAGTATTGATTATGAACATCATAAGAACTATTACTGCATTGCATATTATAATGTTTCTTTGTTTGGTTTGTTGATACGTATCTCAGAGATACCTTTTAATTAGATCCGATAGTAAAAAAGAAGGATACAACATCTAATCGATAAAGGCGAACCCCAAATTGTTCTACGACACATGGGGGTGACTAAGTCAAAGTCTTCACATGTATGGTAGAGTCAAAGTCTTCACATACGCTAAAGATATATGGTAGAATCATAGTTAGAGTTAAATTAAAGCCCATAATCTTTCCCGTTCCACAATGAGAAATCAAGTAAGGATAGACGAATAATGTTAGGCTAAAGATAACAAAACGTAGGTGGTTATATTCATTGCTCATAATTTGTGTAATCAATAAATAGTTGTGTGATTTATATTCATCATTCGTTATCTACACTATCCATGAACTATCATCACACACATTGATTAACCTCTCATAATATCCGGTCTACTGATTATTGTGTTATTCCGAGAAAGTCTATCGATATCTTCATTCGACCTATTCAACCCCCTTCTAGGTTGTATTGTTAGCCTCAGCAATATAACTAACATGAAATAATCTATTATGCCACATGAAAGATGACTCAAGCATATAAAGAGAAACAAAAGTTTCAATAATACTAATATGTCAAGATTGCGAGCACTTGATCTAGTCATTGTCTCCATTTCATGAAAATAATAATACCTTAAGATTGTTGGGGAAATTTGATTGCTAATGAAGATAGAGGAGTAGTTTATACTTCTTTGATGCTTTAATGCATGATGACGATTACTGTCTTTAAGGTACAATTTGCCCCCATTATTGTTGCTGTCGAGTTTTTAACAAATATACGTTCAGGATATACACCAAAGCCATAGAGAAATGGGTTCGGCAATTATTCAATTTTTCTCTTAGAATTTCACCTTGAATGTGTTGTCAAACTGCACGTGAAAAGAGAAAATTAATAGAGAATATTGCGAAGAAGAGAAGGTTGTTGTTCTTGAATAGGTTTTATGAATAATGTATGATTTGGTTCTATTTATAGACGACCAATCAATACATCTCTTGGAAATAGATACCTTATTCCCACTATCTCCACTTTCATGATCAACCATTACTTCCTTCATATTAACAATCACTTCTTTTTATATTCAATAATCACCTCTTTTCATGATAAAAAACTATTTCAACCGAATATGATTTCACTTTTCAGTGGAGAGTCTTTCATAGGCAACAATAAGCAATTTGATCGTTGAAATTTCATTATGCTTTGGCCATTCATGCACCATATACACTTGAAAAGAAGCTTGGGTTAGATTAAAGAAAGAGTCGCTCTAGCAAATAAATAAGCTTGTTGACCCATGCTATACACGGCCAAAGTCTTTGGATGTGGATTGATGGAAATAATTATTCTAGAAGTATACTTGATATGTTGATAATTATGAGTAGAAATTTTTGCACAAATGACTTACTCAAAAGTTTAGCTACTATCTCCACTTTTCATGATCAACCATCACTTCCTTCGTGTCAACAATCACGTCTTTTCATATCCAATAATCATCTATTTTCATGATAACAAACTATTTCAACCGAATATATTTCACTTTTTAGTGGAGAATCTTTCATAAGCAACGATAAGCAATTTGATCGTTGAAATTTCATTCTGCTTTGGCCATTCATGCACCACACGCATTTGAAAAGACACTTGGGTTGGATTAAAGAAAGAGTCGCTGTAGCAAATTAACGAGCCTGTTGACTCGTGCTATACACAGCCAAAGTCTATGGATGTGGATTGATGGAAAGAATTATTCTAGAAGCATACTTCATATGTTGATAATTGTGAGTAGAAATTTTTGCACAAATGACTTTTTCAAAAGTTTAGTTACTATCTCCATTTTTCATAATCAACCATCACTTCCTTCGTGTCAACAATTACGTCTTTTCATATCCAATAATCACCTCTTTTCGTAATAATAAACTATTTCAACCGAATATGTTTTCACTTTTCATTGGAGAATCTTTCATAGGCAACAATAAGCAATTTGATCGTTGAAATTTCATTCTGCTTTGGCCGTTCAAGCACCATACACATTTGAAAAGACACTTGGGTTGGATTAAAGAAAGAGTCGCTACAGCAAATTAACAAGCCTGTTGACCCGTGCTATGCACGGCCAAAGTCTATGGATGTGGATTGATGGAAAGAATTATTCTAGAAGCATACTTAATATGTTGATAATTGTGAGTAGAAATTTTTGCACAAATGACTTATTCAAAAGTTTAGTTACTATCTCCATTTTTCATAATCAACCATCACTTCGTTCATGTAAATAATCACTTTTTTTTCATATCCAATAATCACCTCTTTTCATGATAATAAACTATTTCAACCGAATATGTTTTCACTTTTCTTTGGAGAATCTTTCATAGGCAGCGATAAGCAATTTGATTCTTGAAATTTCATTCTGCTTTGGCCGTTCATGCACCATACACATTTGAAAAGACACTTGGGTTGGATTAAAGAAAGAGTCACTATAGCAAATTAATAGGCTTGTTGACCCGTGCTATGCACGGCCAAAGTCTATGGATGTGGATTGATGGAAAGAATTATTCTAGAAGTATACTTGATATGTTGATAATTATGAGTAGAAATTTTTGCATAAATGACTTATTTAAAAGTTTAGTTAAATCTGAAGAGTGAATTTTTTTCAAACCAACATTAATTTTAATTTTTTTGTTTGTTATTAGAACACGTATGTCATACAAGAGCAAGAGGATATTGAATGACAGCTTTTGTAATTAGCAATTTTTGTGAGAAATGTTGGGATAAAAATCCAAGATCTAGGTGGTATTTTTTTTCTTCTTTTTGCGCAACTTCTAAGGCCTAGCCTTAAGAAAGTAACTCTTTATGAACTCCTTAAAAAGGCAAATATAATATGTATTCAAAATCTAACTCAAGATATCACCTAATACAAATAAATGAAAATTTTTAGATAATTTAGGCGTAAATAACATGTACATTCAATTGATTTAGCCGCTTGACTTCTTTTTTTTTTTTTTGCCAAAGCCGCTTGACTTCTTGATGGGTCACTTTTTTTTATAGCTTCTTATAAATGAATCAACAATCCACATGAGATTGGGACAAAAATAATGTATGGTCGATCTTTGTATGCATGTCTTGCCATAAATGTTTTGCAAATTCAACATATTGCCTAACTCTCACTGCCTTTTCTTTTTAAATAATGTTGAATTTATAAGCAAATGGGCATTTTTTTTCTTTCAAAATGGGACAAAAATGGTCATACATCCACAAGGTACAACCTAGGTTGAATTGTCATGTATGCCGTAATGGATCGTTCTTGTGCAATCATAATTGCATATTTGGCCCACTAAAGTGGCATCTCATATCTTTTCCACATAAAGACCAAAATTGAGAGAACCACGAATCGACTTTTCCACATCCTTCAAATTGACGCACATGAGTCATTCTATGGTTCTTAGGAATATTCCTAATCATTAAATCATAAAAAGAAAATATCATAATCATCAATTGACAATACGTGATTACAATGGATTACGAATGAGTATAAATCTCTCAAGAACTATATAGAAGCTCCAATGTACGATGAACACATCACGACAGAAATATGGGGCCAATAGATGGCCTTAGGTTAGAATTAGCGATAATGTTTCCCATTTACCCATTGAGAACGCTGCATTGGGATTATAGAGATGGCCCTTCTTATATTTCAAAATAAGTAGAAAGTACGTATTGATTTTGGTCATGGATAAATGAATGGAGCATAATACTGCAAGAGTTCATCTTAGGGCACAATCTAAAACTATCACACGACGCTTTGAGTAGATTTCTGAGAGACGCGACTTGAATTGGTCAATTGATTATCAATCAATGAAGGAACAACTTGGAAGATGACTGGTGCTCCGAATGCAATCCCCCACACCCATCCTAGTCCTCCTCTAGACGGTCTTGACAACAGGCATTACTAAGTCAAATCCCGAATGCACTATGTGAATATAGGTGAGGGACAATGATGCTCTATCTACACAATATCTCATTTGGTGTCGTAACAAATCTCAACTGGTGATCATTACACAAAACTAGTCAAGTTGCATCGTCTAAATTATATGTGCTCCCAACGGAGTCTTTATGCAAAAGACCTTTAACAACATCTCGAACAAAGGAATAAATACCAAATTGCAGATGTTGTTCCTTTGCAAGTAGGGCCACAGCCTCTGTGCAACCATATGCTTCTCTGAATATGTGCACAATTTTGTATTCCTACAACTCTGTGAGCAAGTTCCTACATTTAGCCAGATGCGGTTGGGCAAGGCTCGACCTCACTAGATTAGGCAAAGTTGAGCCTCGCCAGAGGAAGGCGAAAGAGAAGAAAAAAAAGAAAAGAAAAGAAAAGAAAAATAAAAAAATATTATTAAAAGTTAATCACGTCAGCGACAATGGTACCACGTAAGCTACCCCGCGTCCACATCGGTAATATTCAGTCAAAATTAGATGGAATGATTGAATTTGCACTATATTAAAAGGTTTAGGACTTTTTTGACACTTTTTCCTATGTTTTTTCTTAAAACATTACTATTCATTCAAACAATGTATCTTTCAATAAACTTCTAAACTAATAGTGTCTTTCATGTTCAAATTAAGATTTGATTTATCTATTTGTACTTTCTCAAAAAATCAAAATTTACGAAATGTGCACATAACCTTAATTTTTTCTACTAAAAATTTCTTCTATGGTTACAAAAAAAGAAACCTTTGATTCATAGGTTCAATACATTTTTTCATGATTCATAGATTCAAGAATTTTTTTCACATTTAACTTAATTTAAATTGAGGACACCCATTCACGATGCCTCCTTCAATATATTTAACTTCTCAATCTCCATCACACTTTTGCACCAATGATTTCATTCTTCATAGTAGATAACTCTCTTTGTTTCTCTCTCATTCATGCGCATGTGCACATACAATTTTTTTTCTTCCATGCTTTATTTTTATCTAAAAATTGGAACAGTACTTACTGTACTGTCTTTATTTGATGATTTCGAGTGCGCGTCAATCTATTTCAATAGTATCATATTATCTTTCATCATTTTCATTTCAATCATGTCAATATTTTTTCGAATTTGTTTATTTTAAAACGAGTGTATCTCATTTCATACTGAAAAAAAAATCAATGAAGTCGTGAAAATTTTGGTAGATAACTAATTCTTGCATTATTTTTTTTATTTTCATGAGAAAATATAAGTTTCCATCTTTTTCATGGAGTTATTCTTTTAAATAACATAAACATTGTTAATTTATTAACGCTGAAAGTCAAATAAATAATCTTCCATGTGCTCAAGAAAATTTGATGTTTATGCAATTTTAAAAAAATGATGTGTGGTCTTAATGCGGGTGCACGCACGGTACATTTTACTGATATCTCAAACTATATATTAAATATTGATCTATCCCTTCTTTTTGCCATAAAACACCGAACTATCTTACTCGATTTTCCTGATTATACAAATTGATTCGATAAAAACACTAGATGTTTTTTAAACTTAGGACTTACAACATAAATTAACACTTAAACCCATCTATTAATACCCTTAAAATAGTGGAAAACGTAAAATTATCCCAATCCTTGTGCTTAGGTTAGTTCAACTGGTTTGTCACAAGGAAGAAAATTCACTGTTGGGTTTTGTCAGGTTTTGGTATTTTTTTTTCTTCTTTTCTACGCGTCGTTTCACTGGTAAGTGGACCATGCCAATAATACTGGGCAATGAATGGCGAAGCATGGCACAAGAAAATACAGCTTTTGATAGATGATGCCTTTATCTTGCTCGGACTTCTTGACTCTCCCTGCCATTTTCAAGAAAATATCAAAGACCAGTAGATAGGCTCTACAATAGATTCTAATTGAGATGAAATATGTAAAACGATTTAAATTTATTACTCAGCCTATGCGCAAATCGTGTCAGATGCATGATAGCGCATGCGACATAGTTAAGGGAGAAACTTCACTAACCAAAAATCAATATGAAATCATGAATGAGAAAATGAGTCTTAAACTTGATGAATCTCAAAACAAAATGACTTTTTTGGTGATAATTTCAAGTGAGGTTGGGAGAGAACAGATGTATAAGTGAGTTTACAGTTAAAGTGACACGGGCCCACCTATAAAAATGGGCTTATTGATGAAAGTCCGCACAAGCAACTCATATGGATGAACAAACAACGTTGAACAACCTCTGTACTTGAAATTACGCCTTGAAGCTGTGAGTCAAAATCAAACGACATGAACAATTTTACATGGGAACTTGTTGCCAATTTCCAATATGTCACCAAAAGAAACGAATGGATACTATATCGAAAGTATGACAGAGAAATATAGATAAAAGGGGACAATGCCAAGCCGCTGCGCTTGTGCTCTAGATGATAAAACAAATGTATATAGGTCTAACATCGTGCAGTTTTCAAACCCAAACAGACGGCATACATAAAATCCATGAAAAGTATTGGGGTCAAGCACTTTGAATGGCCAAGTAGCAAGATATTTCCGTTGACAGAACCAATTGTTGCTGCCTATAAAAAGCTTCTCCGTTGCACTCTCCCATGAAAACTCACTTCAGTAACCGAAAGAACAAAAACAAAAGCAGAAAATTATGGCAGCCTTATCATTATATTTGCTGCTTACTTGGATGTTCCTACTTTCTCTCTTTCATACTAGGCTTGCTGAGGAACGATGTCATGCGTATGAGAGCTCTGCCTTAATGGAATTCAAGAGAAGTTTCAGAACCAACATGTCAGATTCGCGATGCGTTTATCCAAAGGTCCACTCCTGGTCTTTGGATGGAAGTGGAGATTGTTGTTCGTGGCGCGGCGTCGAATGTGATGAGGTCACCGGCCGAGTGATTGCCCTTGACCTCAGTAGCAGTTGTCTCTCAGGCACCATAAGTCTCAACACCACTCTTTTTCGACTCGTTCACGTGGAGTTGCTCAATCTTACTTACAACAGCTTCGACTTCTCCCTAATCCCATACGGCTTCAGCAATTTGTCCAAGTTAAAATACCTTAATCTCTCCATCTCGGATTTTTCCGGTGAAATCCCTCACGATATCTCGCAACTCTCCAAGTTAGTTTCTCTCGATTTGTCCACTTCTTGGGACGTGACACTTCATTTGCCCAACATGGGCGACTTTGTCCATAATTTGACTGGGCTAAAAGAACTCAATCTTTCTTCCGTAAGCTTGTCATCCCCTGTCCCTCCTGTGCTAGCAAATTTCTCTTCCTTGACATCGCTTGAGCTTGGATACTGTGGATTGAATGGAGACTTTCCGGTCAGCATTTTTCAGCTGCAAAACTTGGAAGTCCTTGACATTTCTGGCAATTCCAACCTTTCTGGTTTTTTTCCCAAACCACATTGGGGTTCTCCATTGAAATCCTTAGACCTTTACTATACCAACTTCTCGGGAGAAATACCTGCTTCGATTGGAAATCTTAGTCTCTTGAATGTGTTAGATGCTAGTGAGTGCTATTTTTCGGGATCACTTCCCTGTTCATTGGGTAATCTCTCTCATCTCACTGCACTAGACCTTGGCAGAAATAACTTGCAAGGTCAAATCCCCGTTTCCTTTGCTGATCTTACCCAGCTATCGATACTATATCTCTCTTCCAATAACTTGAGTGGTGATACTTTGGAGTGGGTGGTCAACTTGACAAAACTTGCCGACTTGGACATTTCAGGTAATAGTTTCTTCCTCTCTACCGGTTCGATCGGATCTCTTTCCTTCTCTCTCTCTGCAACTCCATTGAACCACTGACCTCTCGAGCTCCACCCCGCTCGCTCCCTCCCCGACCACCGCCAAAACCCCCGCCGTGACGGCCACAAGCAAAACCAGAAACAGGGACTTCCTCCTCCACCTCAAGGCCAACCTCGCCAAGCGAGACGCCACGAAGATCATCCTCTCCTCCTCCCTCCTGCCCGAAACCCTACCCCCTCCATCGATGGCCGCCACTCGCGTGTTCTGTCGAAGATCAGCGCGTGGGCGGAGCTCGTCGGGTACATTGGGAGCGTGAATCTGAAAATTAGGGATTTGAGGAGGTTGCGGGAGGACGAGACGTGCGTCCAGTCGAGCATCGAGATCCCGACGTCGAGGGGGATCAATTGCGAGGAGGAAGAGTTGAAGTTGAGGAAGTTGTGGGAGAAGAAGTTGATGATGAAGAAGCCGTCCTTGGTTCAGGACTTGGCCGAACTTGCCGAGCCGGAAGGCCTTCCGGCTCAGGCCTGTCGCTGGACTCGAAGCTCTTGAGGCAGCGATGGTGGTTTTGCTTGTGGCCGTCGCAGCGAGGGTTTTGGTGGTGGTCGGGGAGGGAGGGAGCGGCGGTGGAGCTCGAGAGATGGGTGGTTCCATGGAGTTGGAGAGAGAGAGAGAGAGAAGGGGAAAGAGATGCGACCCGAACCGGCAGAGAGGAGGAGAGGGAGAGAGACTTTTCCAATTTTTCTGAAGGTGGGACCCACGTGCCACTTTTCGTCCACTGAGTGGGCTGGTGCAGAGATGACGTGGCGTCACACTTGCTCCTAATATTCTCAAATGCGGTTAGTCCATGGTGTGACTAACGCTCCTCTTGTCTTGTGTCTTTTTTTTACTCTCTGTTTGGTAGGTAATCGGCTAAGCGGTGGACTTCCATCTTCATTTGCGAACCTGAAGCAGTTGAAGTGGCTCGACCTTTCTGACAACGACTTGGGCGGTGATATTCCGGATACATTGTGGAATCTGAAGGATCTTGAAGGGCTCTTTCTGCGGTCGTTTAATATCAATGGCTCTTTCGATTTAAATGATATATTCAAACTCAAGGGCTTGGGAGATTTAGATTTGTCCTTCAACAATATAAGGTTCACCAAGTCGTTCATCAACGCCACTACATCGTGGCTTGCCGTCTTAATCTTGGATTCGTGCAACTTGACCGATTTCCCACAGTTTATAGGCTACTTAACCGAATTGGAGGTATTACACCTATCAGATAACAAAATCCGAGGGACCATTCCTAGATGGATCTGGAACAATAGCAAAGAATCCCTCAATTATATAGATCTTTCTCACAATCTTCTAACCGGCTTCGAAAACAACCAAACCGATCTTCATTTGCCGAGCTTGAGGTATCTTGACGTTAGTTCTAACTTGCTAGAAACAACCCTCCCTGTTCCACCCTCTTCGATCATGCTATACAACATCTCCAACAATTTCCTATTTGGGGAAGTTCCAACATCCATTTGTCAAGCGAGCTCTCTTGCCGTGCTCGATTTGTCCAACAATTCTCTGAATGGCACACTTCCTCCTTGTTTGGGTAGTATTGGTCCTTTGATTATATTGAATCTCGCGAGAAATAAATTCGAGGGCATGATTCCTCGCATTTACCCAGATGGTTGTTCGTTGAGGATGATCAACCTAAGAGAAAACCGCCTAAGAGGTATTGTTCCAAGATCTTTAGGCAATTGCGGAATGCTGGAGTATTTGAATCTTGGTGACAACCAAATCAATGATACATTCCCATTTTGGCTATCTAAATTGGCCTACCTAAAAGTTGTTGGCTTGCGGTCCAATATGTTCCATGGACCCATAGAAGATAATCTAAGCCAGCTTAACTTTACCAGTTTACACATCCTGGACCTATCCAACAACAGCTTCAATGGTGAACTTCCTTCCAAGTTGTTAAAGAGTTGCCATTCCATGAAGTTCATCGATGGTGAAGATAAGTTGGCATATTTGAGTCTTTTTAAACAGCTTGATCTGTCTTCTGTTTTAGTTAGTACAAGTATGACTTATGCGATGACATTAATGAGTAAGGGCACGGAAAGGGAATATGTGAAGATTCCGGATGTCCTCATGGCGATTGACTTCTCCAATAACAAGTTCGGAGGGTTCATTCCTAAACTGATTGGAGATCTGAAGTTACTTCGTATGCTCAATCTTTCAAACAACTTCCTCGTTGGTAGCATCCCTCCTTCCTTGGCCAACCTGATAGTGCTCGAATCACTAGATCTTTCGGGGAACAATCTTGTGGGAGAGATTCCTCAACAATTAGCCCGCCTCACATTTCTTTCGGTTTTCGATGTCTTTGACACGTTTGGGAGCAGTTCATTTGCGATGAATGATGGTTTGTGTGGAAGTCCTCTGCCAAATAAATGCACAAATGATGATAACGCTCCACCCCCACCATTATCTTTCATAGTAGATAATGAAGAAGAGTGTCTATTTGACTTGGATTGGAGAATCGTGCTCATTGGTGCTGGAGTTGGGTTTTTGGTCGGTGTTGTGCTAGAGAACCTAATCATTGACGAGAAGAGTAGGTGGTTCTTGCACTGCTGCAAGAAAATGGCAAAAGGATGGAAAAGGTGAGGACAGCTCTAGCGGACAAGAAAATATGCAGCTAGATACTTAATGCTCTGTGTTTAAGTAGCTTGTTGAGAACAGTTACACATGCATGCCCGAAGATTCTAATCTATGTTTGTTTGCGTAGTTCAGTATACTATTGTGGAGATGCTGTTTTCTTGCTGATGAAACTTACAGTTCTTTAGGTTCTTAGAGGAATGTCTGTCCATAGATGCATCAGCAATGATAAGAATGTTTTGTTGTAATATTACTAACCAAATGACTCAAGAATATAGAGACGTAATTGAGATGATTAGATACTAATGAAAAGCCAATTAATATACATGGTGGAGGACTACGTAAAAAATTTCGTTGTCCATTAAAAACAAGACGATTGGTGGAAAGATTTTCATGGTTCACAAGTAGAAAGGGCCTTGCTTTAGTTCATTTAATGTATATTCAGATGAAATTTCATAACAGTGGATTAGCAATCCGTGCCGTGTCAAGATATTCGTGTTGGTTATTTATGTCATTTAGTGTCAATGGACAAATGTTCCAATGTGATTAATTATAAAGTCTTTCCCATTAAAAATGAGTAAAAAACGTGTCATCATGTGTCAATTTTGAGAGTAATCGTACCAAGTTTGCGTTTCTCTCGGAAAAGTCGCACTTGTGTTCGAATCACCTAGGCATTGCCACTTCCCATACTCTTCCTGACATTAGCTTGATATTTTAGTGAGTTACCAAGAGTTTTGAAAACTAATATTTTTAATCTGATGCGGTATCCTTCATGAAAGATATTTTCATAGAGATCATCTTAAGTTAAGGGTCAATTCGTTCCGCGAAAAATGAGTGATTTGAAAAACATTTTCTGAAAAAAAAATCGCTTATATCGTTTTGAAAAATAAATTAAAGGAAAATTATTTTATCACTCACGAAAATAGTTAGGCATACATTGTTATGAATAATAAAAATATTTTCCATTGAATAATTTTTCTATACAATATAAACAATTATTTTTCAGAAAATATTTTTCAAATCACTCATTTTCCACGAAACGAACGAACCCTAAATGTAAAATTCTTAGCTTAAGGAGCTTATAATTTAATATAAGACTTTGACATTTTGCCTTTGGTCACCCCACAAGTCCTTTCAAAGAAAATTACGGAGTGGCTAATAAGAAGTCCAAGAATTCCGATCCATAAAAATTGCGTACCGTATAGGCTATGGTATTACAATCTCCTTTGTTTCTTCTGTGACATTAGTGCTATAATAACAAACACAAAAATTAAATTAAGAAAAAAAAACCATATGTTGCCACCCTCATTAGTGTACATAGTTTATACTTAGGGTCATTTTGATGTATCGACCAAAAAAAAAGGGTCATTTTGATCTCGATGTTCCATACATGCTGTTTCACTGAGAAAGTGAAAATCTTTCCACCAAATACATTGATTTTGGTTTTTTATATGGAAAGGATTTTGTATCCAACTTGGACAAGAAATTACTTGGCTGGAAATTGAAAGACGAAATGGAGAAGAAGTTACAGAATTTAAAGTGTTGGAAAGTAAATTTACGAGATATAAGACTGAACGAAAAATAATTAAACTTCATTGACCATTGTTTAGGAAAAAGAGTCAGAAAATTTACGATATTCATGGTGAGTATTTATAGCTCACTAACACCAATTACATATAAGCAGTCGGTACTTCTGATTACAAATACCGCTACACGCTTTTCATGATCACATGCCTACGTTTCATACGATGATAATCATTATTCACAAGAAGTTATCGGGATAATCAACCATCAATTGATACAGAAACCGTCATCTCGTGTTGAAATCGACACGTCTCACTTGTCTTGTAATTCCAACGCTTGAGCAAATTTTGCAAATGACAAATCATCAATGATTGATGTCGATTGGCAATGATACCTATCGATAATCTCTCATTTGTTGTTAACAATCTTACTAAGCTACAGATTAGTACACTTTAAATCAACCCCCATGTTCACAAATGACCTTTTGGATAGTCTACCAAACTTATCACTTGCCAATAATAAAAGTTAGTCAATTTTTGGTGTAAACACATACTTTGCGAATCTAATGTGTCATGTCAATGAGAGATTGGCCATTATACGGCTCAAGAGGAGTCTTGGAATCAACTGAGCAGATTCTCGTTGCGTTTATCCGAAGCTCAAATCACGATCTTCACTTAGTGGAAATACACAGAATACTGCTCGTGGGAGGGTGCGGAGTGTGATGAATTTAGCGGTCACGCTGTCAGCCTCGATCACGGTAGGAGTCGTCCCTTCAATACTATCCAACAGCATTCTTTTTTTAATTTTATTTGTTGTGATATAACTCGGAAACTAACAGATATTGCAATTCAAATTTAACGTGAGGAAAAAAGACGTTATTCGATTCAAGTCTGAATCATTCCTTATTTGACCAAATCTTTGACTGCTCGTCTTCTCCTCAACATATTCACTCTTCTTTCTCTCTCTTGCCTGAACAAATAAAGGAAAAAAAAATCTTACATGCCCCCTGATGTCACCGGAAAAAAAAAATCTTACATGCCCCCTGAACAAATTGGGCCTTGGGCTTTCGGACCGCGATGCGCGTGAGTCCAAAAACAGCCAAAAGAATCGGGTCAGGCCCAAAACCCGTTTTCTTTTCCGATTCAATACGCAAGCCCTAGGGTTTTACGTTACGAAGTGACATAAAAGCTTCTCTTAGTCCAACCAGCTTCTCTCCGTCGGAACCGTCGCACCGCCTTGATTCTCAAGCTCCGAAGCAGGCACCGTTCGAGCTCGTTCCTTTGAAAATTATCGGTGCTGATCATCGCGTGATTGATCTCCTACCTCTTTGGTCGCCCCTTCTTTGGTTTTGATTTGCATCAGATTCGCTTCGATCCCATTTCGGGTTCGAATCCGTTTGCTTTTCACTCTGTTTCGGATCCGCTTGGCCGTTCGAAAGCTCCGGCATTATTCGCAATCATTGTCGTCGTCATTCGGGGCTTTACTAATTTTCCGAATTGATTGAATTGACACAAATGTAAAAAATTTAAAACTCAATTAAAAAAAATTTAAGATTAAATTGATACAATTACAATAAATTTAAATTTTTTTGATAATTTTCCCTCGTTTCACGTATCATAATTGTCTCAATCTCCGTCTCCATTGACATCACTACAGCATTTTCTTGATTTCACTTATTACTAATTTCGTCCTTTTTGAAATTCTTGGACAGAACTGGACATTTTCTTCCCCAACATCATGTGCGCATGTTGGTACTTCACCTACCTTGTTACCGTTACATGCATTGTGTCATTAAGAAGAAAGTACCAAAAAAGTCGTAAGTCTATTATATCGATACCAATTCAATCCTAAACTTTTTAATTCGATCAATTTAATTTTAAACTTTTTCACATTGGTATCGATATATTCCATCCAACCAATTTATGCCGGAAATTGCTGACCCGAACATTTTTTATTATAATTTTTTTCCTTTCTATTTTGGCTTTTCCTTTTCTTTTTGCCAGTAGCCAGTCATTGACCACAAACTATGTTGGTGAGGGCTAACCTCGCTTGGGTGATGGCGAGCGTCGGCGAGGCCCCCCTCTCCAAATCTCGGGAGGTCAACCAGGCAAGGGGGGCCTCGCTGGCACTCACGCCAAGGCGGCCTTGCCCTCTCCCAGGCGAGGCTCGGTAAGGTCGCCTTGGCCTGGACAAAAGTTGGCCTCGCCAGATTTGGCAGGGGGTGTTCACCGACGCTCGCCTTTGCGTAGGCCCCGGCCTGGCGAGGTTGACCCTCATCTGTGGCCAACGAAGCTAAAAGAAAAAGGAAAGGAATAAAAAGGAAAAAAAATTATTCAAAAATTACACGTTGGCGTCATGTACCACGTAGTATGGCTGGCATCCATATTAGCGATTTCCGGCATAAATTGGCCAGATGGACTGAATTGGTATATCAATGCGAAAATAGTTATGGCTAAATTGTTTTCATTGAAATGTTTATGATTAAATTAGTACCAATGCATTAGGTTTATAACTTTTTTTTTCTATCATTCACGTAGGTGAGGTATCCACCATGAAATGCAAGATGAGGATTTCAAGATATCGGAATTGCTCAGTTTCGTTACTTTTGGATATTACCTATTCTCGCAATTGTTCCTAAGAACGTTTAGCTTTACGAAGTTTACATTCAGAACACAATCTCTCACCAACTCAACTAGAAACCCAGTAAACACAAGCGCCACCAAAATACAGAGCTTCCACTTTACTCTTTGTTGGGTTTCATCTATCAACAACAGATATCATTTAAATACTGATTTCCTCTAGAAGATCCATGGTATTGAAATGCTATCCTACATCGCTTGACAACGGATTTTATATGCTTTTTTTATATACATGTAGTCTTGTTGCACATTTAGTTTAAGCTTTTGGATTAGATTTTTTTTTTAATATAGAATCAGAGCCAGTGCTATCCCTTTCCCGTACATGCGTCCATCTCCATTAGGCAAATTTTGTGTGCTGCTCTTAATCCGGCATGCGTGAAACGAACATTGAAATATTGTCCCACATTACTTGACAACAAGTCTTAATTTGGCTTGCGTGTTAAAAGGACGGTAAAATATTGTCCTCCGTCGCTCGATAAATTCAACACAGGGTTTGAATGTTGGACCTTAAGATAAATTGACCAAAATGTAACTTGTATGAATATTACTGGCCCTTGTCCTATTACTTCTTTTGAAAAACGCATATCATCTAGAAAAATGTTGACTTTAACGACAGTCCTTGATCCCGATAAACTCGTTCATTGTCAAAGTCAAAAGCTATGAACCCTAAAGTCAAATCTCGACGTGCACTATTGGTAAGTGCTGTTAGTGATCAATCTATTGACCTTTTTTTCCCTCTCTCAAGTTTGATCTTCTTTCTTCTGTGCTAAGATGTGAAAAGAATACAATATGATTATAAATTTATGGTCTAGCCCGGCGGGAGACTTCGAGCTCCAATTTCCACTCTACCCGCCCATTTTTTCTTTTCAACATATTGCTCTTGCTTCATGCTCTAGTAGGCCTTTATATATCTTCCGCGTTGTTCTAAACCTTCTGTTCATCTTTTATTTTTTTGTATTGATTCATGTAATTCTTTAGTTAGTAGTCGTAGAATTTAACTATAATTAAGGCTCCGTTTATTTGACGGAAAAGGAATTATTTGAAAAATATTTTCCTAAAAATAATCGTTTGTTTTGCTTGAAATAATTAGTCAATGAAAAATGTTTTCATTACCAACAATAATTTTTTTATAAACACTTTTGTGACCGATGAAAACATTTTTCGTTTATTTATTTTTATAAATGATACAAGTGATTGTATTTACAGATTGTTCATTTTCCGCAAAACGGACGTCCCCTAACTCTATTGATCGTTTTATTCCCTTTATCATTTCCTCATCATTTCAAATTCCTATAAAGCGATTACAACATGAAAAGTAATGTGGGACTTGGTTCCGCATAGATTTTGAGCAAGTAAGAGTACGCGTGCTTTTAGCTATTTTTGTTGTTGTTTATGTATGTATAACTGCAAAGTTGTATAATCTCATTAATGTCTTCTTAAAGAGAGGACTTAAAAGAAAAAAAATTAACTCTTATCGTTTGAGAATAATGATGTGTTAAGCCATTTTCTTTTATCACTCTCTTTGGTGACAAGTATCGTAACAAGAGTAAGTACAAAGTTAAATTCCTTTTATAAATTTGAATCAAACAGAAAGATAGATATACAAAATGAAAAGATGAATAAAGATAAAACTAAGGCAACATAAAAATGAAACTAAGCCAACCCTTTTGTAGAAAAGTTAAGCTGACTAGAATATAGATCAAAGATCAATAGCAAAAATACATTAGGCTGTTAAGAAATTTAATCGTGGCTCATACATATTTAGTTCTCATACTTTCATACGTACACACACACACACACATTCATGCATATACACATTCATCTGAGAATTGCCTTTTTCGTAAAACATGACTATTCTTTCAAACAATGTCTCTTTCGATATACTTTTAAATAAACAGTGATTTGAAAATCTTTCCCGTTCAAAGTAAGATTTTATTTGTTTATCTATTTATATTATGCTTATAATAACGAAAATTACAAAATGTCCACATCAAATTTAATTTTTTCAATTAAAAAGTTTCCTCAATGGTTACAAGAAAAGAAAACACTCACCACCTGACCTTTAATCCATACAATTTGAGACAACTTTTCACCATTAATTTAAACTAAATTAAGGATATCGTTAACATTTACCTCATTCAATATATATAACTTCGCAATTTTCATCACCCTTTCGCATTAATAATCTATTTATTCTTCATACTAGATAACTCTCTTTCTCTCTCATTCGTGCACATGCGAACATACAACTTTATTTTCATCTATGCTTTCCTTTTATCTAATAATGGTGCAGTATTCACTTATTTCAATGTCTTTATTTGATGATTCTGAGTGCACATCCATCTATTTCAATACTATCATTTGAATTTCACCGATGTTTTGTTTGTTAAAATGAGTGTTTCTCATTTCACACTAAAAAAAAACCAATGAATTCATGAAAAGTTTGATAGATAATTGAATCTTGCATTTTATATGATCATGATGAGAAAATATCAGTTTCCTTCTTTTTCATGTAGTTCTCCTTTCATATTAAACAAATATTGAAATCCAAATAAAGAATCTTGAATCAAAATGCATCTAGGAACTGTAATCAAACAGTAAACACCCAACATGAGGTACGTTTTAACTTATCCTACTAAATTTTGGACTTCTAATGTAAATTAAGCTATAAGATCATCAAAACACTTAAACTCATATGCTAATAGCCATAGAATGGTGGAAATCGTCAAATTATCCCAATCCCAGTAATTAGCTCAGTACGACTCGTTTGTCGATGAGGATGAAAATTTTAGTGTCATCTTCCCGTGAATATTATCACATCAATAGTTTTCTGTAAAGTTTTTTCATATTTTTCGGTGGCTAAGCTAGCAAAAAGCAGATCATTATTCTAAATCCAAATTTTAGAAATCTCTTCATAAAATAAATTGGTGATTAATGATAACAATTCATCGCTTTCACCTGTAGTCTTTAACGATTAAATTGCAAATAATTTATTTTCATATTTATCTTCTTGTCTCTAATGTGTCTATAGGTTCCAATATTGAGTAGCTTGCCACAATTAGATTTTGGAAGTAGCGAATGTCCAAAAATTAGATTATCTATCACAGACCAAAAGTAAAAGTGAGTGCTGATTGGCATATACACACGTACATTAGAACATAGGTTGCCACTGTATACGTTACAGTATATACCGATATAATATGATGTTCTAGGAAAAACGGTCAAAAAGAATAATATATAAGAAAACAATGTCTACATACCATAACTTACGAACCACACGAGTTCACATGAAGCAAACATAGATCAAAATCTAAGGAATTTGTGACTATTTTTAATACAAATTAGACACACGACAATTTACATTACTAATAAATGTCACATAAGTATCCGACAGGATGCACACTTCCTTATTGCTCAGTGTCTTCCCAATCTTTTCCACTTTTTTGCCATGCTCTTGGAGTAGTGCAAGAACCACCTACTCTTTTCATCATTGATCACGTTCCCTAGCACAACGCCAATCGAAAACCCGACTCCAGTGCCAATTAGCACAACTTTCCAATTCAAGTCAAATGGAGACTCTTCCCCATTTTCTTCCTCCAACAATGATGGTGGAAATGGTAAGTTATCCCCAACCTTTGTGCATTTATTTGGTAAAGGACTTCCACACAACCCCTTATTCATGGCAAATGAATGGGTCCCAAATGTGTCGAACTGACTTCCTCGTGGTATTGGTCCCGATAGTTGATTATGAGAGACATCAAAAGATGAAAGAAATGTGAGTCGGGCTAGTTGTTGAGGTATCTCTCCCGAGAGATTGTTCCGAGAAAGATCTAAAGATTCCAGCTTTGTCAGGTTTGCTAAGGAAGGCGGGATGAAACCAGTGAGAATGTTGTTCGAAAGATTAAGCATGAGAAGTGACTTCAAATCTCCAACAAGATTGGGTATGCATCCTTCGAATTTGTTATTGGAGAAGTCAATTCCCATAAGGGCATAAGGAACCTTCGAGTATTCCATTTCTGTGCCTTTATTCATCAGCTTCATTCCATAGGTTGTTTTATAACTATCAACCGCTTGCTGAATGTCCACATACATGTTAACTATTGTAGATATGTAGAAGGACGGAGGGACCCCTGAAACAGTATACATATATTCCAACCGATCTTGACCAACAAGTATTTTCATGGCATGAAAACTCTGCAGTAACTTAGAAGGAAGTTCACCATTGAAACTATTATTGGAAAGGTCTATGATATGCAAATTGCTGAAGTTGAACTGGCTTCGATATGTTTCTATTGGACCAAGGAACATATTGGATTTCAAGATCATAGCTTTCAGCTCAGTCAATAATGATAGCCAGAATGGGAACCCATCAAGAATTTGATTACAACCAAGGTTCAAATACTCTAGCTTTGTACAATTCGCCAAAGATCTTGGGACAGACCCTTGCAATTGATTCTCTGTGAGGTCAATAATCTTCAACGCACAACCTTTTGGGTAAGCATTAGGAATCATGCCCTCAAGTTTGTTTTTCCCAAGAATAAAAAATGACAAAGAACCAATGTTTCCTAGACATTCAGACTATTGATGGACAAATCAAGAACGACGAGGGATCTTGCTTTACAAATGGATTGAATTTCTCCGAAGAGGAAGTTATTGGAGAGATTGTAATAAATCACTGATAGAGGTGGACTAGGGAGTGTTGTTTTGAGCAAGTTAGAACTAATGTCAAAGTACTCCAACTTGGGTAGTGGTAGATTAATCTGGTTGTTCACAAAGCCAGTTAGAAAATTGTGAGAAAGATCAATATACATCAAGGTCTCTCTACTACCATTCCACATCCATGTAGGAATACTCCCTTCAATGTTGTTGTGTGTTGATACCTAAATTTCGGCGCATCATTTAGTGGTTAATCGCATAGAAAATTATGGATTAAATTTTTAACCCCTAAACAAAAATATTAAAATTGCATAACATATAATTTAGGTTCATTTAGATTAATTGCATTCCGCATTGGATCGGCGGTGGCAAGCAAGCTTAAAATTCATCGAACGAGACTAGGCTCCCTCGGAAGGCAAAGGCCGGAAATTACAAGTCAAACGAGCTCGGTTGTTTTAATTTGAGCTTAAATTAGTCCATCAAGCTTAATTGAATAAAAGCCCACATTAATTCAGCCCACTTAAAATTTAATTAAAATTAAAGCCTAAGCCTAAACCTAAGCCCATTAGAGCTAGAAAACCCGACTAATTAACCTAGGTTAGTATTATAAATATATCGTTATACCTCATAACCTAGGGGGGTGCTCATAATTTCAGAAATCAGTTTTAGAGAGGGTCTCAGAATTTTCGGAGAAGAGATTTTTCGAAGAAGTCGAAGGCCGCAAGAATTGATGCATACGCGGCCACCATGGAAGAAAAGGTTTTTTGGTGCTCGGACATTGAAGAGAGGTAAGTGGAGGGGGGCTTCACTTCACGCAAGGGTGGTGTCTTGAAGCTACAGGAGGCCACGGAAGGGAGAGCACGCCACTTTGGAGGCTACCATCAAGAGAAGAAAAGAACAACACATGGAGCTTGCAGAGAAGCCACGCACGAGAGGGAGGGACAACACTAAGAAGACACGGCCACAAAAAGAATAGAAAAGTCAAAAAGGGGGGAGTGCTCATAATTTCAGAAATCAGTTTTTTAGAGAGAGACTCGGAGAATTTTCGGAAAACGGAATTTTTCGGAGAGATCGGAGGCTTGTCTTTTGAAGTTCAAGGCCACAAAAAAAAGTGAAAAAAGAACAACACAGAGAGAGCTTGCAGAGAAGCCACGCACGAGAGGGAGGAACAAGAAGAAAGAATCGGTCAACATTGTATTTTACGGGAACACACAGCCACAAATTGAAAGAAAAGTCAGCCGGTCTTCATCAGAAAATTCAGAGGACCACTATCGTGGTTCTTCTCGCCACAGTCAAGCCCGACGACGTCCTCCCTACATAGTCCGGCGCTAGTCTTCCAGAGAACAGCCACAGCCTTGAAGCTCCTCCCGACGACGAGCTGTTCCTATCCACACCGCAACAACGACTTCTGTTGCATGTCTCTACACCCTCACTGCGACGAGTCCCCGGAGACGCCGCGTCGCTGCCGCAAGCCGCGCCGTTGCCTCGTCGCACCACCGTCCCGACACCGTCGTTGTTCCCGATCTGCAATCCCGATCGCCGGTGATTCAAATTAGGAAAGAAAATTTCACAAATCAGGTAACTATCACATCCTATTCAATTTGAATATTCCGTTGCCTAATTTGTGTTTATGGGTATCTAGTTCTGCATATTTGAATAATAGGTATATTCCAATTAGGATTTTATTTCCTTTTTTTGAAACTTTGGATATCTACCTGCTAAATTTGGATAGATTTTAGAATTTTCAAAAATATTTTGAATATATCCAAGATATCTGAGATATCTAAATTTTTCAAAATGTAATCGATTAGGAAAATTTCCTAATCCGCAACCGCACACATGGAAATAAATCTATCTATCAGACTTTAGATAGAATTATTTCCATAGCGGGTATTTCGAATTTTAGGATCGATCTGTCAGGCTTCAGATCGAAACTTAATTCGAAAGAATAAGCGGTTGCATTTTTTTTACGTGATTTTAATTTCGAATTTTCATTAAAAAAATACAAAAAAAAGATTGCGTTAGAATAGGTTAGTTTAAAATTGCATGTTTAGATAATTCATATTTTTAATTCCGAATTTCATAAAAAAATACAAAAAATATTGCTTTAGAATATGTTGATTTCTTTAGTTTAGAATTGCATGTTTAGATAATTTGCATTTTTAATTCCGAATTTCATAAAAAAAATACAAAAATATGCCCGTCATTAGAAATAGAACACGTCGTCGCATGACATATAGTTTGCATGTTAGGTTGCATTAATTGCATGTCAATTTTTGCACGTCATTACATATAGGTTAGCTTTTATTTAAATAAAAGAAAACCAAAAAAGAAATTTCTGCACCTTTAAACTTTAAGATAGAATTTATCAAAATTGTCAAATTGAGTGTTTTTCTTGAAATTGGTACCGAAAGGGCGTTAAGAAATTTAGCGTAACCAAATCCCGAATTTATGATTTCTGGTTCGTAGAAATAAAATAGTACTCCCGCTATTTTATTTAGGTGTCTAATCAATCTACCCTAAATGATTAGTGGCGACTCCCGTTAAAAATATTTGCATGTTCACAATTGGACCTACATTGCGATTTGGTAGAGTTTGGGAGAACTCGGGCTAGGTTAGTTAATTTAATTGATCTAGTAATCCATTAGCCTAAGATCGAAACGCCGATTTTTATTTTAGGTCGCGACATTGCGTGAAAGACTTAACCTCTCTAATCCGCTTAGGTAGCCTAAAACCTTTGGGAACTCATGTAAGTTGCATGAATCTAAAGCTAAAGTGGATAGCTTTGGAAGAGTGGCATTGATCTCGGTCTTGCTGACAAAAGATATGTTGTTGAAGTCCAAATATAATGTTGTCAAGTTCTTGAGTTCATGTATATCCACAATGCCACTCAAATTATTCCAACCAAGATCAAGAAATTCAAGATCCTTGAGTTTGTGTAAATCCACTATGCCACTCAAATTATTCCCACTAAGACGCAGATATTCAAGATGCTTGAGTTCCCCTAATGAGTTTGGAACTTCACCTTGCAAATTGTTGAATGAAATGTCAAGAACAATCAATCACGTCAAGTTCTCAAATGAAGACTGAATCGGGCCACATAGTTGAACATCTTCCAAATGTAACCAGACAAGACTCGTTAATTTGGCCACTAATTGAATCTCGTCATTTCTTTGTCACTTCTTTTTTGAAAATCCAAAAATAAAGGCCTTGCTTGTTGAATATTACCTGCAAGGTTTAAAGAGGTGAGCTTTCCCAAGTTGACAAGCCAATGCCAAATATCACCGCTGAAATTATTGACATGAAGATCTAGATATGACAGCTGCGTGAGGTTAGCGAAGGAAGCAGGGATTTGACCATGAAATTTACTTGCTGATATATCCAGAATAGCAAGTTGAGAAAGATTACCCAATGAAGTGGGAAGTGAACCCGAGAAATCACATTCCCCAATTGATAATACATTCAAGAAAGCAAGGTTTCCGATGGAAACGGGTATTTCTCCCGAGAAATTCGTGCCCCAAAGAGTTAATGATTTTAGGGAGAAACCCCACTGTTGTTATGGAATTGAACCATAAAGGTTGTCATTCAAACTTATGTCGAGGACTTCGAGGTTTGGTAATTGAAAGATGCCTATCGGAAATTCTCCATGCAATCCACAATCTCTAAGTGTAAGCGACTTCATAGAGGAGAAGTTTGCAAGCAAATGAGGGAATGTTGATGGCATGCTTATAAAAGAGAGATCAAGTTCTCTAAGCATAGTTAAGTTATGAACAAAGTTGCTTATGTTGGGCATCTCGAGACGCCACCCAGAAGACAAATCAAGAGGTACGCTGGGATCCCAAGCAAAATACAAATCAAGAGATATTAATCTAGATAGCCGTGGGATATCCAAGGGGACTTTTCCAGAAAAGTGCGAATTGGAGAGATTAAGGTATTGTAACCTGAAAAGATTACCGAAGCCGTATGGAATTGAAGAAGAGTTGAAGTCATTCCAAGCAAGATTGAGTGATTCCAAGTGGAGTAGGCGAAAGAGGCTGCTGTTGGAAGTTATGGTACCCAAGATACAGCTACTATGAAGGTCAAGGCCTATCACATGACCGGTGGTCTCATCACACTCTATGCCATCCCATGAGCAACAATCTCCATGTCCATCTGGAGACCATGATTCGACCTTCGGATAAACACAAAGAAAATCCACTCTGGTGGTTCGAAAACTTCTCTTAAATTCCATCAAGGCTGAGCTCTCATACGGATGGCATAGTGGCATAGCAAGTGAAGTATGAATCATCAGGAGGACGATCCAAGTAAGAAGCGCATAGACTAAGGATGCCATGATTTTTTTGTTTTGGTTGCTGGAGTAGGTTAATGTATGCGAGGTAAAGTGTGATTGAGAAGCTTTTATAGACAGCAATAATTGGTCATATTCAATGGAAGTTAGCGCCACTTGCCTCGCTTGTTGTATGTGTAAAGAGGCATTCTTACATAGATCATCGATAACATCTGTCTTTGATATGAACCGCGTACCAAAAAATAGCATGATCCAGACATGGATCTTGAAGAAACAAAATCACGCATTGTCCGTTTAAATTATCCAATACATCATCTTTGTGTACTTTTCTAGTTAAATCGCGCACTCCTAATTGCTAAACCGAAACAACAAGGTGTTAGTTTAGATGGTTAGATGGTTTGCTCGTCTCCTTGTGACCTTGGGTATCAAGCCTTGTTGGGAGCGCTCTAAAATAAAATCCCGAATGCACTATGTCAATATAAGAGAGGACGCCCTTACGATTGCCCAGGGAATTGAACTAATCGAGGTGCGCGAAAACCGCCCCGTCCCGAATACCACTTCATTGCTAAATTTGAATTAAAAAAACGTCACATAGAAGTGATTGGACCGGATAACTTATACCAAAATGTAATGAACGAATGGATAAATATAATATGTGTATGGATGTTATTCATGTAAGCTTTCATCCTTACTTAGCTATCTTCAATACAACAATGATCAATTAATTAGTTGGATGAAACGAACATTTTAATTGTCTAGATTGAACTTGACTAATTACAAAGGACTTGAGCTAACTAGTTTTGTATAATTATTGTATTCTTGATACCATATCCATTAAATATCATACTATACAATTTACATTTACAATTGAATAGGACTATATAGACTCCATGCAAAATAAATAATCGTGATTTTCAAAGATACTTTGTTATTGTCTTTATGTAAAATGAGGTGAAGATACGAAATCTGAAAATTTGCAATTGGTGACTACGATATTTTAATTTGATGATTCAAGAACTGAAGTACTTCTAGGATATGTAGAACGACTCCTACTCGTCAATCTAAAAAATGAGCAACGGTCTTTTGCGGGTCTCTCGATCTTGGTCTATTTTGTGGAACAAATTATGCTATGCCAATTTAGGGGACCACCTATGCAATTAGATTGCACATGAACGATAATCACGGCATGCACGAGAATACAACCTAATTTGTGATGTGGGTCTCTCGATCTTGGTCTATTTTGTGGAAAAAATTATGCGATGCCAATTTAGGGGACCACGTATGCAATTAGATTGCACATGAACAATAATCACGGCATGCACAAGAATACAACCTAATTTGTACCTTGCTGATGTGTGAACACTTGTTGCCCTTTCGAAAAGAAAATTGTCCATTTGCTTATAACCCTTTACTTTATTTTCAAAGAAAGAAGAAAAAAGCAGTAAGACTTGGGCAATATCTTCAAATTGCGAGACATCTATCGCGAGACATACATACTAATGGTCGATCATAATCGTCACTTTATCAGGACCTCAATCTCTCATGTGAATTGTTGATTTATTTATAAGACGCTATAGAAATAATAACCCACCAGGGAGTCAAGCGGCTAGATCAATTGAATGTGCCCGTTATTTTCGTCGAAAACATCCACATTTTTCACTTATTTGTATTAGGTAATATCTCGTGTCCAATTTCTCCTATAGATCAAATTTTCATCTTTGATCTGATTGGAGGTAAGGCCATGGACAGTGAAACTGATGATAGGTCACCCAAAGTCAAATAGTGAGCCCAAAAGACTTTGACGTTTTGCCTTTAGTCATCCCACGGGTCCTTTCACATGAAATTTTGGAGTGGCTAAATAAGGAGCCCCAGAATTCCTATCCTAAATATCGTGTACCGTAAAGGCTACGGCATTACAATCTCCTCTGTCTCTTCTATGACATAAGTGCTATAATAACAAAGACAAAAATTAAATTAGAAAAAAAAGACCATATCGTGGCAACCTCATTAGTGTACATTGTTTATACTTGGGTCATTTTGATCTCGATGCTCCATACATATTGTTTCACTCGAAAAGTGAAAATCTTTCACCAAAGCGATTGATTTTGGTTTTTTTATATTGAGGAAAGGATTTTGTATTGATCTTGGAGAAGAAATTACTTGGCTGGAAATTGAAAGAAGAAATGAAGAACATGTTATAGAATTTAAACAGTCGGAAAGTAAATTTTTGAGAAATAAGACCGTACGAAAATTAATTAAACTTCATTGATTAACGTTTGGGAAAATATCCGAGAAAATTTATGATTTTCATGGTGAGTATTTATAGCCCACTAACAACAGTCACATATAAGCAGTTAGTACTTCTAATTACAAATACTGCTTCACTGGTGATCATATGCATACATTTCGTACACTGATAATAATTATTCACAAGATGTTAATCGAGATAATCAATCATCACTTGATACAGGAATCATCGTCTGGTGTTGAAATTGACACATCTCACTTGTCTTCTAGTTCCAACACTCACGCAAATTTTGCAAAGGACAAATCATCAATGAACTATGTCAATTGGCAATGATACACATTGGTAATTTCTCTCATTTGTTGTTGACGATCTTACTAAGTTGCAGTTTAGTGTCCTTTAAATCAACCCCATTTTCACAAATGACCTCTCGGATAGTCGACCAAACTTATCACTTGTCAATGATACAAGTTAGTCACTTTTTGCTTTGCTAATCCAATGTGTCATGTCGTTGAGAGATCGGCCTTGATACGGCTCAAGAGGAGTCTAGGAATCAACCGAGCAAGTTCTCGTCGCATTTATCCAAAGCTCAAAATAGTCGTCACCAAGTTGAAATAGAGATTACTGGTCATGGGAGGGCTGTGGAGTGTGGTGAATTCAGCGATCACATTGCCGACCTCAACCTCAGTAGCAGTTGTCTCTCTGGTACCATACAACACTGGTCTTTTCATAAATCTAATCCAAATTGTGATGTAATGCGGATATTAACAAACCTTGCAATTCAAATTTAACGCGAGAAGAAGAAACTATACGATTCCAAGTCCGAATCATTCCCAACTACCAAATCGTTGGCCAATCATCGCTTCTTAAACATATTTAATTGTTCTTTCTCTCTCTCTTGAATGTACAAACAAAGCGAAAAATCTTAGCTGCACCACCTTATCCGGCCACGGTGCCCCTAATGTCACTCAGGAAGAAAGAGTCTACACCGAATCTGATTGGGCCTTGGGCTTTCGGCCCGCGACGCGAGTCCAAAAACAGCTAAAAGAATCGGGTCAGGCCCAAAACCTGTTTTCTTTTTCGGATCCAATACCTGAGCCCATGGGTTAGCATGTTACGAAGCGATATAAAAGCTTCTGTCAGTCGAACCAGCTTCTCTCAAGCTCCGAAGCAGGTACGGTTCGAGCTCGATCCTTTGGAAATTATCGGTACTGATCATCGCGTGATTTCTCTTCGGCCTCTTGGGTCGCTCCTTCTTCGGTTTTGATTCGCGTCGGATTCGTTTCGATCCCATTTCGGTGTTCGAATCCGTTTGCTTTTTGCTCCGTTTCGGATCCGCTTGTTCGTTTGAAAGCTTCAGCATTATTCGCAGTCGTCGTTGTCGTTCGCGAGCTCAATCTGTTGCGTATGGCCTTGTTCGCTCGATCTAATTGGGCCCTTACGTGTTGTGAGATGCGAGGAGGTGTTCTCTTCATGAATCAGGGGTGTATGTTTTCCTGCCGAACGTATTATTGTGTTGTAAAAGCCGTGTATTGTTCTCGCTCGACCTCGTCTGTTGGAATTGTTGTTGAGATTATTCAGTAGCAATACGTGCGAAGAGAAATTACCGGCGAGCAAAAGGACCAGATAGAAGTCAAGAAAAGAGAGGAAAGCTTATGATGAAGCAAGGAACCTGGTACATGGGCTTGGGGAAGTTGTAGAAGTCGTAGATGGTGTCGTTGCGATCGACGACGTTGACGGAGGGCTCCTGGGTGTCCCAGTGGCCGGAGATCATGAGGATAGCCTTGGGCCGCTGAGGCAACACCGTGTCCTTCCACGACGACAGGAAGTGCCTCGCCGGAATCGACTCGTCGATCGACATCATCGGCGATCCGTGCGATATGAAGAACGCGCTCTTCATTGCTTGATCCATTGACCGATTCCTTCTTCTTCCTCTTCGAATGAGTGGGAAGGCGAAACCGTCACGTCCTCTATATTTATACGACAAGGAAAACCACAGGAACCAACGGAACGTGATGTGACGTCTCGTCACGTTGGTCGGAACGTGCTTTGGTCGTAAGCTAACTGGGGTTCTATGTCTACTCATGATTGGCTCGCTTATTTCGAGTCTGTCTCGAGTTTGAACTGCACACTTATTTCAATTTCAAGCATATTCAATTTCAGGCTTGACTGGAATTTGAACTGCACACTTATTTCAATTTCAAGCTTATTTCGAGTCTGTCTCGAGTTTGAATATGCTCAAGCATATTCAATTTCAAGCTTATTTCTATAGTATGTATTGTTCTTCGCCGGTAAATTTACTCCCTTACTGTGTCATTCTTTTTCTTTTGTGAAAATGGTTGTTCTGAATTGAAATTATTGTGTCGGCAATGTGGAAGATACTGTGCTTATGATATTTAGTTTTCTGAATTTCTATATGGGCTCTGAAAGCCAGTTTTAACATTGTACAGAGTGCGAAAACAAACTCGCTGTACTTTTCGTTAATGTTTTGAATCATTTAACTTTTGCTGATAACATAAATGTACATCTCAGAGCCATCTTAACCTTAAAAGCTTCGTCCTTTTTCCCTTTTTAGATAAGTCATAGTTTTTTTTTTGCTAAATTTAGATAAGTCATAGTTAAACATAACAATGTCGTGCCCAATGGGCATTTCAGAAAGCACCGGCAAAATTACGTCAAGGCCTGGTTTAACCAGCCTGCAAGAAAAGCTAGAAGACGCTTAGGTAATTGAATTGCTCGCTTTATATCGAAGTGCTGCCATTCTTGTTCTTGGAGCATTCTGATGTTCTTTATTTTGTGCCCAGCTCGGCAAAAGAAGGCTGTGAAGATTTTCCGAGGCCAACAGCGGGTCCACTCCGACCAGTTGTTCGTGGTCAAACCCTGAAGTATAATATGAAGGTCAAACCCTGAAGTATAAGGGAAATCTTAGTCTCTTGAATCAGTTATATGCCTGGGAGTTCTATTTCTCAGGATTGATTACCTCTTCATTGGGTAATCTTTCTCATCTCACTGCGCTACTCCTCAACGGAAATAACTTGCAAGGTCAAATCCCTATTTCCTTTGGAGTGGGTGGTCAACTTGACAAAACTTACCGACTTGGAGATTTCAGGTAATAGTTCCTTCCTCTCTGCCGGTTCAGTCGGATCTCCTTCCTTCTCTTTCTGCAGCTCCATGGAACCACCGATCTATCGAGCTCCACGGCCGCTCGCTCCCTACCCAACCACCGCCAAAACCCCTGCCGCAACGACCACCAGCAAAACCAGAGACCGGGACCTCCTCCTCCACTTCGAGGCCTACCTCGCCAATCCTCTCCTCCTCCCTCCTGCCTGAAACCCTACCCCTCCATCGACGGCCGCCACTCGGATCTTCTGTCGAAGATCAACGCGTGGGCGGCATTCGTCGGGTACATTGGGAGCGTGAATCTGAAAATTAGGGATTTGAGGAGGCTGCAGGAGGACGAAGCGTGCGTCAAGTCGAGCATCGAGATCGCGACGTCAAGGGGGATTAATTGCGAGGAGAAAGAGTTGAAGTTGAGGAGGTTTTTTTTTTCTTCGTTTTGGTCGGAAAGCTGAGGAAGTTGAGGGAGAAGAAGCCGTGGTTCAGAACCCGTCCGAAGTTGCCGGAGCCGGAGGGCCTTCTGGCTCATGCCTGTCGCTGGACTCGAAGCTCTTGAGGCGGCGATGGTGGTTTTGCTCGTGGCCATCCCGGGGGGTTTTTGGTGGTGGTCAGGGAGGGAGTGAGCGGTGGTGGAGCTTCAGTGTCGGTGGTTCCATGGATATGCCGAGAGAGAGAAGGAAAGAGATCCGAGAGGGAGAGAGAGACTTTCCAACTTTTTTTGATGGTAGATAAACGGTTAAGCGGTGGATTGCCATCTTCATTTGAGAACATGAAGCAGTTGAATTGGCTCGGCCTCTCTCGCAACGACTTGCGCGATGATATTTCGGGCACATTGTGGAATCCGAAGGATTTTGAATGGCTTTACCTGGAGTCATTTTATCTCAATGGCGTTCTCAATGTAAATTGTCTATTCAAACACAAGAACTTGAGATATTTATATTTGTCTTACAACAATATATCGTTCACCAAGTCATTCATCAATGCCACTCCATTGAAGCTTTACTTCTTATAATTGGATTCGTGCAACTTGACCGAGTTCCCACGATTTATAGGCTACTTAAGTGAATTGGTGCGGTTAGACCTACAACACAACAGAATCCAAGGGACCATTCCTAGATGGATGTGGAACAATAGCAAAGAATCTCTCAAGTATATAGATCTTTCTCACAATCTTCTAATCGGCTTCGAAAACAACCAGACCGATCATCTTTTGCCGAACTCGACATATCTTGACGTTAGTTATAACTTGCTAGAAACAACACTCCTTGTCCCACCACCCTCAGTCATGCTATACCACATCTCAAACAATTTCCTATTTAGGGAAATTCCAACATCCATTTGTGAAGTGAGCTCTCTCTGCTATGCCCGATTTGTCCGACAATGCTCTAAATGGCACACTTCCTCCTTGTTTGGGTAGTATTGGTCCTTTGATTGTATTGAATCTCGCGAGAAATAAATTCAAGGGCATGATTCCTCGCATTTACCTAGATGGTTGTTCATTGAGGATGATCGACCTAAGAGAAAACCGACTAAGAGGAATTTTTATGAGATCTTTAGGAAATTGCGGAATACTAGAGTATTTGAATCTCGGTGGCAACCAAATTAACGATACATTCCCATTTTGGCTATCGGAATTGGCCCACCTAAAAGTTATTGACTTGCTATCCAATATGTTGCATGGATCCATTAAAGATAATCTAAGCTAGCTTAACTTCACCAGTTTACACATCTCGGACCTATCTAGCAACAACTTCAATGGTGAACTTCCTTCCAAGTTGTTAAAGAGTTGCCACGCCATGAAGGTCATCGTTGGTCAAGATAAGTTCGCATATTTGAGTCTTTTTAAATGGCTTGATCTGTCTTCTGTTTTATTTGATGAAGGTATGGATTATGCGATGACATTAATGAGTAAGGGCACGGAAAGGGAATATGCGAAGATTCTGGATGTCCTCATGGCGATTGACTTCTCCAATAATAAGTTCGAAGGGTTCATTCCTGAACTCATTGGAGATCTAAAGTCACTTCGTATGCTCAACCTTTCAAACAACTTCCTCATTGGTAGCATCCCTCCTTCCTTGGCCAACCTAACAGTGCTTCAAATCACTAGATCTATCGCGGAACAAACTTGTGGGAGAGATTCCTCAACAATTAGCCTGCATCACATTTCTTTTGTTTTTTGTTGTCTCTCACTATCGTCTATTGGGACCCACACCACGTGAAACGCAATTTGGCACATTTAGGAGCAGTTCATTTGCGATGAATGATGGTTTGTGTGGCAATCCTCTGCCTAATAAATGCACAAATGGTGGTAACGCTCCACCACCACCATCTTTCGAAGTAGATAATGAAGAAGAGTGTCTATTCCACTTGGATTGGAGAATCGTGTTGGTTGGTGCTGGAGTCGGGTTTTTGGTTGGTATTGTGCTAGAGAACTTGATCATTGACGAGAAGAGTAGGTGGTTCTTGCACTACTCCGAGAGAATGGCAAATGGATGGAAAAGGTGAGGAAAGCTTTGGCAGACAAGAAAATATGCAGCTAGATACTTGATGCTCTGTGTTTAAGTAGCTTGTTGAGAACAATTACACATGCATGTCTGAAGATTCTAATCTATGTTTGTTTGCATAGTTCAGTATAATATTATGAAGATGCTGTTTTCTTGGTCATGAAACTTACAGTTCTTTAGATTCTTGGAGGAATGTCTGTCCATGGATACATCAGCAATGTAAGAATGTCTTGTTGTAATATTACTAGTCAAATGACTCAAGAATATAGAGCATCTAATCTAGGACTTGGTTTATCTATCTAGAATAAGAGCATTTTTTTGAAGCCTGTAAATACTGCCATTTAGAGACGTAATTAAGATAAGTTGATGCTAATGAAAAGCCAATTAATATACATAGTGGACGACGATGTAAAAAGTTTCGTTGTCCATGGAAACCAAGGAGATCGGTGTGAAAATTGTCATGATACTTAAGTAGAAAGGGCTTTCATTTGCTTCAATAATTTATTGTTTTCCCGGTTGTTCACGGGCTCAAATTGAAGATTTGTTCTCCACAATTTGAATGTACATTCAGATGAAATTTCATAATAGAAGATTACCGATTTGTGTCATGACAGGATATTCGGTTGTTTATGTCATTTTGTGGACATGGTTGATTACAAAGTGTTTATCATTAAAAATAAATGAAAATGTGTCATCCCATGTCAGTTCAAGCTAAGTCATATTGAGTTCGTGTTTTTCTCGGTAAATTTGTGTCGTGTTCGAGTTACGCTGATATCTAGGAATTGCCACTTCCCATGCTCTTCGAGGTATTAGCTTGCAATCAAAGTGAGTTACCAAGAGCTTTTGAAACTAAAATTTTAATCTAATATAAAAATGTTCGCTTAAAGAGCATACATTTAAATGAGTGATTTAGTTATATGAGTATAAATGTAAACATGAAATCTAACCAAACAACGATTTAAACAAAACTTTCTTATAATTTGTGCCAACTCTTTTAATGAGAATGACGAAAAATATGGAGACAGTGGAGACATAAAGGGTACGAAAGTGCATACCAATGAATTCTGAAAAGACCTTATTGTTTACTTTTTTTGAGTTTAACTGTTATTTAATACTCAACAGTCTGAATATTTAAAAACCTACACATATGAACCTTTCAATTTATTAAATCAATGAAAAGTTATTGTAATAGAACTTTGCGACTTTGAAATTCATTTTTGTCAAATCATCTTCTTAAGAATAATGCGAAAAAAATCCATATGACTCAACACATCTCGGCAATATTGAATAATCTATTACACGCATGAAATGGAAAATTCAAATGCGACACGTTGAGTCGGTGTTAAAAAAGGTTTGATGATTTCATGAAAAAAAATATTCTGCCATTTCATGTTGTTTTTCAATATAGAGTAGAATAAAAATTTGCTCCTCCCTCTTCTCCTTACCAAAAAAAAAAATTTACTCTTTTCTGCTGCTAATTCGCTTTCGAGCTTGATAAATGAATTAATTATGAAGTACATGTGATCCTCCATGACCTATCGATTCATAAAGAGAATGTCACGGACTTCTCGATGCTTAGTGAAGGGCAGGTCATAGAACAGAAATTAATGAAAATTGTAAAGTAATGGGCTACTCCATCCACGCAAAACTTTGGCCGGGAAGAGTCGGCTCCATGTTAAATCAAGTCCATGAACTTCTAATAAATCGAATCAAGTCTTTGAACTTTTATAATTTTTCTAATAAAGTCAAGCGTCCAACACCAATTCTGATAAATTAGAACTTACGTGGTTGTCGGACCATGTCAAAGTTCGAGCAGATAAGTCTATGCCAAAATGTGCGTCTTTATAGAATATTTAGTTTGAGTGTAATTATTCAACCTACGAGAAATTACATAAAATATCAAAATGCGTTTCTTCCACCTTGTTCAAAAGACACAAAGGAACCAATTTAAAAAATCAAAAGAAAGTTTTGTCCAGAAAGCTTCGTCTTTTACCGTCGTCCAAGATGTGAAAAGAGAAGGACAAAAAAAAATAATTTGATTAGAAAACTTGCTTGGAGTTCCAAAATGAGCAGTGCAGTGCCGTTTTGGTCCACCGTATGCTAACGGTAAAGTTTTACTTTTCCTCTCTTAATTCACAGTTTTTCTTTCAATCAAGTTCTTGAACTTTTAATTTAATTAATCAATTCCTTAAAAATCCTTTATTTTTAAGTACGACCTTTGGCACCAGTTCTGATAAATTCCATCTAGCATGGCTATCAAATCATGCTGAAGTATGACGTGAAAAATAACTAGCCTCGACAAACAAGGCACCATGGAAAATGACGTAAATGTTTTGTGACATTCCGAAATTTCCGCCAATTGGAATTTATTGAATAATTGAGTTTTATGAAATGTGCTCGCAGTAAATTTTCGCCCGGAACTGATCATTCCTGGGAATGCTAACCATTAGAGAAATGCTATTAGGGGAAGTTAAATTCGCACGACTAAAGAAAAATTCGATCATAAATGGATTTCGACCATTAAATCGCAGAAGTGATATTTTGAGCCACTGTTGGCCGATCCAAGGATAGTTAAGGGTTAGTTCGCCACTGTTATAGTAGTGGGTCGCGGGTGATTCCGTTGGACCACAAAACGACTTGATGAATGATCCTGAAATTATACCGAACGATCGTACCCCTCGGATCAAGTGATTGATCTTTGCGATTTTAATGACAATCGAGATCGTTACGTACCGAACGAACTTGTACGTGACTCGATTTAGTATCAGTCACGAGTCGATTCTGCGAATTTCCCTAGCAAGCTGCCCGTTAGCTCGAGAAACGCTCGAGTTGCGTTTAATAGAATTTAATTATTGAGTTTTCGCTCAAATTGGACACCGGAAAATTAGGAATTCACGACGAAACGCTAGGACCACGTTGCACGTGACACGTGTCAATTTTTGGTGCGCCTAAATTCTTCGGAAAAATTCGATTTGGGCAAGAAACGGAGAAAGTGACCAAAATACCCCTAGGATTTATTAAAGGGCATGTTTTATGGGCAAAGGGCATTTTGGTCATTTCGCCCTCAAATTTTGGATTGGACAATTTTGCCCTTGGACTTTTTGAGAAATTACAAGTATGCCCTTGGATATTTTGTGCAAGGATCGAATCTGGACCGTCGGATCAAGATTAGATCGAATCTGGACCATCGGATTAAAAATGTTTGAGAGGGGTATTTTGGTAATTTTTGCCTTTGGTCAAAATTGGACTAATTTAGTCCAATTTCTCTCCATTTTCCTCTTCCCCCGTGAGATCCCCCCCTTTTCTTTTTTTCCTTTGGTCGTGAGTTCCTTCTCCTCCATCGTGGGTTTTTATTGGCCATTTCTCCTCCACGCCGGCGCCACCGCTTCGCCGCCGCACGCCGGATCGCCTCCAAGCCACCGTCCACGCCACCCTCAAGCCACAACCACCCTCAAATCTCACCATCTCTCTCTTTTTCTCTCTCTCACCGTGAGCCACCCACGGCCGTGCAAGACCCACATCGCCGCCGGACCGTCGCCGCTCAAGCCGGACGCCGCCGTGAGTTCCCACCGTGTCCGAGATTGTGCCGCCGCTCCCCGTTCTAGCCGATTTAGTCTAGAACTAGGTAAGTCGCATCCTAAATCCGATTTAGGATATTGGGTATCGCCGGAAAAATTGGATTTTTAGGTTGAAATCGGAGTTATTTGGGCGAGGAATGTTGGGGTTTTAGGTCGGGATTGTGTGGCGGGCCTTGAGGATTAATTTGGGAACTTTTGGAGAACAATTTGAAGTGAAACAGCCACTGTGATTTACTGTTCACAAGCTGCGAATCACTGTTCACAGGGCTGTGGTGATGTGTTCGGGACGCAAGTTGGGTTTTTAGAACCGATATTGTATGGCGAGAAAGTTCCGTGAAGGATCGGAATTAATCCGACGCCATTTAGTGGGAGAAAAATTAGAATTTGTGTGTCAGAAGTGTTTTTAAATTATCATTAAGTTGGGGTGATTAAATTAAGTATGTTGTTGGGTAATTTATTGATTGGATATGCTAGTTGGGTGTCCACGTGAGTTAGATTAAATTGATTATTGATTTTGCCATGCCCTGTGCTGAATGTGCACGAGTTACGCGTGACTGATTGCGTGTATAGGCCACGTGTGATTGGCCAGTAGTGTATGATAAATGTATGTTGGGCATGTGCTTGATTGTGATTGTAGTGTGGTAAGTGAATGTGGAAAATGTGTGAAAGTGCGAAAGTGCAAGTTTGGGATCGAGCCGAGTATTCCAAACTCGGGTCGCGATCACGTAGGTATGTTGCATTTGGCACAAGCTGAGGCTTGGAAAAAGCAAGCATGAGAATCGGTCCGAGGCACGATTGCTCGGGTGAGACCGGGATTGAACCGAGGCATTACAAGCTCGGGTTTCAATCATGTAGGCCCGTTGCATTTGGCGCGGGCTGAGTTGAGATCGGGCCTGGAGCGTGTGATGCTCAGGTCGAGATTGGGCCTTGAGGCGTGAACGGGTACGCAGGCCGGATGTGGTGAATGATCGCAGTGTGCCTGGGGCGTGTACGTTAACGCGGGACACTGGCGAGGAATGTGGAAAGTGAGGATGAGAACGAAAGGAATGCACGACGTGGGAAAAATTGTATATGTGTGTGATTGCGAGTATTATGCATGTTACTTGAAATTTGGCGCATGTGATTGTGTTTGCGAAATTATCTGGAGGGTACATGATAGCCTAAGTGGGGTTTAGGGGTGAACTTACTGAGAAGTGTTCTCACGGTTGTTTCAACCAAACCATTTCAGAGCCTCCGCTTGAGCCATGATCATATTGAGACCGATTCGGGACCGTCGGATGAACAGACAGCTGAGGAGGATTCATGTGGTGATGCCGATGATAGTGAGTCAGAGTGGACGCCTCCGAGATGGCGTAGGGACTAGTTTTGGGAGCGAGGCAATAAATTGAGAGTGTCCCATTTTTGGATGATGCTGATCTAGGATGCTGATCCTTTTTGTATTTTGGAAGTTAATAGTTACTGGTTCGGTGTGCTTGTAAGAATAATGGATATTGTAAATATTATGGTGTAAGTTTGGCAATGAAAAGAAAAATGTATATTCTCCCTGATTGATTCCCCAGTTTCATTTTGTCCGGGATTAATGGTTATATCCGCTGAGGTCGTAAATCTCTAATGGCGATTTGAGGTCGGCGATAACCTGGGACGTTGCCCTAAACGACCATGCGGGATGTCGCGGGCTCGGCGGGAGTTCGGGGCGTGACATGTTTTCCTTTGCGGACATGCCACCGTTAATATTTTGCCTCCACGGGAGAGACCAAGGGTCGACAAAGTGACAATTAAGATCAAGTATACGATGTATGTCTTGCCATGCTATAGTATTAGGAGATGGGTTTATCAAGAGGATTCCGAAGTCTGCCATGGGATGTTACTCTTGGACTAATCACAAAATACTCAACATATTGCCTCTCACTGCCTTCCTTTTTCGAATAATCTTAATATTTATAAGCAAATTGTGGTAATTTTTTTGGCAAAAAGGGAAAGAAATGGTCGCATATCCACGAGGTGGAAATTTCAGGTCGAATTCTCATGCCGTGATGGATGGGTTCATGTGCAATCATGACTGCGTGTTTTAACGCGGCATCTCGTTTCTTTTTCCACATATAGGCCAAAATTGAGAGACCCGCAAAAAAAAGCTAGTGTTTTAACATATGATTGTACTTCAGACCAAAAAAAAAATGATTGTACTAATCGTGCATTATCTATAAAATTATTGAATACAACATGTATCTAATCTTTGTTTTATTTTCTATTTAGTCGGTGCACTTGTAATTGCTACATAGAACCACCAAGGTGGCGGTTTAGATGGCCAGAAGTTTTCTTCTCTCCTTGTAGTATTGGGTTCAAGCCTTATTGGAAGCACTCTATAAGTAAAATCCTGATTGGATCAGGTCGATATGAGGGAGTGCGCCCTTAAGATTGCCTTGGAAAATGAACTCATCGAGGTATGCGAAAGCTAATTTAGATATCACTTCACCGCTAAATTACGAAAACAAAAAAAATGTTACATAGAAGTTGATTGTTGTGGGGTTGATTGGTTGAACTCAAAAGTCAAGTTGCAAAGCTGAAACCTAGATTAGGAAGCGAGGTACAAAAAAATTACTATGCCCCGACTTTTGTTTTTAAACCTTAGATATGCATGAACAAATGGGGTCCTTGTGCCAGATTACGTTGAGAAGACGTGCGTGACATGCAAGTTGAAGTGGCCATCTCATATTCTCCCCTCAATTAGTGGAAGACTTGGAAGACAACTTTCGAGTCAAGGGTCTGGTTGACGTCTTATGCCAAAGGCGGACTCAATGATGAAATGCAACGTCGACTTCACTTACACGACGTGCATTTTGAATTTTTGATCAATAAGGTGTAGCAAGTGCCTCAAATTTTCCTCTTTAAAGCAGAAGAGATCCATGGTCCGAATCTTGACCCTTAAGATAAAGTGAGGGAAAAGTAACTTGCATGAAATTTCACTGGCCCTTGTCCTGTTACTTCTTTTGAAAAACGCAGCAGGCAAGAAATGCACCGGCTAAGTCATCCCATTAACTTCGACCAAAAAACAGAAAAAGTCATCCCATGAACATAAATTAACTCCAATATTATCATTAAAAATGACTGAAAATGTGTCATCCCGTGTCAGTTCAAGCTAAGTCATATTGAGTTCGTGTTTTTCTCGGTAAATTCGTGTCGCGTTCGAGTTACGTTGATATCTAGGAATTGCCACTTCCCATGCTCTTCCAGGCATTAGCTTGCAATCAAAGTGAGTTACCAAGAGCTTTTGAAACTAAAATTTTAATCTAATATAAAAATGTTCGCTTAAAGAGCATACATTTAAATGAGTGATTTAGTTGCATGAGTATAAATGTAAACGTGAAATCTAACCAAATAACGATTTAAACAAAACTTACTTATAATTCGTGCCAATTCTTTTAATGAGAATGACGAAAAATATGGAGAAAGTGGAGACATAAAGGGTACGAAAGTGCGTACCAATGAATTCTGAAAAGACCTTATTGTTTACTTTTTTTTTGAGTTTAACAGTTATCTAATACTTGTGGCAAAAAAAAAAACACAGTTATTTAATACTCAACAGTCTGAATATTTAAAAACCTACACAGATGAACTTTTCAATTTACTAAATCAATGAAAAGTTATTGCAATAGAACTTTGTGACTTTGAAATTCATTTTTGTCAAATCATCTTCTTAAGAATAATGCGAAAAAAAAATCCATATTACTCAACACGTCACGGCGATATGAATAATCTATTACATGCATGAAATGGAAAATTCAAATGCAACATGCTGAGTCGTCGTTATAAAAGGTTTGATGATTTCATGAAAAATAATATTCTGCCATTTCATGTTGTTTTTCAATATAGAGTTGTGACATTCCGAATTTCGACCCATTTTTGGGATTTATAAAACGCGTAATTTGTCAGTGTGCTTATAGTAAAATCTCGCCCGGGAACTGATCACTCCCGGTTATCATTTTAAATTAGAGATTTCGCTAGAATAGCACTCGATCAAATTTGACCGTTATTTAGACCCCGAACTTGGCAGTCGATTTTCGAGAGTTTCAGGATGAAATAAATTGGATGGTGTCAATATTATGGTAACCAGCGTTGAGATTGTCAGGAATAGTGGAAAAAGGGGAGTTTTTGACCAAGTGCAAATTTGGACTAGTAGACCTCTCTCGCTATAGTTTGATTTAATTAATTTGGCTTTTGTCCCTTTTTATATGCGAGGCTTATTTCGTACCGGTAGATCGTTTTCGATTTTAAATTTGGGCCTTCGAATCGCATTTAATATTTGAATGTTCAAATATTTCTTAATTCTATTTTTCTCTCTCTCTTTCTTTCTCTCTCTCTCCTCCCCCTCTGCCGCGCCAGCTACGCGCACGTCTCCCCGCGCGCACGTCCCTTCCTCCCCTAGCCATGCAGACCCCTTACGTCTTCTCTCTCTCTCTCTCTCTCTCTCTCTCTCTCTCTCTCTCTCTCTCTCTCTCCTTCTTTTTCTCTCTTTTTCCCCCTGCCGCGCACGTCGTGCCCGCATGCACGTCCACCCCCTGACACACACACTCTCTCTCTCTCTCCTCTTCCTTCTTCTTCTCCTTCTCTTCTCTCTCTCTTCCCTTTTTCTTTTCCTCTTCTTTAGTTTTCTTCCTCCCCCGAACGAGCCGCGTCTGGTCTCTGCTCTGTCCGATGCCGGCCCTCTCGTCAACAATCGCCGCTCACCGGACTGATCTCCGCCGCTTGTCGCCAATGTGCGCCGTCTGACCGCCACCTCTGATTTGCCGCCGCGCCGTCGCCGCCACTGAAGCCCAACTCTCCTCCTCCGCGGCCCCTTTCAGCCTCTGTCCGGCGCCGCCGCCTGATCGCTGAGCGCCGCCGCCATCGCCAGCCAACTCGACCGCCGCCGCGCTGTCAGCCAGCCGACCGTCCTCTTCCCCCTTCGCGCATGCAGCAGCTCGTCGCCGCGCCCGCCATGGCCGAGCCTCCTCAAGCCGCCGACCAGCTCGCCCGTCGCTCCGCCCGTCCGCCATGCCGCCCCGACCGCCGCCGGTTCGAGCCCCCTCAGCCTCCATCTCCCTCTCCCTCTCGCCTCGCCACCCCGACCGGCTGTTCTCTTCCCCTCCCTCTGCGCGAGCAGCAACTCGCCACTGCGTTTGCCGAGGCCAAACTCCGCCAGCCGCCGGCGAGCTCGCCCGGCCACTCACCCAGCACTGCCGCCCAGCCAGTCGCCGCCACCGTCGCCTAGCAACTCCTCCCCTCCCCATGTTCGCACATGCAGCGAGCCCGTCGCCGCGGCCGCCGCATGCCCAGCCGGCGCCGTCGTCGGCCACGGCCGCGCCGCCCTGCCGTCCAGCCAGCCCGTTGCTCGTCGGTAGTCCCGTCGTCGCCGCCCGCCGCAGCCGTCGGCCAGCCAGCCTGACCAGCCGCTGCTCGGGGCATGGCCGAGTTGCCTCGGGGGTGCCCGTCGCCGTGCCCGGGCTTGCCCAAGCCGTGGCCGGCCTGTTGCCCACGCGACAAGGCCATGCGCCCGCTCGCCCGTCGTGGCCCATCGCCGTGCCCGTCGCCTGTCCAGTCGGCCCGGCGCCCGGCGCGTCGCCCGTTCAACCAGGCACATTGCCCGTCCGCGCCCGCGCCCGTGCCCGCTCCCGCGCCCGCGCCCGCGCCCATGCCCGCACCTGCGCCCGTGCCCAGCCGTGGCCGAGGGCTGTGCCCGTGGCCGATCGTCGTGGCCGAGCCCCGCGCCCGCGTGGCCCACGCCCGCGCCTAGTCGGTACTGTTCACCCGGGCTATTTTAGGCCCGAATCGACTTTTCCCAAGCCAAAACTTTGTAAGTGACTTCCTAAACCCTACCTAGTATTTTGGGTATTATTAGACTTGTCTCGGGCTAGAACGGTTAGGGCATGTCTTAATTTAATTATATTATGATACATTTGTGTTATTTGAATTGGACCAAAATGATATGCTTGATTTGGGTGAATGTACTTGACCGAGTTGGATGGTTTTGAGTGCTTATTAGTGGCTATTGTAGGTGAGTCAATGATTGGCTGTTGTGGCATTCGCGGATAAATTGGATGCTCGTATGTGGCCGATTGAATGTCGAATTTGTGGGTTGGTGTGGCGTGTCATGAATTGGATTGAATTGTGATTATGGATTGCTTGGTGTAATTGGCGTGATATTGATCGAATTGAATGGCGTGTGCTTGTAATTGGTGTAATTTGTGTGCTTGCCTGTCAATTTTTAAGCCCGGATCGATCGGAGGGCTACGAACTTGGGACGTGTTGACGGCGGTCCGTGTGAAGGCATGAATGGCCGATGGGGCAATTGGATGCGGGCTTGAGACGTGTTGACGGTGGCCCGTTAAGGGTGTGATAGATCGGGACGTGTTTACGTCGGTCATTGGAATGACTTGATTGTGTGGCTTGGGACGTGTTAACGGCTGCCACTTGTATGGTATGATTGATATGGCCTGGGACGTGTTGATGGCGGCCATTGGATTTGATCGAATTGTGCGGCTTGTGAGCCCGTGAGGGGAAAGTTGGTTGGACACGTGCATGCGACTTGAGTGTGATTGAAATGGCTGGTTATGTGTGACTGAATTGGCTGGTTGAGTGTGTGATTGGATTGGCTGGTTGAGCGTGTGATTGGATTGGATGGTTGAGCGTGTGCTTGAAGTGTCTGGTTGAATGTGTGGTCTAATTAGTAAGGTGAATTGCATGCGAGTGTGGTTGGTGTTTGAGCAATTGCGATGTACTATTTAGTTACTATTATTGCATTACCATGTTATGACTAACGTGCAATGTTGGCATGGGCTTGATGACGAGGTAAGTTCAATAATGCGAATTATATATCTCTTGGGGTAGATTGCATGTACGACTTGTCTGGGTACGCATTGGCCTACGTGGGGTATAGGGGGTTGCTTATTGAGACTCATTCTCACGGTTATTATATAACCATTTCAGATTCGCAATCATGAGGGATTGAAGACGCTTCAAGGGTATCTCGGAGATCGAAGACGAGTCAAGTACTCGGTATTTTGAGTTCCCCTTTTTGTAGAGGAGTTAAGTTTGCGAACCATTGCTCTTTGAGGAATATGGTTCCGTTGTTGTGGCCTAGTTTAGGGAATTGTCTTTTGTGGATGTCGTATGTATCTATCAAGTATAGGAAATTACAGTTATTCGTTTATTGCTATTGCTGCCCATTGTCATTATTAATTGTCCGGGTTATTTCTATTTGTTTCCGCGCGTGCTTAATCTCTAATGTTTGGGTTGGGTCGGCGACGTGCCTGGGACGTCGCATTTAATGATCGACCATCGAGGGGTGTCGCGAGCTCGTTAGGGTTCGGGGCGTGACATCCCGCTGATTTGGTATTAGAGCAAGGTCAGCTCGAACCAAGATGGTCGAAGCCTGGAGTGATAAGGAGCGATGACTTTGGGGTAGTCAATTAGGGAAACTTGCTGGCCATGCGTTACCCAGACTGTGTGATTGTTGAATGATTTGATGCAATAATATGTGAGGTGCAGGTGCGTCAGGACTTGAGGTTAGTGCACAATCCCTGTTCTTTGTGATTGAGTGATGTTGTGATTGATTGCCTGCTTAGTGAATTGTTGCGATTCATTGCCTAGGGTTTTAGACTGGTATAGTTGGCCTAGGTCTTTAATTCTCGTGGAGAATTATAGCAGGTAAGTGGATGGTGTGAACCCTGCGAGTATGAGTAGCCGAGGAAGAGGTCGAGGTCGAGGTCTTGTAGGTCCGCAAGTTGGAGTTGTGGGGGATCCCAGATGAGATGAGATTTTGAGGGCACTCGAGAAAGTGGGAATTTTAATGGGAAGGCAAACTGAGGAGCGAAATGCTATTGTTGCTACCGATGCTGAGACCACTGTTGTTGTCGCCAATGGAAATAACGAGAATCATGGGCATAATGGAATTGTTGGGAATCAAGATTGAGGACAAGTTAATGCAGTCAGATAGACGCGTCAGCTGGTGGGATAATATTTGAAATTGAAACCTCTGGTGTTCGATGGGAAAAAGGTGACCCTGAGGCTACATTACTTTGGACATAGGACTTAAAAATAAAAAGGGCTTTTGAGGTATTCGGGTGCACTGGTGAGGAGAAAGTGACCCTGACTATATACCAACTCTAAGGGAATGCAAAGGATTGGTAAGAGGGCCCCCGAAGTAGGATATTTCAAAGGGCATATTTCTAAGCTGGAATATTGTTGTCGAGGCTTTTATGGAGAAGTTCGTTCAGAGAGTGTGCGAGGACAGAAAATGACATAGTTCCTTCGACTTCGCTAAAATCGGATGTCTGTCGATCAGTACAAGGTCAAGTTTGTAAGGTTGCCTAAGTACGCACCAAGGATGGTTAAGGACCGCGAGGATAGGACAAGGAGGTTTCGGATGGATTGGAACCGGAATTCCGCAATAAGTTGGTACTTTTGGGGCTTAAGGGATTTCAATGAGTTGTATGAGAGAACTCGATGGTTGACACGGATATGAGTGAAAGGACTGCCGCTTCTGGATCGCAGTACGCGCCGGCTAGGGACAATAGGAACTATGGAAAGAGGCCTATGATAGAGAATATGAGACTTGTCCCTCTGGTAAGGAAGAACTCTGGAAAACCGAACTACTACTCCAACGCCGCACGTCGGTCTTACGGAAAGAGGCATAGGTTTGACCATTGCCAAGGTAGAAGTGGAGCATGTTGTGGATGTGGACAGTAAAGTCACCAAGCGAGAAATTGTTGAACTGACAGGTTAGGTCACTAATGCAATCACAACAGCCGCAGGTAGGACATTAAGCGAGAACTGCCCCGCAGACTAATCAGAATTGGCTAAGAACGTAAGGAAAAGTGTAGTGGCTGAGAAGGAAGGGAAGGATATGCCTTGAAGGTCTAGGTGCGTTATGAGATAGTATTGGGTACAGTAGGAGATGATTTTGAAGTTATCGCCCGAGTGGTCATGAGACTTAAAATCAATTTTTATAAGGAATCGGCGCCATCGGTTTAAGGATTTATGGATTGCTGATGATATTCTTGGACGAGTTGGGAAGGATGAGTGTTGCTTAGGAATTACAGATTTTGTAAAGAACCGATGTGAGTTGTTTTTGGGAGACTGTTGGATTGAAATTGGATGGATTGAGCTTTGTCTTTGAGGTGTAAAAAGATAATTAAATTGTGACCGATTAGTTGGTTGAGGAATCAAGGCTAAAGGACATAGCCGAGGTGCGTAATCTTCCCGATGTCTTTCCTCAGGAATTGCCGAGATTGCCACCTGTTAGGAGAGTCGAGGTTGTGATTGAGTTGGCCCTAGGGACAAAACCGATCTTGGGAACGCTCTACAAGATGTCACTGTCAGAATTGAAGGAATCGAAAGTCCAAATACGGGAGTTACTGGATGAAGGTTTTATTCGTCTGAGTGGGTCTCCATGGGGAGCGCCAGTTTTATTCGTGAGAAAGAAGGACGGATCGTTAAGGTTATATATTGACTACAGACAGTTGAATCACGTGACTATTAAGGATAAACACCTGTTGCCAAGGGAAAATGACCGGTTCGACCAGTTACAAGGGGCATCAATATTTTGTAGTATCGACTTAAGGACTGGTTATCACCAATTGAGAATTAAGAAGAAAGATGTGCCGAAGTCGGCATTTAGGACGAGGTATGGACACTATGAGTTTACGGTGATGCTGTTTGGACTGGAAAACTCCCCTGCAGCCTTATGGATTAAATGAATGGGGTATTCAAGAAATTTTGGATCAGTTTTGTGATCATGTTTATAGATGATATTCTGGTGCATTTGAAGAGTTCCATCGAACACGAGGTACATTTGGAAAAGGTTCTACGGATCCTAAAGGAACATGCACTCTTTGCTAAGTTCAGCAAGTGTGAATTCTGGCTTCACTGAGTAGCGTTCTTAGGACATGTGGTATCTGATGAAGGAATTGCAGTGGACCTGGCAAAGACTGAAGCCGTCACGAGTTGACCGAGACTGACAACGGTAATCGAGGTTCAGTGTTTCTTGGATCTGGCAGGTTATTACAGACGTATCGTGGAAAAATTTTTAGCATTAGTGATACTGTGGACGCGGTTGCTAGAGAAGGAAACGAAATTTGAATGGACGGATGAGTGCAAAAGGAGTCTTCAGGATTAAAATAGAGCTTGACGATCACGCCAATGTTGACGGTCCCGTCAGGTCTGGGAGGATATGAAATTTTGAGTGACGCGTCGTTAAGGAGATTGGGATGAGTGCTAATGCAACACGGGAAAGTAGTGGTGTACACATCATGTCAATTGGGCCACATAAGCTGAATTAACCAACGCATGATTTGGAATTAGCCACAGTTATTTTCGCTCTTAAGATTTGGAGGCATTACCTGTGTGGAGAGGAAATTCAGATTTATATGGACCATCAAAGTCTAAGGTACTTGCTCTCCTAAAGGGAGCTAAACATGAGACAGCGCCGTTGGATGGAACTCCTGAAGGACTATGACTGCAATATTATGTATCGACCTGAAAAGGCTAATAAGGTAGCGGATGCACTGAGTTGGAAATCGATCATCGCGCATATGATGGTTAAGGAATGAACTCTGTTGGAGGGAGTTCGAGATTCGGGATTTAAATTTGAAGTAAGTCATGTTTCAAGTCTACTTGCCACATTGAGGATTGAACCGGAGATCCAAAATAAGATTAAGGCTTTACAGTCGACGGACCTAGAAATTCAAAAGATTCTGAGTATGGACGTTACAAGGAGGAAATCGGAATTTTAGGTGTTCGAGGATGGGATTCTGAAGTGCCGCGGACGGTTGGGAGTACCTAGTGATGCAGAACTTAAGGAGGAGATTCTGTCTAAAGTACATTATAGTAATTATAGTATTCACCCGGGTAGTACGAAAATGTGTCAGAACTTACGGCAGCATTATTGGTGGAAAGGCATGAAAGTGGAGGTGGCCAAGCATGTGGCTAAGTGTTTAACATGCCAACAAGTGAAGGCGCAATATTGCCAGCGGGGGGAAATGTTGCAGCCATTGGAAATTCTCGAGTGAAAATGGGAACACATCACGATGGACTTTGTAATGGGATTACCGAGAAGTCAAAGGGGGTCATGATTCAATTTGGGTGATAGTTGATTGGTTGACAAAGTCAGCATATTTCTACCGGTGCGAAAGGATTTCACCTTGGAAAGGTATGCCGATTTGTATGTGCGACACATAGTCCTTCTTCAGGGAGTACTAGTGACGATCACTTCGAACCGTGATCAAAAAATTTACTGCCGTCTTTTGGAAAAGTTTTCATACGGCATTAGGAACGAAGTTACAGTTCAGCACGGCCTATCATCCTCAGACGGATGGTTGGTTTGAAAGGACAATTCAGGCTTTGGAGGATATGTTATGAGCATGTGTATTGGATTTTAAAGGAAGTTGGGAGGAACAGTTGCATTTGGTTGAATTCGCCTACAACAATAGCTATCATCAGAGTATCAAATGGCACCGTTTGAAGCATTGTATGGCAGAGCTTACAGAACACCGGTTGGTTGGGATGAAGTTGGTGAGAGGAGTATTACGGGTTCAGAGTTAGTACAACAGTCGATTGAGACAGTCAGGGTTATCCGGGATAGACTCGGAACTGCGCAGAGCTGCCAAAAGAGTTATGCAGACCGGAGACGTAGGCCTTTGGAGTTTTAAGTAGGGGACCACGTATTCCTCAAAGGTGTCACCTATGAGAGGATTATCTCGATTTGGTAGGAAAGAGAAGTTGAGCCCGAGGTACGTGGGTTCATTTGAGGTCTTAGAGAGAATAGGCACCTTGGCTTATCGTCTTGCACTACCGCCATATTTGCCTCAAGTACATATTGTATTCCACGTGTCTATGTTGAGGAAGTACGAACCGGACCTGACTCACGTGCCGAGCTATGAAGAAATAGACGTGAACGACAGGGTGTTGTACGTGGAAAAGTTAGTTCAAACCGAGGAAAGAATACAAAGAGAATTGCGAAACAGGAAAATTCCGGTGGTCAAGGTATTTTGGAAGCATCATGGGACCGAAGGTGCGACATGGGAAAGCGAAGAGTTGATGCGATACCGATACCCCCCATTTGTTTGGATAGTTGGATTGGATCGTAAATTTCGAGGACGAAATTTTTGTAAGGGGGAAGAGTTGTGACATTCCGAATTTCGACCCATTTTTGGGATTTATAAAATGCCTAATTTGTCAGTATGCTTATAGTAAAATCTCGCCTGAGAACTGATCACTCTCGATTATCATTTTAAATTAGAGACTTCGCTAGAATTGCACTCGATCAAATTTGACCGTTATTTAGACCCCGAACTTAGCAGTCGATTTTCGGGATTTTCAGGATGAAATAAATTGGACGGTGTCAATATTATAGTAACCAGCGTTGAGATTGCCAGGAATAGTGGAAAAAGGGGAGTTTTTGACCAAGTGCAAATTTGGACTAGTACACCTCCCTCGCTATAGTTTGATTTAATTAATTTGGCCTTTGTCCTTTTTTATATGCGAGGCTTATTTCGGACCGGTAGATCGTTTTCGATTTTAAATTTGGGCCATCGAATCGCATTTAATATTTGAATGTTCAAATATTTCTTAATTCTATTTTTCTCTCTCTCTCTTTCTTTCTCTCTCTCTCTCTCCTCCCCCTCTGCCGCGCCAGCTACGCGCACGTCTCCCCGTGCGCACGTCCCTTCCTCCCCTAGCCATGCAGACCCCTTACGTCTTCTCTCTCTCTCTCTCTCTCTCTCTCTCTCTCTCTCTCTCTCCTTCTTTTTCTCTCTTTTTCCCCCTGCCGCGCACGTCATGCCCGCATGCACGTCCACCCCCTGACACACTCTCTCTCTCTCCTTTTCCTTCTTCTTCTCCTTCTCTTCTCTCTCTCTTCCCTTTTTCTTTTCCTCTTCTTCAGTTTTCTTCCTCCCCCGAACGAGCCGCGTCTGGTCTCTGCTCCGTCCGATGCCGGCCCTCTCGTCGACAACCACCGCTCACCGGACTGACCTCTGCCGCTCGTCGCCACCGTGCGCCGTCCGACCGCCACCTCCGACCTACCGCCGCGCCGTCGCCGCCACTGAAGCCCAACTCTCCTCCCCCGCGGCCCCTCTCAGCCTCTGTCCGGCGCCGCCGCCTGACCGCTGAGCGCCGCCGCCATCGCCAGCCAACTCAACCGCCGCCGCGCTGTCAGCCAGCCGACCGTCCTCTTCCCCCTTCGCGCATGCAGCAGCTCGTCGCCGCGCCCGCCATGGCCGAGCCTCCTCAAGCCGCCGACCAGCTCGCCCGTCGCTCCGCCCGTCCGCCATGCCGCCCCGACCGCCGCCGGTTCGAGCCCCCTCAGCCTCCATCTCCCTCTCCTCTCGCCTCGCCACCCCGACCGACTATTCTCTTCCCCCTTCCCTCCGTGCAAGCAGCAGCTCGCCACTGCGTCTGCCATGGCCAAACTCCGCCAGCCGCTGGCGAGCTCGCCCGGCCACTCACCCAGCACTGTCGCCTAGCCAGTCGTCGCCACCGTCGCCTAGCAACTCCTCCCTTCCCCTTGTTCGCACATGCAACGAGCCCGTCGCCGCGGTCGCCGCATGCCCAGCCGGCGCCGTCGTCAACCACAGCCGCGCCGCCCTGTCGTCCAGCCAGCCAGTTGCTCGCCTGTAGTCCCGTCGCCGTCGGCCGCCGCAGTCGTCGGCCAGCCAGCTTGACCAGCCGCTGCTCGGGGCATGGCCGAGTTGCCTCGGGGGTGCCCGTCACCGTGCCCGGGCTTGCCCAAGCCGTGACCGGCCTGTTGCCCACGCGACAAGGCCATACGCCCGCTCGCCCGTCGTGGCCCATCGCCGTGGCCGTCGCCCGGGTGCGTCGCCCGGCGCGTCGCCTGTTCAACCAAGCGCATTGCCCATCCACGCCCGCGCCCATGCCCGCTCCCACGCCCGCACCCGTGCCCGCGCCCGCGCCTGCGCCAGTGCCCAACCGTGGCCGAGGGCTGTGCCTGTGGCCGATCGCCGTGGCCGAGCCCCGCGCCCGTGTGGCCCACGCCCGCGCCTAGTCTGTACTGTTCACCCGGGCTATTTTAGGCCCGAGTCGACTTTTCCCGGGCCAAAACTTTATAAGTGACTTCCTAAACCCTACCTAGTACTTTGGATATTATTAGACTTGTCTCGGGCTAGAACGGTTAGGGCGTGTCTTAATTTAATTATATTATGATATATTTGTGTTATTTGAATTGGACCAAAATGAAATGCTTGATTTGGGTGAATGTACGTGACCGAGTTGGATGGTTTTGAGTGCTTATTAGTGGCTATTGTAGGTGAGTCAATGATTGGCTGTTGTGGCATTCATGGGTAAATTGGATGTTCGTATGTGGCCGATTGAATGTCGAATTTGTGGGTTGGTGTGGCGTGTCATGAATTGGATTGAATTGTGATTATGGATTGCTTGGTGTAATTGGCGTGATATTGATCGAATTGAATGGCGTGTGCTTGCCTGTCGATTTTTAAGCCCGGATCGATCAGAGGGCTACGGACTTTGAACATGTTGACGGCGGTCCGTGTGAAGGCATGAACGGCCGATGGGCCAATTAGATGCGGGCTTGAGACGTGTTGACGATGGCTCGTTAAAGGTGTGATAGACCGGGACGTGTTTACGTCGGTCATTGGAATGACTTGATTGTGTGGCTTGGGACGTGTTGACGGTGGCCATTGGATTTGATCGAATTGTGCGGCTTGTGAGCCCGTGAGGGGAAAGTTGGTTGGACACGTGCATGCGACTTGAGTGTGATTGAAATATCTGGTTATGTGTGACTGAATTGGCTGGTTGAGCGTGTGATTGGATTGGCTGGTTGAGCGTGTGATTGGATTGGATAGTTGAGCGTGTGCTTGAAGTGGCTGGTTGAATGTGTGGTCTAATTAGTAAGGTGAATTGCATGTGAGTGTGGTTGGTGTTTGAGCAATTGCGATGTACTATTTAGTTATTATTATTGCATTACCATGTTATGACTAACGTGCAGTGTTGGCATGGGCTTGATGAAGAGATAAGTTCAATAATGCGAATTATATATCTCTTGGGGTAGATTGCATGTACGACTTGTCTGGATACGCATTGGCCTACGTGGAGTATAGGGGGTTACTTATTGAGACTCGTTCTCACGGTTATTATATAACCATTTCAGATTCGCGATCATGAGAGATTGGAGACGCTTCAAGGGTATCTCGGAGATTGAAGACAAGTCAAGTACTCGGTATTTTGAGTCCCCCTTTTTGTAGAGGAGTTAAGTTTGCAAACCATTGCCCTTTGAGGAATGTGGTTCCGTTGTTGTGGCCTAGCTTAGGGAATTGTCTTTTGTGGACGTCGTATGTATCTATCAAGTATAGGAAATTACAGTTATTCGTTTATTGCTATTGCTGCCCATTGTCATTATTAATTGTCCGGGTTATTTCTATTTGTTTCCGCGCGTGCTTAATCTCTGATGTTTGGGTTGGGTCGGCGACTTGTCTGGGATGTCGCATTTAATGATCGACCATCGAGGGGTGTCGCGAGCTCGTTAGGGTTCGAGGCGTGACAAGAGTAGAATAAAAATTTGCTCTTTTCTGCTGCTAATTCGCTTTTGAGCTTGATAAATACATTAATTATGAAGTACATGTGATCCTCCATGACCTATCGATTCATAAAGAGAATGTCACGGACTTCTCGATGCTTAGTGAAGGGCATGTCATAGAACAGAAATTAATGAAAATTGTAAAGTAATGGGCTACTCCATCCACGCAAAACTTTGGCCGGGAAGAGTCGGCTCCATGTTGAACTAGGGAAAAAAGAAGGAAAGGATAAAAGGGTTGATTTGAAAAACTTGCCTGGAATTTCAAGGTGAGTGGTGTGAACTTCCGTCCACTATCTTTTAAAGGGAAAATTTGACTCTTAATTTATGCGCTTTTTTTGGTTAAGGTCTTCAACTTTCAATTGAGTCTAGCCCCTAGCACCAATTTTAATTAATTTGAACCGATGTATCAATTGGACCATTTCAGCGTATGAAGTGGGAAAGAAAAACTTGCTCCTGTGGACTAGTGCAAAAAAGCGTTTCCTCAAGAGAATATGTAGGTTGATTTTAATTATTCAGTCCACATAAAACTTATGTAAAGTGCCAAAATGCGAGTCCTTATTTTCCACCTTCTAAGGACACAAAGGTCCATGGAACCAATTAAAGGAACTAAAAGAAAGCTTTGTCTAAGAAGCTTATATAAAGTGCCAAAATGCGCGTCCTTATTTTTGGTCCACTATCTCTTAAAAGGTAAAATTCTTTAATGTATGCATTTTTTCAAGCAAGTCCTTTGTTGCCGAAGTGCACATCCTAACAATAAATTCAGATTGAGCGTAGTTATCGAGTCTACATGAAGTTTATATACAGCGCCAAAAATATGCACCCTTTCCACTAAGGTACCGACTTAGATGACAATAGAGTTTTCTCATCTCGTTATGATTTTGGGTTCAAATCCTTAGAGAGTACTCCAAGGGTAAAATTATTATGAGAAAATGTGTTCATGAAACCGCTTGGGGAGATGGAATAGTTAAGTTACGCGAAAGCTAGCTCAAGTACTACCGAATTGGCCATGTACCAAAAAAACAAAAATGTGCCCCTTATTTTCCCCCTTGTTTAAAAGACACAAGGGAACTAAGTAAAAGAAATGAAAAGAATATTTTATCTAGGAAGCTTTTGTCCCAATCTGTTGTACAGAGAATAAAAGAAAAGGAAAAAGAAATTGATCAAAATACTTGACTGGAATTCTAAATAGCAGTGCTCTGTTTGTCCATCATTTGTTAAGGGTAATTCGACTTTTCGTCCTTTTAACTTATGAATTTATTTTTTTTTCAATCAAGTCCGTGAACTTCTAATTAATCTAATCAAGTCTTTGAACTTTTATAATTTTTCTAATCAAGTCAAGCGTCCAACACCAATTCTGATAAATTAGAACTTACGTGGTTGTCGGACCATGTCAAAGTTCGAGCAGATAAGTCTATGCCAAAATGCGCGTCCTTATAGAATATTTAGTTTGAGTGTAATTATTCGACCAGCGAGAAACTACATAAAATATCAAAAAGAAAAAGCCACCAAAAATCCCAAACTTTGCCCCCTGTGACACATTCACCCCGAACTTTTTTTTGTGACACCAAAAACCCCAAACTTTGCTTTTTGTGACACATTTACCTCAATGTATTTAGTCCACGGGCATTTTTATCTTTTTTTCTTTTCCTTTTTTTTTTCTTTCCGGCGAGGGTCGCCCTCGCCGAATCCGACGAGGGCTACCCTCGCTCGACGCCGGCGAGGGGGCCCTCGCAGGAAAGAAAAAAAAGAGAAAAATCAGAAAAGACGAAAATGCCAATGGACTAAATACATTGGGATAAATATGTCACAAAAAGTAAAGTTTGGGATTTTTGGTGTCATAAAAAAAGTTCGGGGTAAATATGTCACAGGGGACAAATTATTCAGACCTACGAGAAACTACATAAAATATCAAAATGCGTTTCTTCCACCTTGTTCAAAAGACACAAAGGAACCAATTTAAAAAATCAAAAGAAAGTTTTGTCCAGGAAGCTTCGTCTTCTACCGTCGTACAAGACGTGAAAAGAGAAGGACAAAAAAAAATAGATTAGAAAACTTGCTTGGAGTTCCAAAATGAGCAGTGCAGTGCCGTTTTGGTCCACCGTATGCTAACGGTAAAGTTTTACTTTTCCTCTCTTAATTCACACTTTTTCTTTCAATCAAGTTCTTGAACTTTTAATTTAATTAATCAATTCCTTAAAAATCCTTTATTTTTAAGTCCGACCCTTTGGCACCAGTTCCGATAAGTTCCATCTAACGTGGCTATCAAACCATACTGAACTATGACGTGAAAAAGAACTAGCCTTGACAATCAAGGCACCATGAAAAATGACGTAAATGTTTTCCTTTACGAACATGCTACCGTTAAGATTTTGCCTCCACGGGAGAGACCAAGGGTCGACAAAGTGACAATTAAGATCAAGTAAACAATGTATGTCTTGCCATGCTATAGTATTAGGAGATGGGTTTATCAAGAGGATTCCGAAGTCTGCCATGGGATGTTACTCTTGGACTAATCACAAAATACTCGACATATTGCCTCTCACTGCCTTCCTTTTTTGAATAATCTTAATATTTATAAGCAAATTGTGGTAATTTTTTTGGCAAAAAGGGAAAGAAATGGTCGCATATCCACGAGGTGGAAATTTCAGGTCGAATTCTCATGCCGTGATGGATGGGTTCATGTGCAATCATGACTGCGTGTTTTAACGCGGCATCTCGTTTCTTTTTCCACAGATAGGCCAAAATTGAGAGACCCGAAAAAAAAAGCTAATGTTTTAACATATGATTGTACTTCGGACCCAAAAAAAAATGATTGTACTAATCGTGCATTATCTATAAAATTATTGAATACAACACGTATCTAATCTTTGTTTTATTTTCTATTTAGTCGGTACACTTGTAATTGCTACATAGAACCACCAAGGTGGCGGTTTAGATGGCCAGAAGTTTTCTTCTCTCCTTGTAGTATTGGGTTCAAGCCTTATTGGAAGCACTCTATAAGTAAAATCCTGATTGGATCAGGTCGATATGAGGGAGTGCGCCCTTAAGATTGCCTTGGAAAATGAACTCATCGATGTGTGCGAAAGCTAATTTAGATATCACTTCACCGCTAAATTACGAAAACAAAGAAAATGTTACATAGAAGTTGATTGTTGTGGGGTTGATTGGTTGAACTCAAAAGTCAAGTTGCAAAGCCGAAACCTAGATTAGGAAGCGAGGTACAAAAAAATTACTATGCCTTGACTTTTGTTTTTAAACCTTAGATATGCATGAACAAATAAGGTCCTTGTGCCATGTCACGCCCCGAACCCTAACGGGCTCGCAACACCCCCCTTCAACGATCGTAAAGAACGCGACGTCCCAGGACGCGTCGCCGACCCAAACAAATTACACATGCGGAAGCGAATAAAACAACCCCGACAATTATCATGATGACAAAAGGATAGCACGAAACAATAATTGCATAACATCAAAAAGTAGTCACTATTACAAAACGATAATCCAGGCTACAAATTTTAAAACACAGTTTTCAAAAGAGGGCGGTGGTCGACAAGCTTATCTCCTCTACAAAAGTCACTCAAAAGACAGGGTACTTTAATCTATCCTTCAATCCCTGTGGTACTCCGGCGGCATCTCCGAATCGATCACGGTCGCGGATCTGAAAGTGGTTATATAATAACCGTGAGAACGAGTCTCAATAAGCAACACCCTAAACCTCACCTAGGCTAATGCGTACCCAGACAAGTCTAACAGGCGAATCACCAGACATCAACAACCAATTTCAATCGACAAACTTACCTCGTCTCAAGCCATGAACCAACCCTGCATGTTAGTTCGAGTATAATAAAACAAGGATAACTCAACCACTATATCACAATCACCCAACATACACGGCCCACTCGCACTCCGACAAGCCACCTAAGCAATCACACGCGCCAACAGCCAGTCCAATCAATCACACTCAAATCACATGCGTGGCCGAACATCTAATTCACGACCCGCGCCACTGCGCCTCAGGTCCATTCTCACTGCCCGCGCTACTGCGCCTCAGGCCCAATCTCAATGCCCGCGCTACTGCGCCTCAGGCCCAATCTCAATGCCCGCGCTACTGCGCCTCAGGCCCAATCTCAATGCCCGCGCTACTGCGCCTCAGGCCCAACTGGCACACCGGCCATTCATTTTTACACGGACTGTCATCACACGTCCCAAGTCCGTAGCCCTCCGATCGATCCGGGCTTAAAATCAACAGGCAATCACACGCCATACAACGAATGTATTCCAAGCCAATTACACCCACATTCAATAATCACAACTAAATTCAAATTCCACATTTCGCCATCTCAGCATACGAATTCGTCATACAAGTCGACCATGCACAATTATTCAATTTAAACATGTTAGTTCAGCCCAATTCAAATCACGCAGTTATAAGGTAATTTAACCAAACTACGCTACGCCCTAGCCGTTCTAACCCGAGACATGCCAATTAATACCCAAAATACTAAGTAAGGCTTAGGATATTGCTTACCAAAATTTGGCCCGGGAAAAACCAACTCGGGCCCGAAATGGCCCGGGTGAACAGTACCGGACGGGCACGGGAGCGGGCCACACGGGCGCGGTGGCCAGTCAGCGTGCCTAGTGCACGGGCGCGGCGAACGTGCGACGTGCCCGGGGCGCACGACCGAGCGGGACGGGCGACGGGCCGGGCGACGTCTTGGCTTGGACGGGCAGTGTGCCGGGCACACGGGCCAATGGCCGAGCGGGACGGGTGACAGGCGCGGCGACGGGCGCGGGGCTCGGCCACGGGCGCGGCGACGGGCGCGGTGCTCGGCCACGGGCGCGGCGACGGGCGCGGGGCTCGGCCACAGGCGCGGGACTTGGCTGGGGAAGCTCCGGCGCGGCTGGACAGTGGCCGGAACGGCTCGGGAGTGGCGGAACAGTGGCTGGGGAGCTCCGGGAAGGGCAGCTCAGTGGCTGGGGAGCTCCGGGAATGACGGACAGTGGCTGGGGAGGCTCCGGCGTGGCTAGACAGTGGCCGGAACGGCTCGGGGGTGGCGGAACAGGGGCCAGGGAGGCTCGGGAATGGCAGGTAACAGCTCCGGCGAGCTCAGCCACGCCCCGGGGAGGCTTGGTCGCGGCTGGGCTGCTGGCGGGGCTGGCCGGCTGGCGTGCCGGCGAGGCTGGTTGGTTGGCTGGCTTGGCGACGGTGGCGACGGCGACGGCAGCGACTCACGGCGGCGAGCTGACGGACTGTCCACAGGGGGGAGAGAGAGTGGCTGAGGTGGGGGTGGCGCGGCCGGAGGGGAGCTCGGTGGCGACAGGGGCGGTGTACCGGCGTCGGGACGGCGCTGGGGAGCCGGCCGAACGACTGGACGACGGCCGGGGCTCGCCGGGCTCGGCGGCGAGCGGCGACGAGCTGAGCTCGCACGCTCAGGCCGAGGGGAACACAGCGTCGGCCTGAGCTGCGCGGCGTCGTGGCGGCGCGGCGAACGTGCGAGGGAGGCGGCGACGTCGGGCGGAGGCGGAGGGTCGTCGAACAGAGGCTGAGGGTTGTTGGGCGGAGGCGGAGGCGGAGGCTGAGGCGGCGGGGAGGAGCTGTGGAAGCGGAGGGGAAGGGTTGTGGGGTGAACGGGGGAGGAAGGGGAGTGACCGGCGGGGCTGCAGGCGGCTGGCGAGCGGCGGCGCAGCCCGGTCGGGCGGCGGCGGCGCGGGGCGGTCGACGGGACTCGGTGGTCGGCGTCGGCAGCAAGGAGGGGCAGACGCAGAAGCCGAGCAGTCAGGTTCGGGCGAGGGAGGGCAGAGAAGGAGGGAAAGAGAGAGAGAAAAGAGAGAGGGGAGGAGAGAGAATAGGGAGATAGAGAGAAGACATGCATGGGGAACGTGCGTGGGGAATGGGCGTGCGCATGGGGCAGAGGGCGCGTCTGCAAGGCCCTTGCGTGCACCGGGGGAGAAGAGAACAGAAGAGAGAGAGAGAGAGAAGGAAAGGGGGAGGGGAAGAGTCGTCGTTGGCGTGCATGGGGGGGAAAGACAGGCGCGGGGAAGGGCGCGCGGCGTACGTGGCCTTGCATGCGCCGGGGGAAAGAGAAAGGAGCGGGAGAGAGAGGAGAGAGAGAGAGCATAAATGCACTCTCAAACGCGATCGGGAGGTCCGAAATCAACCCCGAAAATAGCCCTAGGGTCCAAATTAAAATCTAGAAAAATAATAATGGGCGAGGGCCAAGGAAGAATAAAATTACGATGACTCGAAAATACACTTCGAGGGAGGTCTACCGGTCCAAAGTCGCACCCGGTGAAAAATCCATTTTTCGCCTAATCCCGGCAATACTGACGCTGGCCACACTAAAATCGACACCGTCCAATTTATTTCGACCCGGAACTCCCGGAAATTGACTGCCAAGTTTGGGGTCTAAAAACGGCTAAATTCGATCGAGTGCGATTCTAATAAAAGTCTCTACTTTAAAAACGAAAACCCGAGAGTGATCAGTTCCCGGGCGAGATTTCATTATAAGCGCACTGACAAATTACACGTTCTATAAATCCCAAAAACGGGCCAAAATCCAGAATGTCACAACTCTTCCCCCCTTACAAAAATTTCGTCCTCGAAATTTACAACCCAACCCAACTAATCAAACAAATGGGGATACTGGTGTCGCATCAACTCTTCACTTTCCCACGTTGCGCCTTCGGTCCCATGGTGCTCCCAAATAACCTTGACTATCGGGATTTTCTTGTTTCTCAACACTCTTTCTAGCCTGTCCTCAATCCGAACTGGCTTCTCCACGTACGACACCCTGTCGTCCACGTCTATTTCCTCATAGTTCAGCACGTGGGTCGGGTCCGGTTCATATTTCCTTAGCATAGACACGTGGAACACGTTGTGTACTTGAGACAAATTCGGCGGTAACGCGAGACGATAGGCCAGGGTGCCTATTCTCTCTAAGACCTCGAATGGACCCACGTACCTCGGGCTCAGCTTCCCTTTCTTACCAAACCGAGATAGTCCTCTCATCGGCGATACCTTGAGGAATACGTGGTCCCCTACTTGAAACTCCAAGGGTTTACGTCTCCGGTCAGCATAATTCTTTTGGCGGCTCTGAGCGGTCTTGAGTCTGTCCCGGATAACCTTGACTGTCTCAGTCGACTGCTGCACTAACTCTGGGCCTGTAATACTCCTCTCACCGACTTCATCCCAACAAACCGGGGTCCTGCAGGCCCTACCGTACAATGCTTCAAATGGTGCCATCTTGATACTCTGCTGGTAGCTATTGTTGTAGGCGAACTCAACCAAGTGCAACTGTTCCTCCCAGCCACCCTTAAAATCCAAAACACACGCTCGCAGCATGTCTTCCAAGGTTTGGATCGTCCTCTCAGACTGGCCATCCGTCTGGGGATGGTAGGCCGTGCTGAACTGTAACTTTGTTCCTAATGCCGTATGAAGACTTTTCCAAAAGGCGGCAGTAAACTTAGGATCACGGTCCGAAGTGATCGTCACTGGTACTCCATGGAGGCGGACTATATGTCGCACATACAAGTCGGCATACCTTTCCAAGGGGAAATCCTTTCGTACAGGCAGAAAGTGCGCCGATTTTGTCAATCGATCGACTATCACCCATATCGAATCATGACCCCTTTGACTCCTTGGTAATCCCATTACAAAGTCCATCGTGATGTGTTCCCACTTCCATTCGGGAATTTCCAATGGCTGTAACAATCCACCGGGCTTACAGTGTTGTGCCTTCACTTGTTGGCACGTTAAACACTTAGCCACATGCTTGGCCACGTCCACTTTCATGCCGTTCCACCAATAATGCTGCCGTAAATTTTGATACATCTTCGTACTCCCCGGGTGGATACTGTACGTACTACGGTGTGCCTCAGACAAAATTTCTTCCTTCAACTCCGCATCACTGGGCACACATAGCCGTCCTCGGAACTTTAGAATTCCTTCCTCGGACACCTGAAAGTCCGATTTCCTCTTTGTGGCGTCCATATTTACAATCTTTTGTATCTCCGGGTCCGTCGATTGAAGAGCCTTGATCTTAGCCTGAATTTCCGGTTCAATCCTCAATGCAGCAAGTAAACTCGAGACCTGACTTACTTCAAACTTAAACCCTGAATCTCGAACCCCTTCTAACAGGGTCCACTCCTTGACCATCATATGCGCGATGCTAGATTTCCTGCTCAGTGCATCCGCAACCCTATTAGCCTTACCAGGGTGATACAATATATCGCAGTCATAATCCTTGAGGAGTTCCATCCAACGACGCTGTCTCAAATTTAATTCCTTTTGGGAGAACAAGTACTTTAAGCTTTGATGGTCCGTATAAATCTGAAATTTCTCCCCACACAGGTAGTGTCTCCAGATCTTAAGGGCGAAAATGATCGCAGCCAACTCCAAGTCATGCGTCGGATAATTCTGTTCATGCGGCCTCAATTGTCGCGATGCGTATGCCACTACTTTCCCGTGTTGCATAAGCACGCATCCCAATCCCCTTAACGAAGCGTCACTGTAGATTTCGTATCCTCCCGGTCCCGACGGAATCGTTAACACTGGCGCGGTTGTCAACCTCTGTTTTAACTCTTGGAAGCTCCTTTCGCACTTATCCGTCCATTCAAACCTCGTCTCCTTCTTCAGTAGCCGCGTCAGAGGCATCGCTATTGCTGAAAATCTTTCCACGAAGCGCCTGTAATACCCTGCTAAGCCCAAGAAGCTCCGTACCTCAGTTACTGTTGTTGGCCTTGGCCAATCCACGACGGCTTCAATCTTCGCCGGGTCTACTGCTATCCCTTCTCCGGATACCACATGTCCTAAGAACGCCACTCGATGAAGCCAGAATTCACACTTGCTGAACTTAGCGTAGAGTGCATGCTCCCTTAAGGTCCGTAGAACTTTTTCCAAGTGCACCTCGTGATCGGCGGGACTCTTCGAATACACCAGAATATCGTCGATAAACACGATCACAAACTGATCCAAGAATTCCTTGAATACCCGATTCATTAAGTCCATAAAGGCTGCAGGGGCGTTCGTCAATCCAAACGGCATCACCGTAAATTCGTAGTGTCCATACCTCGTCCTGAAGGCCGACTTCGGCACGTCCTCTTTCTTGATCCTCAATTGATGATAGCCAGTCCTCAAGTCGATCTTAGAAAACACTGACGCCCCTTGCAACTGGTCGAACAGGTCCTCGATCCTTGGCAACGGGTACTTATTCTTGATGGTCACCTGATTCAGTTGTCTGTAGTCGATGCACAATCTCAATGACCCATCCTTTTTCCTTACGAACAGCACTGGCGCTCCCCATGGAGACGCACTGGGGCGAATGAAGCCCTTGTCCAATAACTCTTGCATTTGGACCTTCAATTCTTTCAATTCTGACAGCGACATCCTATAAGGTGCTTTCGAGATCGGTTCCGTGCCTGGGGCCAGCTCAATTGCGAATTCCACTTCTCTGTCAGGTGGCAGTCCCGGCAATTCCTGAGGAAAGACATCGGGAAAATTGCACACCACGGCTATATCCTCCAGCCTCGGTTCTCCAACCGTCGAATCGACCACATTTGCTAGAAATCCTTGACAGCCCTCAACCAACAGCTTCGTTACCTCAAGCGACGAAATCCAAGGGATCGAGGTTCCTCCTCGGTTTCCCACAAACTCAAATCTAGGCTGTCCAATTGGATTAAATTGGATTACCTTGCTACTACAGTCCATAACAGCTTTCTGTCTGCCTAGCCAGTCCATACCGACAATCACATCAAAGTCATGCATACATAATACCGCCAAATCTATCCTCCCTTCCCTATCGCCAAACACTATCTTACAATCGGGACATCCAAACGCAATCAGCACTTTATCATTCAACGGAGTAGCAACACACAGCATGACATCAAGCGGTTTCGGCTCAATCCCAGATAATTCAACAAACTGCTCAGAAATAAAGGAATGCGACGCCCCCGGATCAAATAAGGCATAAGCAGCATGATCACAGAGAGAGACCGTACCTGTGACCACGCCCGGCGCGTCCTGCGCCTCCCTCCTTGCCATCGCATACACCCGTCCTTGGGCTGGCGGCCTGTTCTGATTTGCTGGCTGAGCAGCTCTAAATTGGTTTCCATTCCGGGGCGGCGGTGGCGGCAAAATAGGCGGTCCAGCTTGCCTATTGTTGGGGCAGTCCCTCTTCTGATGGCCCCTTCCACCACACGTGAAACATGCTCCGTCCCTAGTCGGGCAAGGTCCATGGCCGTGTCTTCCTCCACATAGTCTACACGGGGCGTTCTGATGGCGGTTTGGCTTCCCAATGTTCCTCCGAGCTGGCGGGACGAAGCGATCATTTCCTGACATGGGCCTCTTCCCCAGCTGACGGTTGTCCCTAGTCGGGGCGTACCGCGATCCAGAAGCGGCAGCCCTGTCTGACTGATCCCGCTCAATTGCTTGAGCCCTCTCATATATTTCATTGTAGCTTCTCAAGTTTAAGGAGATCATCTGAGTACGGAGGTCCGGCTTCAGCCCATCCCGGAACCTCCTAGCCTTGTCCGTTGGATCCTCCACCATCCTGGGGGCAAATTTGGACAACCTTGCAAACTCTGCCTCATACTGGTCCACTGACGACTGACCCTGTCGAAGTCTCATGAACTCTGACAATTTCTGCTCTCGAGCACTCTCCGAGAAATACTTGCCATTGAAGGTCTCAGCAAAGACAGCCCAACTGGGAATAGTACCAGCGGGGAATACTTGGCCCTTGGTGGCCCTCCACCAGTCGCTTGCATTGTTCTGAAGCTGGTAGACTGCCAGCGTTACCATCTCTTCCTCAGTACACCCGAGCACCTCAAAAGCTTTCTCTAGCTCCTCTATCCATCTCGGTGCAGCCTCGGGGTCACCTCTTCCATCAAACTTCGGGGGTTTCAGCCTCAGAAACTGCTCTACTAGCTTGGACATCGGCCTGATCATGTTCACTCGCACCATGCCGGGATCTCCACCAACCACATTATTCTCCTGATTTCCATTATTCCCAACTATCTCACTGGCAGCTGCAGCAGCGACAGTAGCGCTCCTTTCTCCGGTCTGTCTTCCTGTTAAAAACCCTGCTTCCTCAAGCACCCTCCACACCTCATCCAACCTAGGATCCCTCGTCACTCCCGCTTGCGGGGCTACACGACCTCTTCCTCGACCTTGTCCTCGACCTAGACCTCGACCTCGACCTCGACCTCGACCTCGAACTTGACCGCTACCTTGACCACTACCTTGACCGTTCATCTTATCAATTCTCACAAACGCTCACCTGGTAATGTCTGAGCAGGAATTAGAACTCTAGGCCAATTATACCAATCTACAACCTAGGCAGTGCGTCACAATACAACTTACCAAACAAACAGCCAATCACAACATCACTCAATGACAACCAACAGGGTTTCGACACTTACCTCAAGTCCTGACGCACCTGCATTTCACACGTTATTGCATAAAATCAAGCAGCAATCACAATCACATTGTCTGGGGTACGCATAGCACATGAGTCTCCCTAACTGGCTACCCCAAAGTCATCGCTCCTTATCACTCCAGGTCTCGACCGTATTGGTTCGAGCTGACCTTGCTCTGATACCAAATCAACGGGGATGTCACGCCCCGAACCCTAACGGGCTCGCAACACCCCCTTCAACGGTCGTAAAGAACGCGACGTCCCAGGACGCGTCGCCGACCCAAACAAATTACACATGCGGAAGCGAATAAAACAACCCCGACAATTATCATGATGACAAAAGGATAGCACGAAACAATAATTGCATAACATCAAAAAGTAGTCACTATTACAAAACGATAATCCAGGCTACAAATTTTAAAACACAGTTTTCAAAAGAGGGCGGTGGTCGACAAGCTTATCTCCTCTACAAAAGTCACTCAAAAGACAGGGTACTTTAATCTATCCTTCAATCCCTGTGGTACTCCGGCGGCATCTCCGAATCGATCACGATCGCGGATCTGAAAGTGGTTATATAATAACCGTGAGAACGAGTCTCAATAAGCAACACCCTAAACCTCACCTAGGCTAATGCGTACCCAGACAAGTCTAACAGGCGAATCACCAGACATCAACAACCAATTTCAATCGACAAACTTACCTCGTCTCAAGCCATGAACCAACCCTGCATGTTAGTTCGAGTATAATAAAACAAGGATAACTCAACCACTATATCACAATCACCCAACATACACGGCCCACTCGCACTCCGACAAGCCACCCAAGCAATCACACGCGCCAACAGCCAGTCCAATCAATCACACTCAAATCACATGCGTGGCCGAACATCTAATTCACGACCCGCGCCACTGCGCCTCAGGTCCATTCTCACTGCCCGCGCTACTGCGCCTCAGGCCCAATCTCAATGCCCGCGCTACTGCGCCTCAGGCCCAATCTCAATGCCCGCGCTACTGCGCCTCAGGCCCAATCTCAATGCCCGCGCTACTGCGCCTCAGGCCCAACTGGCACACCGGCCATTCATTTTTACACGGACTGTCATCACACGTCCCAAGTCCGTAGCCCTCCGATCGATCCGGGCTTAAAATCAACAGGCAATCACACGCCATACAACGAATGTATTCCAAGCCAATTACACCCACATTCAATAATCACAACTAAATTCAAATTCCACATTTCGCCATCTCAGCATACGAATTCGTCATACAAGTCGACCATGCACAATTATTCAATTTAAACATGTTAGTTCAGCCCAATTCAAATCACGCAGTTATAAGGTAATTTAACCAAACTACGCTACGCCCTAGCCGTTCTAACCCGAGACATGCCAATTAATACCCAAAATACTAAGTAAGGCTTAGGATATTGCTTACCAAAATTTGGCCCGGGAAAAACCAACTCGGGCCCGAAATGGCCCGGGTGAACAGTACCGGACGGGCACGGGAGCGGGCCACACGGGCGCGGTGGCCAGTCAGCGTGCCTAGTGCACGGGCGCGGCGAACGTGCGACGTGCCCGGGGCGCACGACCGAGCGGGACGGGCGACGGGCCGGGCGACGTCTTGGCTTGGACGGGCAGTGTGCCGGGCACACGGGCCAATGGCCGAGCGGGACGGGTGACAGGCGCGGCGACGGGCGCGGGGCTCGGCCACGGGCGCGGCGACGGGCGCGGTGCTCGGCCACGGGCGCGGCGACGGGCGCGGGGCTCGGCCACAGGCGCGGGACTTGGCTGGGGAAGCTCCGGCGCGGCTGGACAGTGGCCGGAACGGCTCGGGAGTGGCGGAACAGTGGCTGGGGAGCTCCGGGAAGGGCAGCTCAGTGGCTGGGGAGCTCCGGGAATGACGGACAGTGGCTGGGGAGGCTCCGGCGTGGCTGGACAGTGGCCGGAACGGCTCGGGGGTGGCGGAACAGGGGCCAGGGAGGCTCGGGAATGGCAGGTAACAGCTCCGGCGAGCTCAGCCACGCCCCGGGGAGGCTTGGTCGCGGCTGGGCTGCTGGCGGGGCTGGCCGGCTGGCGTGCCGGCGAGGCTGGTTGGTTGGCTGGCTTGGCGACGGTGGCGACGGCGACGGCAGCGACTCACGGCGGCGAGCTGACGGACTGTCCACAGGGGGGAGAGAGAGTGGCTGAGGTGGGGGTGGCGCGGCCGGAGGGGAGCTCGGTGGCGACAGGGGCGGTGTACCGGCGTCGGGACGGCGCTGGGGAGCCGGCCGAACGACTGGACGACGGCCGGGGCTCGCCGGGCTCGGCGGCGAGCGGCGACGAGCTGAGCTCGCACGCTCAGGCCGAGGGGAACACAGCGTCGGCCTGAGCTGCGCGGCGTCGTGGCGGCGCGGCGAACGTGCGAGGGAGGCGGCGACGTCGGGCGGAGGCGGAGGGTCGTCGAACAGAGGCTGAGGGTTGTTGGGCGGAGGCGGAGGCGGAGGCTGAGGCGGCGGGGAGGAGCTGTGGAAGCGGAGGGGAAGGGTTGTGGGGTGAACGGGGGAGGAAGGGGAGTGACCGGCGGGGCTGCAGGCGGCTGGCGAGCGGCGGCGCAGCCCGGTCGGGCGGCGGCGGCGCGGGGCGGTCGACGGGACTCGGTGGTCGGCGTCGGCAGCAAGGAGGGGCAGACGCAGAAGCCGAGCAGTCAGGTTCGGGCGAGGGAGGGCAGAGAAGGAGGGAAAGAGAGAGAGAAAAGAGAGAGGGGAGGAGAGAGAATAGGGAGATAGAGAGAAGACATGCATGGGGAACGTGCGTGGGGAATGGGCGTGCGCATGGGGCAGAGGGCGCGTCTGCAAGGCCCTTGCGTGCACCGGGGGAGAAGAGAACAGAAGAGAGAGAGAGAGAGAAGGAAAGGGGGAGGGGAAGAGTCGTCGTTGGCGTGCATGGGGGGGGAAGACAGGCGCGGGGAAGGGCGCGCGGCGTACGTGGCCTTGCATGCGCCGGGGGAAAGAGAAAGGAGCGGGAGAGAGAGGAGAGAGAGAGAGCATAAATGCACTCTCAAACGCGATCGGGAGGTCCGAAATCAACCCCGAAAATAGCCCTAGGGTCCAAATTAAAATCTAGAAAAATAATAATGGGCGAGGGCCAAGGAAGAATAAAATTACGATGACTCGAAAATACACTTCGAGGGAGGTCTACCGGTCCAAAGTCGCACCCGGTGAAAAATCCATTTTTCGCCTAATCCCGGCAATACTGACGCTGGCCACACTAAAATCGACACCGTCCAATTTATTTCGACCCGGAACTCCCGGAAATTGACTGCCAAGTTTGGGGTCTAAAAACGGCTAAATTCGATCGAGTGCGATTCTAATAAAAGTCTCTACTTTAAAAACGAAAACCCGAGAGTGATCAGTTCCCGGGCGAGATTTCATTATAAGCGCACTGACAAATTACACGTTCTATAAATCCCAAAAACGGGCCAAAATCCAGAATGTCACATGCCAGATTACTTTGAGAAGACGTGCGTGACGTGCAAGTTGAAGTGGCCATCTCAGATTCTTCCCTCAACTAGTGGAAGACTTGGAAGACGACTTTTGAGTCAAGGCGTGGTTGATGTCTTATGCCGAAGGTGGACTCAATAATGAAATGCAACATCGACTTCACTTACACGGCATGCATTTTGAATTTTTTTTATCAATAAGGTGTAGAAAGTGCCTCAAATTTTTCTCTTTAAAGCTGAAGAGATCCATGGTCCGAATCTTGACCCTTAAGATAAAGTAAGGAAAAAGTAATATGTATGAAATTTCATTGGCCCTTGCCCTGTTACTTCTTTTGAAAAAGGCAGTTCATCTTGAAAAATGTCGACTTAACAATAGAGTTCTCGATAAACTCGTCTATCATCAAAGTCAAAAGATTTGAACCCCAATGTCAAATCTTGATGCGCCCTATTAGTAATTGCTACGTAGAACCACCAAGGTGTCAGTTTAGATGGCTAGAAGTTTTCTTCTCTCCTTGTAGTATTGGGTTCAAGCCATATTGGAAGCACTCTAGAGGTAAAATCCCGATTGGACCAGGTTGATATAAGGGAGTGAGCCCTTAAAATCACTTAGGAAAATGAACTAATTGAGGTGTGCGAAAGCTAATTTAGATACCACTTCACCGCTAAATTACGAAAGCAAAGAAAATGTTACATAGAAGTTGATTGTTGTGGGGTTGGTTGGTTGAACTCAAAAGTCAAGTTGCAAAGCCAAAACCTAGATTAGGAAGCGTGGTATAAAAAAATTACTATACCCTTACTTTTGTTTTTAAACCTTAGATATGCATGAACAAATAAGGTCCTTGTGCCAGATTACTTTGAGAAGACGTGCGTGACGTGCAAGTTGAAGTGGCCATCTCAGATTCTTCCCTCAACTAGTGGAAGACTTGGAAGATGACTTTCGAGTCAAGGCGTGGTTGACGTCTTATGCCGAAGGCGGACTCAATGATGAAATGCAACGTCGACTTCACTTACACGGCATGCCTTTTGAATTTTTTATCAATAAGGTGTAGCAAGTGCCTCAAATTTTCCTCTGTAAAGCAGAAGAGATCCATAATCCGAATCTTGACCCTTAAGATAAAGTGAGGAAAAAGTAACTTGTATGAAATTTCATCGACCCTTGTCCTGTTACTTCTTTTGAAAAAGGCACTTCATCTTGAAAAATGTTGACTTAACAATAGAGTTCTCGATCCTGATAAACTCGTCTATCGTCAAAGTCAAAAGATTTGAACCCTAATGTCAAATCTTGATGCGCCCTATTAGTAATTGCTACATAGAACCACCAAGGTGTCAGTTTAGATGGCCAGAAGTTTTCTTCTCTCCTTGTAGTATTGGGTTCAAGCCATATTGGAAGCACTCTAGAGGTAAAATTCCGATTGGACCAAGTTGATATAAGGGAGTGAGCCCTTAAAATCACTTAGGAAAATGAACTAATTGAGGTGTGCGAAAGCTAATTTAGATACCACTTCACCGCTAAATTACGAAAGCAAAGAAAATGTTACATAGAAGTTGATTGTTGTGGGGTTGGTTGGTTGAACTCAAAAGTCAAGTTGCAAAGCCGAAACTTAAATTAGGAAGCATGGTACAAAAAAATTACTATGCCCTTACTTTTGTTTCTAAACCTTAGATATGCATGAACAAATAAGGTCCTTGTGCCATATTACTTTGAGAAGACGTGCGTGACGTGCAAGTTGAAGTGGCCATCTCAGATTCTTCCCTCAACTAGTGGAAGACTTGGAAGACAACTTTCGAGTCAAGGCATGGTTGACGTCTTATGCCGAAGGTGGACTCAATGATGAAATGCAACGTCAACTTCACTTACACGGCATGCATTTTGAATTTTTTATCAATAAAGTGTAGCAAGTGCCTCAAATTTTCCTCTTTAAAGCAGAAGAGATCCGTGATCCGAATCTTGACCCTTAAGATAAAGTGAGGAAATGTAACTTTTATGAAATTTCACTTGCCCTTGTCCTATTACTTCTTTTGAAGAAGGCCGTTTATCTTGAAAAATGTTGACTTAACATTAGAATTCTCGATCCTGATAAACTCGTCCATCATCAAAGTCAAAAGATATGAACCCTAATGTCAAATCTTGATGCGCCCTATTACTAATGTGGTTAGTGATCAATCTATTCACTCTTTTTTTTTATTGATTGATGTAATTGCCTAGTCAGCCTGTGACATTCTGAATTTTGGCCCATTTTTGGGGATTTATAGAACGTGTAATTTGTTAGTGCGCTTATAATGAAATCTCGCCCGGGAACTGATCACTCTCGGGTTTTCGTTTTTAAAGTAGAGACTTTTATTAGAATCGCACTCGATCGAATTTGGTCGTTATTTAGACCCCAAACTTGGCAGCCAATTTCCGGGAGTTCCGGGTCGAATTAAATTGGACGGTGTCGATATTATTGTGGCCAGCGTCAGTATTACCGGGAATATGCGAAAAGTGGATTTTTGACCGGGTGCGACTTTAGACTGGTAGACCTCCCTCGTAGTATATTTTCGGGTCATTTTATTTATAATTTACGTTGGCCCTTGCCCCTAGTATTTTTCTAGGATTTATTTGGACCGTAGGATTATTTTTCCGGGTTTGAATCGGACCGTTAGATTGCACTCGAATGTGCATTTATGTCTCTCTCTCTCTCCTCCGTCTGCCCGCACGCGTCACCTTTTTTCTCTCCCCCCCTGGACGCGCGCGACGTCCAGGTGCACGTCCGCCGTTTCCCCTTCCCCTCTTTTCTTTCTCTCTCTCTCTCTCTCTCTCTCTCCCTTTTCTTCTCTTCCCCCGGTACACGCTAGCCCCATGCACGCCCGCGCGCTCCCATGCACGCCCGCGCGTTCCCCATGCAGCTGCCCTTCCCCATGCAATCTTCTTCTCTCTCCTCCCCTCTCTCTCTCTTCTCTTCTCTCTCCCTTCCTCCTTCTCTTCTGCCCGCTCGCCCGAACCCGTCCGACGTCTGCTTCCGTCCCTTCGCCCCGCTGTCGACGCCGGACCACCGAGCCTGCCGTCCGCCTTGCGCCGCCGTGGCCCGGCCGAGCTGCACCGCCGCCCACTAGCCGCCCACAGCCCCGCCGGCCACTTCCTCTTCCTCCCCCGACCACCACCGCAGCCGCATCACCTGCACAGCTCCTCCCCGTCGCCTCCACAGCCTCCGCCCGATGCCACTCCGCCGGTCACCGAAGCCGCCGCCCTCCCCAGCTCCGTCGCCGCGCCGCCACGACGCCAAGCAGCTCAGACCGGCGCCGTTTTCTTCTCTGCCCGAGCGTGCGAGCTCAGCTCGCCGCCGCTCGCCGCCGCGTCCGGCGAGTCCCGGGCGTCGCCCAGACGTCCGACCGGCTCCCCAACGCCGGTGCACCGCTCTATCGCCGCCATGCACCCCAGCAGCCGCACCATTCCCCTTAGCTCTCTCTCTCTCCTTCCCTTTCCTCTCCTTCGCGCCAGCTCGAAGCCCCTGTCCGCCGCCGCGCCAGCCACGGTCCGGCGCTACCTGGCCGGTCCGGCGCCGCCTGGCCGTCCGTCCTGCCCAACGCTCGCCGGTCTCGTCGCCACCGCAGCCCCCCTCTCTCTTCCTCTCATTCTCACCCCGGTGGACTCCCTCCTCTCTCCCTCCGAGCTAGACGCCGGAGAGCCACCAGCCACCGCGTTGCCGCCACCGCCAGCTCGCCGGGGGCCAGCCCAGCCCAGCTCAGCCGACCAGCCGGCCAACCAGCCAGCCAGCCAGCCGCCCCAAGCCACGCCGGAGCCATTCCGGCCACTATCCAGCCGTGCCGGAGCCGTCCCGGCCCCTGTTCAGCCACCCCCGAGCCATTGCAGCCGCTGTCCCGCCATGCTGGAGCCTCCCCAGCCGCTGTGCTGCCGCGCCGGAGCTTCCCCAGCCGAGTCCCGTGCCCGTGCCCCGTCGCCGTGCCCGTGCACTCGGCACCTCGCTCGTCCGGCCTAGGCGCGCCGCTCGTCCCGCTCGGCCGTGCGCCCCGGGCACGTCGCACGTTCGCCGCGCCCGTGCTTTAGGCACGCTGACCGGCCACCGTGCCCGTGTGGCCCGTCCCCGCGCCCATCCGGTACTGTTCACCCGGGCAATTTCGGGCCCGAGTCAATTTTCCCCGGGCCAAAATTTGGTAAGCAATATCCTAATCCCTACTTAGTATTTTGGGTATTATATTGGCATGTCTCGGGTTAGAATAGCTAGGGCGTATTTTAATTTAGTAGTTTTGCATTATAATGGCATTATTTGAATTGGGCTAATTTAATATGTTTGAAAGAGGATAATTGTGCGTGCCAGCTTGAACATCGAATTTGCATGACGAGGTGGCGAGGCGTGAGTTTGGGTTAAGTTGTGATTATGAAATTTGTGATATATTCGGCGTGAAAAATTTAATATTTGAGTGGCGTGTGCTTGCTTGTCTATTTTAAGCCCGGATCGATCGGAGGGCTACGGACTAGGGGCGTGTGATGACAGTCCGTGTAAAAAGGAATGGCCGGTGTGCCAGATGGGCCTGAGGCGCAGTAGCGCGGGCAATGAGAATGGGCCTGAGGCGCAGTAGCGCGGGCAGTAAGAATGGGCCTGAGGCGCAGTGGCGCGGGTCGCGAGTTAGATGTTCGGCCATGCATGTGAATTGAGTGTGATTGATTGGACTGGCTGATTGGCGCATGTGATTACTTGGGTGGTTTGTTGGAATGCGAATGACCGGGTATGTTGGGTGATTATGATATAGTGGTTAAATTATTCATATTTTATTATATCCGGACTAACATGCAGGGTTGGTTCATGACGTGAGGCGAGGTAAGTTTGTCGTGTGGATTTCGTTATATTGTTTGGTGATTTGCCTGTTTGACTTGTCTGGGTACGCATTAGCCTAGGTGGGGTTTAGGGTATCGCTTATTGAGACTCGTTCTCACGGTTATTATATAACCATTTTCAGATCCCCGTCCCTGAGTATGGCGCCTCCTAGGCGTTTTGGGATTCCCATGCACATGTGGCATGTGGATGATGAGTACCCGGGCCCGAACCCGGGCGAGACTTGCATTAGGCACCGCACATTTATTTTGGTAGACGTTGGGTTAGAGCACCTGGAGCGTCATGAATATTTAGCATGGTCCCATCGGATCGGGTTGGAGGACTCAGGGCCAATCCGAGGTTTTGAGGGGTTGAGACACTCCAACGAAGATGCGGTCAACTGGGAGCCCTGGGACAAGTTCGCTCCCGACGGTGAGGTGTCAGACCCCGACGGTCCCCCGGCGAATCCCGATCCCGCACCGACGCCTGTTCCCGAGCCCGAGCTTGAAGAGGAGCCCATGGCGGCCGAGCCAGGAGATACCGAGGAGAACCCGATCGAGATAAGCTCGGATTCAGATTCAGACTCCTTTGGGTTCGATCCGGATTGGACGCCGTAGGGACGCGTAGGTGTAGGGCTAGGACATTCCCTTTTTGATAGACTCTCCCTCTTTTGGTATTATTTGCAGTCTACCCAGTCCTGTCTCTTTTTGTTGATTGTGCGGATTTAACCTTAGTGGCCTAATGTACGATTACTATGGATTCGGTTTTTTTATTCTAAGTTCGTTAAGTTTTTTTTTTTTTTTTTGTTATCCTATCCCTTGGTCATTTTTCTTTTAATGTCAGGGTTATTTTATTTTGCTTCCGCCTGCGTAAATTTTGTTGGGTCGGCGACGCGTCATAGGACGTCGCGTTCTTTACGACCGTTAAAGGGGTGTTGCGAGCCCGTTAGGGTTCGGGGCGTGACACAGCCATCACAGGATTTAACTGTAATTAACTCTATTAATCTTTTTATTCCCTTTATAGTTTCCTCATTATTTTAGATTCCTATAAAGCGATTACACCATGAGGAGTAATATAGGACTTGGTTCCGCACAGATTTTGTGCAATTAAGAGTACGCATACTTTTAACATTTCATTGTTGTCGTTGTTGGTTTCAATATGTACAACTATAAAGTTGAATAATCTCATTAATGTCTTCTTTGGGAGAGGACGTAAACATAAACTAACTCTAATCTTTTGAGAAAAATGAAGTGTTAAGACAATTTCTTTTATTACTCTCTTTAATGACAAGTATTGTAAAAAGAGTAAGAACAAAGTTGAATTCTTTTTATAAATTTGAGTTAAACAAAAAGATTTACGAAATGAAAAGATGAACAATGATAACACTAATGCAGCATAAAAATAAAACTAAGCAAACACTATTGCAAAACAAAAGTTAATCCCAAATGAATATAGATTAAAGACAGCAAAAATGCATTAGGTTGTTCAGAAATTAAATCACGGCTCATATATATTTTGTTCACATTCATACGTACACACATACCTACATACATATATACACACGTTCATGCATATATACACTCATCTAAAAATTGCGTTTTTCATAAAACATTACTATTCTTTCAAATAATGTGTCTTCCGATATACTTTTGATTGAAGAAATAGTGATTTGAAAATCTTTCACTTTCAAATTAAGATTTGATGTTTTTTTATTTATATTTTCTTACAATAACAAAAATCACGAAATGTCCACATAACTTCAATTTTTTTGAAACTTCACTAATCAAAAATCAATATGAAACAATGAATGAGAAAATGAGCCCTAAACTTGATGAATCCGAGAACAAAATGACTTTTTTGGTGATAATTTCAGGTGAAGCAAGGAGAGATCAGATGTATAAGTGAGTTTACGGTTAAAGAGACACGGGCCCACCTATAAAAATGGGCTTATTGTTGAAAGTCCGCACAAGCAACTCCTATGGATGAACAGACAACGTTGAACAGCCTCTGTACTTGAAATTAAGCCTTGAAGCTATGAGTCAAAATCATACGGCGTGAACGATTTTACGTGGGAGCTTGTCGCCAATTTCCAACATGTCGCCAAAAGAAACGAATTGATGCTATATTGAAAGTACGACAGAGAAATATAGATAAAAAGAGAATGCCAAGCCGACGCTGCGCCCGTGCCCTAGATGATAAAAGAAATGTTTATACGGTCTAACGTCCTGCAGTTGTCAAACCCATACAGAAGGCATACATAAAATCCATGAAAAGTATTGGGGTCAAGCACTTTGAATGGCCTAGTAGCAAGATATTTCCATTGACAGAACCAATTGTTGTTGCCTATAAAAAGCTTCTCCGTTGCACTCCCCCACGAAAACTCACTTCAGTAACCGAAAGAACAAAACACAAAAGCAGAAAAATATGGCAGCCTTATCATTATATCTGCTGCTTACTTGGATGTTCCTACTCTCTCTCTTTCGTACTAGGCTTGCTGAGGTATCATGTCATGCGGATGAGAGCTCTGCCTTAATGGAATTCAAGAGAAGTTTCAGAACCAGCACGACAGATTCGCGATGCGTTTATCCAAAGGTCCACTCCTGGTCTCTGGATGGAAGTGGAGATTGTTGTTCGTGGGACGGCGTCGAATGTGATGAGGTCACCGGCCGAGTGATTGCCCTCAACCTCAGTAGCAGTTGTCTCTCGGGCACCATGAGTCCCAACACCACTCTCTTTCGACTCGTTCACGTGGAGTCGCTCAATCTTGCTTACAACAGCTTCAACTTCTCCCCAATCCCGTACGGCTTCAGCAATCTTTCGAGGTTACAATACCTTAATCTCTCCCAATCAGATTTTTCCGGTGAAATCCCTCACGATATCTCGCAACTCTCCAAGTTAGTTTCTCTCGATTTGTCCGCTTCTTGGGACGTGACACTTCATTTGCCCAACATGGGCGACTTTGTCCATAATTTGACTGGGCTAAAAGAACTCAATCTTTATTCCGTAAGCTTGTCATCCCCTATCCCTCCTGTGCTAGCGAATTTCTCCTCCTTGACATCGCTTGGGCTTGGATATTGTGGATTGAATGGAGACTTTCCGGTCAGCATTTTTCAGATGCCAAACTTGGAAGTCCTTGACATTGCTGGCAATTCCAACCTTTTTGGTTTTTTTCCCAAACCACATTGGAGTTCTCCATTGAAATCCATAAACCTTTACAATACCAAATTCTCGGGAGAAATACCCGCTTCGATTGGAAATCTTAGTCTCTTGAATGAGTTAGTCGCTAGAGAGTGCTATTTTTCGGGATCGCTTCCCTCTTCATTGGGTAATCTTTCTCATCTCACTACACTAGACCTTTCCCAAAATAACTTGCAAGGTCAAATCCCTATTTCCTTTGCTGATCTTACCCAGCTATCGGTGCTAGGGCTCTCTGCCGATCTTAGATATAGTGGATTGAATGGAGACTTTCCAATCAGCATTTTTCAGCTGCCAAACTTAGAAATCCTTGACATTTCTGGCAATTCCAACCTTTCGGGTTTTTTTCCCAAACTGCATTGGGGTTCTCCATTGAAATCCATATACCTTTCCCAGACAGATTTCTCGGAAGAAATACCCGCTTCGATCGGGAATCTTAGTCTCTTGAATGAGTTACACGCCTGGAATTGCCATTTCTCAGGATCGCTTCCCTCTTCAATGGGTAATCTTTCTCATCTCACTAGACTAGACCTTTCCGGAAATAACTTGCAAGGTCAAATCCCTGTTTCCTTTGCTGATCTTACCCAGCTATCGGAGCTATGGCTCTCTTCCAATAACTTGAGTGGTGATACTTTGGAGTGGGTGGTCAACTTGACACAACTTACCGACTTGGACATTTCAGGTAATAGTTACTTCCTCTTTGCAGGTTTGGTCGGATCTCTTTTTCTCTCTCTGCAACTTCATGGAACCACCGACCTCTCGAGCTCCACGCCGCTCGCTCCCTCCCCGACCCCCACAAAAACCCCCGCCTTGAAGGCCTCAAGCAAAACCAGAAACAAGGACGCCTCAAGCAAAACCAGAAATAGGGACTTCCTCCTCCACCTCAAGGCCTACCTCGCCAAGCGAGACGCCATGAAGATCATCCTCTCCTCCTCCCTCTTGCCCGAAACCCTACCCCCTCCATCGATGGCCGCCACTCGCGTGTTTTGTCGAAGATCAGCGCGTGGGCGGAGTTCGTCGGGTACAATGGGAGCGTGAATCTGAAAATTAGGGATTTGAGGAGGTTGCAGGAGAACGAGATGTGCGTCGAGTCGAGTATCGAGATCGCGACGTCGAGGGGGATCAATTGCGAGGAGGAAGAGTTGAAGTTGAGGAAGTTGTGGGAGAAGAAGTTGATGATGAAGAAGCTGTCCGTGGTTCAGGACTTGGCCGAACTTGCCGAGCCGGAAGGCCTTCCGGCTCCGGCCATCGCTGGACTCGAAGCTTTTGAGGCGGCGATGGTGGTTTTACTTGTGGCGGTCGCGGTGAGGGTTTTGGTGGTGGTTGGGGACGGAGGGAGCGGCGGTGGAGCACGAGAGATGGGTGGCTCCATGGAGTTGGAGAGAGAGAGAAGGGGAAAGAGATGCGACCCGAACCGGCAGAGAGGAGGAGAGGGAGAGAGACTTTTCCAATTTTTCTGAAGGTGGGACCCACGGTGCCACTTTTCGTCCACTGAGTGGGCTGGTGCAGAGATGACGTGGCGTCACATTCGCTCCTGATATTCTCAAATGCGGTTAGTCCCATGGTGTAACTAACCCTCCTCGACCTTTCTGTTCGGTAGGTAATCGGCTAAGCGGTGGACTTCCATCTTCATTTGCGAACCTGAAGCAGTTGTATTTTCTCGACCTTTCTGACAACGACTTGGGCGGTGATATTCCGGATACATTGTGGAATCTGAAGGATCTTGAAGAGCTCTATCTGCGGTCGTTTAATATCAATGGCTCTTTCGATTTAAATGATATATTCAAACTCAAGGACTTGGGAGCTTTAGATTTGTCCTTCAACAATATATCGTTCACCAAGTCGTTCATCAACGCCACTACGTCGAAGCTTGCCACCTTAATCTTGGATTCGTGCAACTTGACCGAGTTCCCACGGTTTATAGGCTACTTAACCGAATTGGAGATGTTAGAGCTACAACACAACAGAATCCGAGGGACCATTCCTAGATGGACGTGGAACAATAGCAAAGAATCTCTCAACTATATAGATCTTTCCCACAATCTTCTAACTAGCTTCGAAAACAACCAGACCGATCTTCCTTTGCCGAACTTGAGGTATCTTGACATGAGTTCTAACTTGCTAGAAACAACCCTCCCTGTCCCACCTCCCTTGGTCATGATATACAACATCTCCAACAATTTCCTATCTGGGGAAGTTCCAACATCCATTTGTGAACTGAGCTCTCTTGTCGTGCTCGATTTGTCTGACAATGCTCTCAATGGTACACTTCCTCCTTGTTTGGGTAGTATTAGTCATTTGATTTTATTGAACCTCGGGAGAAATAAATTCGATGGCATGATTCCTGGCATTTACCCATATGGTTGTGCATTGAGGATGATCGACCTCAGAGAAAACAGACTAAGAGGGATCATTCCGGGATCTTTAGGAAATTGCGGACTGTTGGAGTATTTGAATCTTGGTCACAACAAAATTAACGATACATTCCCATTTTGGCTATTGGAATTAGCCTACCTAAAAGTTATTGGCTTGCAATCCAATATGTTCCATGGACCCATAGAAGATGATCTAAGCCAGCTTAGCTTCACCAGTTTACACATCCTGGACCTATCCAACAACAGCTTCAATGGTGAACTTCCTTCCAAGCTGTTAAGGAGTTGCCATGCCATGAAGGTTATGGTGGGTCATGATAAGTTGGTATATATGAATATTTTTCAAAATATGTCTTTTAGTTCAGTTGGAAAACGGATGACTTTTGCGATGACATTGATGAACAAGGGCACGGAAAGGGAATATGCAAAGATTCCGGATGTCCTCGTGGCAATTGACCTCTCCAATAACAAGTTCGAAGGGTTCATTCCTGAACTCATTGGAGATCTGAAGTCACTTCGTATACTCAATCTTTCAAACAACTTCCTCATTGATAGCATCCCTCCTTCCTTGGCCAACCTGACAGTGCTCGAATCACTAGATCTTTCGGGAAACAATCTTGTGGGAGAGATTCCTCAACAATTGGCCCGCCTCACATTTCTTTCGGTTTTCAATGTCTCTCACAATAGTCTATCGGGACCAATACCACGTGGAACGCAATTTGACACATTCGGGAGCAGTTCATTTGCGATGAATGATGGTTTGTGTGGAAGTCCTCTGCCAAATAAATGCACAAATGATGATAACGCTCCACCACCACCATCATCTTTCATAGTAGATAATGAAGAAGAGTGTCCATTCGACTTGGATTGGAGAATCGTGCTGATTGGCACTGGAGTTGGGTTTTTGGTCGGTGTTGTGCTAGAGAACCTAATCATTGACGAGAAGAGTGGGTGGATCTTGCACTACTCCAAGAAAATGGCAAAAGGATGTAAAAGGTGAGATAAGCTCTAGCGGACAAGAAAATATGCAGCTAGATACTTAATGCTTTGTGTTTAAGTAGCTTGTTGAGAACAGTTACACATGCATCTTTGAAGATTCTAATCTATGTTTGTTTGCGTAGTTCAGTATACTATTATGGAGATGCTGTTTTCTTGCTCATGAAACTTACAGTTCTTTAGGTTCTTAGAGGAATGTCTGTCCATGGATGCATCAGCAATGTAAGAATGTTTTGTTGTAATATTACTAGCCAAATGACTCAAGAATATAGAGACGTAATTGAGATGATTAGATACTAATGAAAAGCCAATTAATACACATGGTGGAGGACTACGTAAAAAATTTCGTTGTCCATTAAAAACAAGACGATTGGTGTAAAGATTTTCATGGTTCACAAGTAGAAAGGGCCTTGCTTTAGTTCATTTAATGTATATTCAGATGAAATTTCATAACAGTGGATTAGCAATCCGTGCCGTGTCAGGATATTCGTGTTGGTTATTTATGTCATTTAGTGTCGATGGACAAATGTTCCAATGTGATTAATTATAAAGTCTTTCCCATTAAAAATGAGTAAAAACGTGTCATCATGTGTCAATTTTGAGAGTAATCGTACCAAGTTCGCGTTTCTCTCGGAAAAGTCGTACTTGTGTTCGAGTCACCTAGGCATTGCCACTTCCCATACTCTTCCTGACATTAGCTTGCAATTTTAGTGAGTTACCAAGAGTTTTGGAAACTATTTTTTTTAATTTGATGCGGTATCCTACATGAAAGATATTTTGATAGAGATCATCTTAAGTTAAGGGTTAATTCGTTCTGCGAAAAATGAGTGATTTGAAAAAAAAATTAAAAAAATAATCGCTTATATCGTTTTGAAAAATAAATTAAAGGAAAATTATTTTATCACTCACGAAAATAGTTAGGCATACATTGTTATGAATAATAAAAATATTTTCCGTTGAATAATTTTTCTATACATTATAAACAATCGTTTTTCAGAAAATATTTTTCAAATCACTCATTTTCCAGAAACGAGCGAACCCTAAATGTAAAATTCTTAGCTTAAGGAGCTTATAATTTAATATAAGACTTTGACATTTTGCCTTTAGTCACCCCCACAAGTCCTTTCAAAGAAAATTACGGAGTGGCTAATAAGAAGTCCAAGAATTCCGATCCATAAAAATTGCCTACCATATAGGCTATGGCATTACAATCTCCTCTGTCTCTTCTGTGACATTAGTGCTATAATAACAAACACAAAATTAAATTAACAAAAAAAAAACCATATCTTGCCACCTTTATTAATGTACATAGTTTATACTTAGGGTCATTTTGATGTATCGACCAAAAAAAAAATGGTCATTTTGATATGGATGTTCCATACATGCTGTTTCACTGAGAAAGTGAAAATCTTTCACCAAATAGAATGATTTTGGTTTTTTATATGGAAAGGATTTTGTATCGAACTTGGACAAGAAATTACTTGGCTGGAAATTGAAAGACGAAATGGAGAAGAAGTTATAGAATTTAAAGTGTTGGAAAGTAAATTTACGAGATATAAGACTGAACAAAAAATAATTAAACTTCATTGACTATTGTTTAGGAAAAAGAGCGAGAAAATTTACGATATTCATGGTGAGTATTTATAGCTCACTAACACCAATTACATATAAGCAGTCGGTACTTCTGATTACAAATACCGCTACACGCTTTTCGTGATCACATGCCTACGTTTCATACGATGATAATCATTATTCACAAGAAGTTATCGGGATAATCAACCATCAATTGATACTGAAACCGTCATCTCGTGTTGAAATCGACACATCTCACTTGTCTTGTAATTCCAACACTTGAGCAAATTTTGCAAATGACAAATCATCAATGATTGATGTCGATTGGCAATGATACCTATCGATAATTTCTCTCATTTGTTGTTAACAATCTTACTAAGCTACAGATTAGTACACTTTAAATCAACCCCCATGTTCACAAATGACCTTTTGGATAGTAAACCAAGCTTATCACTTGCCAATAATAAAAGTTAATCAATTTTTGGTGTAAACACATACTTTGCGAATCTAACGTGTCATGTCAATGAGAGATTGGCCATTATACGGCTCGAGAGGAGTCTTGGAATCAACTGCGCATATTCTCGTTACGATTATCCAAAGCTCAAATCACAGTCTTCACTTAGTGGAAATACACAGATTACTGCTCGTGGGAGGGTGTAGAGTGTGATGAATTCAGCGGTCACGCTGTCGGCCTTGACCACGGTGGGAGTCGTCCCTTCAATACTATCCAACACCATTCTTTTTTTAATTTTATTTGTTGTGATATAACTCGGAAACTAACAGATATTGCAATTCAAATTTAACGCGAGAAAAAAAGAAGTTATTCAATTCAAGTCTGAATCATTCCTTATTTGACCAAATCTTTGACTGCTCGTCTTTCTCCTCAACATATTCACTCTTCTTTCTCTCTCTTGCCTGAACAAATAAAGGAAAAAAAATCTTAGATGCCCCCTGATGTCACCGGAAAGAAAAGGGTCCACACCGGACCTTATTGGGCCTTGGGCTTTCGGGCCATGACTCGGGTGAGTCCAAAAACAGCCAAAAGAATCGGGTCAGGCCCAAAACCCGTTTTCTTTTCGGATTCAATACGCAAGCCCTAGGGTTTTACGTTACGAAGCGATATAAAAGCTTCTCTTAGTCCAACCAGCTTCTCTCCATCGGAACCATCGCACCGCCTTGATTCTCAAGCTCCGAAGCAGGTACCGTTCGAACTCGATCCTTTGAAAATTATTGGTGCTGATCATCGCGTGATTGATCTCCTGCCTCTTTGGTCGCCCCTTCTTCGGTTTTGATTTGCGTCAGATTCGCTTCGATCCCATTTCGGGTTCGAATCCGTTTGCTTTTCGCTCTGTTTCGGATTCGTTTGGTCGTTCGAAAGCTTCGGTATTATTCACAATCGTTGTCGTTGTCGTTCGGGGCTTTACTAATTTTCCGAATTGACTAAATTGACACAAATATAAAAATTTTAAAACTCAATTAAAAAAAATTTAGAATTAAATTGATACAATTATAATAAATTTTAAATTTTTCTGATAATTTTCCCTCGTTTCACGTATCATAATTGTCTCTATCTCCGTCTCCATTGACATCACTACAGCTTTTTCTTGATTTCACTTATTACTAATTTTGTCCTTTTTGAAATTCTTGCACAGAACTGGACATTTTCTTCCCCAACATCATGTGCGCATGTTGGTACTTCACCTACCTTGTTACCATTACATGCATTGTGTCGTGCGCACGTGGGTACTTCACCTACCTTGTTACCATTACATGCATTGTGTCATTAAGAAGAAAGTACCAAAAAAATCGTAAGTCTATTATATCGGTACCAATTCAATCCTAAACTTTTTAATTCGACCAATTTAGTTTTAAACTTTTTCACATTGATATCGATATATTCCATCCAACCAACTTATGCCGGAAATTGCTGATGTGAACATTTTTTATTATAATCTTTTTCCTTTCTTTTTTGGCTTTTCCTTTTCTTTTTGCCGGTAGCCAGTCATTGACCATAAACTATGTTGGTGAGGGCTAACCTCGCCTGGGTGATGCCAAGTGCCGGCGAGGCCCCCTCTCCAAATCTCGGGAGGTCAACCAGGCATGGGGGGCCTCGCCGACACTCAGGCCACGGCCTTGCCCTCGCCCAGGCGAGGCTCGATAAGGCCGCCCTGGCTTGGACGAAAGTCGGCCTCGCCAGATTTGGCAGGGGGATGTTCACCAACGCTCACCTTTGCGCAAGCCTCGGCCTGGCGAGGTTGACCCTCACCTGTGGCCAATGAAGCTAAAAGAAAAAGGAAAGGAATAAAAAGGAAAAAAATTATTCAAAAATTACACGTTGGTGTCAACTGTGCCACGTAATATGACCAGCATCGATATTAGCGATTTTCGGCATAAATTGGCCAGATGGACTGAATTGGTATCAATGCGAAAATGGTTATGGCTAAATTGATTTCATTGAAATGTTTATGATTAAATTAGTACCAATGCATTAGGTTTATAACTTTTTTTTTCTATCATTCACGTAGGTGAGGTATCCACCATGAAATGCAAGATGAGGATTTCAAGATATCGGAATTGCTCAGTTTCGTTACTTTTGGATATTACCTATTCTCGCAATTGTTTCTAAGAACGTTTAGCTTTACGAAGTTTACATTCAGAACACAATCTCTCACCAACTCAACTAGAAACCCAGTAAACACAAGCACCACTAAATACAGAGCTTCCACTTTACTCTTTGTTGGGTTTCATCTATCAACAACAGATATCATCTAAATACTGATTTCCTCTAGAAGATCCATGGTAGTGAAATGCTATCTTACATCGCTTGACAATGGATTTTATATGCTTTTTTTTATATACATGTAGTCTTCTTGCACCTTTTAGTTTAAGCTTTTGGATTAGATTTTTTTTTTAAAACATAGAATCAGAGCCAGTGCTATCCCTTTCACGTACATGCGTCCATCTCCATTAGGCAAATTTTGTGTGCCGCTCTTAATCCGGCATGCGTGAAAGGAACAATGAAATATTGTCCCACGTTACTTGACAACAAGTCTTAATTCGGCTTGCGTGTTAAAAGGACGATGAAATATTGTCCTTCATCGCTCAATAAATTCAACACAGGGTTTGAATCTTGGGCCTTAAGATAAATTGAGGAAAATGTAACTCGTATGAATATTACTGGCCCTTGTCCGATTACTTCTTTTGAAAAACGCATATCATCTAGAAAAATGTTGACTTTAACGACAGTCCTTGATCCCGATAAACTCGTCCATTATCAAAGTCAAAAGCTATGAACCCTAAAGTCAAATCTCGATATGCACTATTGGTAAGTGCCGTTAGTGATCAATCTATTGACCTTTTTTTCCCTCTCTCAAGTTTGATCTTCTTTCTTCTGTGCTAAGATGTGAAAAGAATATAATACGTGCCCATTTTTTCTTTTCAACATATTGCTCTTGCTTCATGCTCTAGTAGGCCTTTATATACCTTCCATTGTTCTAAACCTTCTGTTCATCTTTTTTTTTTGTATTGATTCATGTAATTCTTTAGTTAGTAGTCGTAGAATTTAACTATAATTAAGGCTCCATTTATTTGACGGAAAAAGGAATTATTTGGAAAATATTTTCCTAAAAATAATCGTTTGTTTCACTTGAAATAATTAGTCAATGAAAAATATTTTCATTACCAACAATAATTTATTTATAAACACTTTTGTGACCTATGAAAATATTTTTCGTTTATTTATTTTTATAAATGATACAAGCGATTGTATTTACAGATTGTTCATTTTTCGCAAAATGGACATCCCCTAACTCTATTGATCTTTTTATTCCCTTTATCATTTCCTCATCATTTCAAATTCCTATAAAGCGATTACAACATGAAAAGTACTGTGGGACTTGGTTCCGCACAGATTTTGAGCAAGAGTACGCGTGCTTTTAGCCATTTTTGTTGTTGTTGTTATTGTTGTTGATGATTTATGTATGTACAACTACAAAGTTGTATAATCTCATTAATGTCTTCTTAAAGAGAGGACTTAACAGAAAAAATTAACTCTTATCGTTTGAGAATAATGAAGTGTTAAGCCATTTTCTTTTATCACTCTCTTTGGTGACAAGTATCGTAAAAAGAGTAAGTACAAAGTTGAATTCCGTTTATAAATTTGAATCAAATAGAAAGATAGATATACAAAATGAAAAGATGAATAAAGATAAAACTAAGGCAACATAAAAATAAAACTAAGCCAACCCTTTTGTAGAAAAGTTAAGCTGACTAGAATATAGATCAAAGATAACAAAAATACATTAGGCTGTTAAGAAATTTAATCGTGGCTCATACATATTTAGTTCTCACACTTTCACACGTACACACACACACATACATACATATATATATACATACACACACACACACACACACATTCATGCATACACACTTTCATCTGAGAATTGCCTTTTTCGTAAAATATGACTATTCTTTCAAACAATGTCTCTTTCGATATACTTTTAAATAAACAGTGATTTGAAAATCTTTCCCGTTCAAAGTAAGATTTGATTTGTTTATCTATTTATATTATGCTTATAATAACGAAAATTACGAAATGTCCACATCAAATTTAAATTTTTCAATTAAAAAATTTCCTCAATGGTTACAAGAAAAGAAAACACTCACCACCTGACCTTTAATCCGTACAATTTAAGACACCTTTTCACCATTAATTTAAAACAAATTAAGGATATCCATTAACATTTACCTCATTCAATATATATAACTTAACAATTTTCATCACCCTTTCGCATTAATAATCTATTTATTCTTCATACTAGATAACTCTCTCTCTCTCTTTCTCTCTCATTCATGCACATGCGAACATACAACTTTATTTCATCTATGCTTTCCTTTTAAAATGAGTGTTTCTCATTTTACACTGAAAAAAAAAACCAATGAATTCATGAAAAGTTTGATAGATAATTGAATCTTGCATTTTATATGATTATGATGAGAAAATATCAGTTTCCTTCTTTTTCATATAGTTCTCCTTTCATAGTAAATAAATATTGAAATCCAAATAAAGAATCTTCAATAGGAACTATAATCAGACAGTAAACACACAACATGAAGTACGTTTTAACTTATCCTGCTAAATTTTGGACTTCTAATGTAAATTAAGCTATAAGATCATCAAAACACTTAAACTCACCTGCTAATAGCCATAAAATGGTGGAAATCGTAAAATTATCCCAATCCCAGTAATTAGCTCAATATGACTCGTTTGTTGATGAGGATGAAAATTTTAGTGTCATTTTCCCGTGAATATTATCACATCAATAGTTTTCTGTAAAGTTTTTTCTTATTTTTCAGTGGCTAAGCTAGCAAAAAGCAGCATCATTCTTCTAAATCCAAATTTTAGGAATCTCTTCATAAAATAAATTGGTGATTAATTGATAACAATCCATCGCTTTTACCTGCAGTCTTTAACGATTAAATTGCAAATAATTTAGTTTCATATTTATCTTCTTGTCTCTAATGTGTCCATAGGTTCCAATAATGAGTAGCTTGCCACAATTAGATTTTGGAAGTAGCGAATGTCCAAAAATTAGATTATCTACCACAGATCAAAAGTGAAAGTGAGTGCTGATTGGCATATACACATGTACATTGGAACGTAGGTTGCCACTGTATATGTTACAGCATATACCGATATAATATGATGTTCTAGGAAAAACAGTCAGAAAGAATAATATACAAGAAACCAACGTCTTCATACCATAACTTACGAACCACATGAGTTCACACGAAGCAAACATAGATCACAATCTAAGGAATTTGTGACTATTTTTAATACAAATTAGACACACGACAATTTACATTACTAATAAATGTCACATAAGTATCCGACTGGATGCACACTTCCTTATTGCTCAGTGCCTTCCCAATCTTTTCCACTTTTTTTCCATTCTCTTGGAGTAGTGCAAGAACCACTTACTCTTTTCGTCAATGATCACGTTCCCTAGCACAACGCCAATCGAAAACCCGACTCCAGTGCCAATTAGCACAACTTTCCAATTCAAGTCAAATGGAGACTCTTCCCCATTTTCTTCCTCCAACAGTGATGGTGGAAATGGTAAGTTATCCCCAACCGTTGTGCATTTATTTGGTAAAGGACTTCCACACAACCCCTTATTCATGGCAAATGAATGGGTCCCAAATGTGTCGAACTGACTTCCTTGTGGTATTGGTCTCGATAGTTGATTATGAGAGACATCAAAAGACGAAAGAAATGTAAGTTGGGCTAGTTGTTGAGGTATCTCTCCCGAGAGATTGTTCCAAGAAAGATCTAAAGATTCCAGCTTTGTCAGATTTGCTAAGGAAGGCGGGATGGAACCAGTGAGAATGTTGTTCGAAAGATTAAGTATGAGAAGTGACTTCAAATCTCCAACAAGATTGGGTATGCATCCTTCGAATTTGTTATTGGAGAGGTCAATTCCCATAAGGGCATAAGGAACCTTCGAGTATTCCATTTCTGTGCCTTTATTCATCAGCGTCATTCCATAGGTTGTTTTATAATTATCAATCGCTTGCTGAATATCCACATAAATGTTAACTGTTGCATATATGTAGAAGGATGGAGGGAGCCCTGAAAAAGTATACATATATTCCAACCGATCTTGACCAACAATTATTTTCATGGCATGAAAACTCTGCAGTAACTTAGAAGGAAGTTCACCATTGAAACTATTGTTGGAAAGGTCCATGATGTGCAAATTGCTGAAGTTGAACTGGCTTCGATATGTTTCTATTGGACCATGGAACATATTGGATTTCAAGATCACAGCTTTCAACTCAGTCAACACTGTAGCCAAAATGGGAACCCATCAAGAATTTGATTATAACCAAGGTTCAAATACTCTAGCTTTGTACAATTCGCCAAAGATCTTGGGACAGACCCTTGCAATTGATTCTTTGTGAGGTCAATAATCTTCAACGCACAACCTTTTGGGTAAGCATTAGGAATCATGCCCTCAAGTTTATTTTTCCCAAGACTCAAAAATGACAAAGAACCAATGTTTCCGAGACATGAAGGAATTGTGCCATTTAGACCATTGATGGACAAATCAAGAACGACGAGGGATCTTGCTTTACAAATGGATTGAATTTCTCCGAAGAGGAAGTTATTGGAGATATTGTAATAAATCACTGATGGAGGTGGACTAGGAAGTGTTGTTTTGAGCAAGTTAGAACTAATGTCAAAGTACTTCAACTTAGGTAGTGGTAGATTAATCTGGTTGTTCACAAAGCCAGTTACAAAATTGTGAGAAAGATCAACATACATCAAGGTCTCTCTACTACCATTCCACATCCATGTAGGAATACTTCCTTCAATGTTATTGTGTGAAAGACTTAACCTCTCTAATCTGCTTAGGTAGCCTAAAACCTTTGGGAACTCATGTAAGTTGCATGAATCTAAAGCTAAAGTGGATAGCTTTGGAAGAGTGGCATTGATCTCGGTCTTGCTGACAAAAGATATGTTGTTGAAGTCCAAATATAATGTTGTCAAGTTCTTGAGTTCATGTATATCCACAATGCCACTCAAATTATTCCAACTAAGATCAAGAAATTCAAGATCCTTGAGTTTGTGTAAATCCACTATGCCACTCAAATTATTCCCACTAAGACGCAGATATTTAAGATGCTTGAGTTCCCCTAATGAGTTTGGAACTTCACCTTGCAAATTGTTGGATGAAATGTCAATAACAATTAATCGCGTCAAGTTCTCAAATGAAGACTGAATCGGGCCACTTAGTTGAACATCTGCCAAATGTAAATAGACAAGACTCGTTAATTTGGCCACTAATTGAATCTCGTCATTTATTTCTCACTTTTTTTTTGAAAATCCAAAAATAAAGGCCTTGCTAGTTGAATATTACCTGCAAGGTTCAAAGCAGTGAGGTTTCCCAAGTTGACAAGCCAATTCCAAAAATCACCGCTGAAATTATTGACAGAGAGATCTAGATATGATAGCTGCGTGAGGTTGGCGAAGGAAGCAGGGATTTGACCGTGAAATTTACTTGCTGATATATCCAGAATAGCAAGCTGAGAAAGATTACCCAATGAAGTGGGAAGTGAACCCGAAAAATCACATTCCCCAATTGATAATACATTCAAGAAAGCAAGGTTTCCGATGGAAACGGGTATTTCTCCTGAGAAATTCGTGCCCCAAAGAATTAATGATTTTAGAGAGAAACCCCACTGTTGTTCTGGAATTGAACCATAAAGGTTGTCATTCAAACTTATTTCGAGAACTTCGAGGTTTGGTAATTGAAAGATGCCTATCGGAAATTCTCCATGCAATCCACAATCTCTAAGTTTAAGCAACTTCAAAGAGGAGAAGTTTGCAAGCACATGAGGGAATAGTGATGGCATGCTTATAAAAGAGAGATCAAGTTCTCTAAGCATAGTTAAGTTATGAACAAAGTTGTCTACATTGGGCATCTCGAGACGCCACCCAGAAGACAAATCAAGAGGTATGCTGGGATCCCACCCAAAAGACAAATCAAGAGATATTAATCTAGATAGCCGTGGGATATCCAAGGGGTCTTTTCCAGAAAAGTGCGAATTGGAGAGATTAAGGTATTGTAACCTGGAAAGATTGCCGAAACCGTATGGAATTGAAGAAGAGTTGAAGTCATTCCAAGCAAGATTGAGCGATTCCAAGTGGAGTAGGCGAAAGAGGCTGCTGTTGGAAGTTATGGTACCAAAGAGACAGCTACTGTGAAGGTCAAGGCCTATCACATGACTGGTGGTCTCATCGCACTCTACGCCATCCCATGAGCAGCAATCTCCATGTCCATCTGGAGACCATGATTCGACCTTCGGATAAACACAAAGAAAATCTACTCTGGTGGGTCGAAAACTTCTCTTAAATTCCATCAAGGCTGAGCTCTCATACGGATGGCAGAGTGGCATAGCAAGTGACGTATGAATCATCAGGAGGACGATCCAGGTAAGAAGCGCATAGACTAAGGATGCCATGATTTTTTTGTTTTGGTTGCTGGAGTTGGTTAATGTATGCGAGGTAAAGTGTGATTGAGAAGCTTTTATAGACAGCAATAACTGGTCATATTCAATGGAAGTTAGCGCAACTTGCCTCGCTTGTTGTATGTGGAAAGAGGCATTCTTACATAGATCATTGATAACATCTCTGTCTTTGATATGAACCGCGTGCCAAAAAATAGCATGATCCAGACATGGATCTTGAAGAAACAAAATCACGCATTGTCCATTTAAATTATCCAATACATCATCTTTGTCTACTTTTCTAGTTAAATCGCACACTTGTAATTGCTAAATGGAAACAACAAGGTGTTAGTTTAGATGGTTCGATGGTTTGCTCGTCTCCTTGTGATCTTGGGTATCAAGCCTTATTGGGAGTGCTCTAAAATAAAATCCCGAATGCACCGTGTCAATATAAGAGAGGACACGCTTACGATCACCCAGGGAATTGAACTAATCGAGGTGCGCGAAAACTGCCCCGTCTCGAATACCCCTTCATTGCTAAATTTGAATTAAAAAAAAACGTCGCATAGAAGTGATTGGACCGGATAACTTATACCAAAATGTAATGAACGAATGGATAAATATAATATGTGTATGGATGTTATTCATGTAAGCTTTCATCCTTACTTAGCTATCTTCAATACAACAATGATCAATTAATTAGTTGGATGAAACGAACATTTTAATTGTCTAGATTGAACTCGACTAATTACAAATGACTTGAGCTAACAAGTTTTGTATAATTAGTGTATTCTTCATACCATATCCATTAAATATCATACTATACAATTTACATTTACAATTGAACAGGACTATATAGACTCCATGCAAAAATAAATAATCGTGATTTTCAAAGATATTTTGTCATTATTTTTATGTAAAACGAGGTGAAGATACGAAATTTGAAGATTTGCAATCGGTGACTATGATATTTTAATTTGATGATTTAAGAACTAGGTGTATGTTTAGGATATGTAGAACGACTCCTTCTCGTCAATCTAAAAAATGAGCAACGGTCTTTTGCGGGTCTCTCGATGTTGGTCTATTTTGTGGAACAAATTATACGATGCCAATTTAGGGGACCACCTATGCAATTAGATTGCACATGAACGATAATCACGGCATGCACGAGAATACAACCTAATTTGTGATGCGGGTCTCTTGATCTTGGTCTAGTTTGTGGAAAAACTTATGCGATGCCAATTTAGGGGACCACCTATGTAAGTAGATTGCACATGAACGATAATCACGGCATGCACGAGAATACAACCTAATTTGTACCTTGCAGATGTGTGACCACTTGTTGCCCTTTCGAAAAGAAAATTGTCCATTTGCTTATAACCCTTTACTTTATTTTCAAATAAAGAAGAAAAAAGCAGCAAGACTTGGGCAATATCTTGAAATTGCGAGACATCTATTGCGAGACATACATACTAATGGTCAATCATAATCGTCACTTTATCAGGAACTCAATCTCTCATGTGAATTGTTGATTCATTTATAAGAAGCTATAGAAATAATGAACCACCGGGGAGTGAAGCTGCCAGATTAATTGAATGTGCCCGTTATTTTCGTCGAAAACATCCACATTTTTCACTTATTTGTATTAGGTGATATCTCGCACCCGATTTCTCCTATAGATCAAATTTTCATCTTTGATCTGATTTGAGGCAAGGCCATTGACAGTGAAATTGAAGATAATAGGTCACCCAAAGTCAAATAGTGAGCCCAAAAGACTTTGACGTTTTGCCTTCAGTCAATCCACGAGTCCTGTCACGTGAAATTTTGGAGTGGCTAAATAAGAAGCCCCAGAATTCCTATCCATAAATATTGCGTATCGTAAAGGCTACGGCATTACAATCTCCTCTGTCTCTTCTATGACATAAGTGCTATAATAACAAAGACAAAAATTCAATTAAGAAAAAAAAGACCATATCATGTCAACCTCATTAGTGTACATTGTTTATACTTGGGTCATTTTGATCTCGATGCTCCATGCATGTTGTTTCACTCGAAAAGTGAAAATCTTTCACCAAAGCGATTGATTTTGGTTTTTTTATATTGAGGAAAGGATTTTGTATTGATCTTGGACAAGAAATTACTTGGCTGGAAATGGAAAGAAGAAATGAAGAACAGGTTATAGAATTTAAACTATTGGAAAGTAAATTTATGAGAAACAAGACTGTACGACAATTAATTAAACTTCAATGACTAACGTTTGGGAAAATATCCGAGAAAATTTATGATTTTCATGGTGAGTATTTATAGCCTACTAACAACAATCACATATAAGCAGTTAGTACTTCTAATTACAAATACTGCTTCACTCGTGATCACATGCATACATTTCGTACACTGATAATCATTATTCACAAGAAGTTAATCGAGATAATCAATCATCACTTGATACCGGAATCGTCGTCTGGTGTTGAAATCGACACATCTCACTTGTCTTCTAGTTCCAACACTCATGCAAATTTTGCAGATGACAAATCATCAGTGAACGATGTCGATTGGCAATGATACATATTGGTAATTTCTCTCATTTGTTGTTGACGATCTTACTAAGCTCTAGTTTAGTCCTTTAAATCAACCCCATTTTCACAAATGACCTCTTGAATAGTTGACCAAACTTATCACTTGTCAATGATACAAGTTAGTCATTTTTTGCTTTGCTAATCCAATGTGTCATGTCGTTGAGAGATCGGCCTTGATACAGCTCAAGAGGAGTCTGGGAATCAACCGAGCATGTTCTTGTCGCATTTATCCAAAGCTCAAATCATAATCGTCACCAAGTTGAAATAGAGATTACTGGTCATGGGAGGGCTGTGGAGTGTGGTGAATTCAGCGATCACATTGCCGACCTCAACCTCAGTAGCAGTTGTCTCTCCGGTACCATACAACACTGGTCTTTTCATAAATCTAATCCAAATTGTGATGTAATGCGGATATTAACGGATCTTGCAATTCAAATTTAACGCGAGAAGAAGAAATTATACGATTCCAAGTCCGAATCATTCCCAACTACCAAATCGTTGGCCAATCATCGCTTCTTAAACATATTTAATTGTTCTTTCTCTCTCTCTTGAATGTACAAACAAAGCGAAAAATCTTAGCTGCACCACCTTATCCGGCCACGGTGCCCCTAATGTCACTCAGGAAGAAAGAGTCTACACCGAATCTGATTGGGCCTTGGACTTTCGGCCCGCGACGCGAGTCCAAAAACAGCTAAAAGAATCGGGTCAGGCCCAAAACCTGTTTTCTTTTTCGGATCCAATACCTGAGCCCATGGGTTAGCATGTTACGAAGCGATATAAAAGCTTCTGTCAGTCGAACCAGCTTCTCTCAAGCTCCGAAGCAGGTACGGTTCGAGCTCGATCCTTTGGAAATTATCGGTACTGATCATCGCGTGATTTCTCTTCGGCCTCTTGGGTCGCTCCTTCTTCGGTTTTGATTCGCGTTGGATTCGTTTCAATGCCATTTCGGGGTTTGAATCCGTTGCTTTTTGCTCTGTTTCGGATCGGCTTGTTCGTTTGAAAGCTTCGGCATTATTCGCAGTCGTCGTTGTCGTTTTCGTGAGCTCAATCTGTTGCGTATGGCCTTGTTCGCTCGATCTAATTGGGCCCTTACGTGTTGTGAGATGCGAGGAGGTGTTCTCTTCATGAATCAGGGGTGTATGTTTTCCTGCCGAACGTATTATTGTGTTGTAAATGCCGTGTATTGTTCTCGCTCGACCTCGTCTGTTGGAATTGTTGTTGAGATTATTGTTGGAAGTAACTGTTTCCCTTTTCTGGGCTGAGGAGATTCAGATCAAGTTTTGATTTTTATCTGATTGAATTGCGAACTTGTCGGAATTGTTTGCGATGTAGCATTTTGTTGGTCTAGTGTGCAGTGGGAGTGTGAAGATTGAAGAATGTCGATGTCCTTTGAACGGGGATTGTAGTTTTAAATCCAGACATGATTCTTGTAGTTTTAAATGAGATTTGCTCAGATTTCTGCTGTCTAGGAATGTCCCGATTTGAGCTCAAACATGTTTCAGCTTATTTAAGCTGTTAGTCGACAAAACTTAAAACTCACTATTGTTTGGTTTACTCCCTTACTGTGTCATTCTTTTTCTTTTGTGAAAATGGTTGTTCTAAATTGAAATTATTGTGTCGGCAATGTGGAAGATACTGTGCTTATGATATTTAGTTTTCTGAATTTCTATATGGGCTCTGAAAGCCAGTTTTAACATTGTGCAGAGTGCAAAAACAAACTTGCTGTACTTTTCGTTGATGTTTTGAATCATTTAACTTTTGCTGATAACATAAATGTACATCTCAGAGCCATCTTAACCTTAAAAGTTCGTCTTTTTACCCTTTTTAGATAAGTCATAGTTAAACATAACAATGTCGTGCCCAATGGGCACTTCAGAAAGCACTGGCAAAATTACGTCAAGGCGTGGTTTAACCAGCCTGCCATAAAAGCTAGAAGACGCTTAGGTAATTGAATTGCTCGCTTTATATCGAAGTGCTGCCATTCTTATTCTTGGAGCATTCTGATGTTCTTTATTTTGTGCCCAGCTCGGCAAAAGAAGGCTGTGAAGATTTTCCCGAGGCCAACAGCGGGTCCACTCCGACCAGTTGTTCGTGGTCAAACCCTGAAGTATAACATGAGGGTCAAACCCTGAAGTATAAGGGAAATCTTAGTCTCTTGAATGAGTTATATGCCTGGGAGTTCTATTTCTCAGGATCGATTACCTCTTCATTGGGTAATCTTTCTCATCTCACTGCACTACTCCCCAACGGAAATAACTCGCAAGGTCAAATCCCTATTTCCTTTGGAGTGGGTGGTCAACTTGACAAAACTTACCGACTTGGAGATTTCAGGTAATAGTTTCTTCCTCTCTGCCGGTTCAGTCGGATCTCCTTCCTTCTCTTTCTGCAGCTCCATGGAACCACCGATCTATCGAGCTCCACGGCCGCTCGCTCCCTACCCAACCACCGCCAAAACCCCTGCCGCAACGACCACCAGCAAAACCAGAGACCGGGACTTCCTCCTCCACTTCGAGGCCTACCTCGCCAATCCTCTCCTCCTCCCTCCTGCCTGAAACCCTACCCCTCCATCGACGGCCGCCACTCGGATCTTCTGTCGAAGATCAGCGCGTGGGCGGAATTCATCGGGTACATTGGGAGCGTGAATCTGAAAATTAGGGATTTGAGGAGGCTGCGGGAGGACGAAGCGTGCGTCGAGTCGAGCATCGAGATCGCGACGTCAAGGGGGATTAATTGCGAGGAGAAAGAGTCGAAGTTGAGGAAGTTTTTTTGTTCTTCTTTTTGGTCGGAAAGCTGAGGAAGCTGAGGGAGAAGAAGCCGTGGTTCAGAACCCGTCCGAAGTTGCCGGAGCCGGAGGGCCTTCTGGCTCATGCCTGTCGCTGGACTCGAAGCTCTTGAGGCGGCGATGGTGGTTTTGCTCGTGGCCATCCCGGGGGGGTTTTTGGTGGTGGTCAGGGAGGGAGTGAGCGGCGGTGGAGCTTCAGTGTCGGTGGTTCCAAGGATGTGCCGAGAGAGAGAAGGAAAGAGATCCAAGGGGAGAGAGAGACTTCCCAACTTCTTTTTACGGTGGGCCCCACAGTGCCACTTATCATCACAATTGCACCTATTATATTCAGGCGACTAGATTTTTTAGGCAAAGCGAATGAGGAAATTGAATTTAATGGTGTAACTGACGCTCCACTTGTCTTGTGTCTTTTTTTTTTGTACCTTATGTTTGGTAGATAAACGGTTAAGCGGTGGATTGCCATCTTCATTTGAGAACATGAAGCAGTTGAATTGGCTTGGCCTTTCTCGCAACGACTTGCGCGGCCATATTTCGGGCACATTGTGGAATCTGAAAGATTTTGAATGGCTTTGCCTAGAGTTATTTTATCTCAATGGCGTTCTCAATGTAAATTGTATATTCAAACACAAGAACTTGAGATATTTATATCTATCCTACAATAATATATCGTTCACCAAGTCATTCATCAATGCCACTCCATTGAAGCTTTACTTCTTATAATTGGATTCGTGCAACTTGACTGAGTTCCCACAGTTTATAGGCTACTTAAGTGAATTGGTGCGGTTAGACCTACAACACAACAGAATTCAAGGGACCACTCCTAGATGGATGTGGAACAATAACAAAGAATCTCTCAAGTATATAGATCTTTCTCACAATCTTCTAATCGGCTTCAAAAACAACTAGACCGATCATCTTTTACCGAAGTCAACGTATCATGACGTTAGTTATAACTTGCTAGAAACAACACTCCTTGTCCCACCACCCTCAGTCATGCTATACCACATCTCATACAATTTCCTATTTAGGGAAGTTCCAACATCCATTTGTGAAGTGAGCTCTCTCTGCTATGCCCAATTTGTCTGACAATGCTCTAAATGGCACACTTCCTCCTTGTTGGGGTAGTATTGGTCCTTTGATTGTATTGAATCTCACGAGAAATAAATTCAAGGCCGTGATTCCTCGCGTTTACCTAGATGGTTGTTCATTGAGGATGATCGACCTAAGAGAAAACCAACTAAGAGGAATTTTTATGAGATCTTTAGGAAATTGCGGAATGCTAGAGTATTTGAATCTCGGTGGCAACCAAATTAACGATACATTCCCATTTTGGCTATCGGAATTGGCCCACCTAAAAGTTATTGACTTGCTATCCAATATGTTGCATGGATCCATTAAAGATAATCTAAGCTAGCTTAACTTCACCAGTTTACACATCCCGGACCTATCTAGCAACAACTTCAATGGTGAACTTCCTTCCAAGTTGTTAAAGAGTTGCCACGCCATGAAGGTCATCGTTGGTCAAGATAAGTTCGCATATTTGAGTCTTTTTAAATGGCTTGATCTGTCTTCTGTTTCATTCGATGAAGGTATGGATTATGCGATGACATTAATGAGTAAGGACATGGAAAGGGAATATGCGGAGATTTTGGATGTCCTCATGGCGATTGACTTCTCCAATAATAAGTTCGAAGGGTTCATTCCTGAACTCATTGGAGATCTAAAGTCACTTCGTATGCTCAACCTTTCAAACAACTTCCTCATTGGTAGCATCCCTCCTTCCTTGGCCAACCTAACAGTGCTTAAATCACTAGATCTATCATGGAACAAATTTGTGGGAGAGATTCCTCAACAATTAGCCCGCATCACATTTCTTTTGTTTTTCGTTGTCTCTCACTATCGTCTATTGGGACCCACACCACGTGAAACGCAATTTGACACATTCAGGAGCAGTTCATTTGCGATGAATGATGGTTTGTGTGGCAATCCTCTGCCTAATAAATGCACAAATGGTGATAACGCTCCACCACCACCATCTTTCGAAGTAGATAATGAAGAAGAGTGTCTATTCCACTTGGATTGGAGAATCGTGTTGGTTGGTGCTGGAGTCGGGTTTTTGGTTGGTATTGTGCTAGAGAACTTGATCATTGACGAGAAGAGTAGGTGGTTCTTGCACTACTTCGAGAGAATGGCAAATGGATGGAAAAGGTGAGGAAAGCTTTGGCAGACAAGAAAATATGCAGCTAGATACTTGATGCTCTGTGTTTAAGTAGCTTGTTGAGAACAATTACACATGCATGTTTGAAGATTCTAATCTATGTTTGTTTGCATAGTTCAGTATAATATTATGAAGATGCTGTTTTCTTGGTCATGAAACTTACAGTTGTTTAGATTCTTGGAGGAATGTCTGTCCATGGATACATCAGCAATGTAAGAATGTCTTGTTGTAATATTACTAGTCAAATGACTCAAGAATATAGAGCATCTAATCTAGGACTTGGTTTATCTATCTAGAATAAGAGCATTTTTTTGAAGCCTGTAAACACTGCCATTTAGAGACGTAATTAAGATAAGTTGATGCTAATGAAAAGCCAATTAATATACATAGTGGACGACGATGTAAAAAGTTTCGTTGTCCATGGAAACCAAGGAGATCGGTGTGAAAACTGTCACGATACTTAAGTAGAAAGGGCTTTCATTTGCTTCAATAATTTATTGTTTTTCCGGTTGTTCACGGGCTCAAATTGAAGATTTGTTCTCCACAATTTGAATGTACATTCAGATGAAATTTCATAATAGAAGATTACCAATTTGTGTCATGACAGGATATTCGGTTGTTTATGTCATTTTGTGGACATGGTTGATTACAAAGTGTTTATCATTAAAAATGAATGAAAATGTGTCATCCCATGTCAGTTCAAGCTAAGTCATATTGAGTTCGTGTTTTTCTCGGTAAATTTGTGTCGTGTTCGAGTTACGCTGATATCTAGGAATTGCCACTTCCCATGCTCTTCGAGGTATTAGCTTGCAATCAAAGTGAGTTACCAAGAGCTTTTGAAACTAAAATTTTAATCTAATATAAAAATGTTCGCTTAAAGAGCATACATTTAAATGAGTGATTTAGTTATATGAGTATAAATGTAAACATGAAATCCAACCAAACAACGATTTAAACAAAACTTTCTTATAATTTGTGCCAACTCTTTTAATGAGAATGACGAAAAACATGGAGACAGTGGAGACATAAAGGGTACGAAAGTGCATACCAATGAATTCTGAAAAGACCTTATTGTTTACTTTTTTTGAGTTTAACTGTTATTTAATACTCAACAGTCTGAATATTTAAAAACCTACACATATGAACTTTTCAATTTACTAAATCAACGAAAAGTTATTGTAATAGAACTTTGTGACTTTGAAATTCATTTTTGTCAAATCATCTTCTTAAGAATAATGCGAAAAAAATCCATATGACTCAACACATCTCGGCAATATTGAATAATCTATTACACACATGAAATGGAAAATTCAAATGCGATACGCTGAGTCGGTGTTATAAAAGGTTTGATGATTTCATGGAAAAAAATATTCTGCCATTTCATGTTGTTTTTCAATATAGAGTAGAATAAAAATTTGCTCCTCTCACCTTACCAAAAAAAAAAAATTTGCTCCTCTCTTTTCTCCTTACCAAAAAAAAAATTTGCTCTTTTCTGCTGCTAATTTGCTTTCGAGCTTGATAAATGAATTAATTATGAAGTACATGTGATCCTCCATGACCTATCGATTCATAAAGAGAATGTCACGGACTTCTCGATGCTTAGTGAAGGGCAGGTCATAGAACAGAAATTAATGAAAATTGTAAAGTAATGGGCTACTCCACCCACGCAAAACTTTGGCCGGGAAGAGTCGGCTCCATGTTGAACTAGGGAAAAAAGAAGGAAAGGATAAAAGGGTTGATTTGAAAAACTTGCCTGGAATTTCAAGGTGAGCGGTGTGAACTTCCGTCCACTATCTTTTAAAGGGAAAATTTGACTCTTAATTTATGCGCTTTTTTTGGTTAAGGTCTTCAACTTTCAATTGAGTCTAGCCCTAGCACCAAGTTTAATTAATTTGAACCGATGTATCAATTGGACCGTTTCAGCGTATGAAGTGGGAAAGAAAAACTTGCTCCTGTGGACTAGTGCAAAAAAGCGTTTCCTCAAGAGAATATGTAGGTTGATTTTAATTATTCAGTCCACATGAAACTTACGTAAAGTGCCAAAATGCGAGTCCTTATTTTCCACCTTCTAAGGACACAAAGGTCCATGGAACCAATTAAAGGAACTAAAAGAAAGCTTTGTCTAAGAAGCTTATATAAAGTGCCAAAATGCGCGTTCTTATTTTTGGTCCACTATCTCTTAAAAGGTAAAATTCTTTATTGCATGCATTTTTTCAAGCAAATCCTTTGTTGCCGAAGCGCACATCCCAACAATATATTCAGATTGAGTGTAGTTATCGAGTCTACATGAAGTTTATATACAACGCCAAAAATACGCACCCTTGCCACTAAGGTACCGACTTAGATGACAAGAGAGTTTTCTCATCTCGTTATGGTTTTGGGTTCAAATTCTTAGGGAGTACTCCAAAGGTAAAATTATAAATATACCATGCCGATATGGGAAAGTACGTTCAACCGCTCAGGGAGATGGAATAGTTAAGTTACGCGAAAGCTAGCTCAAGTACTACCTAATTGGTCATGTACCAAAAAAACAAAAATGTGCCCCTTATTTTCCCCCTTGTTTAAAAGACACAAGGGAACTAAGTAAAAGAAATGAAAAGAATATTTTATCTAGGAAGCCTTTGTCCCAACCTGTTATACAAAGAAGAAAAAGAAAAAGAAAAAGAAATTGATCAAAATACTTGACTGGAATTCTAAATAGCAGTGCTCTTTTTGTCCATCATTTGTTAAGGGTAATTCGACTTTTCGTCCTTTTAACTTATGTATTTTTTTTCAATCACGTCCATGAACTTCTAATTAATCGAATCAAGTCTTTGAACGTTTACAATTTTTCTAATCAAGTCAAGCGTCCAACACCAATTCTGATAAATTAGAACTTACGTGGTTGTTGGACCATGTCAAAGTTTGAGCAGATAAGTCTATGCCAAAATGTGCGTCCTTATGGAATATTTAGTTTGAGTGTAATTATTCAACCCACGAGAAATTACATAAAATATCAAATTGCGTTTCTTCCACATTGTTCGAAAGACACAAAGGAACCAATTTAAAAAATCAAAAGAAAGTTTTGTTCAGGAAACTTCATCTTTTACCGTCATCCAAGATGTGAAAAGAGAAGGACAAAAAAAAATAATTTGATTAGAAAACTTGCTTGGAGTTCTAAAATGAGCAGTGCAGTGCCGTTTTGGTCCACCGTATGCTAACGGTAAAGTTTTACTTTTCCTCTCTTAATTCACACTTTTTCTTTCAATCAAGTTCTTGAACTTTTAATTTAATTAATCAATTCCTTAAAAATCCTTTATTTTTAAGTACGACCTTTGGCACCACTTGTGATAAATTCCATCTAACATGGCTATCAAATCATGCTGAAGTATGACGTTAAAAAGAACTAGCCTAGACAAACAAGGCACCATGGAAAATGACGTAAATGTTTTCCTTTACGGACATGCTACCGTTAAGAATTTTGCCTCCACTGGAGGGACCGAGGGTCGACAAAGTGACAATTAAGATCAAGTAAACGATGTATGTCTTGCCATGCTATAGTATTAGGAGATGGGTTTATCAAGAGGATTCCGAAGTCTGCCATGGGATGTTACTCTTGGACTAATCACAAAATACTCGACATATTGCCTCTCACTGCCTTCCTTTTTTGAATAATCTTAATATTTATAAGCAAATTGTGGTAATTTTTTTGGCAAAAAGGGAAAGAAATGGTCGCACATCCACGAGGTGGAAATTTCAGGTCGAATTCTCATGCCGTGATGGATGGGTTCATGTGCAATCATGACTGCGTGTTTTAACACGGCATCTCGTTTCTTTTTCCACAGATAGGCCAAAATTGAGAGACCCGCAAAAAAAAAGCTAATGTTTTAACATATGATTGTACTTAAGACCAAAAAAAAATGATTGTACTAATCATGCATTATCTATAAAGTTATTGAATACAACACGTATCTAATCTTTGTTTTATTTTCTATTTAGTCGGTACACTTGTAATTGCTACATAGAACCACCAAGGTGGCGGTTTAGATGGCCAGAAGTTTTCTTCTCTCCTTGTAGTATTGGGTTCAAGCCTTATTGGAAGCACTCTAGAAGTAAAATCCTGATTGGATCAGGTCGATATGAGGGAGTGCGCCATTAAGATTGCCTTGGAAAATGAACTCATCGAGGTGTGCGAAAGCTAATTTAGATATCACTTCACCGCTAAATTACGAAAACAAAGAAAATGTTACATAGGAGTTGATTGTTGTGGGGTTGATTGGTTGAACTCAAAGGTCAAGTTGCAAAGCCGAAACCTAGATTGGGAAGCGAGGTACAAAAAAATTACTGTTGACACCTAAATTTTGGCACGACATTTAGTGTAATTTGCATAGAAAAATAGGGATTAAATTTTTAACCCCTAAACAAAAATATTTAAATTGCATAACATGTAATTTAGATTCATTTTAATTTCATTACATTTTTTTTTGCATCGGACCGGTGATTGCGAGCGAGTTTAAATTTCATTGAACAAAAACGGGACGCTCGGGAATGCAAGAGCCCGAAATTTCAAGACGAACGGGTTTGGTTGTTTTTAATTTGGGCTTGATTTAGTTTGTTGAATTTAATTCATTCAGCCCAAGTTAAGTCAGTCCATTTAAGTTTAATTAAACCTAAGCCCGCTAGGATTAGAGCCCATACTAATTGACCTAGGATTAACACTATATAAACAACATTAGGTCAGATTTTTTGGGGGGGTCACAATTCCAGATCAAATTTTTTAGTGAGTGGGGAGAGAAGAGAAAGAAAGAATAGAAAAGGCGTGGGTTTTTTCCTTGAAGTTAACCTAGCCGCACAAGAGGTCCCCTGAGAAGCGTGTGAGCAAGGTGGCCACCAGGGAGTTTTCTTCTCTTTGTGTTCTTGACATGACCACGTTTTTCTTCTTGAAGGAGCCACAAGGGGTGGGTTCTCTAGAAAGAGAACAATAGCCGCACGGTAAGATAGAAGAGAGAGGCCAGTGGCTTCTTTCCTTCGTACGTGAATGGCTGAACAGTAGCTCTCGAAAGGAGAGCTGAAGTTGCACGAAGAACGCAGCCACGGGGAGGAGCTCTTGATGGAGACAACATAATTTCACAAGACAATGGCAAATCAGAAAATTTGGGAGAAAGAGAGATAGTCGCTTTGCCGCTTGGAGACCACCGCCCGCGCGCCCCACCGTGCGGACCGCCGCGCCTCACCGTGCCGCACCTCCACGCCGCGACACTCGCGCCGTCCTACCGTGCGTCGCCGCACCCGGGAACCGCTTGATGCCTCACTCTTCAATTCGTGAGTAGCCGACCTCACCGTTAAAATTCAGCCACGCCTCCACTTCTTGAAGGAGACAACAAAAACGCACATTCAAGGGGAGTTCACGGGGTAGAAAGTCAAGAATTAGTTGGCCACTTGGAGGACTTCTCTGGGACCAACGTTCTGTGCATTGAAGAGCATACACTTGAGGTCTTCACGGAGGACTCCACACAGTCACGCACACAAAAGGAGAAGACGTCCGCGAAGACTTCTTCGCTCAACGTTGCAGCAAGGTTCCAAGCAATTTCATTAAGTGTGATAGATTTTCCAGCGATCCTAGTCGCGCTCATGATGACCAGACCAGTTGAAGAGCGTCCGGCGATCCCAAGCAAGTTCCTTCAATTCTGAAGAACGTTGAAGCCTCCTCGTTGCATCGCCACATCAGCCGCCGCTCGCTCACGGTCGGACCTGTGGCCGTGAGCTCTACCGCAAGCCGTTGCTGCCACCGCTGCCATTGCGTCGCCGTGACTTGCCCTTGCCGTGCCGCCATTCCCGACACCGCCGTGACGCTCGTCGCGTAATCCGCAAGCCGATCCCGATCCAATTCGAAATTTGGAAATATTTCAAATTAGGTAGGTAAGATTATCCGGTAAATTTTCAGAATATTTCAATTTCCTAATTTGGAGTGTTTTGAATATTGCATGAATATCTTGTGCATAATTAGATATGTTTAGATAATGTTCTAGATATCCGCAATATTTGAAATATTTAAATTAGGAAAATTTCCTAATTTAGCAACGTATCGGGACGTCTGTCCGACTTTAACCCTAAAGTCCGATACGCGGCGATACGGGAAATTATCATCCTATCTATAATCACTTAGATACGATGATAAATTTCATTAGCTTTCCAAATTTGAATGATTAATTATCCGTTAATATCTATAACCCTTTAGATATGACCGATAATTTGATTTTTGTGCCTAATCCGAGTTTGAAACGAATTTGGCGGATCGCGTGGTTGATTTGAATTGTTTGCTATCCTTATTTGTTTAAACTTCTTTCCTTTTCAAATAAAAAGAAAAAAAAATTCTGTTTTGTTATTTAAATTAGGATTTTTGCATGTCTAGGGTTTTTGAATATATCCCGAAGGATAAGATAAATATTTAATTTAAATTAGGACTTAACGTGGCATGTTTCCTAATTTAAATTAGGTATTATTTCAAATTCTAACGGGTTATTCACGTTATTTTATTATTCCGAATTTTCATAAAAAAAAAACCAAAAGATGGTGAATTGTTTCATGTTTTATTATGATAGCTTGCATTTTAATTTAAGTAATTTATTATTCCGAATTTTAATCAAAAATCCCAAAAAGAAATCATTCTAGGGTAGATTAAGTCATCATAGATTGCATGTTAACTTAGGTATTTTTTAATTTCGAATTTTAAACAGAAAATACCAAAAATAGAAATCATTAGATTGCATGTTAATTTAGGCATATTTTTTATTCCGAATTTCATAAAGAAAAATACCAAAAAATATATCATTGCACGTCATTAGAATTAAGTCACGTTGTCGTATGACATATAGTTTGCATATTAGGTTGCATTATTTCGCATGTCATATTTGCACGTCATTGCATATAGTTTAGTTTCATTTAATAAAGTGAAAATCAAAAAAATTGAGTGAATGCTTTGTTAATTAGAAATCATATTAGGGCTGTCTGTATGATTTTTCGCTAACAACGCAGATGCTTGCGTGGATTTGAGGTAAGTAATTCTTCCATACTTGCAATTTATTTAATGCTTTGATTTCTGGGTGTTAAATTGGTGGTTTGCGCACTCACATGAACACCTCACATGTTAGTGGCTAAGTTAAAATGGATCCAAACTGCCTGCCAAGACATTTTTGAAATGAAAAGGTACCGAAAGGGCGTTAGACTAGATCTAGGTAATCAAGTCCCCGGGCTTAGAATCTCTGGTTCGTAGGAATAAAACATATCTCCCTATATTTTATTTAGGTTTCTAATCAGCCTACCACAAATTGATTAGTGGCGACTCCAAGCATGAAACACTTGCATGTTAAGAACTTAAACCCTAAGTTGCGAATTGGTAAGGCTTGGGAGGGCCCGAGTTAAGTTCAATCTTAATAATCCATTAGCCCGAGAAAATTGGCAAAATTTTTTTAGGGTCGCGACAATTACTATGCCCCGACTTTTGTTTTTAAACCTTAGATATGCATGAACAAATGGGGTCCTTGTGCCAGATTACGTTGAGAAGACGTGCGTGACGTGCAAGTTGAAATGGCCATCTCATATTCTCCCCTCAATTAGTGGAAGACTTGGAAGACAACTTTCGAGTCAAGGGTCTGGTTGACGTCTTATGCCAAAGGCGGACTCAATGATGAAATGCAACGTTGACTTCACTTACACGACGTACATTTTGAATTTTTGACCAATAAGGTGTAGCAAGTGCCTCAAATTTTCCTCTTTAAAGCAGAAGAGATCCATGGTCCGAATCTTGACCCTTAAGATAAAGTGAGAGAAACGTAACTTGCATGAAATTTCACTGGCCCTTGTCCTGTTACTTCTTTTGAAAAACGCAGCAGGCAAGAAATGCACCGGCTAAGTCATCCCATTAACTTCGACCAAAAAACAGAAAAAGTCATCCCATGAACATAAATTAACTCCAATATTATCATTAAAAATGACTGAAAATGTGTCATCCCGTGTCAGTTCAAGCTAAGTCGTATTGAGTTTGTGTTTTTCTCGATAAATTCGTGTCGCGTTCAAGTTACGTTGATATCTAGGAATTGCCACTTCCTATGCTCTTCCAGGCATTAGCTTGCAATCAAAGTGAGTTACCAAGAGCTTTTGAAACTAAAATTTTATTCTAATATAAAAATGTTCGCTTAAAGAGCATACATTTAAATGAGTGATTTAGTTGTATGACTATAAATGTAAACGTGAAATCTAACCAAATAACGATTTAAACAAAACTTTCTTATAATTCGTGCCAATTCTTTTAATGAGAATGACGAAAAATATGGAGAAAGTGGAGACATAAAGGGTACGAAAGTGCGTACCAATGAATTCAGAAAAAACCTTATTGTTTACTTTTTTTTTTAGTTTAACAGTTATTTAATACTTCTGGAAAAAAAAACAGTTATTTAATACTCAACAGTCTGAATATTTAAAAACCTACACAGATGAACTTTTCAATTTACTAAATCACTGAAAAGTTATTGTAATAGAACTTTGTGACTTTGAAATTCATTTTTGTCAAATCATCTTCTTAAGAATAATGCGAAAAAAAAAAATCCATATGACTCAACACATCACGGTGATATGAATAATCTATTACATGCATGAAATGGAAAATTCAAATGCAACACGCTGAGTCGTTGTTATAAAAGGTTTGATGATTTCATGAAAAATAATATTCTGCCATTTCATGTTGTTTTTCAATATAGAGTAGAATAAAAATTTGCTCTTTTCTGCTGCTAATTTGCTCATAAAGAGAATGTCACGGACTTCTCGATGCTTAGTGAAGGGCAGGTCATAGAACAGAAATTAATGAAAATTGTAAAGTAATGGGCTACTCCACCCACGCAAAACTTTGGCCGGGAAGAGTCGGCTCCATGTTGAACTAGGGAAAAAAGAAGGAAAGGATAAAAGGGTTGATTTGAAAAACTTGCCTGGAATTTCAAGGTGAGCGGTGTGAACTTCCGTCCACTATCTTTTAAAGGGAAAATTTGACTCTTAATTTATGTGCTTTTTTTGGTTAAGGTCTTCAACTTTCAATTGAGTCTAGCCCTAGCACCAAGTTTAATTAATTTGAACCGATGTATCAATTGGACCATTTCAGCGTATGAAGTGGGAAAGAAAAACTTGCTCCTGTGGACTAGTGCAAAAAAGCGTTTCCTCAAGAGAATATGTAGGTTGATTTTAATTATTCAGTCCACATGAAACTTATGTAAAGTGCCAAAATGCGAGTCCTTATTTTCCACCTTCTAAGGACACAAAGGTCCATGGAACCAATTAAAGGAACTAAAGAAAGCTTTGTCTAAGAAGCTTATATAAAGTGCCAAAATGCGCGTTCTTATTTTTGGTCCACTATCTCTTAAAAGGTAAAATTCTTTATTGCATGCATTTTTTCAAGCAAATCCTTTGTTGCCGAAGCGCACATCCCAACAATATATTCAGATTGAGTGTAGTTATCGAGTCTACATGAAGTTTATATACAACGCCAAAAATACGCACCCTTGCCACTAAGGTACCGACTTAGATGACAAGAGAGTTTTCTCATCTCGTTATGATTTTGGGTTCAAATCCTTAGAGAGTACTCCAAGGGTAAAATTATTATGAGAAAATGTGTTCATGAAACCTCTTGGGGAGATGGAATAGTTGAGGTACGCGAAAGCTAACTCAAGTACTACCTAATTGGCCATGTCCCAAAAAAATGAAAATGCGCCCCTCATTTTCCACCTTGTTTAAAAGACACAAGGGAACTAAGTAAAAGAAACGAAAATAATATTTTATCTAGGAAGCCTTTGTCCCAACCTGTTGTACAGAGAAGAAAAAGAAAAGGAAAAAGAAATTGATCAAATACTTGACTGGAATTCTAAATAGCAGTGCTCTTTTTGTCCATCATTTGTTAAGGGTAGCTCAACTTTTCGTCCTTTTAATTTATGTATTTTTTTTTTCAATCAAGTCCATGAACTTCTCATAAATCTAATCAAGTCTTTGAACTTGTATAATTTTTCTAACCAAGTCAGGTGTCCAACACTAATTGTGATAAATTAGAACTTACGTGGGTGTCAGATCATGTCAAAGTTCGAGCAAATAAGTCCATGCCAAAATGCGCGTCCTTATACAATATTTAGTTTGAGTGTAATTATTCGACCTACGAGAAACTACATAAAATATCAAAATGCGTATCTTCCACCTTGTTTAAAAGACACAAAGGAACCAATTTAAAAAATCAAAAGAAAGTTTTGTCCACGAAGCATCGTCTTCTACCATCGTACAAGACGTGCACAGAGAAGGACAAAAAAAAAGATTAGAAAACTCGCTTGGAGTTCTAAAATGAGCAGTGCAGTGCCGTTTTGGTCCACCATATGCTAACGGTAAAGTTTTACTTTTCCTCTCTTAATTCACACTTTTTCTTTCATTCAAGTTATTGAACTTTTAATTTAATTAATCAATTCCTTAAAAATCCTTTATTTTGAAGTCCGACCGTTTGGCACCGATTCTGATAAGCTCGATCGAACATGGCTATCAAACCATGCTGGAGTATGACGTGAAAAAGAACTAGCCTCGACAAACACGGCACCATGGAAAATGACGTAAATGTTTTCCTTTACGGACATGCTACCGTTAAGAATTTTGCCTCCACTGGAGGGACCGAGGGTCGACAAAGTGACAATTAAGATCAAGTAAACGATGTATGTCTTGCCATGCTATAGTATTAGGAAATGGGTTTATCAAGAGGATTCCGAAGTCTGCCATGGAATGTTTCTCTTGGACTAATCACAAAATACTCGACATATTGCCTCTCACTGCCTTCCTTTTCTGAATAATTTTAATATTTATAAGCAAATTGCGGTGATTTTTTTGGCAAAAAGGGAAAGAAATGGTCGCACATCCACGAGGTGGAAATTTCAGGTCGAATTCTCTTGCCGTGATGGATGGGTTCATGTGCAATCATGACTGCGTGTTTTAACGCGGCATCTCATTTCTTTTTCCACATATAGGCCAAAATTGAGAGACCCGCAAAAAAAAGCTAATGTTTTAACATATGATTGTACTTCAGACCAAAAAAAAAATGATTGTACTAATCATGCATTATCTATAAAATTATTGAATACAACATGTATCTAATCTTTGTTTTATTTTCTATTTAGTCGGTGCACTTGTAATTGCTACATAGAACCACCAAGGTGGCGGTTTAGATGGCCAGAAGTTTTCTTCTCTCCTTGTAGTATTGGGTTCAAGCCTTATTGGAAGCACTCTATAAGTAAAATCCTGATTGGATCAGGTCGATATGAGGGAGTGCGCCCTTAAGATTGCCTTGGAAAATGAACTCATCGAGGTGTGCGAAAGCTAATTTAGATATCACTTCACCGCTAAATTACGAAAACAAAAAAAATGTTACATGGAAGTTGATTGTTGTGGGGTTGATTGGTTGAACTCAAAAGTCAAGCTGCAAAGCTGAAACCTAGATTGGGAAGCGAGGTACAAAAAAATTACTATGCCCCGACTTTTGTTTTTAAACCTTAGATATGCATGAACAAATGGGGTCCTTGTGCCATATTACGTTGAGAAGACGTGCGTGACGTGCAAGTTGAAGTGGCCATCTCATATTCTCCCCTCAATTAGTGGAAGACTTGGAAGACAACTTTCGAGTCAAGGGTCTGGTTGACGTCTTATGCCAAAGGCGGACTCAATGATGAAATGCAAGGTCGACTTCACTTACATGACATGCATTTTGAATTTTTGATCAATAAGGTGTAGCAAGTGCCTCAAATTTTCCTCTTTAAAGCAGAAGAGATCCATGGTCCGAATCTTGACCCTTAAGATAAAGCGAGGGAAAAGTAACTTGCATGAAATTTCACTGGCCCTTGTCCTGTTACTTCTTTTGAAAAATGCAGCAGGCAAGAAATGCACCGGCTAAGTCATCCCATTAACTTCGACCAAAAAACAGAAAAAGTCATCCCATGAACATAAATTAACTCCAATATTATCATTAAAAATGACTGAAAATGTGTCATCCCGTGTCAGTTCAAGCTAAGTCATATTGAGTTCGTGTTTTTCTCGGTAAATTCGTGTCGCGTTCGAGTTACGTTGATATCTAGGAATTGCCACTTCCCATGCTCTTCCAGGCATTAGCTTGCAATCAAAGTGAGTTACCAAGAGCTTTTGAAACTAAAATTTTAATCTAATATAAAAATGTTCGCTTAAAGAGCATACATTTAAATGAGTGATTTAGTTGTATGAGTATAAATGTAAACGTGAAATCCAACCAAATAACGATTTAAACAAAACTTTCTTATAATTCGTGCCAATTCTTTTAATGAGAATGACGAAAAATATGGAGAAAGTGGAGACATAAAGGGTACGAAAGTGCGTACCAATGAATTCAGAAAAGACCTTATTGTTTACTTTTTTTTTTTAGTTTAACAGTTATTTAATACTTCTGGCAAAAAAATAACAGTTATTTAATACTCAACAGTCTGAATAGTTAAAAACCTGCACGGATGAACTTTTCAATTTAATAAATCAATGAAAAGTTATTGTAATAGAACTTTGTGACTTTGAAATTCATTTTTCTCAAATCATCTTCTTAAGAATAATGCGAAAAAAAAAATCCATATGACTCAACACGTCACGGCGATATGAATAATCTATTACATGAATGAAATGGAAAATTCAAATGCAACACGCTGAGTCATTGTTATAAAAGGTTTGATGATTTCATGAAAAATAATATTATGCCATTTCATGTTGTTTTTCAATATAGAGTAGAATAAAAATTTGCTCTTTTCTGCTGCTAATTTGCTCATAAAGAGAATGTCACGGACTTCTCGATGCTTAGTGAAGGGCATGTCATAGAACAGAAATTAACGAATATTGTAAAGTAATGGGCTACTCCATCCACGCAAAACTTTGGCCGGGAAGAGTCGGCTCCATGTTGAACTAGGGAAAAAAAGAAGGAAAGGATAAAAGGGTTGATTTGAAAAACTTGCCTGGAATTTCAAGAAGAGCGGTGTGAACTTCCGTCCACTATCTTTTAAAGGGAAAATTTGACTCTTAATTTATGTGCTTTTTTTGGTTAAGGTCTTCAACTTTCAATCGAGTCTAGCCCCTAGCACCAATTTTAATTAATTTGAACCGGCGCATCTGTTGGACCGTTTCAGAGTACGAAGTGGGAAAGAAAAACTTGCTCCTGTGGACTAGTGCAAAAAAGCGTTTCCTCAAGAGAATATGTAGGTTGATTTTAATTATTCAGTCCACATAAAACTTATGTAAAGTGCCAAAATGCGAGTCCTTATTTTCCACCTTCTAAGGACACAAAGGTCCATGGAACCAATTAAAGGAACTAAAAGAAAGCTTTGTCTAAGAAGCTTATATAAAGTGCCAAAATGCGCGTCCTTATTTTTGGTCCACTATCTCTTAAAATGTAAAATTCTTTAATGTATGCATTTTTTCAAGCAAGTCCTTTGTTGCCGAAGCGCACATCCTAACAATATATTCAGATTGAGTGTAGTTATCGAGTCTACATGAAGTTTATATACAACGCCAAAAATATGCACCCTTGCCACTAAGGTACCGACTTAGATGACAAGAGAGTTTTCTCATCTCGTTATGATTTTAAGTTTAAATCTTTAGAGAGTACTCCAAGGGTAAAATTATTATGAGAAAGTGTGTTCATAAAACCGCTAAGGGAGATGGAATAGTTGAGGTATGCGAAAGCTAGCTCAAGTACTACCTAATTGGCCATGTACCAAAAAAACGAAAATGCGCCCCCCATTTTCCACCTTGTTTAAAAGACACAAGGGAACTAAGTAAAAGAAACGAAAAGAATATTTTATCTAGGAAGCCTTTTGTCCCAACCTGTTGTACAGAGAAGAAAAAGAAAAGGAAAAAGAAATTGATCAATGCTTGACTGAAATTCTAAATAGCAGTGCTCTTTTTGTCCATCATTTGTTAAGGGTAATTCGACTTTTCGTCCGTTAACTTATGTATATTTTTTTTCAATCAAGTCCATGAACTTCTAATAAACCTAATCAAGTCTTTGAACTTGTATAATTTTTCTAACCAAGTCACGCGTCCAACACCAATTCTGATAAATTAGAACTTACGTGGGTGTCGGACCATGTCAAAGTTCGAGCAGATAAGTCTATGCCAAAATGCGCATCCTTATAGAATATTAAGTTTGAGTGTAATTATTCGACCCGTGAGAAACTACATAAAATATCAAAATACGTTTCTGCCACCTTGTTTAAAAGACACAAAGGAACCAATTTAAAAAAATCAAAAGAAAGTTTTGTCCAGGAAGCTTCTTCATCTACCGTCGTACAAGACGTGACAAGAGAAGGACTAAAAAAAAAGATTAGAAAACTTGCTTGGAGTTCCAAAATGAGCAATGCAGTGCCGTTTTGGTCCACCGTATGCTAACGGTAAAGTTTTACTTTTCCTCTCTTAATTCACACTTTTTCTTTCAATCAAGTTCTTGAACTTTTAATTTAATTAATTAATTTCTTAAAAATCCTTTATTTTTAAGTCCGACCCTTTGGCACCTGTTCTGATAAGCTCCATCTAACATGGCTATCAAATCATGCTGCAGTATGACGTGGAAAAGAACTAGCCTTGACAAACAAGGAACCATGGAAAATGACATAAGTGTTTTCCTTTACGGACATGCTACCATTAAGATTTTGCCTCCACAGGAGAGACCAAGGGTCAACAAAGTGACAATTAAGATCAAGTATACGATGTATGTCTTGCCGTGCTATAGTATTAGGAGATGGGTTTATCAAGAGGATTCCGAAGTCTGCCATGGGATGTTACTCTTGGACTAATCACAAAATACTCGACATATTTCCTCTCACTGCCTTCCTTTTTTGAATAATTTTAATATTTATAAGCAAATTGTGGTAATTTTTTTGGCAAAAAGGGAAAGAAATGGTCGCACATCCACGAGGTGGAAATTTCAGGTCGAATTCTCATGCTGTGATGGATGGGCTCATGTGCAATCATGACTGCGTGTTTTAACGCGGCATCTTGTTTCTTTTTCCACAGATCAGCCAAAATTGAGAGACCCGCAAAAAAAAGCTAATGTTTTAACATATGATTGTACTTCAAACCAAAAAACAAATGATTGTACTAATTGCACATTATCCATAAAATTATTAAATACAATACGTATATGATATTTGTCTCATTTTCTATTTAGTCAGTACACTTGTAATTGCTACATAGAACCACCAAGGTGTCGGTTTAGATGGCCCGAAGTTTTCTTCTCTCCTTGTAGTATTGGGTTCAATCCTTATTGGGAACACTCTCGGAGTAAAATCCTTGTTGGACCAGGTTGATACGAGGGAGTATGCCCTTAAGATCGTCTAGGAAAATGAACTGATCAAGGTGTGCAAAAGCTAAATTACGAAAAAAAAATGTTACATATAAGTTGATTGTTGTCGGGTTGGTTGGTTGAACTCAAAAGTCAAGTTGCAAAGCCAAAACTTAGATTAGGAAGCGAGGTACACAAAGGTTACCATACCCTAACTTTTGTTTCTAACCCTTAGATATACATTAAAAAATAGGGCACTAGTGCTAGATTACGTTAAGAAGACATGCGTGATGTGCAAGTTGAGGTGCCCATCTCAGATTCTCCCCTCGACTAGTGGAAGACTTGGAAGAAGACTTTCGATTCAAGGCGTGGTTGACGTCTTATGCTGAAGGCGGACTAAATGATGAAATGCAACGTCGACTTCACTTACACGGCATGCATTTGAATTTTTTATCAATAAGTTGTAGCAAGTGCCTCAAAATTTCCACTTTAAAGCAGAAGAGATCCATGGTCCGAATCTTGACCCTTAAGATAAAGTGAGGAAAAAGTAACTTGTATGAAATTTCACCGGCCCTGTCCTGTTACTTCTTTTGAAAAACGCAGTTCATCTAGAAAAATGTCGACTTAACAACAGAGTCATCGATCTTGATAAACTCGTCCATCATCAAAGTCAAAAGATATGAACCCTAATTTAAAATCCGAATGCGCCCTATTACTAGCGTGGTTAGCGATCAATCTATTCACTCTTGTTTTTTTTTTTTGATTGATTGATGTAATTGTCTAGAGAGCCATCATAGGATTTAACTATAATTAACTCTATTAATCTTTTTATTCCCTTTATCGTTTCCTCATTATTTTAGATTCCTATAAAGCGATTACACCATGAGGAGTACTATATGACTTGGTTCCACACAGATTTTGAACAATTAAGAGTACGCGTACTTTTAACTTTTTGTTGTTGTCGTTGTTGGTTTCAGTACGTACAACTATAAAGTTGAATAATCTCATTAATGTCTTCTTTCGGAGAGGGCGTAAACATAAATTAAGTCTAATCTTTTGAGAACAATGAAGTGTTAAGCCAATTTCTTTTAGTACGCTCTTTAATGACAAAGTATTGTGAAAAGAGTAAGAACAAAGTTGAATTCTTTTTCTAAATTTGAATCAAACAGAAAGATTTACGAAATGAAAAGATGAACAAAGATAACACTAGTGCAGCATAAAAAATAAAAACTAAGCAAACATTTTTGCAGAAAAGTTAATCCAAAATGAATATAGATTAAAGATAGCAAAAATACATTAGGTTGTTAAGAAATTTAATCACCGCCCAAATATATTTTGTTCACATACATACATACGTACATACATACATACATATATACATACATTCATGCATACATACATTCATCTAAATAAATAATCTTCCCATTTTTTAACGCTGAAAGTCAAATAACTAATCTTCCATATGCTCAAGAAAATTTGATGTTTATGCAGTTTTAAAAAAAAATGTTGTTTTAATGTGTGCACACACAGCACGTTTTACTAGTAATATCAACTATATGTTAAACATTGAACTATCCCTTCTTTTTGCCATAAAACACCGAACTATCTTACTTGATTTTTTTGGTAACACAAATTGATTCAATAAAAAATATGAGATTTTTTTTAACTTATCTCGCTAAATTTAGGGTTTACAACATAAATTAACCCTTAAACCCATCTATTAATAGCCTTAAACTAGTGGAAATCGTAAAATTATCCCAATCCCAGTGCTTAGGTTAGTTCAATTGGTTTGTCACAAGGAAGAAAATTCTTTGTTGGGTTTTGTCAAGTTTCGGTATTTTTTTCTTCTTTTCTACGCGAAAAAGGCCGGAGGTGTCATTTCACTGGTAAGTAGACCATGCCAATAATACTGGCAATGAACGGCCAAGCACGGCACAAGAAAATACAGCTTTTGACAGATGATGCCTTTATCTTGCTTGGACTCTTGACTCTCCCTACCATTTTCGAGAAAATATCGTATGGTCTTTGGACAGGTAGATGGGCTTTACAGTAAATTCTAATTGAGAGGAAATACGTAAAATGATTTAAATTTGTTACTCAACCTGTATGCAAATTGTGTCAGACGCATGATAGCGCACGCGATATAATTAAGAGAGAAACTTCCCTAATCAAAAATCAATATGAAACCATGAATGAGAAAATGAGTCTTAAATTTGATGAATCCCAAAACAAAATGACTTTTTTGGTGATAATTACAAGTGAGGTAGGGAGAGAACATATGTATAAGTGAGTTTACAGTTAAAGAGACACGGGCCCACCTATAAAAATGGGCTTATTGATGAAAGTCCGCACAAGCAACTCCTATGGATGAACAAACAACGTTGAACAACCTCTGTACTTGAAATTAGGCCTTGAAGCTGTGAGTCAAAATCAAACGACATGAACAATTTTACATGGGAGCTTGTTGTCAATTTCCAATGTGTCACCAAAAGAAACGAATGGATACTATATCGAAAGTATGACAGAGAAATATAGATAAAAGGGGACAATGCCAGGCCGCTGCGCTTGTGCTCTAGATGATAAAAGAAATGTATATAGGTCTAACATCGTGAAGTTTTCAAACCCAAACAGAAGGCAAACATAAAATCCATGAAAAGTATTGGGGTCAAGCACTTTGAATGGCCAAGTAGCAAGATATTTCTGACGGAACCAATTGTTGCTGCCTATAAAAAGCTTCTTCGTTGCACTCTCCCATGAAAACTCACTTCAGTAACCGAAAGAACAAAAACAAAAGCAAAAAATTATGGCAGCCTTATCATTATATCTACTGCTTACTTGGATGTTCCTACTTTCTCTCTTTCATACTAGGCTTGCTAAGGAACGATGCCATGTGGATGAGAGCTCTGCCTTAATGGAATTCAAGAGAAGTTTCAGAACCAGCATGTCAGATTCGCGATGCATTTATCCAAAGGTCCACTCCTGGTCTTTGGATGGAAGTGGAGATTGTTGTTCGTGGCGCGGCGTCGAATGTGATGAGGTCACCGGCCGAGTGATTGCCCTTGACCTCAGTAGCAGTTGTCTCTCAGGCACCATAAGTCTCAACACCACTCTTTTTCGACTCGTTCAGGTGGAGTCGCTTAATCTTGCTTACAACAGCTTTGACTTCTCCCCAATCCCATACGGCTTCAGCAATTTGTCCAGGTTAAAATACCTTAATCTCTCCATCTCGGATTTTTCCGGTGAAATCCCTCACGATATCTCGCAACTCTCCAAGTTAGTTTCTCTCGATTTGTCCACTTCTTGGGACGTGACACTTCATTTGCCCAACATGGGCGACTTTGTCCATAATTTGACTGGGCTAAAAGAACTCAATCTTTCTTCAGTAAGCTTGTCATCCCCTGTCCCTCCTGTGCTAGCGAATTTCTCTTCCTTGACATCGCTTGAGCTTGGATATTGTGGATTGAATGGAGACTTTCCGGTCAGCATTTTTCAGCTGCCAAACTTAGAAGTCCTTGACATTTCTGACAATTCCAACCTTTCTGGTTTTCTTCCCAAATCGCATTGGGGTTCTCCATTGAAATCCTTATACCTTTTCGAGACAGATTTCTCGGAAGAAATACCCGCTTCAATCGGGAATCTTAGTCTCTTGAATGAGTTAATCGCCTCGAATTGCCATTTCTCAGGATCGCTTCCCTCTTCATTGGGCAATCTTTCTCATCTCACTGAACTATTCCTCGACGGAAATAACTTGCAAGGTCAAATCCCTGTTTCCTTTGCTGATCTTCCCCAGCTCTCGGAACTATGGCTCTCTTCCAATAACTTGAGTGGTGATACTTTGGAGTGGGTGGTCAACTTGACAAAACTTACCGACTTGGACATTTCAGGTAATAGTTTCTTCCTCTTTGCCGGTTTGGTCGGATCTCTTTTTCTCTCTTTGCAACTTCATGGAACCACCGACCTCTCGAGCTCCACGCCGCTCGCTCCCACCCCGACCCCCACAAAAACCCCCGCCGTGAAGGCCTCAAGCAAAACCAGAAACAAGGACGCCTCAAGCAAAACCAGAAATAGGGACTTCCTCCTCCACCTCAAGGCCTACCTCGCCAAGCGAGACGCCACGAAGATCATCCTCTCCTCCTCCCTCCTGCCCGAAACCCTACCCCCTCCATCAATGGCCGCCATTCGCGTGTTCTGTCGAAGATCAGCGCGTGGGCGGAGTTCGTCGGTTACATCGGGAGCGTGAATCTGAAAATTAGGGATTTGAGAAGGTTGCGGGAGAACGAGACGTGCGCGAGAGATGGGTGGTTCCATGGAGTTGGAGAGAGAGAGAGAAGGGGAAAGAGATGCGACCCAAACCGGCAGAGTGGAGGAGAGGGAGAGAGACTTTTCCAATTTTTCTGAAGGTGGGACCCACAGTGCCACTTTTCGTCCACTGAGTGGGCTGGTGCATAGATGACGTGGCGTCGCATTTGCTCCTGATATTCTCAAATGCGGTTAGTCCCATGGTGTAACTAACGCTCCTCTTGTCTTGTGTCTTTTTTTTTTCTTTCTGTTTGGTAGATAATCGGCTAAGCGGTGGACTTCCATCTTCATTTGCGAACCTGAAGCAGTTGAATGTTCTCGACCTTTCTGACAACGACTTGCGCGGTGATATTCCGAGTACATTGTGGAATCTGAAGGATCTTGAAATGCTTTACCTGCGGTTGCTTAATCTCAACAGCGTTCTCGATACAAATGATCTATTCAAACTCAAGAACTTGAGCATATTAGATTTGTCCTACAACAATATATCGTTCACCAAGTCATTCATCAACGCCACTACATCGAAGCTTGCCTACTTAACCTTGGATTCGTGCAACTTGACCGAGTTCCCACAGTTTATAGGCTACTTAAGCAAATTGGAGATCTTAGAGCTACAACACAACAGTATTCGAGGGACCATTCCAAGATGGATGTGGTACAATAGCAAAGAATCTTTTTGGTATATAGATCTTTCTCACAATCTTTTAAGTTGCTTTGAAAACAACCAGACCAGTCTTCCTTTGCCGAACTTGACATATCTTGATGTGAGTTCTAACTTGCTAGAAACAACCCTCCTTGTCCCACCTCCCTCAGTCACCATATACAACATCTCCAACAACTTCCTATATGGGGAAGTTCCAACATCCATTTGTGAACTGAGATCTCTTGCGGTGCTCGATTTGTCCAACAATTCTCTTAATGGCACACTTCCTCCTTGTATGGGTGGTGTTGGTCCTTTGATTTTATTGAACCTTGCAAGAAATAAATTCGATGGCATGAGCCCTCGCGTTGACCGAGATGATTGTGCATTGAGGATGATCGATCTAAGAGAAAACCGACTACGAGGGATTGTTCCGAGATCTTTAGGAAATTGTGGAATGCTGGAGTATTTAAATCTTGGTGACAACCAAATTAATGATACATTTCCATTTTGGCTATCGAAATTGGCCTATCTAAAAGTCATTGACTTGCGATCCAATAAGTTCCATGGTCCCATAGAAGGTCATCTAAGCCATCTTAACTTCACCAATTTGCATATCCTAGACCTTTCCAACAACAGCTTCAATGGTAAACTTCCTTCCAAGTTGTTACGGAGTTGCCGTGCCATGACGTTTATCGATGGTCAAGATAAGTTGGCATATATGAATATACATCAATTGATTGTTGCGTCTAAGTTAATACTCGACGAAAGAACGATGACTTTTGCAATGACATTGATGAATAAGGGCACGGAAAGGGAATATGGGAAGATTCCTGATGTCCTCATGGCAATTGACCTCTCCAATAACAAGTTCGAAGGTTCCATTCCTGAACTCATTGGAGACCTGAAGTCTCTTCATATGCTCAACCTTTCAAATAACTTTCTCATTGGTAGCATTCCTCCTTCCTTGGCGAACCTGACAGTGCTCGAATCGCTGGATCTTTCGAGGAACAATCTTGTAGGAGAGATTCCTCAACAATTAGCCCGCCTCACATTTCTTTCGGTTTTCAATGTCTCTCACAATCGTCTATCAGGACCAATACCTCATGGAACGCAATTTGACACGTTCGGGAGCAATTCATTTGCAATGAATGATGGTTTGTGTGGAAGTCCCCTGCCAAATAAATGCACAAATGATGATAACGCTCCACCACCACCATCTTTCGTAGTAGATAATGAAAAAGAGTGTTTATTCAACTTGGGTTGGAGAAGCGTGCTGATTGGCACTGGAGTTGGGTTTTTGGTTGGTGTTGTGCTAGAGAACCTAATCATTGACGAGAAGAGTAGGTGGTTCTTGCACTACTCCAAGAAAATGGCAAAAGGATGGAAAAGGTGAGGAAAGCTCTAGTGGATAAGAAAATATGCAGCTAGATACTTAATGTTATGTGTTTAAGTAGCTTGTTGAGAACAATTACACATGCATGTCTGAAGATTCTAATCTATGTTTGTTTGCGTTGTTCAGTATACTATAATGGAGATGTTGTTTTCTTGCTCATGAAACTTACAGTTCTTTAGGTTCTTAGAGGAATGTCTGTCCATGGATGCATCAGCAATGTAAATGTTTTGTTGTAATATTACTAGCCAAATGACTCAAGAATATAGAGACGTAATTGAGATGATTAGATACTAATGAAAAGCCAATTAATATACATGGTGGAGGACGATGTAAACAATTTCGTTGTCCATTAAAAACAAGAAGATTGGTGTAAAGATTTTCATGGTTCACAGGTAGAAAGGGCCTTGCTTTAGTTCATTGAATGTACATTCAGATGAAATTTCATAATAGCGGATTAGCAATCCGTGCCGTGTCAGGATATTCTTGTTGGTTGTTTGTGTCATTTAGTGTCGATGGACAACTGTTCCATTGTGATTATTTATAAAGTCTTTCCCATTAAAAATGAGTAAAAACGAGTCATCATGTGTCAATTTTGAGAGTAATCGTACCAAGTTCGCGTTTTTCTCGGAAAAGTCGTACTTGTGTTCGAGTCACCTGGGCATTGCCACTTCCCATACTCTTCCTGACATTAGCTTGCAATTTTCGTGAGTTACCGAGAGTTTTGGAAACTAATATTTTTAATCTGATGCGGTATTCTACACAAAAGATATTTTCATAGAGATCATCTTAAGCTAAGGGTGCGTTCGTTTCGCGGAAAATGAGTGATTTGAAAAACATTTTTCGAAAAAAATTATCTTGTATATCGTTTTGAAAAATAAATTAAAGGAAAATTATTTTATCACTCACGAAAATAATTAGGCATACATTGTTATGAATAATAAAAATATTTTCTGTTGAATAATTTTTCTATACAATATAAATAATCATTTTTCAGAAAATATTTTTCAAATCACTCATTTTTCGCGAAACCAACAGACCCTAAATGTAAAATTCTTAGCTTAGGGGGCATATAATTTAATATAAGACTTTGACATTTTGCCTTTAGTCACCCCAGAAGTCCTTTCAAAGAAAATTACGGAGTGGCTAATAAGAAGCCCCAGAATTACGATCCATAAAAATTGCGTACCGTATAGGCTATGGCATTACAATCTCCTCCGTCCCTTCCGTGACATTAGTGCTATCGTAACAAACACAAAAATTAAATTAAGAAAAAAAAACCATATCTTGTCACCCTCATTAGTGTACATAGTTTATACTTAGGGTCATTTTGATCTATCGACAAAAAAAAAGGTCATTTTGATCTCGATGTTCCATACATGTTATTTCACTGAGAAAGCGAAAATCTTTCACCAAATACATTGATTTTGGTTTTTTATACGGAAAGGATTTTGTATCGAACTTGGACAAGAAATTACTTGGCTGGAAATTGAAAGACGAAATGGAGAAGAAGTTATAGAATTTAAAATGCTGGAAAGTAAATTTACGAGATATAAGATTGAACGAAAAATAATTAAACTTCATTGACTATTGTTTAGGAAAAAGAGCGAGAAAATTTACGATATTCATGGTGAGTATTTATAGCTCACTAACACCAATTACATATAAGCAGTCAGTACTTCTGATTACAAATACCGCTACACACTTTTCGTGACCACATGCATACGTTTCATACGATGATAATTATTATTCACAAGAAGTTATCGGGATAATCAACCATCAATTGATATTGAAACAGTCATCTCGTGTTGAAATCGACACATCTCACTTGTCTTGTAATTCCAACACTCGAGCAAATTTTGCAAATGACAAATCATCAATGATTGATGTCGATTGGCAATGATACCTATCAATAATTTCTATCATTTGTTGTTAACAATCTTACTAAGCTACAGATTAGTACACTTTAAATCAACCCCCATGTTCACAAATGACCTTTTGGATAGTAAACCAAGCTTATCACTTGCCAATAATAAAAGTTAGTCAATTTTTGGTGTAAACACATACTTTGCGAATCTAACGTGTCATGTCAATGAGAGATTGGCCATTATACAGCTCGAGAGGAGTCTTGGAATCAACTGAGCAGATTCTCGTTGCGTTTATCCGAAGGTCAAATCACAGTCTTCACTTAGTGGAAATACACAAATTACTGCTCATGGGAGGGTGCAAAGTGTGATGAATTCAGCGGTCACGCTGTCGGCCTTGACCACGGTGGGAGTCGTCCCTTCAATACTATCCAACACCATTCTTTTTTTAATTTTATTTGTTGTGATATAACTCGGAAACTAACAGATATTGCAATTCAAATTTAACATGAGAAAAAAAAGAAGTTATTCGATTCAAGTCTCAATCATTCCTTATTTGACCAAATCTTTGACTGCTCGTCTTTCTCCTCAACATATTCACTCTTCTTTCTCTCTCTTGCCTGAACAAATAAAGGAAAAAAAATCTTAGATGCCCCCTCATGTCACCGGAAAGAAAAGGGTCCACACCGGACCTTATTGGGCCTTGGGCTTTCGGGCCGCGACGCGCGTGAGTCCAAAAACAGCCAAAAGAATCGGGTCAGGCCCAAAACCCGTTTTCTTTTCGGATTCAATACGCAAGCCCTAGGGTTTTATGTTACGAAGTGATATAAAAGCTTCTCTTAGTCCAACCAGCTTCTCTCCATCGGAACCATCGCACCGCCTTGATTCTCATGCTCCAAAGCAGGCACCGTTCGAGCTCGTTCCTTCGAAAATTATCGGTGCTAATCATCGCGTGATTGATCTCTTGCCTCTTTGGTCGCCCCTTCTTTGGTTTTGATTCGCGTCGGATTCGCTTCGATCCCATTTCGGGTTCGAATCCATTTGCTTTTCGCTCTATTTCGAATCTGCTTGGTCGTTCGAAAGCTTCGGCATTATTTGTAGTCGTTGTCGTCATCGTTCGGGGCTTTACTAATTTTCCGAATTGACTGAATTGACACAAATGTAAAACGTTTAAAACTCAATTAGAAAAAAAAATTTAAAATTAAATTGATATAATTACAATAAATTTAAATTTTTTTTGACAATTTTCCCTCGTTTCACGTATCATAATTGTCTCAAATCTGTCTCCATTGACATCACTACAGCTTTTTCTTGATTTCACTTATTACTAATTTTGTCCTTTTTGAAATTCTTACACAGAACTGGACATTTTCTTCCCCAACATCATGTGCGCATGTTGGTACTTCACCTACCTTGTTACCATTACATGCATTGTCTCGTTAAGAAGAAAATACCAAAAAAGTCGTAAATCTATTATATCGATACCAATTCAATCCTAAATTTTTCAATTCGATCAATTTAGTTTTAAACTTTTTCACATTAGTATCGATATATTCTATCCAACCAATTTATGCCAGAAATTGCTGACGTGAACATTTTTTATTATAATTTTTTTCCTTTCTTTTTTGGCTTTTCCTTTTCTTTTTGCCAGTAGCCAATTACTGACCATAGACTATGTTGGTGAGGACTAACCTCGCCTGGGTGATGGCGAGCGCCGGCGAGGTCCCCCTCTCCAAATCTCGGGAGGTCAACTAGGCAAGGGGGGCCTCGCCGGCGCTCAAGCCAAGGCGGCCTTGCCCTCGCCTAGGCTCAGCTCGGTACGGCCGCCTTGGCCTAGACGAAAGTCGGCCTCGCTAGATTTGGCAGGGAGGTGTTCACCGACGCTCGCCCTTGCGCGGGCCCCGGCCTAGGGAGGTTGACCCTCACCTGTGGCCAATGAAGCTAAAAGAAAAAGGAAATGAATAAAAAGGAAAAAAAATTATTCAAAAATTACACGTTGGTGTCAACTGTGCCACGTAGTATGGCCGGCATCCATATTAGCAATTTCCGGCATAAATTGGCCAGATGGACTGAATTAGTACCAATGCGAAAATGGTTATGGCTAAATTGATTTCATTGAAATGTTTATAAGTAAATTAGTATCAATGCATTAGGTTTATAACTTTTTTTTTCCTGTCATTCACGTAGGTGAGGTATCCACCATGAAATGCAAGATGAGGATTTCAAGATATCGGAATTGCTCAGTTTCGTTACTTTTGGATATTACCTATTCTCGCAATTGTTCCTAAGAACGTATAGCTTTACGAAGTTTACATTCAGAACACAATCTCTCACCAACTCAACTAGAAACCCAGTAAACACAAGCGCCACTAAATACAGAGCTTCCACTTTACTCTTTGTTGGGTTTCATCTATCAACAACAGATATCATCTAAGTACTGATTTCGTCTAGAAGATCCATGGTATTGAAATGCTATCCTACATCGCTTGACAATGGATTTTATATACTTTTTTATATACATGTAGTCTCCTTGCATCTTTTAGTTTAAGCTTTTGGGTTAGATTTTTTTTTTTAACATAGAATCAGAGCCAGTGCTATCCCTTTCGCATACATGCGTCCATCTCCATTAGGCAAATTTTGTGTGCCCCTCTTAATCCGGCATGCGTGAAAGGAACATTGAAATATTGTCCCCACATTTCTTGACAACAAGTCTTAATTCGGCTTGCGTGCTAAAAGGACGATGAAATATTGTCCTCCATTGCTCGAAAAATTCAACACAGGGTTTGAATCTTGGGTCTTAAGATAAATTGAGGAAAATGTAACTTGTATGAATATTACTGGCCCTTGACCTATTACTTCTTTTGAAAAATCGCATATCATCTAGAAAAATGTTGACTTTAACGACAGTCCTTGATCCTGATAAACTCGTCCATTATCAAAGTCAAAAGCTATGAACCCTAAAGTAAAATCTGGATGTGCACTATTAGTAAGTGCTGTTAGTGATCAATCTATTGACCGTTTTTTCCCTCTCTCAAGTTTGATCTTCTTTCTTCTGTGGTAAGATGTGAAAAGAATATAATATGATTATAAATTTATGGTCAAGCCCGGCGGGAGACTTCAAGCTCCAATTTCCACTCTACCTGCCCATTTTTTCTTTTCAACATATTGCTCTTGCTTCATGCTCTAGTGGGCCTTTATATATCTTCCGTTGTTCTAAACTTTCTGTTCATCTTTTTTTTTTGTATTGATTCATGTAGTTCTTTAGTTAGTAGTCGTAGAATTTAACTATAATTAAGGCTCCATTTATTTGACGGAAAAAGGAATTATTTGGAAAATATTTTCCTAAAAATAATCGTTTGTTTCACTTGAAATAATTAGTCAATGAAAAATATTTTCATTACCAACAATAATTTATTTATAAACACTTTTGTGACCGATGAAAATATTTTTCGTTTATTTATTTTTATAAATGATACAAGCGATTGTATTTATAGATTGTTCATTTTCCGCAAAATGGACATCCCCTAACTCTATTGATCTTTTTATTCCCTTTATCATTTCCTCATCATTTAAAATTCCTATAAAGCGATTACAACATGAAAAGTACTGTGGGATTTGGTTCCGCACAGATTTTGAGCAAGAGTACGCGTGCTTTTAGCCATTTTTGTTGTTGTTGTTATTGTTGTTGATGATTTATGTATGTACAACTACAAAGTTGTATAATCTCATTAATGTCTTCTTAAAGAGAGGACTTAACAGAAAAAATTAACTCTTATCGTTTGAGAATAATGAAGTGTTAAGCCATTTTCTTTTATCACTCTCTTTGGTGACAAGTATCGTAAAAAGAGTAAGTACAAAGTTGAATTCCGTTTATAAATTTGAATCAAACAGAAAGATAGATATACAAAATGAAAAGATGAATAAAGATAAAACTAAGGCAACATAACAATAAAACTAAGCCAACCCTTTTGTAGAAAAGTTAAGTTGACTAGAATATAGATCAAAGATAACAAAAATACATTAGGCTGTTAAGAAATTTAATCGTGGCTCGTACATATTTAGTTCTCACACTTTCACACGTACACACATACATACATACATATATATATATATATATATACATACACACACACACACATTCATGCATACACACTTTCATCTTAGAATTGCCTTTTTCGTAAAATATGACTATTCTTTCAAACAATGTCTCTTTCGATATACTTTTAAATAAACAGTGATTTGAAAATCTTTCCCGTTCAAAGTAAGATTTGATTTGTTTATCTATTTATATTATGCTTATAATAACGAAAATTACGAAATGTCCACATCAAATTTAAATTTTTCAATTAAAAAATTTCCTCAATGGTTACAAGAAAAGAAAACACTCACCCCCTGACCTTTAATCCGTACAATTTAAGACACCTTTTCACCATTAATTTAAACTAAATTAAGGATATCCATTAACATTTACCTCATTCAATATATATAACTTAACAATTTTCATCACCCTTTCGCATTAATAATCTATTTATTCTTCATACTAGATAACTCTCTCTCTTTCTCTCTCATTCATGCACATGCGAACATACAACTTTATTTCATCTATGCTTTCCTTTTAAAATGAGTGTTTCTCATTTCACACTGAAAAAAAAAACCAATGAATTCATGAAAAGTTTGATAGATAATTGAATCTTGCATTTTATATGATTATGATGAGAAAATATCAGTTTCCTTCTTTTTCATATAGTTCTCCTTTCATATTAAATAAATATTGAAATCCAAATAAAGAATCTTCAATCAAAATGCATCTAGGAACTATAATCAGACAGTAAACACACAACATGAAGTACGTTTTAACTTATCCTGCTAAATTTTGGACTTCTAATGTAAATTAAGCTATAAGATCATCAAAACACTTAAACTCACCTGCTAATAGCCATAAAATGGTGGAAATCGTAAAATTATCCCAATCCCAGTAATTAGCTCAATATGACTCGTTTGTCGATGAGGATGAAAATTTTAGTGTCATTTTCCCGTGAATATTATCACATCAATAGTTTTCTGTAAAGTTTTTTCTTATTTTTCAGTGGCTAAGCTAGCAAAAAGCAGCATCATTCTTCTAAATCCAAATTTTAGGAATCTCTTCATAAAATAAATTGGTGATTAATTGATAACAATCCATCGCTTTTACCTGTAGTCTTTAACGATTAAATTGCAAATAATTTAGTTTCATATTTATCTTCTTGTCTCTAATGTGTCCATAGGTTCCAATAATGAGTAGCTTGCCACAATTAGATTTTGGAAGTAGCGAATGTCCAAAAATTAGATTATCTACCACAGATCAAAAGTGAAAGTGAGTGTTGATTGGCATATACACACGTACATTGGAACGTAGGTTGCCACTGTATATGTTACAGCATATACCGATATAATATGATGTTCTAGGAAAAACAGTCAGAAAGAATAATATACAAGAAACCAACGTCTTCATACCATAACTTACGAACCACATGAGTTCACACGAAGCAAACATAGATCACAATCTAAGGAATTTGTGACTATTTTTAATACAAATTAGACACACGACAATTTACATTACTAATAAATGTCACATAAGTATCCGACTGGATGCACACTTCCTTATTGCTCAGTGCCTTCCCAATCTTTTCCACCTTTTTTCCATTCTCTTGGAGTAGTGCAAGAACCACTTACTCTTTTCGTCAATGATCACGTTCCCTAGCACAACGCCAATCGAAAACCCGACTCCAGTGCCAATTAGCACAACTTTCCAATTCAAGTCAAATGGAGACTCTTCCCCATTTTCTTCCTCCAACAGTGATGGTGGAAATGGTAAGTTATCCCCAACCTTTGTGCATTTATTTGGTAAAGGACTTCCACACAACCCCTTATTCATGGCAAATGAATGGGTCCCAAATGTGTCGAATTGACTTCCTTGTGGTATTGGTCCCGATAGTTGATTATGAGAGACATCAAAAGACGAAAGAAATGTAAGTTGGGCTAGTTGTTGAGGTATCTCTCCCGAGAGATTGTTCCAAGAAAGATCTAAAGATTCCAGCTTTGTCAGATTTGCTAAGGAAGGCGGGATGGAACCAGTGAGAATGTTGTTCGAAAGATTAAGTATGAGAAGTGACTTCAAATCTCCAACAAGATTGGGTATGCATCCTTCGAATTTGTTATTGGAGAGGTCAATTCCCATAAGGGCATAAGGAACCTTCGAGTATTCCATTTCTGTGCCTTTATTCATCAGCGTCATTCCATAGGTTGTTTTATAATTATCAATCGCTTGCTGAATATCCACATAAATGTTAACTGTTGCATATATGTAGAAGGATGGAGGGAGCCCTGAAAAAGTATACATATATTCCAACCGATCTTGACCAACAATTATTTTCATGGCATGAAAACTCTGCAGTAACTTAGAAGGAAGTTCACCATTGAAACTATTGTTGGAAAGGTCCATGATGTGCAAATTGCTGAAGTTGAACTGGCTTCGATATGTTTCTATTGGACCATGGAACATATTGGATTTCAAGATCACAGCTTTCAACTCAGTCAACACTGATAGCCAAAATGGGAACCCATCAAGAATTTGATTATAACCAAGGTTCAAATACTCTAGCTTTGTACAATTCGCCAAAGATCTTGGGACAGACCCTTGCAATTGATTCTTTGTGAGGTCAATAATCTTCAACGCACAACCTTTTGGGTAAGCATTAGGAATCATGCCCTCAAGTTTATTTTTCCCAAGACTCAAAAATGACAAAGAACCAATGTTTCCGAGACATGAAGGAATTGTGCCATTTAGACCATTGATGGACAAATCAAGAACGACAAGGGATCTTGCTTTACAAATGGATTGAATTTCTCCGAAGAGGAAGTTATTGGAGATATTGTAATAAATCACTGATGGAGGTGGACTAGGAAGTGTTGTTTTGAGCAAGTTAGAACTAATGTCAAAGTACTTCAACTTAGGTAGTGGTAGATTAATCTGGTTGTTCACAAAGCCAGTTACAAAATTGTGAGAAAGATCAACATACATCAAGGTCTCTCCACTACCATTCCACATCCATGTAGGAATACTTCCTTCAATGTTATTGTGTGAAAGACTTAACCTCTCTAATCCGCTTAGGTAGCCTAAAACCTTTGGGAACTCATGTAAGTTGCATGAATCTAAAGCTAAAGTGGATAGCTTTGGAAGAGTGGCATTGATCTCGGTCTTGCTGACAAAAGATATGTTGTTGAAGTCCAAATATAATGTTGTCAAGTTCTTGAGTTCATGTATATCCACAATGCCACTCAAATTATTCCAACTAAGATCAAGAAATTCAAGATCCTTGAGTTTGTGTAAATCCACTATGCCACTCAAATTATTCCCACTAAGACGCAGATATTTAAGATGCTTGAGTTCCCCTAATGAGTTTGGAACTTCACCTTGCAAATTGTTGGATGAAATGTCAATAACAATTAATCGCGTCAAGTTCTCAAATGAAGACTGAATCGGGCCACTTAGCTGAACATCTGCCAAATGTAAATAGACAAGACTCGTTAATTTGGCCACTAATTGAATCTCGTCATTTATTTCTCACTTTTTTTTTGAAAATCCAAAAATAAAGGCCTTGCTAGTTGAATATTACCTGCAAGGTTCAAAGAGGTGATGTTTCCCAAGTTGACAAGCCAATGCCAAAAATCACCGCTGAAATTATTGACAGAGAGATCTAGATATGATAGCTGCGTGAGGTTGGCGAAGGAAGCAGGGATTTGACCGTGAAATTTACTTGCTGATATATCCAGAATAGCAAGCTGAGAAAGATTACCCAATGAAGTGGGAAGTGAACCCGAAAAATCACATTCCCCAATTGATAATACATTCAAGAAAGCAAGGTTTCCGATGGAAACGGGTATTTCTCCTGAGAAATTCGTGCCCCAAAGAATTAATGATTTTAGAGAGAAACCCCACTGTTGTTTTGGAATTGAACCATAAAGGTTGTCATTCAAACTTATGTCAAGAACTTCGAGGTTTGGTAATTGAAAGATGCCTATCGGAAATTCTCCATGCAATCCACAATCTCTAAGTTTAAGCAACTTCAAAGAGGAGAAGTTTGCAAGCACATGAGGGAATAGTGATGGCATGCTTATAAAAGAGAGATCAAGTTCTCTAAGCATAGTTAAGTTATGAACAAAGTTGTCTACATTGGGCATCTCGAGACGCCACCCAGAAGACAAATCAAGAGGTATGCTGGGATCCCACCCAAAAGACAAATCAAGAGATATTAATCTAGATAGCCGTGGGATATCCAATGGGACTTTTCCAGAAAAGTGCGAATTGGAGAGATTAAGGTATTGTAACCTGGAAAGATTGCCGAAACCGTATGGAATTGAAGAAGAGTTGAAGTCATTCCAAGCAAGATTGAGCGATTCCAAGTGGAGTAGGCGAAAGAGGCTGCTGTTGGAAGTTATGGTACCAAAGAGACAGCTACTGCGAAGGTCAAGGCCTATCACATGACTGGTGGTCTCATCGCACTCTACGCCATCCCATGAGCAGCAATCTCCATGTCCATCTGGAGACCATGATTCGACCTTCGGATAAACACAAAGAAAATCTACTCTGGTGGGTCGAAAACTTCTCTTAAATTCCATCAAGGCTGAGCTCTCATACGGATGGCAGAGTGGCATAGCAAGTGAAGTATGAATCATCAGGAGGACGATCCAGGTAAGAAGCGCATAGACTAAGGATGCCATGATTTTTTTGTTTTGGTTGCTGGAGTTGGTTAATGTATGCGAGGTAAAGTGTGATTGAGAAGCTTTTATAGACAGCAATAACTGGTCATATTCAATGGAAGTTAGCGCAACTTGCCTCGCTTGTTGTATGTGGAAAGAGGCATTCTTACATAGATCATTGATAACATCTCTGTCTTTGATATGAACCGCGTGCCAAAAAATAGCATGATCCAGACATGGATCTTGAAGAAACAAAATCACGCATTGTCCATTTAAATTATCCAATACTTCATCTTTGTCTACTTTTCTAGTTAAATCGCACACTTGTAATTGCTAAATGGAAACAACAAGGTGTTAGTTTAGATGGTTCGATGGTTTGCTCGTCTCCTTGTGATCTTGGGTATCAAGCCTTATTGGGAGTGCTCTAAAATAAAATCCCGAATGCACCGTGTCAATATAAGAGAGGACACGCTTACGATCACCCAGGGAATTGAACTAATCTAGGTGCGCGAAAACTGCCCCGTCCCGAATACCCCTTCATTGCTAAATTTGAATTAAAAAAAAACGTCGCATAGAAGTGATTGGACCGGATAACTTATACCAAAATGTAATGAACGAATGGATAAATATAATATGTGTATGGATGTTATTCATGTAAGCTTTCATCCTTACTTAGCTATCTTCAATACAACAATGATCAATTAATTAGTTGGATGAAACGAACATTTTAATTGTCTAGATTGAACTCGACTAATTACAAATGACTTGAGCTAACAAGTTTTGTATAATTAGTGTATTCTTCATACCATATCCATTAAATATCATACTATACAATTTACATTTACAATTGAACAGGACTATATAGACTCCATGCAAAAATAAATAATCGTGATTTTCAAAGATATTTTGTCATTATTTTTATGTAAAACGAGGTGAAGATACGAAATTTGAAAATTTGCAATAGGTGACTATGATATTTTAATTTGATGATTTAAGAACTAGGTGTATGTTTAGGATATGTAGAACGACTCCTTCTCGTCAATCTAAAAAATGAGCAATGGTCTTTCGCGGGTCTCTCGATGTTGGTCTATTTTGTGGAACAAATTATGCGATGCCAATTTAGGGGACCACCTATGCAATTAGATTGCACATGAATGCTAATCACGGCATGCACGAGAATACAACCTAATTTGTGATGCGGGTCTCTTGATCTTGGTCTAGTTTGTGGAAAAACTTATGCGATGCCAATTTAGGGGACCACCTATGTAAGTAGATTGCACATGAACGATAATCACGGCATGCACGAGAGTACAACCTAATTTGTACCTTGCAGATGTGTGACCACTTGTTGCCCTTTCGAAAAGAAAATTGTCCATTTGCTTATAACCCTTTACTTTATTTTCAAATAAAGAAGAAAAAAGCAGCAAGACTTGGGCAATATCTTGAAATTGCGAGACATCTATTGCGAGACATACATACTAATGGTCAATCATAATCGTCACTTTATCAGGAACTCAATCTCTTATGTGAATTGTTGATTCATTTATAAGAAGCTATAGAAATAATGAACCACCGGGGAGTGAAGCTGCCAGATTAATTGAATGTGCCCGTTATTTTCGCCGAAAACAGCCACATTTTTCACTTATTTGTATTAGGTGATATCTCGCACCCAATTTCTCTTATAGATCAAATTTTCATCTTTGATCTGATTTGAGGCAAGGCCATTGACAGTGAAATTGAAGATAACAGGTCACCCAAAGTCAAATAGTGAGCCCAAAAGACTTTGACGTTTTGCCTTCAGTCAATCCACGAGTCCTGTCACGTGAAATTTTGGAGTGGCTAAATAAGAAGCCCCAGAATTCCTATCCATAAATATTGCGTATCGTAAAGGCTACGGCATTACAATCTCCTCTGTCTCTTCTATGACATAAGTGCTATAATAACAAAGACAAAAATTCAATTAAGAAAAAAAAGACCATATCATGTCAACCTCATTAGTGTACATTGTTTATACTTGGGTCATTTTGATCTCGATGCTCCATGCATGCTGTTTCACTCGAAAAGTGAAAATCTTTCACCAAAGCGATTGATTTTGGTTTTTTTATATTGAGGAAAGGATTTTGTATTGATCTTGGACAAGAAATTACTTGGCTGGAAATTGAAAGAAGAAATGAAGAACAGGTTATAGAATTTAAACTATTGGAAAGTAAATTTATGAGAAACAAGACTGTACAACAATTAATTAAACTTCAATGACTAACGTTTGGGAAAATATCCGAGAAAATTTATGATTTTCATGGTGAGTATTTATAGCCTACTAACAACAATCACATATAAGCAGTTAGTACTTCTAATTACAAATACTGCTTCACTCGTGATCACTTGCATACATTTCGTACACTGATAATCATTATTCACAAGAAGTTAATCGAGATAATCAATCATCACTTGATACCGGAATCGTCGTCTGGTATTGAAATCGACACATCTCACTTGTCTTCTAGTTCCAACACTCATGCAAATTTTGCAGATGACAAATCATCAGTGAACGATGTCGATTGGCAATGATACATATTGGTAATTTCTCTCATTTGTTGTTGACGATCTTACTAAGCTCTAGTTTAGTCCTTTAAATCAACCCCATTTTCACAAATGACCTCTTGAATAGTTGACCAAACTTATCACTTGTCAATGATACAAGTTAGTCATTTTTTGCTTTGCTAATCCAATGTGTCATGTCGTTGAGAGATCGGCCTTGATACGGCTCAAGAGGAGTCTTGGAATCAACCGAGCAGGTTCTCGTCGCATTTATCCAAAGCTCAAATCATAGTCGTCACCAAGTTGAAATAGAGATTACTAGTCATGGGAGGGCTGTGGACTGCGGTGAATTGAGCGATCACATTGCTGACCTCAACCTCAGTAGAAGTTGTCTCTCCAGTACTATACAACACCGGTCTTTTCATAAATCTAATCCAAATTGTGATGTAATGCGGTACTAACGGACCTTGCAATTCAAATTTAACTCGAGAAGAAGAAATTATACGATTCCAAGTCCGAATCATTCCCAACTACCAAATCGTTGGCCAATCATCTCTTCTTAAACAGATTTAATTGTTCGTTCTGTCTCTCTTGAATGTACAAACAAAGCGAAAAATCTTAGCTGCACAACCTTATCCGGCCACGGTGCCCCTAATGTCACTCAGGAAGAAAGAGTCTACACCGAATCTGATTGGGCCTTGGACTTTCGGCCCGCGACGCGAGTCCAAACACAGCTAAAAGAATCGGGTCAGGCCTATGGCCCGTTTTTCTTTTTCGAATCCAATACCTGAGCCCATGGGTTAGCACGTTACGAAGCGATATAAAAGCTTCTGTCAGTCGAACCAGTTTCTCTCCGTCGGAACCATTGCACCGCCTCGGTTCTCAAGCTCCGAAGCAGGTACCGTTCGAGCTCAATCCTTTGGAAATTATCGGTGCCGATCATCGCGTGATTGATCTTCGGCTTCTTGGGTCGCTCCTTCTTCGGTTTTGATTCGCGTCGGATTAGCTTCGATCCCATTTCGGGTTCGAATCCGTTTGCTTTTTGCTCCGTTTCGGATCCGCTTGTTCGTTTGAAAGCTTCGGCATTAGTCGCAGTCGTCGTCGTCGTCGTTCGCGAGCTCAATCTGTTGCGTATGGCCTTGTTGGCTCGATCTAATTGGGCCGTTACATGTTGTGAGATGCGAGGAGGTGTTCTCTTCACGAATCACGGGTGTTTGTTTTCCTGCCGAACGTATTATTGTGTTGGAAATGCCGTGTGTTGTTTTCGCTCGACCTCATCTGGTGGAATTGTTGTTGAAATTATTGTTGGAAGTAACTGTTTCCCTTTTCTGGGCTGAGGAGGTTGTAATCAAGTTTTAGTTTTTATCTGATTGTACCGCGAACTTTTGTCGGAATTGTTCGCGATGTAGCATTTTGTCGTTCTTGTGTGCAGTGGGAATGTGAAGGTTTGAGAATGTCGATGCCCTTTGAATGGGGATTGTAGTTTTAAATGCAGACATGTTTCTTGTACTTTAAATGAGATTTACTCGGATTTCTGCAGTCTAGGAATGTCCCGATTTGAGCTCAACATGTTGAAGCTTATTTAAGCTGTTAGTAGACAAAACTTAAAATTCACTTATTGTTTGGTTTACTCCCTTACTGTGTCATTCTTATTCTGAATTGAAATTATTGTGTCAGCAATGTGGAAGATACTGTGCTTATGATATTTAGTTTTCTAAATTTCTATATAGGCTCTGAAAGCCAGTTTTAACATTGTGCAGAGTGTAAAAACAAACTTGCTGTACTTTTCGTTAATGTGTTTGAATCATTTAAACTTTTGCTGATAACATATAATGTACATCTCAGAGCCATCTTAACCTTAAAAGCTTTGTCTTTTTTCCCTTTTTAGGTAAGTCATGGTTAAACATAACAATTTTCCTTACCAAAAAAAAAAATTTCCTTACCAAAAAAAAACATAACAATGTCGTGCCAAATGGGCACTTCAGAAAGCACTGGCAAAATTATGTTAAGACCTGGTTTAACCAGCCTGCGAGAAAAGCTAGTAGACGCTTAGGTAATTAAATTGCTCCCTTTATATCGAAGTGCTGCCATTCTTATTCTTGGAGCATTCTGATGTTCTGTATTTTGTGCCCAGCTCGGCAAAAGAAGGCTGTGAAGATTTTCCCGAGGCCAACAGCAGGTCCACTCTGACCAGTTGTACGTGGTCAAACCCTGAAGTATAATATGAAGGTCAAGGCTGGGAAGGGAATTTTTCTCGAAGAACTTAAGGTATAGTCACGATGAGTAATTTGTTTGAATGGGTTCCTTTGTCATGAAGAATCTTCATTACCTTGTTACGATAATTTTTTTAGTGTTGATACAGGTGATGTGGTCAGCCAGCCCTTTCAAAGTTTGCGACAATGACATTTAACAATCATTTGACTTGCTGTTCCGCTTAATAATTCTGTCATTGATGAAATTGTTCACTGCCCTTTTCAGATCTTTATATCCCAAATCATTAAGCATCATGAGGAGATGGGCTAATTTCACCTCACCAGCATAATTTTCTCCATAATTTTGCATATGAAGCTTTGTTAAAGCCCCTGTACTGTTTTACTGACATTTAACTGGCTTCGATATGTTTCTATTGGACCATAGAACTTATTGGATTTCAAGATAATAGCTTTTAGCTCGGTCAATCCTGATTGCCATGAAGGGAACCCATCGATAATTTGATTGTAACCAAGGTTCAAGTACTCTAACATTGGACAATTCGCCAAAGATCTGGGGACAGGACCTTGCAATCGATTCTCTGTGAGGTCAATAATCTTCAATGCACAACCGTTTTGGAAAGCATGACAGAGAACCAATATTTCCGAGACATGAAGGAATTTTGCCATTCAGACTATTGATGGACAAATCAAGGATGACAAGGGATCTTCCTCTTCAAATAGTTTGGATGTCTCCGAAGAGGAAGTTGTTGGAGATATTGTAATGATTCGTTGATGGAGGTGGACTAGGGACTGTTTTGAGTTAGTTAGAACTAATGTCAAGAAAGCTCGACTTGGGTAGTTACAGATTGATCTGGTTGTTCACAAAGCTAGTGAGAAAATTGTGCGAAAGATCCATGTACGTCAACTGGGGTATTGTTAGATTGATGCGGCTGTTCTCAAAGCCAGTTAGAAAATTGTGAGAAAGAAACACAACTGACAATGTTTCCCTGGTACCATTCCACATCCAAGTAGGAATACTCCCTCCGATTTTATTGTCTGACAGATATACCCTCTCCAATCCCTTTAGGTAGCCTAAAAACCTTGGGAACTCAAGTAAGTTGCATAAACCTAAACTTAAGGCGGAAAGTTTTGGAAGAGTGGCATTGATCTCGGTCTTTTTGACAAATGTTATGTTGTTGAAGTCCAAATATCATGTTTTTAAGTTCTTGAGTTTGTGTAAATCCACGGTGCCACTCAAATTATTCCTCGTAAGATCCAGATATTCAAGATCCTTGAGTTCCCTTAAGGACTTTGGAGTTTCACCTCGCCAATTGTTGAATGAAAGGTCAAGCACAACCGTGTCAGGTTCTCAAATGAAGATGGAAGTGGACCACTCAGCCGATTAACTGCCAGAGTGTAAAGAGACAAGACTTGTTAGTATGGCTAGTGACTGAATCTTGTCATTTTCTTTTTTCATTAAAAAAAAACACCTTGCTAGCTCAATATTACCTAAAAGGTCCAAATAGTTGACTTTTGCCAAGTTGACAAGCCAATGTGAAATATCACATGTGAAATTATTTTTAGAGAGATCTAGATATGATAGATAGGTAAGATTAGCGTAGGAAGCGGGGATTTGACCCATACATTTACTTCTTTATAGATCTAGATAAGCAAAAGCTGAGAAAGGTTACTCAGTGAAGAGGGAAGTGAACTCGAGAAAATCATGCCCCCAAGAGACAATGATTTCAGGGGATTATCCCACTGTTGTTCTGGAATAAAACCAGAAAAGGTTGTCATTGTAACTGATGTCAAGGACTTCCGGTTTTGGTAATTGAAAGATGCTTTCCAGAAATTCTCCATGCAATCCACATTTTCTAAGTCGGAGTGACTTCAAAGAAGAGAAGTTTGCAAGTATATGAGGGAATGGTGATGACATGCTTATAATAGAGAGATCAAGTTCTCTAAGCATAGGTAAGTTGTGAGTAAAGTTCTCAACGTTGAGTATCTCAAAGAGACATCCACTCAGAAGACAAGTCAAGAGAAATTAATCTCAAGAGCCATGAGATATCTGAGGCGACTTTCCCGGAAAATTCTGAAATAGAGAGATTAAGGTATTGTAATCTAGAAAGATTGCCGAAATCATATGGGATTGAGGAAGAGTTGAAGCCGTTCAAAGCGAGATTCAGCGATTCCAAGTGAAGTAGGCAAAAGAGGCTGGTGTTGAAAGTTATGGTGCCAAATGAATGTCTGTCAAGGCCTATCACATGACCACTCGCCTCGTCGCACTCGACCCCATCCCATGAGCAGCAATCTCCATGTCCATCTAGTGACCATGATTCAACCTTTGGATAAACACAACGAAAATCTGCTCTGCTGATTCGAAAATTTCACTTGAATTCAATCAAGGCAGAGCTCTTGTCCGGATGCCATAGTGGCTTAGCAAGGGAAGTATGGATCATCACGAGAAGGACGATCCAAGTAAGAAGCGCATGGAGAAAGGATGCCATGATTTTTGTTTTTGTTATTGGAGTTGGTTAATCCGTGCAAGGTGAAAGTGCCATTGAGAAGCTTTTATAGATAGTAATGGCTGGTCGCTTTCGCTGGAGGTTCATGCTACTTACATAGTATGTTACGTGTGAAAAGAGGTATCGGTGTATAGATAATCAAATGAATGTCCGTCTTTGATATGATTCGTATGTCTAAAAATATTGTGATCCACACATGGATCTTGAAAAAGCAAATGTCTTAATATATTATTGTACAGATCGCACATTATCAATAAAATTATTCAATATAATACTTATTTCATCTTTGTCTAATTTTCTATTTAATTTGTGCACTCGGACTCGCTACACAGAGCCAATAGAGTGTTGGTTTAGATGGCTAAAAAGAGTTTCCTGCTCTACTTGTGGTCTTGAGTATCGAGTCTTGTCGGAAGCACCTTAAGAGTAAAATCCTGAATGCAACAGGCCCATATGCGGGAGTGCGCACTTAATATCCCCAGGGAAGTGAACTAATTAAGGTGCGCGAAAGCTAGCCTCATACATACATACACACACACATACATACTTACGTACAGACGTGCGCGAGCGCGCACGTGCACACAAACATATATATATATATATACATACATACATACGCGCGATGAAACATTCATTTTATTTGTCTGGATTGAGACTCAACTGAGATCACAAATAACTTGAGCTAACAAGTTTTGTATAGTTAGTGCATTCCTAATTCCGCATCCTATCAAATATCATATTATATCCAAATTACAATTGGAAAGTACTATATAAGCTTTCATGCGAAAAATATATTTTTATGATATTCATAGATGTCAATTCAAGTAACAGGCATCGCACGAGCTAACCAGTGTCATTATACAATAAGAGTGAAGAACAGGAGTAGAATATTCTCACATCAAAATTAACATTTTACGTGATTTCGGTCAACTGATGTTAAAACGGGAAAAAGAATGATGAATACCTACACACCGGAGATAAAGCTTTTTTTTTCTCCATTTTTTTCCTAATAAATAATATGATTACATTAAAAAAAGCATGTCAAGTTACATTGTCTGAAAAAAACTGCAGATGTTGTTCCTTTGCAAGCAGTGCTAAAGCATCCGTGCAACCATCCGCTTCTCTGAATATGCGCTCAATTTCGTATTCCAGCAGCTCCGCGAGCACGTCCATGCGTTCAGCCAAAAGAGGGTCCAATAGTAAATTAAGCCTTTGACCGCCTGCAATTGCTTGACTAACAAACATGGCATCCATTTCAGTGGGTAAATGGGTAACATTATCAGCTATTTCTAATCTAAGACAATCTCGTTGCACTTTATTTCTGGCACGGCGTGTTTACTGTCCATCGGAGCTTCTATAGTTCCCAAGAGACTGATGCTTGTTTGTAATTCATCATAATCATGTATACTTTGTCATTAAATTTTATATAAAATGACACAATGATATATAAAATCTGAAAATATTTTCAGTGGATGATTACTTTCCTTTCTTTTTGTGATTCGTGGACTAAGAATACTCCTAAGAACTGTCGAATGACTCCCATTCGTGAATCTAAAAGATGGGCAAAAGTCTTGATAAGTCATGCAATTTCCTGTGTTGTTGGGAGAAGATTACTTGCCTAACTTCAGAGTCTCTCCCACTTTCTTTTCAATAAAACACAGTTTTTCAACCATTAAGAGGCACGCTTCTGATCATAGTCAAATTGTTATTGTGCTTTTTCCATGCTGTCAAAGTTGAAGTGGCCACTCAGATTCTCAACTTAGTGGAAGACTTGGAAGACTTCTTTCGAGTCAAGGAGTGGTTGGCGTCTTATGCTGAACGTGGACTCAATGATGAAACGCAACATCGACTTCACTTACACGGCATGCATTTTCATCCTTAGGTATACCAGGGCCTCAAATTTTCCATAATACTTTTATGATTATTCCATTTATTGCTTATAATATCATTAATGATTGAGATACACCTTTTATTTTCTTAACCTTCAACGGTTTCTTACAAAGAAGGAATTGCTGCAATTCAAGGAATCTAATCGCCTAATTTACGTACAGTATAAACAAATACCAAGTACCAAGACATGACTCAATGATTTTAACTCAGCTGTTAAAGACTATCATCTTCGAGTCACCCACCTGGGTTTTGACTCGTTTTTTTAACTTAGTCCGTACATGAAATTTCATGCGTCCACGAATTACCTATCTAAGATGGGATATATTGTCTTGAAAAAAGGGAGTACCGAGGCAATTAGCAAGGAAGCACGAGTTCGTTCATTTTGCTCTTAAGTATTCTGAAATATACTATCGTGATTGGCTTGTATAAATATATATTTTGATGAAGCATTCATTTTACTTGTCTGGATTGAAACTCAATTGTAGTGCCATTATATAATAAGAGTGATGAACAGGACTTGAATATTCTCACGTCAAAATTAACATTTGACGTTATAATGGTCAACTGATGTTTAAAAAGGAAAAAGAATGATGAATACCTACACACCGGAGATAAAGCATTTTTTCTCCCTTTTTTTTCCGATAAATAGCATGATTACATTAAAAAAGCCTGTCAAGTTACATTGTCTGAAATATATGTGCTGCCGGCGTCATTGCACAATAGGTCTTTAATAACATCTGGAACCGAGGAACAAATTACAAATTGCAGATATTGTTCCTTTGCAAGCAGGGCTAAAGCATCCGTGCAACCATATGCTTCTTTGAGTATGTGCTCAATTTTGCAAATGGACGCAGGGCTAAAGCATCCGTGTAAATGAATTTATCAAATAGCAGTGCTCTTTTTGTTCATCCTTTAACTTATGTCTGTTTTTTTTTCAATCAAGTCCATAAACTTCTAATTTATCTAATCGGTCTTTGAACCTATATTGTTTTTCTAATCAAGTCAAGTGTCCATAACCAATTATGATAAATTCGAACTTACGTGGTTGTCGAACCATGTCAAAGTTCGAGTAGATAAGTCCATGCCAAAATGCGTGTCTTTACAGAATATTTAGTTTGAGTGTAATTATTTGATCCACGAGAAGCTACATAAAATACCAAAATACGCTTCTTCCACCTTGTTGAAAAGACACAAAGGACCAATTTAAAAAATCAAAAGAAAGTTTTGTCTAGTAAGCTTCGTCTTCTTCCTCGTCCAAGAGGTGAAAAGAGAAGGACCAAAACAAAATTTTGATTAGAAAACTTGCTTAGACTTCCAAAATGAGCAGTGCAGTGCCGTTTTGGTCCACCATATGCTAACTGGAACGTTTTACTTTTCCTCTTTTAATTTACACATTTTCTTTCATTCAAGTTCTTGAACTTTTAATTTAATCAATCAATTCCTTAAAAATGCTTTATTTTTAAGTCCGATCTTTGGCACCGGTTCTGATAAGCTCGATCTAACATGGCTATCAAACCATGCTGGAGTATGACGTGGAAAAGAACTAGCCTCGACAAACACGGCACCATGGAAAATGACGTGAATGTTTTCCTTTATGGACATGCTACAGTTAAGAATTTTGCCTCTACTGGAGAGACTGAGGGCCGACAAATTGACAATTAAGATCAAGTAAACGATGTATGTCTTGCCATGCTATAGTATTAGGAGATGGGTTTATCAAGATGATTCCGAAGTCTGACATGGGATGTTACTCTTGGACCAACCACAGAATACTCGACATATTGCCTCTCACTGCCTTGCTTTTTTGAATAATTTTAATATTTATAAGCAAATTGTGGTCATTTTTTTGGCAAAAAAGGAAAGAAATGGTCACGCATCCACGAGGTGGAAATTTCAGGTTGAATTCTCATGCCGTGATGGATGGGTTCATGTGCAATCATGACTGCGTGTTTTAACACGGCATCTCGTTTCTTTTCCACAGATAAGCCAAAATTGAGAGACCCGCAAAAAAAAGATAATGTTTTAACATATGATTGTACTAATCATGCATTATCTATAAAATTATTGAACACAATACGTATATGATCTTTGTCTTATTTTCTATTTAGTCGGTACACTTGTAATTGCTACATAGAACCACCAAGGTGGCGGTTTAGATGGCCAGAAGTTTTCTTCTCTACTTGTAGTATTGGGTTCAAGCCTTATTGGAAGCACTCTAGAAGTAAAATCCTGATTGGATCGGGTCGATATGAGGGAATGCGCCCTCAAGATTGCTTTGGAAAATGAACTAATCGAGGTGTGCGAAAGCTAATTTAGATACCACTTCACCGCTAAATTACGAAAACAAAGAAAATGTTACATAGAAGTTGATTGTTGTGGGGTTGATTGGTTGAACTCAAAAGTCAAGTTGCAAAGCTGAAACCTAGATTAGGAAGCGAGGTACAAAAAAATTACTATGCCCTGACTTTTGTTTTTAAACCTTAGATATGCATGAACAAATGGGGTCCTTGTGCCATGAGAAGACGTGCGTGACGTGCAAGTTTGAAGTGGCCATCTCAGATTCTCCCCTCAACTAGTGGAAGACTTGGAAGACAACTTTTGAGTCAAGGCGTGGTTGACGTCTTATGCCGAAGGCGGACTCAATGATGAAATGCAACATCGACTTCACTTACACGGCATGTGTTTTGAATTTTTTATCAATAAGGTGTGGCAAGTGCTTCAAATTTTCCTCTTTAAAGCAGAAGAGATCCATGGTCCGAATCTTGACCTTTAAGATAAATTGAGGAAAAAGTAGCTTGTATGAAATTTCACTGGCCCTTGTCCTGTTACTTCTTTTGAAAAAGGCAGTTCATCTTGAAAAATGTCGACTTAACAATAGAGTTCTCGATCCTGATAAACTCGTCCATAATCAAAGTCAACAGATTTGAACCCTAATGTCAAATCTTGATGCGCCCTATTAGTAATTGCTACATAGAACCACCAAGGTGTCAGTTTAGATGGCCAGAAGTTTTCTTCTCTCCTTGTAGTATTGGGTTCAAGCCATATTGGAAGCACTCTAGAGGAAAAATCCCGATTGGACCAGGTTGATATAAGGGAGTGAGCCCTTAAAATCACTTAAGAAAATGAACTAATTGAGGTGTGCGAAAGCTAATTTAGATAACACTTCACCGCTAATTACGAAAACAAAGAAAATGTTACATAGAAGTTGATTGTTGTGGGGTTGGCTGGTTGAACTCAAAAGTCAAGTTGCAAAGCCGAAACCTAGATTAGGAAGCGTGGTACAAAAATATTACTATACCCTTACTTTTGTTTTTAAACCTTAGATATGCATGAACAAATAAGGTCCTTGTGCCAAATTACTTTGAGAAGACGTGCGTGACGTGCAAGTTGAAGTGGCCATCTCAAATTCTTCCCTCAACTAGTGGAAGACTACGACTTTCGAGTCAAGGCGTGGTTGACGTCTTATGCTGAAGGCAAACTCAATGATGAACTGCAACGTTGGCTTCACTTACACGGCATGCGTTTTGAATTTTTTATCAATAAGGTGTAGCAAGTGCCTCAAATTTTCCTCTTTAAAGCAGAAGAGATCCATGGTCCAAATCTTGACCCTTAAGATAAAGTGAGGAAATGTAACTTTTATGAAATTTCACTGGTCCTTGTCCTGTTACTTCTTTTGAAGAAGGCTGTTTATCTTGAAAAATGTCAACTTAACAATAGAATTCTCGATCCTGATAAACTCGTCCGTCATCAAAGTCAAAAGATATGAACCCTAATGTCAAATCTTGATGCGCCCTATTACTAATGTCAAATCTTGATGCGTCCATTCAAAAATGTGGTCCATTCGAAAACAATGAGCCAGGCAATAAAATAACCTCGGAATATTTGGATGAAACCAAATCAATCTATGCCAAGGAACTCGAGGACCCTTAGGGTCGATCGGCTAATGAAAAAATTAATTACGGGAAATCATTTTCAAACTTTCCAATGATTGGATGACGAAAAATTATTCGATCGATAAAAAACTTTTTTTGTGGACTTGAAGCAACAAACTTAGATTCGGGAAGATGACTTTCCCTTCTAGCAAGAAAGAAATCATTTTCCCTTATTTCTTGATGCGCGTCCAGGTGAAAAGAATATAAATTTTCATATTGTTTCCCATCTCCTGAGTATACTTTATTAATGCTCCCATTTTCCCACTTTCTCAAAGAACACAATCATATATATTATTTTACTAATATGATTTCGTAATTTTTTTCCTAATTTCTTTGTAATTCTTGTTATTTTGATGGATTACAGAATAAAAAAAGAAAAAAAAAATGTTGATTCCAGCTTGTTATCCATGATATGGCATCTTTAAGGATACAAGCTCCCTTTAGGGGATTCACTTATTATCAAATACCACAAAACCAATTTTTGAAACTTATTTTCACAAGAGCAGTGTTACTTGACAAAGACGAGGACATGTCAATCCTAAATCTAAATTATCTCATGAAAGTGGATACCTAGACCGCCTTTTGCAGTAAAGTTCACCTTGAGAGATCCATCGACTAATGTTCAAATATGCTTCCTGACTTGGGTCAATGCCAAAAAGCTAGAGTCGTCCTATTAGACCCTTATGATCCCGACACGACGTGACGTGTCTAGCTATGACAATTTGAAATTGAATTCATTGACTGAAGTGTTCAGAGAACCCAAAAAAGAACCTGCGTTGTTGGGGCAACTCAACAGATGGTGAGGGAGTGTTCTGATTTTCAAGTAATGATCGGATAATGGTTATTAAACAAGACCTGTCACGTCCATTATACAAGAGCTGTGTTTTTCATAAAACATTAATTTTCATTCACATAATGTGTCTTTCAATATACTTCCAAACGAATAGTGTCTTTCACGTTCAAACTAAAATTTGATTTATCTATTTGTACTTTCTCATAAAATCAAAATTTACGAAATGTGCACGTAACCTTAATTCTTTCTACTAAAAATTTCCTCCATGGTTAAAAGAAAAGAAACTTTTGATTCGCACTATTCAAGACACTTTTTCACATTGAACTTAATTTAAATTGAGGAAACTCGTTCAAGTTGCCTTCTTTAATATATTTAACTTCTCAATTTCCACCGTGCTTTTGCATCAATGATCCGTTTATTCTTCATAGTAGATAACTCTCTTTGTTTCTCTGTTATTCGCTCACATGCGCACATACAATTTTTTTCTTCCACGCTTTATTTTTATCTAAAAATGGTGCAGTACTTACTGTAATGTCTTTATTTGATGATTCTGAGTGCATGTCAATCTATTTCAATATTATCATATTATCTTTCATCGTTTTCGTTTCGATTTTGTTGATATTTTTTTCCTATTTTTTATTTTAATACGAGTGTTTCTCATTTCATACTGAAAAAAAAAATCAATGAAGTCATTGAAAATTTTTGTAGATAACTAAATCTTGCATTATTTTTTCATTATCATGAGAAAATATTAGTTTCCTTCTTTTTCATGGACTTCTTCTTTTAAACAACATAAATATTGTTAATTTATTAACGCTGAAAGTCAAATAAATAATCTTCCATATGCTCAAGAAAATTTGATGTTTACGCAGTTTAAAAAAAAAGTGGTCTTAATGCGTGCACGCACGGTGTGTTTTACTAGTAATCTCAAACTATATGTTAAACATTGAACTATCCCTTCTTTTTGCCATAAAACACTGAACTATCTTACTTGATTTTTTTGGTAACACAAATTGATTTGATAAAAACATGAGATATATTTTTAACTTATCCTGCTAAATTTAGGACTTACAACGTAAATTAACACTTAAACCCATCTAATAATAGTCTTAAAATAGTGGAAATCGTAAAATTATCCCAATCCTAGTGCTTAGGTTAGTTCAACCGGTTTGTCACAAGAAAGAAAATTCTTTGTTGAGTTTTGTGAGTTTTGTCAAGTTTTGGTATTTTTTTTCTTCTTTTCTATGTGAAAAAGACGGGAGGTGTCATTTCACTAGTAAGTGGACCATGCCAATAATACTGGCAATGAATGGCGAAGCACGGCACAAGAAAATACATCTTTTGACAGATGATGCCTTTATCTTGCTTTGGACTCTTGACTCTCCCTGCCATTTTCCTTGAAATTTCGTATGGTCTTTGTACAGGTAGATGGGCTCTACTCTACATTAGATTCTAATTGAGATGAAAATGTAGAAGGATTTAAATTTGTTACTCAGCCTTTACATAAATCGTGTTAGATGCATTATAGTTCATGCGATATAATTAAGAGAGAAACGTCGCTAATCAAAAATCAAAATGAAACCATGAATGACAAAATGAGTCTTAAACTTGATGAATCCGAGAACAAAATGACTTTTTTGGTGATAATTTCAAGCGAAGTAGGGAGAGATCAGATGTATAAGTGAGTTTACGGTTACAGAGACATGGGCCCACCTATAAAAATGGGCTTATTGATGAAAGTCCACACAAGCAACCCCATATGGATGAACAAATAACGATGAACAGCCTCTGTACTTGAATTAAGCCTTGAAGCTATGAGTCAAAATCAAACGGCGTGAACGATTTTACGTGGGAGCTTGTCACCAATTTCCAATATGTCGCCAAAAGAAACGAATGGATACTATATTGAAAGTAAGACAGAGAAATATAGATAAAAAGAGAATGCCAAGCTGACGCTGTGCCCGTGCCCTAGATGATAAAAGAAATGTTTATACGGTCTAACGTCCTGCAGTTGTCAAACCCATACAGAAGGCATATATAAAATCCATGAAAAGTATGGGGGTCAAGCACTTTGAATGGCCTAGTAGCAAGATATTTCTATTGACAGAACCAATTGTTGCTGCCTATAAAAAGCTTCTCCGTTGCACTCTCCCTCGAAAACTCACTTCAGTAATCGAAAGAACAAAAACAAAAGCAGAAAATTATGGCAGCCTTATCATTATATGTGCTGCTTACTTGGATGTTTCTACTTTCTCTCTTTCATACTAGGTTTGCTGAGGAACGATGTCATGCGGATGAGAGCTCTGCCTTAATGGAATTCAAGAGAAGTTTCAGAACCAACACGTCAGATTCGCGATGCGTTTATCCAAAGGTCCACTCCTGGTCTCTGTATGGAAGTGGAGATTGTTGTTCGTGGGACGGCGTCGAATGTGATGAGGTCACCGGCCGAGTGATTGCCCTCAACCTCAGTAGCAGTTGTCTCTCGGGCACCATGAGTCCCAACACCACTCTCTTTCGACTCGTTCACGTGGAGTCGCTTAATCTTGCTCACAACAGCTTCAACTTCTCCCCAATCCCGTACGGCTTCAGCAATCTTTCGAGGTTACAATACCTTAATCTCTCCCACTCAGATTTTTCTGGTGAAATCCCTCACGATATCTCGCAACTCTCCAAGTTAGTTTCTCTCGATTTGTCCGCTTCTTGGGAGGAGACATTTCATTTGCCCAACATGGTCGACTTTGTCCATAATTTGACTGGGCTAAAAGAACTCAATCTTTATTCCGTAAGCTTGTCATCCCCTATCCCTCCTGTGTTAGCGAATTTCTCCTCCTTGACATCGCTTAGGCTTGGATATTGTGGATTGAATGGAGACTTTCCGGTCAGCATTTTTCAGCTGCCAAACTTGGAAGTCCTTGACATTTCTGGCAATTCCAACCTTTCTGGTTTTCTTCCCAAATCGCATTGGGGTTCTCCATTGAAATCCTTAAAACTTGACTTTACCAACTTCTCGGGAGAAATACCCGCTTCGATCGGCAATCTTAGTCTCTTGAATGAGTTAGACGCCTCGAATTGCCATTTCTCAGGATCGCTTCCCACTTCAATGGGTAATCTTTCTCATCTCACTGAACTATTCCTTGACGGAAATAACTTGCAAGGTCAAATCCCTGTTTCCTTTGCTGATCTTACCCAGCTATCGGAGCTATGGCTCTCTTCCAATAACTTGAGTGGTGATACTTTGGAGTGGGTGGTCAACTTGACAAAACTTACCGGCTTAGACATTTCAGGTAATAGTTTCTTCCTCTTTGCCGGTTTGGTCGGATCTCTTTTTCTCTCTCTGCAACTTCATGGAACCACCGACCTCTCGAGCTTCACGCCGCTCGCTCCCTCCCCGACCCCCACAAAAGCCCCCCGCCGTGAAGGCCTCAAGCAAAACCAGAAACAAGGACGCCTCAAGCAAAACCAGAAAATAGGGACTTCCTCCTCCACCTCAAGGCCTACCTCGCCAAGCGAGACGCCACGAAGATCATCCTCTCCTCCTCCCTCGTGCCCGAAACCCTACCCCCTCCATCAATGGCCGCCACTCGCTTGTTCTGTCGACGATCAGCGAGCGGGCAGAGTTCGTCGGGTATATTGGGAGCGTGAATCTGAAAATTAGGGATTTGAGGAGGTTGCGGGAGAACGAGACGTGCGCGAGAGATGGGTGGTTCCATGGAGTTGGAGAGAGAGAGAGAGAAGGAAAGAGATGCGACCTGAACCGGCAGAGAGGAGGGGAGGGAGAGAGACCTTTCCAATTTTTCTGAAGGTGGGACCCACGGTGCCACTTTTCGTCCACTGAGTGGGCTGGTGCATAGATGACGTGGCGTCACATTTGCTCCTAATATTCTCAAATGCGGTGAGTCCCATGGTGTAACTAACGCTCCTCTTGTCTTGTGTCTTTTTTTTTCCTTTCTGTTTGGTAGATAATCGGCTAAGCGGTGGACTTCCATCTTCATTTGCGAACCTGAAGCAGTTGAATGTTCTCGACCTTTCTGACAACGACATGCGCGGTGATATTCTGAGTACATTGTGGAATCTGAAGGATCTTGAAGCGCTTCACCTGCGATCGCTTAATCTCAACAGCGTTCTCGATGCAAATGATTTATTCAAACTCATGAACTTGAGCGTGTTAGTTTTGTCCTACAACAATATATCATTCACGAAGTCATTCATCAACGCCACTACATCGAAGCTTGCCTACTTAAACTTGGATTCGTGCAACTTGACCGAGTTCCCACAGTTTATAGGCTACTTAAGCAAATTGGAGATCTTAGAGCTACAACACAACAGTATTCGAGGGACCATTCCAAGATGGATGTGGTACAATAGCAAAGAATCTTTTTGGTATATAGATCTTTCTCACAATCTTTTAAGTTGCTTTGAAAACAACCAGACCAGTCTTCCTTTGCCGAACTTGACATATCTTGATGTGAGTTCTAACTTGCTAGAAACAACCCTCCTTGTCCCACCTCCCTCAGTCACCATATACAACATCTCCAACAACTTCCTATATGGGGAAGTTCCAACATCCATTTGTGAACTGAGATCTCTTGCGGTGCTCGATTTGTCCAACAATTCTCTTAATGGCACACTTCCTCCTTGTATGGGTGGTGTTGGTCCTTTGATTTTATTGAACCTTGCAAGAAATAAATTCGATGGCATGAGCCCTCGCGTTGACCGAGATGATTGTGCATTGAGGATGATCGATCTAAGAGAAAACCGACTACGAGGGATTGTTCCGAGATCTTTAGGAAATTGTGGAATGCTGGAGTATTTAAATCTTGGTGACAACCAAATTAATGATACATTCCCATTTTGGCTATCGAAATTGGCCTATCTAAAAGTCATTGACTTGCGATCCAATAAGTTCCATGGTCCCATAGAAGGTCATCTAAGCCATCTTAACTTCACCAATTTGCATATCCTAGACCTTTCCAACAACAGCTTCAATGGTAAACTTCCTTCCAAGTTGTTACGGAGTTGCCGTGCCATGACGTTTATCGATGGTCAAGATAAGTTGGCATATATGAATATACATCAATTGATTGTTGCGTCTAAGTTAATACTCGACGAAAGAACGATGACTTTTGCAATGACATTGATGAATAAGGGCACGGAAAGGGAATATGGGAAGATTCCTGATGTCCTCATGGCAATTGACCTCTCCAATAACAAGTTCGAAGGTTCCATTCCTGAACTCATTGGAGACCTGAAGTCTCTTCATATGCTCAACCTTTCAAATAACTTTCTCATTGGTAGCATTCCTCCTTCCTTGGCGAACCTGACAGTGCTCGAATCGCTGGATCTTTCGAGGAACAATCTTGTAGGAGAGATTCCTCAACAATTAGCCCGCCTCACATTTCTTTCGGTTTTCAATGTCTCTCACAATCGTCTATCAGGACCAATACCTCATGGAACGCAATTTGACACGTTCGGGAGCAATTCATTTGCAATGAATGATGGTTTGTGTGGAAGTCCCCTGCCAAATAAATGCACAAATGATGATAACGCTCCACCACCACCATCTTTCGTAGTAGATAATGAAAAAGAGTGTTTATTCAACTTGGGTTGGAGAAGCGTGCTGATTGGCACTGGAGTTGGGTTTTTGGTTGGTGTTGTGCTAGAGAACCTAATCATTGACGAGAAGAGTAGGTGGTTCTTGCACTACTCCAAGAAAATGGCAAAAGGATGGAAAAGGTGAGGAAAGCTCTAGTGGATAAGAAAATATGCCGCTAGATACTTAATGTTATGTGTTTAAGTAGCTTGTTGAGAACAATTACACATGCATGTCTGAAGATTCTAATCTATGTTTGTTTGCGTTGTTCAGTATACTATAATGGAGATGTTGTTTTCTTGCTCATGAAACTTACAGTTCTTTAGGTTCTTAGAGGAATGTCTGTCCATGGATGCATCAGCAATGTAAATGTTTTGTTGTAATATTACTAGCCAAATGACTCAAGAATATAGAGACGTAATTGAGATGATTAGATACTAATGAAAAGCCAATTAATATACATGGTGGAGGACGATGTAAACAATTTCGTTGTCCATTAAAAACAAGAAGATTGGTGTAAAGATTTTCATGGTTCACAGGTAGAAAGGGCCTTGCTTTAGTTCATTGAATGTACATTCAGATGAAATTTCATAATAGCGGATTAGCAATCCGTGCCGTGTCAGGATATTCTTGTTGGTTGTTTGTGTCATTTAGTGTCGATGGACAACTGTTCCATTGTGATTATTTATAAAGTCTTTCCCATTAAAAATGAGTAAAAACGAGTCATCATGTGTCAATTTTGAGAGTAATCGTACCAAGTTCGCGTTTTTCTCGGAAAAGTCGTACTTGTGTTCGAGTCACCTGGGCATTGCCACTTCCCATACTCTTCCTGACATTAGCTTGCAATTTTCGTGAGTTACCGAGAGTTTTGGAAACTAATATTTTTAATCTGATGCGGTATTCTACACAAAAGATATTTTCATAGAGATCATCTTAAGCTAAGGGTGCGTTCGTTTCGCGGAAAATGAGTGATTTGAAAAACATTTTTCGAAAAAAATTATCTTGTATATCGTTTTGAAAAATAAATTAAAGGAAAATTATTTTATCACTCACGAAAATAATTAGGCATACATTGTTATGAATAATAAAAATATTTTCTGTTGAATAATTTTTCTATACAATATAAATAATCATTTTTCAGAAAATATTTTTCAAATCACTCATTTTTCGCGAAACCAACAAACCCTAAATGTAAAATTCTTAGCTTAGGGGGCATATAATTTAATATAAGACTTTGACATTTTGCCTTTAGTCACCCCAGAAGTCCTTTCAAAGAAAATTACGGAGTGGCTAATAAGAAGCCCCAGAATTACGATCCATAAAAATTGCGTACCGTATAGGCTATTGGCATTACAATCTCCTCCGTCCCTTCCGTGACATTAGTGCTATCGTAACAAACACAAAAATTAAATTAAGAAAAAAAAACCATATCTTGTCACCCTCATTAGTGTACATAGTTTATACTTAGGGTCATTTTGATCTATCGACAAAAAAAAAGGTCATTTTGATCTCGATGTTCCATACATGTTATTTCACTGAGAAAGCGAAAATCTTTCACCAAATACATTGATTTTGGTTTTTTATACGGAAAGGATTTTGTATCGAACTTGGACAAGAAATTACTTGGCTGGAAATTGAAAGACGAAATGGAGAAGAAGTTATAGAATTTAAAATGCTGGAAAGTAAATTTACGAGATATAAGATTGAACGAAAAATAATTAAACTTCATTGACTATTGTTTAGGAAAAAGAGTGAGAAAATTTACGATATTCATGGTGAGTATTTATAGCTCACTAACACCAATTACATATAAGCAGTCAGTACTTCTGATTACAAATACCGCTACACACTTTTCGTGACCACATGCATACGTTTCATACGATGATAATTATTATTCACAAGAAGTTATCGGGATAATCAACCATCAATTGATATTGAAACAGTCATCTCGTGTTGAAATCGACACATCTCACTTGTCTTGTAATTCCAACGCTCGAGCAAATTTTGCAAATGACAAATCATCAATGATTGATGTCGATTGGCAATGATACCTATCGATAATTTCTATCATTTGTTGTTAACAATCTTACTAAGCTACAGATTAGTACACTTTAAATCAACCCCCATGTTCACAAATGACCTTTTGGATAGTAAACCAAGCTTATCACTTGCCAATAATAAAAGTTAGTCAATTTTTGGTGTAAACACATACTTTGCGAATCTAACGTGTCATGTCAATGAGAGATTGGCCATTATACAGCTCGAGAGGAGTCTTGGAATCAACTGAGCAGATTCTCGTTGCGTTTATCCGAAGCTCAAATCACAGTCTTCACTTAGTGGAAATACACAAATTACTGCTCATGGGAGGGTGCAAAGTGTGATGAATTCAGCGGTCACGCTGTCGGCCTTGACCACGGTGGGAGTCGTCCCTTCAATACTATCCAACACCATTCTTTTTTTAATTTTATTTGTTGTGATATAACTCGGAAACTAACAGATATTGCAATTCAAATTTAACATGAGAAAAAAAAGAAGTTATTCGATTCAAGTCTCAATCATTCCTTATTTGACCAAATCTTTGACTGCTCGTCTTTCTCCTCAACATATTCACTCTTCTTTCTCTCTCTTGCCTGAACAAATAAAGGAAAAAAAATCTTAGATGCCCCCTCATGTCACCGGAAAGAAAAGGGTCCACACCGGACCTTATTGGGCCTTGGGCTTTCGGGCCGCGACGCGCGTGAGTCCAAAAACAGCCAAAAGAATCGGGTCAGGCCCAAAACCCGTTTTCTTTTCGGATTCAATACGCAAGCCCTAGGGTTTTATGTTACGAAGTGATATAAAAGCTTCTCTTAGTCCAACCAGCTTCTCTCCATCGGAACCATCGCACCGCCTTGATTCTCATGCTCCAAAGCAGGCACCGTTCGAGCTCGTTCCTTTGAAAATTATCGGTGCTAATCATCGCGTGATTGATCTCTTGCCTCTTTGGTCGCCCCTTCTTTGGTTTTGATTCGCGTCGGATTCGCTTCGATCCCATTTCGGGTTCGAATCCATTTGCTTTTCGCTCTATTTCGGATCTGCTTGGTCGTTCGAAAGCTTCGGCATTATTTGTAGTCGTTGTCGTCATCGTTCGGGGCTTTACTAATTTTCCGAATTGACTGAATTGACACAAATGTAAAACGTTTAAAACTCAATTAGAAAAAAAAATTTTAAATTAAATTGATATAATTACAATAAATTTAAATTTTTTTTGACAATTTTCCCTCGTTTCACGTATCATAATTGTCTCAAATCTGTCTCCATTGACATCACTACAGCTTTTTCTTGATTTCACTTATTACTAATTTTGTCCTTTTTGAAATTCTTACACAGAACTGGACATTTTCTTCCCCAACATCATGTGCGCATGTTGGTACTTCACCTACCTTGTTACCATTACATGCATTGTCTCGTTAAGAAGAAAATACCAGAAAAGTCGTAAATCTATTATATCGATACCAATTCAATCCTAAATTTTTCAATTCGATCAATTTAGTTTTAAACTTTTTCACATTAGTATCGATATATTCTATCCAACCAATTTATGCCAAAAATTGCTGACGTGAACATTTTTTATTATAATTTTTTTCCTTTCTTTTTTGGCTTTTCCTTTTCTTTTTGCCGGTAGCCAATCACTGACCATAGACTATGTTGGTGAGGACTAACCTCGCCTGGGTGATGGCGAGCGCCGGCGAGGTCCCCCTCTCCAAATCTCGGGAGGTCAACTAGGCAAGGGGGGCCTCGCCGGCGCTCAAGCCAAGGCGGCCTTGCCCTCGCCTAGGCTCAGCTCGGTAAGGCCGCCTTGGCCTAGACGAAAGTCGGCCTCGCCAGATTTGGCAGGGAGGTGTTCACCGACGCTCGCCCTTGCGCGGGCCCCGGCCTAGGGAGGTTGACCCTCACCTGTGGCCAACGAAGCTACAAGAAAAAGGAAATGAATAAAAAGGAAAAAAATTATTCAAAAATTACACGTTGGTGTCAACTGTGCCACGTAGTATGGCCGACATCCATATTAGCAATTTCCGGCATAAATTGGCCAGATGGACTGAATTAGTGCCAATGCGAAAATGGTTATGGCTAAATTGATTTCATTGAAATGTTTATAAGTAAATTAGTATCAATGCATTAGGTTTATAACTTTTTTTTTCCTGTCATTCACGTAGGTGAGGTATCCACCATGAAATGCAAGATGAGGATTTCAAGATATCGGAATTGCTCAGTTTCGTTACTTTTGGATATTACCTATTCTCGCAATTGTTCCTAAGAACGTATAGCTTTACGAAGTTTACATTCAGAACACAATCTCTCACCAACTCAACTAGAAACCCAGTAAACACAAGCGCCACTAAATACAGAGCTTCCACTTTACTCTTTGTTGGGTTTCATCTATCAACAACAGATATCATCTAAGTACTGATTTCGTCTAGAAGATCCATGGTATTGAAATGCTATCCTACATCGCTTGACAATGGATTTTATATACTTTTTTATATACATGTAGTCTCCTTGCATCTTTTAGTTTAAGCTTTTGGGTTAAATTTTTTTTTTTTAACATAGAATCAGAGCCAGTGCTATCCCTTTCGCATACATGCGTCCATCTCCATTAGGCAAATTTTGTGTGCCGCTCTTAATCCGGCATGCGTGAAAGGAACATTGAAATATTGTCCGACATTACTTGACAACAAGTCTTAATTAGGCTTGCGTGCTAAAAGGACGATGAAATATTGTCCTCCATTGCTCGAAAAATTCAACACAGGGTTTGAATCTTGGGTCTTAAGATAAATTGAGGAAAATGTAACTTGTATGAATATTACTGGCCCTTGACCTATTACTTCTTTTGAAAAATCGCATATCATCTAGAAAAATGTTGACTTTAACGACAGTCCTTGATCCTGATAAACTCGTCCATTATCAAAGTCAAAAGCTATGAACCCTAAAGTAAAATCTGGATGTGCACTATTAGTAAGTGCTGTTAGTGATCAATCTATTGACCGTTTTTTCCCTCTCTCAAGTTTGATCTTCTTTCTTCTGTGGTAAGATGTGAAAAGAATATAATATGATTATAAATTTATGGTCAAGCCCGGCGGGAGACTTCGAGCTCCAATTTCCACTCTACCTGCCCATTTTTTCTTTTCAACATATTGCTCTTGCTTCATGCTCTAATGGGCCTTTATATATCTTCCGTTGTTCTAAACTTTCTGTTCATCTTTTTTTTTGTATTGATTCATGTAGTTCTTTAGTTAGTAGTCGTAGAATTTAACTATAATTAAGGCTCCATTTATTTGACGGAAAAAGGAATTATTTAGAAAATATTTTCCTAAAAATAATCGTTTGTTTCACTTGAAATAATTAGTCAATGAAAAATATTTTCATTACCAACAATAATTTATTTATAAACACTTTTGTGACCGATGAAAATACTTTTCGTTTATTTATTTTTATAAATGATACAAGCGATTGTATTTATAGATTGTTCATTTTCCGCAAAATGGACGTCCCCTAACTCTATTGATCTTTTTATTCCCTTTATCATTTCCTCATCATTTCAAATTCCTATAAAGCGATTACAACATGGAAAGTACTGTGGGACTTGGTTCCGCACAGATTTTGGGCAAGAGTACGCGTGCTTTTAGCTATTTTTGTTGTTGTTGTTATTGTTGTTGATGATTTATATATGTACAACTACAAAGTTGTATAATCTCATTAATGTCTTCTTAAAGAGAGGACTTAACAGAAAAAATTAACTCTTATCGTTTGAGAATAATGAAGTGTTAAGCCATTTTCTTTTATCACTCTCTTTGGTGACAAGTATCGTAAAAAGAGTAAGTACAAAGTTGAATTCCGTTTATAAATTTGAATCAAACAGAAAGATAGATATACAAAATGAAAAGATGAATAAAGATAAAACTAAGGCAACGTAAAAAAAAAACTAAGCCAACCCTTTTGTAGAAAAGTTAAGCTGACTAGAATATAGATCAAAGATAACAAAAATACATTAGGCTGTTAAGAAATTTAATCGTGGCTCATACATATTTAGTTCTCGCACTTTCACACGTACACACATACATACATACATACATATATATATATATATATATATATATATATAAATACACACACACACATTCATGCATACACACTTTCATATGAGAATTGCCTTTTTCGTAAAATATGACTATTCTTTCAAACAATGTCTCTTTCGATATACTTTTAAATAAACAGTGATTTGAAAATCTTTCCTGTTCAAAGTAAGATTTGATTTGTTTATCTATTTATATTATGCTTATAATAACGAAAATTACGAAATGTCCACATCAAATTTAAATTTTTCAATTAAAAAATTTCCTCAATGGTTACAAGAAAAGAAAACACTCACCACCTGACCTTTAATCCGTACAATTTAAGACACCTTTTCACCATTAATTTAAACTAAATTAAGGATATCCATTAACATTTACCTCATTCAATATATATAACTTAACAATTTTCATCACCCTTTCGCATTAATAATCTATTTATTCTTCATACTAGATAACTCTCTCTCTTTCTCTCTCATTCATGCACATGCGAACATACAACTTTATTTCATCTATGCTTTCCTTTTAAAATGAGTGTTTCTCATTTCACACTGAAAAAAAAAACCAATGAATTCATGAAAAGTTTGATAGATAATTGAATCTTGCATTTTATATGATTATGATGAGAAAATATCAGTTTCCTTCTTTTTCATATAGTTCTCCTTTCATATTAAATAAATATTGAAATCCAAATAAAGAATCTTCAATCAAAATGCATCTAGGAACTATAATCAGACAGTAAACACACAACATGAAGTACGTTTTAACTTATCCTGCTAAATTTTGGACTTCTAATGTAAATTAAGCTATAAGATCATCAAAACACTTAAACTCACCTGCTAATAGCCATAAAATGGTGGAAATCGTAAAATTATCCCAATCCCAGTAATTAGCTCAATATGACTCGTTTGTCGATGAGGATGAAAATTTTAGTGTCATTTTCCCGTGAATATTATCACATCAATAGTTTTCTGTAAAGTTTTTTCTTATTTTTCAGTGGCTAAGCTAGCAAAAAGCAGCATCATTCTTCTAAATCCAAATTTTAGGAATCTCTTCATAAAATAAATTGGTGATTAATTGATAACAATCCATCGCTTTTACCTGTAGTCTTTAACGATTAAATTGCAAATAATTTAGTTTCATATTTATCTTCTTGTCTCTAATGTGTCCATAGGTTCCAATAATGAGTAGCTTGCCACAATTAGATTTTGGAAGTAGCGAATGTCCAAAAATTAGATTATCTACCACAGATCAAAAGTGAAAGTGAGTGTTGATTGGCATATACACACGTACATTGGAACGTAGGTTGCCACTGTATATGTTACAGCATATACCGATATAATATGATGTTCTAGGAAAAACAGTCAGAAAGAATAATATACAAGAAACCAACGTCTTCATACCATAACTTACGAACCACATGAGTTCACACGAAGCAAACATAGATCACAATCTAAGGAATTTGTGACTATTTTTAATACAAATTAGACACACGACAATTTACATTACTAATAAATGTCACATAAGTATCCGACTGGATGCACACTTCCTTATTGCTCAGTGCCTTCCCAATCTTTTCCACCTTTTTTCCATTCTCTTGGAGTAGTGCAAGAACCACTTACTCTTTTCGTCAATGATCACGTTCCCTAGCACAACGCCAATCGAAAACCCGACTCCAGTGCCAATTAGCACAACTTTCCAATTCAAGTCAAATGGAGACTCTTCCCCATTTTCTTCCTCCAACAGTGATGGTGGAAATGGTAAGTTATCCCCAACCTTTGTGCATTTATTTGGTAAAGGACTTCCACACAACCCCTTATTCATGGCAAATGAATGGGTCCCAAATGTGTCGAATTGACTTCCTTGTGGTATTGGTCCCGATAGTTGATTATGAGAGACATCAAAAGACGAAAGAAATGTAAGTTGGGCTAGTTGTTGAGGTATCTCTCCCGAGAGATTGTTCCAAGAAAGATCTAAAGATTCTAGCTTTGTCAGATTTGCTAAGGAAGGCGGGATGGAACCAGTGAGAATGTTGTTCGAAAGATTAAGTATGAGAAGTGACTTCAAATCTCCAACAAGATTGGGTATGCATCCTTCGAATTTGTTATTGGAGAGGTCAATTCCCATAAGGGCATAAGGAACCTTCGAGTATTCCATTTCTGTGCCTTTATTCATCAGCGTCATTCCATAGGTTGTTTTATAATTATCAATCGCTTGCTGAATATCCACATAAATGTTAACTGTTGCATATATGTAGAAGGATGGAGGGAGCCCTGAAAAAGTATACATATATTCCAACCGATCTTGACCAACAATTATTTTCATGGCATGAAAACTCTGCAGTAACTTAGAAGGAAGTTCACCATTGAAACTATTGTTGGAAAGGTCCATGATGTGCAAATTGCTGAAGTTGAACTGGCTTCGATATGTTTCTATTGGACCATGGAACATATTGGATTTCAAGATCACAGCTTTCAACTCAGTCAACACTGATAGCCAAAATGGGAACCCATCAAGAATTTGATTATAACCAAGGTTCAAATACTCTAGCTTTGTACAATTCGCCAAAGATCTTGGGACAGACCCTTGCAATTGATTCTTTGTGAGGTCAATAATCTTCAACGCACAACCTTTTGGGTAAGCATTAGGAATCATGCCCTCAAGTTTATTTTTCCCAAGACTCAAAAATGACAAAGAACCAATGTTTCCGAGACATGAAGGAATTGTGCCATTTAGACCATTGATGGACAAATCAAGAACGACAAGGGATCTTGCTTTACAAATGGATTGAATTTCTCCGAAGAGGAAGTTATTGGAGATATTGTAATAAATCACTGATGGAGGTGGACTAGGAAGTGTTGTTTTGAGCAAGTTAGAACTAATGTCAAAGTACTTCAACTTAGGTAGTGGTAGATTAATCTGGTTGTTCACAAAGCCAGTTACAAAATTGTGAGAAAGATCAACATACATCAAGGTCTCTCCACTACCATTCCACATCCATGTAGGAATACTTCCTTCAATGTTATTGTGTGAAAGACTTAACCTCTCTAATCCGCTTAGGTAGCCTAAAACCTTTGGGAACTCATGTAAGTTGCATGAATCTAAAGCTAAAGTGGATAGCTTTGGAAGAGTGGCATTGATCTCGGTCTTGCTGACAAAAGATATGTTGTTGAAGTCCAAATATAATGTTGTCAAGTTCTTGAGTTCATGTATATCCACAATGCCACTCAAATTATTCCAACTAAGATCAAGAAATTCAAGATCCTTGAGTTTGTGTAAATCCACTATGCCACTCAAATTATTCCCACTAAGACGCAGATATTTAAGATGCTTGAGTTCCCCTAATGAGTTTGGAACTTCACCTTGCAAATTGTTGGATGAAATGTCAATAACAATTAATCGCGTCAAGTTCTCAAATGAAGACTGAATCGGGCCACTTAGCTGAACATCTGCCAAATGTAAATAGACAAGACTCGTTAATTTGGCCACTAATTGAATCTCGTCATTTATTTCTCACTTTTTTTTTGAAAATCCAAAAATAAAGGCCTTGCTAGTTGAATATTACCTGCAAGGTTCAAAGAGGTGATGTTTCCCAAGTTGACAAGCCAATGCCAAAAATCACCGCTGAAATTATTGACAGAGAGATCTAGATATGATAGCTGCGTGAGGTTGGCGAAGGAAGCAGGGATTTGACCGTGAAATTTACTTGCTGATATATCCAGAATAGCAAGCTGAGAAAGATTACCCAATGAAGTGGGAAGTGAACCCGAAAAATCACATTCCCCAATTGATAATACATTCAAGAAAGCAAGGTTTCCGATGGAAACGGGTATTTCTCCTGAGAAATTCGTGCCCCAAAGAATTAATGATTTTAGAGAGAAACCCCACTGTTGTTTTGGAATTGAACCATAAAGGTTGTCATTCAAACTTATGTCAAGAACTTCGAGGTTTGGTAATTGAAAGATGCCTATCGGAAATTCTCCATGCAATCCACAATCTCTAAGTTTAAGCAACTTCAAAGAGGAGAAGTTTGCAAGCACATGAGGGAATAGTGATGGCATGCTTATAAAAGAGAGATCAAGTTCTCTAAGCATAGTTAAGTTATGAACAAAGTTGTCTACATTGGGCATCTCGAGACGCCACCCAGAAGACAAATCAAGAGGTATGCTGGGATCCCACCCAAAAGACAAATCAAGAGATATTAATCTAGATAGCCGTGGGATATCCAATGGGACTTTTCCAGAAAAGTGCGAATTGGAGAGATTAAGGTATTGTAACCTGGAAAGATTGCCGAAACCGTATGGAATTGAAGAAGAGTTGAAGTCATTCCAAGCAAGATTGAGCGATTCCAAGTGGAGTAGGCGAAAGAGGCTGCTGTTGGAAGTTATGGTACCAAAGAGACAGCTACTGCGAAGGTCAAGGCCTATCACATGACTGGTGGTCTCATCGCACTCTACGCCATCCCATGAGCAGCAATCTCCATGTCCATCTGGAGACCATGATTCGACCTTCGGATAAACACAAAGAAAATCTACTCTGGTGGGTCGAAAACTTCTCTTAAATTCCATCAAGGCTGAGCTCTCATACGGATGGCAGAGTGGCATAGCAAGTGAAGTATGAATCATCAGGAGGACGATCCAGGTAAGAAGCGCATAGACTAAGGATGCCATGATTTTTTTGTTTTGGTTGCTGGAGTTGGTTAATGTATGCGAGGTAAAGTGTGATTGAGAAGCTTTTATAGACAGCAATAACTGGTCATATTCAATGGAAGTTAGCGCAACTTGCCTCGCTTGTTGTATGTGGAAAGAGGCATTCTTACATAGATCATTGATAACATCTCTGTCTTTGATATGAACCGCGTGCCAAAAAATAGCATGATCCAGACATGGATCTTGAAGAAACAAAATCACGCATTGTCCATTTAAATTATCCAATACTTCATCTTTGTCTACTTTTCTAGTTAAATCGCACACTTGTAATTGCTAAATGGAAACAACAAGGTGTTAGTTTAGATGGTTCGATGGTTTGCTCGTCTCCTTGTGATCTTGGGTATCAAGCCTTATTGGGAGTGCTCTAAAATAAAATCCCGAATGCACCGTGTCAATATAAGAGAGGACACGCTTACGATCACCCAGGGAATTGAACTAATCTAGGTGCGCGAAAACTGCCCCGTCCCGAATACCCCTTCATTGCTAAATTTGAATTAAAAAAAAACGTCGCATAGAAGTGATTGGACCGGATAACTTATACCAAAATGTAATGAACGAATGGATAAATATAATATGTGTATGGATGTTATTCATGTAAGCTTTCATCCTTACTTAGCTATCTTCAATACAACAATGATCAATTAATTAGTTGGATGAAACGAACATTTTAATTGTCTAGATTGAACTCGACTAATTACAAATGACTTGAGCTAACAAGTTTTGTATAATTAGTGTATTCTTCATACCATATCCATTAAATATCATACTATACAATTTACATTTACAATTGAACAGGACTATATAGACTCCATGCAAAAATAAATAATCGTGATTTTCAAAGATATTTTGTCATTATTTTTATGTAAAACGAGGTGAAGATACGAAATTTGAAAATTTGCAATAGGTGACTATGATATTTTAATTTGATGATTTAAGAACTAGGTGTATGTTTAGGATATGTAGAACGACTCCTTCTCGTCAATCTAAAAAATGAGCAATGGTCTTTCGCGGGTCTCTCGATGTTGGTCTATTTTGTGGAACAAATTATGCGATGCCAATTTAGGGGACCACCTATGCAATTAGATTGCACATGAATGCTAATCACGGCATGCACGAGAATACAACCTAATTTGTGATGCGGGTCTCTTGATCTTGGTCTAGTTTGTGGAAAAACTTATGCGATGCCAATTTAGGGGACCACCTATGTAAGTAGATTGCACATGAACGATAATCACGGCATGCACGAGAGTACAACCTAATTTGTACCTTGCAGATGTGTGACCACTTGTTGCCCTTTCGAAAAGAAAATTGTCCATTTGCTTATAACCCTTTACTTTATTTTCAAATAAAGAAGAAAAAAGCAGCAAGACTTGGGCAATATCTTGAAATTGCGAGACATCTATTGCGAGACATACATACTAATGGTCAATCATAATCGTCACTTTATCAGGAACTCAATCTCTTATGTGAATTGTTGATTCATTTATAAGAAGCTATAGAAATAATGAACCACCGGGGAGTGAAGCTGCCAGATTAATTGAATGTGCCCGTTATTTTCGCCGAAAACAGCCACATTTTTCACTTATTTGTATTAGGTGATATCTCGCACCCAATTTCTCTTATAGATCAAATTTTCATCTTTGATCTGATTTGAGGCAAGGCCATTGACAGTGAAATTGAAGATAACAGGTCACCCAAAGTCAAATAGTGAGCCCAAAAGACTTTGACGTTTTGCCTTCAGTCAATCCACGAGTCCTGTCACGTGAAATTTTGGAGTGGCTAAATAAGAAGCCCCAGAATTCCTATCCATAAATATTGCGTATCGTAAAGGCTACGGCATTACAATCTCCTCTGTCTCTTCTATGACATAAGTGCTATAATAACAAAGACAAAAATTCAATTAAGAAAAAAAAGACCATATCATGTCAACCTCATTAGTGTACATTGTTTATACTTGGGTCATTTTGATCTCGATGCTCCATGCATGCTGTTTCACTCGAAAAGTGAAAATCTTTCACCAAAGCGATTGATTTTGGTTTTTTTATATTGAGGAAAGGATTTTGTATTGATCTTGGACAAGAAATTACTTGGCTGGAAATTGAAAGAAGAAATGAAGAACAGGTTATAGAATTTAAACTATTGGAAAGTAAATTTATGAGAAACAAGACTGTACAACAATTAATTAAACTTCAATGACTAACGTTTGGGAAAATATCCGAGAAAATTTATGATTTTCATGGTGAGTATTTATAGCCTACTAACAACAATCACATATAAGCAGTTAGTACTTCTAATTACAAATACTGCTTCACTCGTGATCACTTGCATACATTTCGTACACTGATAATCATTATTCACAAGAAGTTAATCGAGATAATCAATCATCACTTGATACCGGAATCGTCGTCTGGTATTGAAATCGACACATCTCACTTGTCTTCTAGTTCCAACACTCATGCAAATTTTGCAGATGACAAATCATCAGTGAACGATGTCGATTGGCAATGATACATATTGGTAATTTCTCTCATTTGTTGTTGACGATCTTACTAAGCTCTAGTTTAGTCCTTTAAATCAACCCCATTTTCACAAATGACCTCTTGAATAGTTGACCAAACTTATCACTTGTCAATGATACAAGTTAGTCATTTTTTGCTTTGCTAATCCAATGTGTCATGTCGTTGAGAGATCGGCCTTGATACGGCTCAAGAGGAGTCTTGGAATCAACCGAGCAGGTTCTCGTCGCATTTATCCAAAGCTCAAATCATAGTCGTCACCAAGTTGAAATAGAGATTACTAGTCATGGGAGGGCTGTGGACTGCGGTGAATTGAGCGATCACATTGCTGACCTCAACCTCAGTAGAAGTTGTCTCTCCAGTACTATACAACACCGGTCTTTTCATAAATCTAATCCAAATTGTGATGTAATGCGGTACTAACGGACCTTGCAATTCAAATTTAACTCGAGAAGAAGAAATTATACGATTCCAAGTCCGAATCATTCCCAACTACCAAATCGTTGGCCAATCATCTCTTCTTAAACAGATTTAATTGTTCGTTCTGTCTCTCTTGAATGTACAAACAAAGCGAAAAATCTTAGCTGCACAACCTTATCCGGCCACGGTGCCCCTAATGTCACTCAGGAAGAAAGAGTCTACACCGAATCTGATTGGGCCTTGGACTTTCGGCCCGCGACGCGAGTCCAAACACAGCTAAAAGAATCGGGTCAGGCCTATGGCCCGTTTTTCTTTTTCGAATCCAATACCTGAGCCCATGGGTTAGCACGTTACGAAGCGATATAAAAGCTTCTGTCAGTCGAACCAGTTTCTCTCCGTCGGAACCATTGCACCGCCTCGGTTCTCAAGCTCCGAAGCAGGTACCGTTCGAGCTCAATCCTTTGGAAATTATCGGTGCCGATCATCGCGTGATTGATCTTCGGCTTCTTGGGTCGCTCCTTCTTCGGTTTTGATTCGCGTCGGATTAGCTTCGATCCCATTTCGGGTTCGAATCCGTTTGCTTTTTGCTCCGTTTCGGATCCGCTTGTTCGTTTGAAAGCTTCGGCATTAGTCGCAGTCGTCGTCGTCGTCGTTCGCGAGCTCAATCTGTTGCGTATGGCCTTGTTGGCTCGATCTAATTGGGCCGTTACATGTTGTGAGATGCGAGGAGGTGTTCTCTTCACGAATCACGGGTGTTTGTTTTCCTGCCGAACGTATTATTGTGTTGGAAATGCCGTGTGTTGTTTTCGCTCGACCTCATCTGGTGGAATTGTTGTTGAAATTATTGTTGGAAGTAACTGTTTCCCTTTTCTGGGCTGAGGAGGTTGTAATCAAGTTTTAGTTTTTATCTGATTGTACCGCGAACTTTTGTCGGAATTGTTCGCGATGTAGCATTTTGTCGTTCTTGTGTGCAGTGGGAATGTGAAGGTTTGAGAATGTCGATGCCCTTTGAATGGGGATTGTAGTTTTAAATGCAGACATGTTTCTTGTACTTTAAATGAGATTTACTCGGATTTCTGCAGTCTAGGAATGTCCCGATTTGAGCTCAACATGTTGAAGCTTATTTAAGCTGTTAGTAGACAAAACTTAAAATTCACTTATTGTTTGGTTTACTCCCTTACTGTGTCATTCTTATTCTGAATTGAAATTATTGTGTCAGCAATGTGGAAGATACTGTGCTTATGATATTTAGTTTTCTAAATTTCTATATAGGCTCTGAAAGCCAGTTTTAACATTGTGCAGAGTGTAAAAACAAACTTGCTGTACTTTTCGTTAATGTGTTTGAATCATTTAAACTTTTGCTGATAACATATAATGTACATCTCAGAGCCATCTTAACCTTAAAAGCTTTGTCTTTTTTCCCTTTTTAGGTAAGTCATGGTTAAACATAACAATTTTCCTTACCAAAAAAAAAAATTTCCTTACCAAAAAAAAACATAACAATGTCGTGCCAAATGGGCACTTCAGAAAGCACTGGCAAAATTATGTTAAGACCTGGTTTAACCAGCCTGCGAGAAAAGCTAGTAGACGCTTAGGTAATTAAATTGCTCCCTTTATATCGAAGTGCTGCCATTCTTATTCTTGGAGCATTCTGATGTTCTGTATTTTGTGCCCAGCTCGGCAAAAGAAGGCTGTGAAGATTTTCCCGAGGCCAACAGCAGGTCCACTCTGACCAGTTGTACGTGGTCAAACCCTGAAGTATAATATGAAGGTCAAGGCTGGGAAGGGAATTTTTCTCGAAGAACTTAAGGTATAGTCACGATGAGTAATTTGTTTGAATGGGTTCCTTTGTCATGAAGAATCTTCATTACCTTGTTACGATAATTTTTTTAGTGTTGATACAGGTGATGTGGTCAGCCAGCCCTTTCAAAGTTTGCGACAATGACATTTAACAATCATTTGACTTGCTGTTCCGCTTAATAATTCTGTCATTGATGAAATTGTTCACTGCCCTTTTCAGATCTTTATATCCCAAATCATTAAGCATCATGAGGAGATGGGCTAATTTCACCTCACCAGCATAATTTTCTCCATAATTTTGCATATGAAGCTTTGTTAAAGCCCCTGTACTGTTTTACTGACATTTAACTGGCTTCGATATGTTTCTATTGGACCATAGAACTTATTGGATTTCAAGATAATAGCTTTTAGCTCGGTCAATCCTGATTGCCATGAAGGGAACCCATCGATAATTTGATTGTAACCAAGGTTCAAGTACTCTAACATTGGACAATTCGCCAAAGATCTGGGGACAGGACCTTGCAATCGATTCTCTGTGAGGTCAATAATCTTCAATGCACAACCGTTTTGGAAAGCATGACAGAGAACCAATATTTCCGAGACATGAAGGAATTTTGCCATTCAGACTATTGATGGACAAATCAAGGATGACAAGGGATCTTCCTCTTCAAATAGTTTGGATGTCTCCGAAGAGGAAGTTGTTGGAGATATTGTAATGATTCGTTGATGGAGGTGGACTAGGGACTGTTTTGAGTTAGTTAGAACTAATGTCAAGAAAGCTCGACTTGGGTAGTTACAGATTGATCTGGTTGTTCACAAAGCTAGTGAGAAAATTGTGCGAAAGATCCATGTACGTCAACTGGGGTATTGTTAGATTGATGCGGCTGTTCTCAAAGCCAGTTAGAAAATTGTGAGAAAGAAACACAACTGACAATGTTTCCCTGGTACCATTCCACATCCAAGTAGGAATACTCCCTCCGATTTTATTGTCTGACAGATATACCCTCTCCAATCCCTTTAGGTAGCCTAAAAACCTTGGGAACTCAAGTAAGTTGCATAAACCTAAACTTAAGGCGGAAAGTTTTGGAAGAGTGGCATTGATCTCGGTCTTTTTGACAAATGTTATGTTGTTGAAGTCCAAATATCATGTTTTTAAGTTCTTGAGTTTGTGTAAATCCACGGTGCCACTCAAATTATTCCTCGTAAGATCCAGATATTCAAGATCCTTGAGTTCCCTTAAGGACTTTGGAGTTTCACCTCGCCAATTGTTGAATGAAAGGTCAAGCACAACCGTGTCAGGTTCTCAAATGAAGATGGAAGTGGACCACTCAGCCGATTAACTGCCAGAGTGTAAAGAGACAAGACTTGTTAGTATGGCTAGTGACTGAATCTTGTCATTTTCTTTTTTCATTAAAAAAAAACACCTTGCTAGCTCAATATTACCTAAAAGGTCCAAATAGTTGACTTTTGCCAAGTTGACAAGCCAATGTGAAATATCACATGTGAAATTATTTTTAGAGAGATCTAGATATGATAGATAGGTAAGATTAGCGTAGGAAGCGGGGATTTGACCCATACATTTACTTCTTTATAGATCTAGATAAGCAAAAGCTGAGAAAGGTTACTCAGTGAAGAGGGAAGTGAACTCGAGAAAATCATGCCCCCAAGAGACAATGATTTCAGGGGATTATCCCACTGTTGTTCTGGAATAAAACCAGAAAAGGTTGTCATTGTAACTGATGTCAAGGACTTCCGGTTTTGGTAATTGAAAGATGCTTTCCAGAAATTCTCCATGCAATCCACATTTTCTAAGTCGGAGTGACTTCAAAGAAGAGAAGTTTGCAAGTATATGAGGGAATGGTGATGACATGCTTATAATAGAGAGATCAAGTTCTCTAAGCATAGGTAAGTTGTGAGTAAAGTTCTCAACGTTGAGTATCTCAAAGAGACATCCACTCAGAAGACAAGTCAAGAGAAATTAATCTCAAGAGCCATGAGATATCTGAGGCGACTTTCCCGGAAAATTCTGAAATAGAGAGATTAAGGTATTGTAATCTAGAAAGATTGCCGAAATCATATGGGATTGAGGAAGAGTTGAAGCCGTTCAAAGCGAGATTCAGCGATTCCAAGTGAAGTAGGCAAAAGAGGCTGGTGTTGAAAGTTATGGTGCCAAATGAATGTCTGTCAAGGCCTATCACATGACCACTCGCCTCGTCGCACTCGACCCCATCCCATGAGCAGCAATCTCCATGTCCATCTAGTGACCATGATTCAACCTTTGGATAAACACAACGAAAATCTGCTCTGCTGATTCGAAAATTTCACTTGAATTCAATCAAGGCAGAGCTCTTGTCCGGATGCCATAGTGGCTTAGCAAGGGAAGTATGGATCATCACGAGAAGGACGATCCAAGTAAGAAGCGCATGGAGAAAGGATGCCATGATTTTTGTTTTTGTTATTGGAGTTGGTTAATCCGTGCAAGGTGAAAGTGCCATTGAGAAGCTTTTATAGATAGTAATGGCTGGTCGCTTTCGCTGGAGGTTCATGCTACTTACATAGTATGTTACGTGTGAAAAGAGGTATCGGTGTATAGATAATCAAATGAATGTCCGTCTTTGATATGATTCGTATGTCTAAAAATATTGTGATCCACACATGGATCTTGAAAAAGCAAATGTCTTAATATATTATTGTACAGATCGCACATTATCAATAAAATTATTCAATATAATACTTATTTCATCTTTGTCTAATTTTCTATTTAATTTGTGCACTCGGACTCGCTACACAGAGCCAATAGAGTGTTGGTTTAGATGGCTAAAAAGAGTTTCCTGCTCTACTTGTGGTCTTGAGTATCGAGTCTTGTCGGAAGCACCTTAAGAGTAAAATCCTGAATGCAACAGGCCCATATGCGGGAGTGCGCACTTAATATCCCCAGGGAAGTGAACTAATTAAGGTGCGCGAAAGCTAGCCTCATACATACATACACACACACATACATACTTACGTACAGACGCGCGCGAGCGCGCACGCGCACACAAACATATATATATATATATATATATATATACATACATACATACGCGCGATGAAACATTCATTTTATTTGTCTGGATTGAGACTCAACTGAGATCACAAATAACTTGAGCTAACAAGTTTTGTATAGTTAGTGCATTCCTAATTCCGCATCCTATCAAATATCATATTATATCCAAATTACAATTGGAAAGTACTATATAAGCTTTCATGCGAAAAATATATTTTTATGATATTCATAGATGTCAATTCAAGTAACAGGCATCGCACGAGCTAACCAGTGTCATTATACAATAAGAGTGAAGAACAGGAGTAGAATATTCTCACATCAAAATTAACATTTTACGTGATTTCGGTCAACTGATGTTAAAACGGGAAAAAGAATGATGAATACCTACACACCGGAGATAAAGCTTTTTTTTTCTCCATTTTTTTCCTAATAAATAATATGATTACATTAAAAAAAGCATGTCAAGTTACATTGTCTGAAAAAAACTGCAGATGTTGTTCCTTTGCAAGCAGTGCTAAAGCATCCGTGCAACCATCCGCTTCTCTGAATATGCGCTCAATTTCGTATTCCAGCAGCTCCGCGAGCACGTCCATGCGTTCAGCCAAAAGAGGGTCCAATAGTAAATTAAGCCTTTGACCGCCTGCAATTGCTTGACTAACAAACATGGCATCCATTTCAGTGGGTAAATGGGTAACATTATCAGCTATTTCTAATCTAAGACAATCTCGTTGCACTTTATTTCTGGCACGGCGTGTTTACTGTCCATCGGAGCTTCTATAGTTCCCAAGAGACTGATGCTTGTTTGTAATTCATCATAATCATGTATACTTTGTCATTAAATTTTATATAAAATGACACAATGATATATAAAATCTGAAAATATTTTCAGTGGATGATTACTTTCCTTTCTTTTTGTGATTCGTGGACTAAGAATACTCCTAAGAACTGTCGAATGACTCCCATTCGTGAATCTAAAAGATGGGCAAAAGTCTTGATAAGTCATGCAATTTCCTGTGTTGTTGGGAGAAGATTACTTGCCTAACTTCAGAGTCTCTCCCACTTTCTTTTCAATAAAACACAGTTTTTCAACCATTAAGAGGCACGCTTCTGATCATAGTCAAATTGTTATTGTGCTTTTTCCATGCTGTCAAAGTTGAAGTGGCCACTCAGATTCTCAACTTAGTGGAAGACTTGGAAGACTTCTTTCGAGTCAAGGAGTGGTTGGCGTCTTATGCTGAACGTGGACTCAATGATGAAACGCAACATCGACTTCACTTACACGGCATGCATTTTCATCCTTAGGTATACCAGGGCCTCAAATTTTCCATAATACTTTTATGATTATTCCATTTATTGCTTATAATATCATTAATGATTGAGATACACCTTTTATTTTCTTAACCTTCAACGGTTTCTTACAAAGAAGGAATTGCTGCAATTCAAGGAATCTAATCGCCTAATTTACGTACAGTATAAACAAATACCAAGTACCAAGACATGACTCAATGATTTTAACTCAGCTGTTAAAGACTATCATCTTCGAGTCACCCACCTGGGTTTTGACTCGTTTTTTTAACTTAGTCCGTACATGAAATTTCATGCGTCCACGAATTACCTATCTAAGATGGGATATATTGTCTTGAAAAAAGGGAGTACCGAGGCAATTAGCAAGGAAGCACGAGTTCGTTCATTTTGCTCTTAAGTATTCTGAAATATACTATCGTGATTGGCTTGTATAAATATATATTTTGATGAAGCATTCATTTTACTTGTCTGGATTGAAACTCAATTGTAGTGCCATTATATAATAAGAGTGATGAACAGGACTTGAATATTCTCACGTCAAAATTAACATTTGACGTTATAATGGTCAACTGATGTTTAAAAAGGAAAAAGAATGATGAATACCTACACACCGGAGATAAAGCATTTTTTCTCCCTTTTTTTTCCGATAAATAGCATGATTACATTAAAAAAGCCTGTCAAGTTACATTGTCTGAAATATATGTGCTGCCGGCGTCATTGCACAATAGGTCTTTAATAACATCTGGAACCGAGGAACAAATTACAAATTGCAGATATTGTTCCTTTGCAAGCAGGGCTAAAGCATCCGTGCAACCATATGCTTCTTTGAGTATGTGCTCAATTTTGCAAATGGACGCAGGGCTAAAGCATCCGTGTAAATGAATTTATCAAATAGCAGTGCTCTTTTTGTTCATCCTTTAACTTATGTCTGTTTTTTTTTCAATCAAGTCCATAAACTTCTAATTTATCTAATCGGTCTTTGAACCTATATTGTTTTTCTAATCAAGTCAAGTGTCCATAACCAATTATGATAAATTCGAACTTACGTGGTTGTCGAACCATGTCAAAGTTCGAGTAGATAAGTCCATGCCAAAATGCGTGTCTTTACAGAATATTTAGTTTGAGTGTAATTATTTGATCCACGAGAAGCTACATAAAATACCAAAATACGCTTCTTCCACCTTGTTGAAAAGACACAAAGGACCAATTTAAAAAATCAAAAGAAAGTTTTGTCTAGTAAGCTTCGTCTTCTTCCTCGTCCAAGAGGTGAAAAGAGAAGGACCAAAACAAAATTTTGATTAGAAAACTTGCTTAGACTTCCAAAATGAGCAGTGCAGTGCCGTTTTGGTCCACCATATGCTAACTGGAACGTTTTACTTTTCCTCTTTTAATTTACACATTTTCTTTCATTCAAGTTCTTGAACTTTTAATTTAATCAATCAATTCCTTAAAAATGCTTTATTTTTAAGTCCGATCTTTGGCACCGGTTCTGATAAGCTCGATCTAACATGGCTATCAAACCATGCTGGAGTATGACGTGGAAAAGAACTAGCCTCGACAAACACGGCACCATGGAAAATGACGTGAATGTTTTCCTTTATGGACATGCTACAGTTAAGAATTTTGCCTCTACTGGAGAGACTGAGGGCCGACAAATTGACAATTAAGATCAAGTAAACGATGTATGTCTTGCCATGCTATAGTATTAGGAGATGGGTTTATCAAGATGATTCCGAAGTCTGACATGGGATGTTACTCTTGGACCAACCACAGAATACTCGACATATTGCCTCTCACTGCCTTGCTTTTTTGAATAATTTTAATATTTATAAGCAAATTGTGGTCATTTTTTTGGCAAAAAAGGAAAGAAATGGTCACGCATCCACGAGGTGGAAATTTCAGGTTGAATTCTCATGCCGTGATGGATGGGTTCATGTGCAATCATGACTGCGTGTTTTAACACGGCATCTCGTTTCTTTTCCACAGATAAGCCAAAATTGAGAGACCCGCAAAAAAAAGATAATGTTTTAACATATGATTGTACTAATCATGCATTATCTATAAAATTATTGAACACAATACGTATATGATCTTTGTCTTATTTTCTATTTAGTCGGTACACTTGTAATTGCTACATAGAACCACCAAGGTGGCGGTTTAGATGGCCAGAAGTTTTCTTCTCTACTTGTAGTATTGGGTTCAAGCCTTATTGGAAGCACTCTAGAAGTAAAATCCTGATTGGATCGGGTCGATATGAGGGAATGCGCCCTCAAGATTGCTTTGGAAAATGAACTAATCGAGGTGTGCGAAAGCTAATTTAGATACCACTTCACCGCTAAATTACGAAAACAAAGAAAATGTTACATAGAAGTTGATTGTTGTGGGGTTGATTGGTTGAACTCAAAAGTCAAGTTGCAAAGCTGAAACCTAGATTAGGAAGCGAGGTACAAAAAAATTACTATGCCCTGACTTTTGTTTTTAAACCTTAGATATGCATGAACAAATGGGGTCCTTGTGCCATGAGAAGACGTGCGTGACGTGCAAGTTTGAAGTGGCCATCTCAGATTCTCCCCTCAACTAGTGGAAGACTTGGAAGACAACTTTTGAGTCAAGGCGTGGTTGACGTCTTATGCCGAAGGCGGACTCAATGATGAAATGCAACATCGACTTCACTTACACGGCATGTGTTTTGAATTTTTTATCAATAAGGTGTGGCAAGTGCTTCAAATTTTCCTCTTTAAAGCAGAAGAGATCCATGGTCCGAATCTTGACCTTTAAGATAAATTGAGGAAAAAGTAGCTTGTATGAAATTTCACTGGCCCTTGTCCTGTTACTTCTTTTGAAAAAGGCAGTTCATCTTGAAAAATGTCGACTTAACAATAGAGTTCTCGATCCTGATAAACTCGTCCATAATCAAAGTCAACAGATTTGAACCCTAATGTCAAATCTTGATGCGCCCTATTAGTAATTGCTACATAGAACCACCAAGGTGTCAGTTTAGATGGCCAGAAGTTTTCTTCTCTCCTTGTAGTATTGGGTTCAAGCCATATTGGAAGCACTCTAGAGGAAAAATCCCGATTGGACCAGGTTGATATAAGGGAGTGAGCCCTTAAAATCACTTAAGAAAATGAACTAATTGAGGTGTGCGAAAGCTAATTTAGATAACACTTCACCGCTAATTACGAAAACAAAGAAAATGTTACATAGAAGTTGATTGTTGTGGGGTTGGCTGGTTGAACTCAAAAGTCAAGTTGCAAAGCCGAAACCTAGATTAGGAAGCGTGGTACAAAAATATTACTATACCCTTACTTTTGTTTTTAAACCTTAGATATGCATGAACAAATAAGGTCCTTGTGCCAAATTACTTTGAGAAGACGTGCGTGACGTGCAAGTTGAAGTGGCCATCTCAAATTCTTCCCTCAACTAGTGGAAGACTACGACTTTCGAGTCAAGGCGTGGTTGACGTCTTATGCTGAAGGCAAACTCAATGATGAACTGCAACGTTGGCTTCACTTACACGGCATGCGTTTTGAATTTTTTATCAATAAGGTGTAGCAAGTGCCTCAAATTTTCCTCTTTAAAGCAGAAGAGATCCATGGTCCAAATCTTGACCCTTAAGATAAAGTGAGGAAATGTAACTTTTATGAAATTTCACTGGTCCTTGTCCTGTTACTTCTTTTGAAGAAGGCTGTTTATCTTGAAAAATGTCAACTTAACAATAGAATTCTCGATCCTGATAAACTCGTCCGTCATCAAAGTCAAAAGATATGAACCCTAATGTCAAATCTTGATGCGCCCTATTACTAATGTCAAATCTTGATGCGTCCATTCAAAAATGTGGTCCATTCGAAAACAATGAGCCAGGCAATAAAATAACCTCGGAATATTTGGATGAAACCAAATCAATCTATGCCAAGGAACTCGAGGACCCTTAGGGTCGATCGGCTAATGAAAAAATTAATTACGGGAAATCATTTTCAAACTTTCCAATGATTGGATGACGAAAAATTATTCGATCGATAAAAAACTTTTTTTGTGGACTTGAAGCAACAAACTTAGATTCGGGAAGATGACTTTCCCTTCTAGCAAGAAAGAAATCATTTTCCCTTATTTCTTGATGCGCGTCCAGGTGAAAAGAATATAAATTTTCATATTGTTTCCCATCTCCTGAGTATACTTTATTAATGCTCCCATTTTCCCACTTTCTCAAAGAACACAATCATATATATTATTTTACTAATATGATTTCGTAATTTTTTTCCTAATTTCTTTGTAATTCTTGTTATTTTGATGGATTACAGAATAAAAAAAGAAAAAAAATGTTGATTCCAGCTTGTTATCCATGATATGGCATCTTTAAGGATACAAGCTCCCTTTAGGGGATTCACTTATTATCAAATACCACAAAACCAATTTTTGAAACTTATTTTCACAAGAGCAGTGTTACTTGACAAAGACGAGGACATGTCAATCCTAAATCTAAATTATCTCATGAAAGTGGATACCTAGACCGCCTTTTGCAGTAAAGTTCACCTTGAGAGATCCATCGACTAATGTTCAAATATGCTTCCTGACTTGGGTCAATGCCAAAAAGCTAGAGTCGTCCTATTAGACCCTTATGATCCCGACACGACGTGACGTGTCTAGCTATGACAATTTGAAATTGAATTCATTGACTGAAGTGTTCAGAGAACCCAAAAAAGAACCTGCGTTGTTGGGGCAACTCAACAGATGGTGAGGGAGTGTTCTGATTTTCAAGTAATGATCGGATAATGGTTATTAAACAAGACCTGTCACGTCCATTATACAAGAGCTGTGTTTTTCATAAAACATTAATTTTCATTCACATAATGTGTCTTTCAATATACTTCCAAACGAATAGTGTCTTTCACGTTCAAACTAAAATTTGATTTATCTATTTGTACTTTCTCATAAAATCAAAATTTACGAAATGTGCACGTAACCTTAATTCTTTCTACTAAAAATTTCCTCCATGGTTAAAAGAAAAGAAACTTTTGATTCGCACTATTCAAGACACTTTTTCACATTGAACTTAATTTAAATTGAGGAAACTCGTTCAAGTTGCCTTCTTTAATATATTTAACTTCTCAATTTCCACCGTGCTTTTGCATCAATGATCCGTTTATTCTTCATAGTAGATAACTCTCTTTGTTTCTCTGTTATTCGCTCACATGCGCACATACAATTTTTTTCTTCCACGCTTTATTTTTATCTAAAAATGGTGCAGTACTTACTGTAATGTCTTTATTTGATGATTCTGAGTGCATGTCAATCTATTTCAATATTATCATATTATCTTTCATCGTTTTCGTTTCGATTTTGTTGATATTTTTTTCCTATTTTTTATTTTAATACGAGTGTTTCTCATTTCATACTGAAAAAAAAAATCAATGAAGTCATTGAAAATTTTTGTAGATAACTAAATCTTGCATTATTTTTTCATTATCATGAGAAAATATTAGTTTCCTTCTTTTTCATGGACTTCTTCTTTTAAACAACATAAATATTGTTAATTTATTAACGCTGAAAGTCAAATAAATAATCTTCCATATGCTCAAGAAAATTTGATGTTTACGCAGTTTAAAAAAAAAGTGGTCTTAATGCGTGCACGCACGGTGTGTTTTACTAGTAATCTCAAACTATATGTTAAACATTGAACTATCCCTTCTTTTTGCCATAAAACACTGAACTATCTTACTTGATTTTTTTGGTAACACAAATTGATTTGATAAAAACATGAGATATATTTTTAACTTATCCTGCTAAATTTAGGACTTACAACGTAAATTAACACTTAAACCCATCTAATAATAGTCTTAAAATAGTGGAAATCGTAAAATTATCCCAATCCTAGTGCTTAGGTTAGTTCAACCGGTTTGTCACAAGAAAGAAAATTCTTTGTTGAGTTTTGTGAGTTTTGTCAAGTTTTGGTATTTTTTTTCTTCTTTTCTATGTGAAAAAGACGGGAGGTGTCATTTCACTAGTAAGTGGACCATGCCAATAATACTGGCAATGAATGGCGAAGCACGGCACAAGAAAATACATCTTTTGACAGATGATGCCTTTATCTTGCTTTGGACTCTTGACTCTCCCTGCCATTTTCCTTGAAATTTCGTATGGTCTTTGTACAGGTAGATGGGCTCTACTCTACATTAGATTCTAATTGAGATGAAAATGTAGAAGGATTTAAATTTGTTACTCAGCCTTTACATAAATCGTGTTAGATGCATTATAGTTCATGCGATATAATTAAGAGAGAAACGTCGCTAATCAAAAATCAAAATGAAACCATGAATGACAAAATGAGTCTTAAACTTGATGAATCCGAGAACAAAATGACTTTTTTGGTGATAATTTCAAGCGAAGTAGGGAGAGATCAGATGTATAAGTGAGTTTACGGTTACAGAGACATGGGCCCACCTATAAAAATGGGCTTATTGATGAAAGTCCACACAAGCAACCCCATATGGATGAACAAATAACGATGAACAGCCTCTGTACTTGAATTAAGCCTTGAAGCTATGAGTCAAAATCAAACGGCGTGAACGATTTTACGTGGGAGCTTGTCACCAATTTCCAATATGTCGCCAAAAGAAACGAATGGATACTATATTGAAAGTAAGACAGAGAAATATAGATAAAAAGAGAATGCCAAGCTGACGCTGTGCCCGTGCCCTAGATGATAAAAGAAATGTTTATACGGTCTAACGTCCTGCAGTTGTCAAACCCATACAGAAGGCATATATAAAATCCATGAAAAGTATGGGGGTCAAGCACTTTGAATGGCCTAGTAGCAAGATATTTCTATTGACAGAACCAATTGTTGCTGCCTATAAAAAGCTTCTCCGTTGCACTCTCCCTCGAAAACTCACTTCAGTAATCGAAAGAACAAAAACAAAAGCAGAAAATTATGGCAGCCTTATCATTATATGTGCTGCTTACTTGGATGTTTCTACTTTCTCTCTTTCATACTAGGTTTGCTGAGGAACGATGTCATGCGGATGAGAGCTCTGCCTTAATGGAATTCAAGAGAAGTTTCAGAACCAACACGTCAGATTCGCGATGCGTTTATCCAAAGGTCCACTCCTGGTCTCTGTATGGAAGTGGAGATTGTTGTTCGTGGGACGGCGTCGAATGTGATGAGGTCACCGGCCGAGTGATTGCCCTCAACCTCAGTAGCAGTTGTCTCTCGGGCACCATGAGTCCCAACACCACTCTCTTTCGACTCGTTCACGTGGAGTCGCTTAATCTTGCTCACAACAGCTTCAACTTCTCCCCAATCCCGTACGGCTTCAGCAATCTTTCGAGGTTACAATACCTTAATCTCTCCCACTCAGATTTTTCTGGTGAAATCCCTCACGATATCTCGCAACTCTCCAAGTTAGTTTCTCTCGATTTGTCCGCTTCTTGGGAGGAGACATTTCATTTGCCCAACATGGTCGACTTTGTCCATAATTTGACTGGGCTAAAAGAACTCAATCTTTATTCCGTAAGCTTGTCATCCCCTATCCCTCCTGTGTTAGCGAATTTCTCCTCCTTGACATCGCTTAGGCTTGGATATTGTGGATTGAATGGAGACTTTCCGGTCAGCATTTTTCAGCTGCCAAACTTGGAAGTCCTTGACATTTCTGGCAATTCCAACCTTTCTGGTTTTCTTCCCAAATCGCATTGGGGTTCTCCATTGAAATCCTTAAAACTTGACTTTACCAACTTCTCGGGAGAAATACCCGCTTCGATCGGCAATCTTAGTCTCTTGAATGAGTTAGACGCCTCGAATTGCCATTTCTCAGGATCGCTTCCCACTTCAATGGGTAATCTTTCTCATCTCACTGAACTATTCCTTGACGGAAATAACTTGCAAGGTCAAATCCCTGTTTCCTTTGCTGATCTTACCCAGCTATCGGAGCTATGGCTCTCTTCCAATAACTTGAGTGGTGATACTTTGGAGTGGGTGGTCAACTTGACAAAACTTACCGGCTTAGACATTTCAGGTAATAGTTTCTTCCTCTTTGCCGGTTTGGTCGGATCTCTTTTTCTCTCTCTGCAACTTCATGGAACCACCGACCTCTCGAGCTTCACGCCGCTCGCTCCCTCCCCGACCCCCACAAAAGCCCCCCGCCGTGAAGGCCTCAAGCAAAACCAGAAACAAGGACGCCTCAAGCAAAACCAGAAAATAGGGACTTCCTCCTCCACCTCAAGGCCTACCTCGCCAAGCGAGACGCCACGAAGATCATCCTCTCCTCCTCCCTCGTGCCCGAAACCCTACCCCCTCCATCAATGGCCGCCACTCGCTTGTTCTGTCGACGATCAGCGAGCGGGCAGAGTTCGTCGGGTATATTGGGAGCGTGAATCTGAAAATTAGGGATTTGAGGAGGTTGCGGGAGAACGAGACGTGCGCGAGAGATGGGTGGTTCCATGGAGTTGGAGAGAGAGAGAGAGAAGGAAAGAGATGCGACCTGAACCGGCAGAGAGGAGGGGAGGGAGAGAGACCTTTCCAATTTTTCTGAAGGTGGGACCCACGGTGCCACTTTTCGTCCACTGAGTGGGCTGGTGCATAGATGACGTGGCGTCACATTTGCTCCTAATATTCTCAAATGCGGTGAGTCCCATGGTGTAACTAACGCTCCTCTTGTCTTGTGTCTTTTTTTTTCCTTTCTGTTTGGTAGATAATCGGCTAAGCGGTGGACTTCCATCTTCATTTGCGAACCTGAAGCAGTTGAATGTTCTCGACCTTTCTGACAACGACATGCGCGGTGATATTCTGAGTACATTGTGGAATCTGAAGGATCTTGAAGCGCTTCACCTGCGATCGCTTAATCTCAACAGCGTTCTCGATGCAAATGATTTATTCAAACTCATGAACTTGAGCGTGTTAGTTTTGTCCTACAACAATATATCATTCACGAAGTCATTCATCAACGCCACTACATCGAAGCTTGCCTACTTAAACTTGGATTCGTGCAACTTGACCGAGTTCCCACAGTTTATAGGCTACTTAAGCAAATTGGAGATCTTAGAGCTACAACACAACAGTATTCGAGGGACCATTCCAAGATGGATGTGGTACAATAGCAAAGAATCTTTTTGGTATATAGATCTTTCTCACAATCTTTTAAGTTGCTTTGAAAACAACCAGACCAGTCTTCCTTTGCCGAACTTGACATATCTTGATGTGAGTTCTAACTTGCTAGAAACAACCCTCCTTGTCCCACCTCCCTCAGTCACCATATACAACATCTCCAACAACTTCCTATATGGGGAAGTTCCAACATCCATTTGTGAACTGAGATCTCTTGCGGTGCTCGATTTGTCCAACAATTCTCTTAATGGCACACTTCCTCCTTGTATGGGTGGTGTTGGTCCTTTGATTTTATTGAACCTTGCAAGAAATAAATTCGATGGCATGAGCCCTCGCGTTGACCGAGATGATTGTGCATTGAGGATGATCGATCTAAGAGAAAACCGACTACGAGGGATTGTTCCGAGATCTTTAGGAAATTGTGGAATGCTGGAGTATTTAAATCTTGGTGACAACCAAATTAATGATACATTCCCATTTTGGCTATCGAAATTGGCCTATCTAAAAGTCATTGACTTGCGATCCAATAAGTTCCATGGTCCCATAGAAGGTCATCTAAGCCATCTTAACTTCACCAATTTGCATATCCTAGACCTTTCCAACAACAGCTTCAATGGTAAACTTCCTTCCAAGTTGTTACGGAGTTGCCGTGCCATGACGTTTATCGATGGTCAAGATAAGTTGGCATATATGAATATACATCAATTGATTGTTGCGTCTAAGTTAATACTCGACGAAAGAACGATGACTTTTGCAATGACATTGATGAATAAGGGCACGGAAAGGGAATATGGGAAGATTCCTGATGTCCTCATGGCAATTGACCTCTCCAATAACAAGTTCGAAGGTTCCATTCCTGAACTCATTGGAGACCTGAAGTCTCTTCATATGCTCAACCTTTCAAATAACTTTCTCATTGGTAGCATTCCTCCTTCCTTGGCGAACCTGACAGTGCTCGAATCGCTGGATCTTTCGAGGAACAATCTTGTAGGAGAGATTCCTCAACAATTAGCCCGCCTCACATTTCTTTCGGTTTTCAATGTCTCTCACAATCGTCTATCAGGACCAATACCTCATGGAACGCAATTTGACACGTTCGGGAGCAATTCATTTGCAATGAATGATGGTTTGTGTGGAAGTCCCCTGCCAAATAAATGCACAAATGATGATAACGCTCCACCACCACCATCTTTCGTAGTAGATAATGAAAAAGAGTGTTTATTCAACTTGGGTTGGAGAAGCGTGCTGATTGGCACTGGAGTTGGGTTTTTGGTTGGTGTTGTGCTAGAGAACCTAATCATTGACGAGAAGAGTAGGTGGTTCTTGCACTACTCCAAGAAAATGGCAAAAGGATGGAAAAGGTGAGGAAAGCTCTAGTGGATAAGAAAATATGCCGCTAGATACTTAATGTTATGTGTTTAAGTAGCTTGTTGAGAACAATTACACATGCATGTCTGAAGATTCTAATCTATGTTTGTTTGCGTTGTTCAGTATACTATAATGGAGATGTTGTTTTCTTGCTCATGAAACTTACAGTTCTTTAGGTTCTTAGAGGAATGTCTGTCCATGGATGCATCAGCAATGTAAATGTTTTGTTGTAATATTACTAGCCAAATGACTCAAGAATATAGAGACGTAATTGAGATGATTAGATACTAATGAAAAGCCAATTAATATACATGGTGGAGGACGATGTAAACAATTTCGTTGTCCATTAAAAACAAGAAGATTGGTGTAAAGATTTTCATGGTTCACAGGTAGAAAGGGCCTTGCTTTAGTTCATTGAATGTACATTCAGATGAAATTTCATAATAGCGGATTAGCAATCCGTGCCGTGTCAGGATATTCTTGTTGGTTGTTTGTGTCATTTAGTGTCGATGGACAACTGTTCCATTGTGATTATTTATAAAGTCTTTCCCATTAAAAATGAGTAAAAACGAGTCATCATGTGTCAATTTTGAGAGTAATCGTACCAAGTTCGCGTTTTTCTCGGAAAAGTCGTACTTGTGTTCGAGTCACCTGGGCATTGCCACTTCCCATACTCTTCCTGACATTAGCTTGCAATTTTCGTGAGTTACCGAGAGTTTTGGAAACTAATATTTTTAATCTGATGCGGTATTCTACACAAAAGATATTTTCATAGAGATCATCTTAAGCTAAGGGTGCGTTCGTTTCGCGGAAAATGAGTGATTTGAAAAACATTTTTCGAAAAAAATTATCTTGTATATCGTTTTGAAAAATAAATTAAAGGAAAATTATTTTATCACTCACGAAAATAATTAGGCATACATTGTTATGAATAATAAAAATATTTTCTGTTGAATAATTTTTCTATACAATATAAATAATCATTTTTCAGAAAATATTTTTCAAATCACTCATTTTTCGCGAAACCAACAAACCCTAAATGTAAAATTCTTAGCTTAGGGGGCATATAATTTAATATAAGACTTTGACATTTTGCCTTTAGTCACCCCAGAAGTCCTTTCAAAGAAAATTACGGAGTGGCTAATAAGAAGCCCCAGAATTACGATCCATAAAAATTGCGTACCGTATAGGCTATTGGCATTACAATCTCCTCCGTCCCTTCCGTGACATTAGTGCTATCGTAACAAACACAAAAATTAAATTAAGAAAAAAAAACCATATCTTGTCACCCTCATTAGTGTACATAGTTTATACTTAGGGTCATTTTGATCTATCGACAAAAAAAAAGGTCATTTTGATCTCGATGTTCCATACATGTTATTTCACTGAGAAAGCGAAAATCTTTCACCAAATACATTGATTTTGGTTTTTTATACGGAAAGGATTTTGTATCGAACTTGGACAAGAAATTACTTGGCTGGAAATTGAAAGACGAAATGGAGAAGAAGTTATAGAATTTAAAATGCTGGAAAGTAAATTTACGAGATATAAGATTGAACGAAAAATAATTAAACTTCATTGACTATTGTTTAGGAAAAAGAGTGAGAAAATTTACGATATTCATGGTGAGTATTTATAGCTCACTAACACCAATTACATATAAGCAGTCAGTACTTCTGATTACAAATACCGCTACACACTTTTCGTGACCACATGCATACGTTTCATACGATGATAATTATTATTCACAAGAAGTTATCGGGATAATCAACCATCAATTGATATTGAAACAGTCATCTCGTGTTGAAATCGACACATCTCACTTGTCTTGTAATTCCAACGCTCGAGCAAATTTTGCAAATGACAAATCATCAATGATTGATGTCGATTGGCAATGATACCTATCGATAATTTCTATCATTTGTTGTTAACAATCTTACTAAGCTACAGATTAGTACACTTTAAATCAACCCCCATGTTCACAAATGACCTTTTGGATAGTAAACCAAGCTTATCACTTGCCAATAATAAAAGTTAGTCAATTTTTGGTGTAAACACATACTTTGCGAATCTAACGTGTCATGTCAATGAGAGATTGGCCATTATACAGCTCGAGAGGAGTCTTGGAATCAACTGAGCAGATTCTCGTTGCGTTTATCCGAAGCTCAAATCACAGTCTTCACTTAGTGGAAATACACAAATTACTGCTCATGGGAGGGTGCAAAGTGTGATGAATTCAGCGGTCACGCTGTCGGCCTTGACCACGGTGGGAGTCGTCCCTTCAATACTATCCAACACCATTCTTTTTTTAATTTTATTTGTTGTGAAATAACTCGGAAACTAACAGATATTGCAATTCAAATTTAACATGAGAAAAAAAAGAAGTTATTCGATTCAAGTCTCAATCATTCCTTATTTGACCAAATCTTTGACTGCTCGTCTTTCTCCTCAACATATTCACTCTTCTTTCTCTCTCTTGCCTGAACAAATAAAGGAAAAAAAATCTTAGATGCCCCCTCATGTCACCGGAAAGAAAAGGGTCCACACCGGACCTTATTGGGCCTTGGGCTTTCGGGCCGCGACGCGCGTGAGTCCAAAAACAGCCAAAAGAATCGGGTCAGGCCCAAAACCCGTTTTCTTTTCGGATTCAATACGCAAGCCCTAGGGTTTTATGTTACGAAGTGATATAAAAGCTTCTCTTAGTCCAACCAGCTTCTCTCCATCGGAACCATCGCACCGCCTTGATTCTCATGCTCCAAAGCAGGCACCGTTCGAGCTCGTTCCTTTGAAAATTATCGGTGCTAATCATCGCGTGATTGATCTCTTGCCTCTTTGGTCGCCCCTTCTTTGGTTTTGATTCGCGTCGGATTCGCTTCGATCCCATTTCGGGTTCGAATCCATTTGCTTTTCGCTCTATTTCGGATCTGCTTGGTCGTTCGAAAGCTTCGGCATTATTTGTAGTCGTTGTCGTCATCGTTCGGGGCTTTACTAATTTTCCGAATTGACTGAATTGACACAAATGTAAAACGTTTAAAACTCAATTAGAAAAAAAAATTTTAAATTAAATTGATATAATTACAATAAATTTAAATTTTTTTTGACAATTTTCCCTCGTTTCACGTATCATAATTGTCTCAAATCTGTCTCCATTGACATCACTACAGCTTTTTCTTGATTTCACTTATTACTAATTTTGTCCTTTTTGAAATTCTTACACAGAACTGGACATTTTCTTCCCCAACATCATGTGCGCATGTTGGTACTTCACCTACCTTGTTACCATTACATGCATTGTCTCGTTAAGAAGAAAATACCAGAAAAGTCGTAAATCTATTATATCGATACCAATTCAATCCTAAATTTTTCAATTCGATCAATTTAGTTTTAAACTTTTTCACATTAGTATCGATATATTCTATCCAACCAATTTATGCCAAAAATTGCTGACGTGAACATTTTTTATTATAATTTTTTTCCTTTCTTTTTTGGCTTTTCCTTTTCTTTTTGCCGGTAGCCAATCACTGACCATAGACTATGTTGGTGAGGACTAACCTCGCCTGGGTGATGGCGAGCGCCGGCGAGGTCCCCCTCTCCAAATCTCGGGAGGTCAACTAGGCAAGGGGGGCCTCGCCGGCGCTCAAGCCAAGGCGGCCTTGCCCTCGCCTAGGCTCAGCTCGGTAAGGCCGCCTTGGCCTAGACGAAAGTCGGCCTCGCCAGATTTGGCAGGGAGGTGTTCACCGACGCTCGCCCTTGCGCGGGCCCCGGCCTAGGGAGGTTGACCCTCACCTGTGGCCAACGAAGCTACAAGAAAAAGGAAATGAATAAAAAGGAAAAAAATTATTCAAAAATTACACGTTGGTGTCAACTGTGCCACGTAGTATGGCCGACATCCATATTAGCAATTTCCGGCATAAATTGGCCAGATGGACTGAATTAGTGCCAATGCGAAAATGGTTATGGCTAAATTGATTTCATTGAAATGTTTATAAGTAAATTAGTATCAATGCATTAGGTTTATAACTTTTTTTTTCCTGTCATTCACGTAGGTGAGGTATCCACCATGAAATGCAAGATGAGGATTTCAAGATATCGGAATTGCTCAGTTTCGTTACTTTTGGATATTACCTATTCTCGCAATTGTTCCTAAGAACGTATAGCTTTACGAAGTTTACATTCAGAACACAATCTCTCACCAACTCAACTAGAAACCCAGTAAACACAAGCGCCACTAAATACAGAGCTTCCACTTTACTCTTTGTTGGGTTTCATCTATCAACAACAGATATCATCTAAGTACTGATTTCGTCTAGAAGATCCATGGTATTGAAATGCTATCCTACATCGCTTGACAATGGATTTTATATACTTTTTTATATACATGTAGTCTCCTTGCATCTTTTAGTTTAAGCTTTTGGGTTAAATTTTTTTTTTTTAACATAGAATCAGAGCCAGTGCTATCCCTTTCGCATACATGCGTCCATCTCCATTAGGCAAATTTTGTGTGCCGCTCTTAATCCGGCATGCGTGAAAGGAACATTGAAATATTGTCCGACATTACTTGACAACAAGTCTTAATTAGGCTTGCGTGCTAAAAGGACGATGAAATATTGTCCTCCATTGCTCGAAAAATTCAACACAGGGTTTGAATCTTGGGTCTTAAGATAAATTGAGGAAAATGTAACTTGTATGAATATTACTGGCCCTTGACCTATTACTTCTTTTGAAAAATCGCATATCATCTAGAAAAATGTTGACTTTAACGACAGTCCTTGATCCTGATAAACTCGTCCATTATCAAAGTCAAAAGCTATGAACCCTAAAGTAAAATCTGGATGTGCACTATTAGTAAGTGCTGTTAGTGATCAATCTATTGACCGTTTTTTCCCTCTCTCAAGTTTGATCTTCTTTCTTCTGTGGTAAGATGTGAAAAGAATATAATATGATTATAAATTTATGGTCAAGCCCGGCGGGAGACTTCGAGCTCCAATTTCCACTCTACCTGCCCATTTTTTCTTTTCAACATATTGCTCTTGCTTCATGCTCTAATGGGCCTTTATATATCTTCCGTTGTTCTAAACTTTCTGTTCATCTTTTTTTTTGTATTGATTCATGTAGTTCTTTAGTTAGTAGTCGTAGAATTTAACTATAATTAAGGCTCCATTTATTTGACGGAAAAAGGAATTATTTAGAAAATATTTTCCTAAAAATAATCGTTTGTTTCACTTGAAATAATTAGTCAATGAAAAATATTTTCATTACCAACAATAATTTATTTATAAACACTTTTGTGACCGATGAAAATACTTTTCGTTTATTTATTTTTATAAATGATACAAGCGATTGTATTTATAGATTGTTCATTTTCCGCAAAATGGACGTCCCCTAACTCTATTGATCTTTTTATTCCCTTTATCATTTCCTCATCATTTCAAATTCCTATAAAGCGATTACAACATGGAAAGTACTGTGGGACTTGGTTCCGCACAGATTTTGGGCAAGAGTACGCGTGCTTTTAGCTATTTTTGTTGTTGTTGTTATTGTTGTTGATGATTTATATATGTACAACTACAAAGTTGTATAATCTCATTAATGTCTTCTTAAAGAGAGGACTTAACAGAAAAAATTAACTCTTATCGTTTGAGAATAATGAAGTGTTAAGCCATTTTCTTTTATCACTCTCTTTGGTGACAAGTATCGTAAAAAGAGTAAGTACAAAGTTGAATTCCGTTTATAAATTTGAATCAAACAGAAAGATAGATATACAAAATGAAAAGATGAATAAAGATAAAACTAAGGCAACGTAAAAAAAAAACTAAGCCAACCCTTTTGTAGAAAAGTTAAGCTGACTAGAATATAGATCAAAGATAACAAAAATACATTAGGCTGTTAAGAAATTTAATCGTGGCTCATACATATTTAGTTCTCGCACTTTCACACGTACACACATACATACATACATACATATATATATATATATATATATATATATATAAATACACACACACACATTCATGCATACACACTTTCATATGAGAATTGCCTTTTTCGTAAAATATGACTATTCTTTCAAACAATGTCTCTTTCGATATACTTTTAAATAAACAGTGATTTGAAAATCTTTCCTGTTCAAAGTAAGATTTGATTTGTTTATCTATTTATATTATGCTTATAATAACGAAAATTACGAAATGTCCACATCAAATTTAAATTTTTCAATTAAAAAATTTCCTCAATGGTTACAAGAAAAGAAAACACTCACCACCTGACCTTTAATCCGTACAATTTAAGACACCTTTTCACCATTAATTTAAACTAAATTAAGGATATCCATTAACATTTACCTCATTCAATATATATAACTTAACAATTTTCATCACCCTTTCGCATTAATAATCTATTTATTCTTCATACTAGATAACTCTCTCTCTTTCTCTCTCATTCATGCACATGCGAACATACAACTTTATTTCATCTATGCTTTCCTTTTAAAATGAGTGTTTCTCATTTCACACTGAAAAAAAAAACCAATGAATTCATGAAAAGTTTGATAGATAATTGAATCTTGCATTTTATATGATTATGATGAGAAAATATCAGTTTCCTTCTTTTTCATATAGTTCTCCTTTCATATTAAATAAATATTGAAATCCAAATAAAGAATCTTCAATCAAAATGCATCTAGGAACTATAATCAGACAGTAAACACACAACATGAAGTACGTTTTAACTTATCCTGCTAAATTTTGGACTTCTAATGTAAATTAAGCTATAAGATCATCAAAACACTTAAACTCACCTGCTAATAGCCATAAAATGGTGGAAATCGTAAAATTATCCCAATCCCAGTAATTAGCTCAATATGACTCGTTTGTCGATGAGGATGAAAATTTTAGTGTCATTTTCCCGTGAATATTATCACATCAATAGTTTTCTGTAAAGTTTTTTCTTATTTTTCAGTGGCTAAGCTAGCAAAAAGCAGCATCATTCTTCTAAATCCAAATTTTAGGAATCTCTTCATAAAATAAATTGGTGATTAATTGATAACAATCCATCGCTTTTACCTGTAGTCTTTAACGATTAAATTGCAAATAATTTAGTTTCATATTTATCTTCTTGTCTCTAATGTGTCCATAGGTTCCAATAATGAGTAGCTTGCCACAATTAGATTTTGGAAGTAGCGAATGTCCAAAAATTAGATTATCTACCACAGATCAAAAGTGAAAGTGAGTGTTGATTGGCATATACACACGTACATTGGAACGTAGGTTGCCACTGTATATGTTACAGCATATACCGATATAATATGATGTTCTAGGAAAAACAGTCAGAAAGAATAATATACAAGAAACCAACGTCTTCATACCATAACTTACGAACCACATGAGTTCACACGAAGCAAACATAGATCACAATCTAAGGAATTTGTGACTATTTTTAATACAAATTAGACACACGACAATTTACATTACTAATAAATGTCACATAAGTATCCGACTGGATGCACACTTCCTTATTGCTCAGTGCCTTCCCAATCTTTTCCACCTTTTTTCCATTCTCTTGGAGTAGTGCAAGAACCACTTACTCTTTTCGTCAATGATCACGTTCCCTAGCACAACGCCAATCGAAAACCCGACTCCAGTGCCAATTAGCACAACTTTCCAATTCAAGTCAAATGGAGACTCTTCCCCATTTTCTTCCTCCAACAGTGATGGTGGAAATGGTAAGTTATCCCCAACCTTTGTGCATTTATTTGGTAAAGGACTTCCACACAACCCCTTATTCATGGCAAATGAATGGGTCCCAAATGTGTCGAATTGACTTCCTTGTGGTATTGGTCCCGATAGTTGATTATGAGAGACATCAAAAGACGAAAGAAATGTAAGTTGGGCTAGTTGTTGAGGTATCTCTCCCGAGAGATTGTTCCAAGAAAGATCTAAAGATTCTAGCTTTGTCAGATTTGCTAAGGAAGGCGGGATGGAACCAGTGAGAATGTTGTTCGAAAGATTAAGTATGAGAAGTGACTTCAAATCTCCAACAAGATTGGGTATGCATCCTTCGAATTTGTTATTGGAGAGGTCAATTCCCATAAGGGCATAAGGAACCTTCGAGTATTCCATTTCTGTGCCTTTATTCATCAGCGTCATTCCATAGGTTGTTTTATAATTATCAATCGCTTGCTGAATATCCACATAAATGTTAACTGTTGCATATATGTAGAAGGATGGAGGGAGCCCTGAAAAAGTATACATATATTCCAACCGATCTTGACCAACAATTATTTTCATGGCATGAAAACTCTGCAGTAACTTAGAAGGAAGTTCACCATTGAAACTATTGTTGGAAAGGTCCATGATGTGCAAATTGCTGAAGTTGAACTGGCTTCGATATGTTTCTATTGGACCATGGAACATATTGGATTTCAAGATCACAGCTTTCAACTCAGTCAACACTGATAGCCAAAATGGGAACCCATCAAGAATTTGATTATAACCAAGGTTCAAATACTCTAGCTTTGTACAATTCGCCAAAGATCTTGGGACAGACCCTTGCAATTGATTCTTTGTGAGGTCAATAATCTTCAACGCACAACCTTTTGGGTAAGCATTAGGAATCATGCCCTCAAGTTTATTTTTCCCAAGACTCAAAAATGACAAAGAACCAATGTTTCCGAGACATGAAGGAATTGTGCCATTTAGACCATTGATGGACAAATCAAGAACGACAAGGGATCTTGCTTTACAAATGGATTGAATTTCTCCGAAGAGGAAGTTATTGGAGATATTGTAATAAATCACTGATGGAGGTGGACTAGGAAGTGTTGTTTTGAGCAAGTTAGAACTAATGTCAAAGTACTTCAACTTAGGTAGTGGTAGATTAATCTGGTTGTTCACAAAGCCAGTTACAAAATTGTGAGAAAGATCAACATACATCAAGGTCTCTCCACTACCATTCCACATCCATGTAGGAATACTTCCTTCAATGTTATTGTGTGAAAGACTTAACCTCTCTAATCCGCTTAGGTAGCCTAAAACCTTTGGGAACTCATGTAAGTTGCATGAATCTAAAGCTAAAGTGGATAGCTTTGGAAGAGTGGCATTGATCTCGGTCTTGCTGACAAAAGATATGTTGTTGAAGTCCAAATATAATGTTGTCAAGTTCTTGAGTTCATGTATATCCACAATGCCACTCAAATTATTCCAACTAAGATCAAGAAATTCAAGATCCTTGAGTTTGTGTAAATCCACTATGCCACTCAAATTATTCCCACTAAGACGCAGATATTTAAGATGCTTGAGTTCCCCTAATGAGTTTGGAACTTCACCTTGCAAATTGTTGGATGAAATGTCAATAACAATTAATCGCGTCAAGTTCTCAAATGAAGACTGAATCGGGCCACTTAGTTGAACATCTGCCAAATGTAAATAGACAAGACTCGTTAATTTGGCCACTAATTGAATCTCGTCATTTATTTCTCACTTTTTTTTTGAAAATCCAAAAATAAAGGCCTTGCTAGTTGAATATTACCTGCAAGGTTCAAAGAGGTGATGTTTCCCAAGTTGACAAGCCAATGCCAAAAATCACCGCTGAAATTATTGACAGAGAGATCTAGATATGATAGCTGCGTGAGGTTGGCGAAGGAAGCAGGGATTTGACCGTGAAATTTACTTGCTGATATATCCAGAATAGCAAGCTGAGAAAGATTACCCAATGAAGTGGGAAGTGAACCCGAAAAATCACATTCCCCAATTGATAATACATTCAAGAAAGCAAGGTTTCCGATGGAAACGGGTATTTCTCCTGAGAAATTCGTGCCCCAAAGAATTAATGATTTTAGAGAGAAACCCCACTGTTGTTTTGGAATTGAACCATAAAGGTTGTCATTCAAACTTATGTCAAGAACTTCGAGGTTTGGTAATTGAAAGATGCCTATCGGAAATTCTCCATGCAATCCACAATCTCTAAGTTTAAGCAACTTCAAAGAGGAGAAGTTTGCAAGCACATGAGGGAATAGTGATGGCATGCTTATAAAAGAGAGATCAAGTTCTCTAAGCATAGTTAAGTTATGAACAAAGTTGTCTACATTGGGCATCTCGAGACGCCACCCAGAAGACAAATCAAGAGGTATGCTGGGATCCCACCCAAAAGACAAATCAAGAGATATTAATCTAGATAGCCGTGGGATATCCAATGGGACTTTTCTAGAAAAGTGCGAATTGGAGAGATTAAGGTATTGTAACCTGGAAAGATTGCCGAAACCGTATGGAATTGAAGAAGAGTTGAAGTCATTCCAAGCAAGATTGAGCGATTCCAAGTGGAGTAGGCGAAAGAGGCTGCTGTTGGAAGTTATGGTACCAAAGAGACAGCTACTGCGAAGGTCAAGGCCTATCACATGACTGGTGGTCTCATCGCACTCTACGCCATCCCATGAGCAGCAATCTCCATGTCCATCTGGAGACCATGATTCGACCTTCGGATAAACACAAAGAAAATCTACTCTGGTGGGTCGAAAACTTCTCTTAAATTCCATCAAGGCTGAGCTCTCATACGGATGGCAGAGTGGCATAGCAAGTGAAGTATGAATCATCAGGAGGACGATCCAGGTAAGAAGCGCATAGACTAAGGATGCCATGATTTTTTTGTTTTGGTTGCTGGAGTTGGTTAATGTATGCGAGGTAAAGTGTGATTGAGAAGCTTTTATAGACAGCAATAACTGGTCATATTCAATGGAAGTTAGCGCAACTTGCCTCGCTTGTTGTATGTGGAAAGAGGCATTCTTACATAGATCATTGATAACATCTCTGTCTTTGATATGAACCGCGTGCCAAAAAATAGCATGATCCAGACATGGATCTTCAAGAAACAAAATCACGCATTGTCCATTTAAATTATCCAATACATCATCTTTGTCTACTTTTCTAGTTAAATCGCACACTTGTAATTGCTAAATGGAAACAACAAGGTGTTAGTTTAGATGGTTCGATGGTTTGCTCGTCTCCTTGTGATCTTGGGTATCAAGCCTTATTGGGAGTGCTCTAAAATAAAATCCCGAATGCACTGTGTCAATATAAGAGAGGACACGCTTACGATCACCCAGGGAATTGAACTAATCTAGGTGCACGAAAACTGCCCCGTCCCGAATACCCCTTCATTGCTAAATTTGAATTAAAAAAAAACGTCGCATAGAAGTGATTGGACCGGATAACTTATACCAAAATGTAATGAACGAATGGATAAATATAATATGTGTATGGATGTTATTCATGTAAGCTTTCATCCTTACTTAGCTATCTTCAATACAACAATGATCAATTAATTAGTTGGATGAAACGAACATTTTAATTGTCTAGATTGAACTCGACTAATTACAAATGACTTGAGCTAACAAGTTTTGTATAATTAGTGTATTCTTCATACCATATCCATTAAATATCATACTATACAATTTACATTTACAATTGAACAGGACTATATAGACTCCATGCAAAAATAAATAATCGTGATTTTCAAAGATATTTTGTCATTATTTTTATGTAAAACGAGGTGAAGATACGAAATTTGAAAATTTGCAATAGGTGACTATGATATTTTAATTTGATGATTTAAGAACTAGGTGTATGTTTAGGATATGTAGAACGACTCCTTCTCGTCAATCTAAAAAATGAGCAATGGTCTTTCGCGGGTCTCTTGATGTTGGTCTGTTTTGTGGAACAAATTATGCGATGCCAATTTAGGGGACCACCTATGCAATTAGATTGCACATGAATGCTAATCACGGCATGCACGAGAATACAACCTAATTTGTGATGCGGGTCTCTTGATCTTGGTCTAGTTTGTGGAAAAACTTATGCGATGCCAATTTAGGGGACCACCTATGTAAGTAGATTGCACATGAACGATAATCACGGCATGCACGAGAGTACAACCTAATTTGTACCTTGCAGATGTGTGACCACTTGTTGCCCTTTCGAAAAGAAAATTGTCCATTTGCTTATAACCCTTTACTTTATTTTCAAATAAAGAAGAAAAAAGCAGCAAGACTTGGGCAATATCTTGAAATTGCGAGACATCTATTGCGAGACATACATACTAATGGTCAATCATAATCGTCACTTTATCAGGAACTCAATCTCTTATGTGAATTGTTGATTCATTTATAAGAAGCTATAGAAATAATGAACCACCGGGGAGTGAAGCTGCCAGATTAATTGAATGTGCCCGTTATTTTCGCCGAAAACAGCCACATTTTTCACTTATTTGTATTAGGTGATATCTCGCACCCAATTTCTCTTATAGATCAAATTTTCATCTTTGATCTGATTTGAGGCAAGGCCATTGACAGTGAAATTGAAGATAACAGGTCACCCAAAGTCAAATAGTGAGCCCAAAAGACTTTGACGTTTTGCCTTCAGTCAATCCACGAGTCCTGTCACGTGAAATTTTGGAGTGGCTAAATAAGAAGCCCCAGAATTCCTATCCATAAATATTGCGTATCGTAAAGGCTACGGCATTACAATCTCCTCTGTCTCTTCTATGACATAAGTGCTATAATAACAAAGACAAAAATTCAATTAAGAAAAAAAAGACCATATCATGTCAACCTCATTAGTGTACATTGTTTATACTTGGGTCATTTTGATCTCGATGCTCCATGCATGCTGTTTCACTCGAAAAGTGAAAATCTTTCACCAAAGCGATTGATTTTGGTTTTTTTATATTGAGGAAAGGATTTTGTATTGATCTTGGACAAGAAATTACTTGGCTGGAAATTGAAAGAAGAAATGAAGAACAGGTTATAGAATTTAAACTATTGGAAAGTAAATTTATGAGAAACAAGACTGTACAACAATTAATTAAACTTCAATGACTAACGTTTGGGAAAATATCCGAGAAAATTTATGATTTTCATGGTGAGTATTTATAGCCTACTAACAACAATCACATATAAGCAGTTAGTACTTCTAATTACAAATACTGCTTCGCTCGTGATCACATGCATACATTTCGTACATTGATAATCATTATTCACAAGAAGTTAATCAAGATAATCAATCATTACTTGATACCAGAATCGTCGTCTGGTGTTGAAATAGACACATCTCACTTGTCTTCTAGTTCCAACACTCATGCAAATTTTGCAGATGACAAATCATCAGTGAACGATGTCGATTGGCAACGATACATATTGGTAATTTCTCTCATTTGTTGTTGACGATCTTACTAAGCTGTAGTTTAGTCCTTTAAATCAACCCCATTTTCACAAATGACCTCTTGGATAGTTGACCAAACTTAGCACTTGTCAATGATACAAGTTAGTCATTTTTTGCTTTGCTAATCCAATGTGTCATGTCGTTGAGAGATCGGCCTTGATATGGCTCAAGAGGAGTCTGGGAATCAACCGAGCAGGTTCTCGTTGCATTTATCCAAAGCTCAAATCATAGTCGTCGCCAAGTTGAAATAGAGATTACCGGTCATGGGAGGGCTGTGGAGTGTGGTGAATTCAGCGATCACATTGCCGACCTCAACCTCAGTAGCAGTTGTCTCTCCGGTACCATACAACACCGGTCTTTTCATAATTCTAATCCAAATTGTGATGTGATGCGGATACTAACGGATCTTGCAATTCAAATTTAACGTGAGAAGAAGAAATTATACGATTCTAAGTCCGAATCATTCCCAACTACCAAACCGTTGGCCAATCATCTGTTCTTAAACAGATTTAATTGTGCTCTCTCTCTCTCTCTTGAATGTACAAACAAAGCGAAAAATCTTGGCTGCACCACCTTATCCGGCAACGGTGCCCCTAATGTCTACACCGAATCTGGTTGGGCCTTGGCCTTTCGGTCCGCGACGCGAGTCCAAACACAGCTAAAAGAATCGGGTCAGGCCTATGGCCGGTTTTTCTTTTTCGAATTCAATACCCGAGCCCATGGGTTAGCATGTTACGAAGCGATATAAAAGCTTCTGTCAGTCGAACCAGTTTCTCTCCGTCGGAACCATTGCACCGCCTCGGTTCTCAAGCTCCGAAGCAAGTACCGTTCGAGCTCAATCCTTTGGAAATTATCGGTGCTAATCATCGCGTGATTGATCTTCGGCTTCTTGGGTCGCTCCTTCTTCGGTTTGATTCGCGTCGGATTAGCTTCGATCCCATTTCGGGTTCGAATCCGTTTGCTTTTTGCTCCGTTTCGGATCCGCTTGTTCGTTTGAAAGCTTCGGCATTAGTCGCAGTCGTTGTCGTCGTCGTTCGTGAGCTCAATCTGTTGCGTATGGCCTTGTTCGCCCGATCTAATTGGGCCGTTTCGTGTTGTGAGATGCGAGGAGGTGTTCTCTTCATGAATCACGGGTGTTTGTTTTCCTGCCGAGCGTATTATTGTGTTGGAAATGCCGTGTGTTGTTTTCGCTCGACCTCGTCTGTTGGAATTGTTGTTGAAATTGTTGTTGGAAGTAACTGTTTCCCTTCTCTGGGCTGAGGAGGCTGAAATCAAGTTTTGATTTTTATCTGATTGTGCTGCGAACTTTTGTCGGAATTGTTCCCGATGTAGCATTTTGTTGTTCTAGTGTGCAGCGGGAGTGTGAAGGTTTGAGAATGTCGATGCCCTTTGAATGGTGATTGTAGTTTTAAATCCAGACATGATTCTTGTACTTTAAATGAGATTTACTCAGATTTCTTCTGTCTAGGAACGTCCCGATTTGAGCTCAAACATGTTTCAGCTTATTTAAGCTGTTAGTCGACAAAACTTAAAACTCACTATTGTTCGGTTTACTCGCTTACTGTGTCATTCTTATTCTGAATTGAAATTATTGTGTCGGCAATGTGGAAGATACTGTGCTTATGATATTTAGTTTTCTGAATTTCTATATAGGCTCTGAAAGCCAGTTTTAACATTGTGCAGAGTGTAAAAACAAACTTGCTGTACTTTTCGTTAATGTGTTTGAATCATTTAAACTTTTGGTGATAACATATAATGTACATCTCAGAGCCATCTTAACCTTAAAAGCTTTGTCTTTTTTCCCTTTTTAGGTAAGTCATGGTTAAACATAACAATGTCATGCCAAATGGGCACTTCAGTAAGCACTGGCAAAATTATGTCAAGACCTGGTTTAACCAGCCTGCGAGAAAAGCTAGCAGACGCTTAGGTAATTAAATTGCTCCCTTTATATCGAAGTGCTGCCATTCTTATTCTTGGAGCATTCTGATGTTCTTTATTTTGTGCCCAGCTCGGCAAAAGAAGGCTGTGAAGATTTTTCCAAGCCCTACAGCGGGTCCACTCTGACCAGTTGTCCGTGGTCAAACCCTGAAGTATAATATGAAGATTCAGGCTGGGAAGGGATTTTCTCTCAAAGAACTTAAGGTATTATACCTTAGGTATAGTCACGATGAGTAATTTGTTTGAATGGGTTCCTTTGTCATGAAGAATCTTCATTACCTTGTTACGATAATTTTTTTAGTGTTGATACAAGTAAAATGAATAGATGTGGTCAGCCAGCCCTTTCAAAGTTTGGGACAATGACATTTAACAATCATTTGACTTGCTGCTCTGCTTAATAATTCTGTCAGTGATGAAATTGTTCACTGCTCTTTTCAGATCTTTATATCCCAAATCATTAAGCATCATGAGGAGATGGGCTGATTGTACCTCACCAGCCTAATTTTCACCATAATTTTGCATATGAAGCTTTGTTAAAGCCCCTGTACTGTTTTACTGACATTTAACTGGCTTCGATATGTTTCTATTGGACCATAGAACTTATTGTATTTCAAGATAATAGCTTTTAGCTCGGTCAATCCTGATTGCCATGAAGGGAACCCATCGATAATTTGATTGTAACCAAGGTTCAAGTACTCTAGCATTGGACAATTCGCCAAAGATCTGGGGACAGGACCTTGCAATCGATTCTCTGTGAGGTCAATAATCCTCAATGCACAACCGTTTTGGAAAGCATGACAGAGAACCAATATTTCCAAGACATGAAGGAATTGTGCCATTCAGACTATTGATGGACAAATCAAGGACGACAGGGGATCTTCCTCTACAAATAGATTGGATGTCTCGGAAGAGGAAGTTGTTGAAGATATTGTAATGATTCGTTGATGGAGGTGGACTAGGGACTGTTTTGAGCGAGTTAGAACTAATGTCAAGAAAGCTCAACTTGGGTAGTTACAGATTGATCTGGTTGTTCACAAAGCTAGTGAGAAATTGTGCGAAAGATCCATGTACGTCAACCGGGGTATTATTAGATTGATGCGGCTGTTCTCAAAGCCAGTTAGAAAATTGTAAGAAAGAAACATAGCTGACAATGTTTCCCTGCTACCATTCCACATCCGAGTAGGAATACTCCCTCCGATTTTATTGTCTGACAGATATACCCTCTTCAATCCCTTTAGGTAGCCTAAAAACCTTGGGAACTCATGTAAGTTGCATAAACCTAAACTTAAGGCGGAAAGTTTTGGAAGAGTGGCATTGATGTCGGTCTTGCTGACAAATGTTATGTTGTTGAAGTCCAAATATCATGTTTTTAAGTTCTTGAGTTTGTGTAAATCCACGGTGCCACTCAAATTATTCCTCATAAGATCCAGATATTCAAGATCCTTGAGTTCCCATAAGGACTTTGGAGTTTCACCTCGCCAATTGTTGAATGAAAGGTCAAGCACAACCGTGTCAGGTTCTCAAGTGAAGATGGAAGTGGACCACTCAGCCGATTAACTGCCAAAGTGTAAAGAGACAAGACTTGTTAGTATGGCTAGTGACTGAATCTTGTCATTTTCTTTTTTTTCATTAAAAAAAAAACACCTTGCTAGCTCAATATTACCTGAAAGGTCCAAATAGTTGACTTTTGCCAAGTTGACAGGCCAATGCGAAATATCACCTGTGAAATTATTTTTAGAGAGATCCAGATATGATAGCTAGGTAAGATTAGCGTAGGAAGCGGGGATTTGACCCATAAATTTACTTCTTTATAGATCTAGATAAGCAAGCTGAGAAAGGTTACTCAGTGAAGAGGGAAGTGAACTCGAGAAAATCATGCCCCCGAGAGAGAATGATTTCAGGGGATTATCCCACTGTTGTTCTGGAATAAAACCAGAAAAGGTTGTCATTGTAACTGATGTCAAGGACTTCCGGTTTTGGTAATTGAAAGATGCTTACCGGAAACTCTCCATGCAATCCACATTTTCTAAGTCGGAGTGACTTCAAAGAAGAGAAGTTTGCAAGTATATGAGGGAATGGTGGTGACATGCTTATAATAGAGAGATCAAGTTCTCTAAGCATAGGTAAGTTATGAACAAAGTTCTCAGCGTTGAGTATCTCAAGAGACGTCCACTCAGAAGACAAGTCAAGAGAAATTAATCTCGAGAGCTGTGAGATATCCGAGGGGACTTTCCCGGAAAATTCTGAAATAGAGAGTTTAAGGTATTGTAACCTAGAAAGATTGCCGAAATCATATGGGATTGAGGAAGAGTTGAAGCCGTTCAAAGTGAGATTCAGCGATTCCAAGTGAAGTAGGCAAAAGAGGCTGGTGTTGGAAGTTATGGTGCCAAATGAATGTCTGTCAAGGCCTATCACATGACCACTCGCCTCGTCGCACTCGACCCCATCCCATGAACAGCAATCTCCATGTCCATCTAGTGACCATGATTCAACCATTGGATAAACACAACGAAAATCTGCTCTGCTGATTCGAAAACTTCACTTGAATTCCATCAAGGCAGAGCTCTTGTCCGGATGCCATAGTGGCTTAGCAAGGGAAGTATGGATCATCATGAGAAGGACGATCCAAGTAAGAAGCGCATGGAGTAAGGATGCCATAATTTTTGTTTTCGTTACTGGAGTTGGTTAATCCATGCAAGGTAAAAGTGCCGTTGAGAAGCTTTTATAGACAGTAATGGCTGGTCGCTTTCGCTGGACGTTCACGCTACTTACATAGTATGTTACGTGTGAAAAGAGGTATCGGTGTATAGATAATCAAATGAATGTCCGTCTTTGATATGATTCGTATGTCTAAAAATATTGTGATCCACACATGGATCTTGAAAAAGCAAATGTCTTAGTATATTATCGTACAGATCATGCATTATCAATAAAATTATTCATTATAATACTTATTTCATCTTTGTCTAATTTTCTATTTAATTTGTGCACTCGGACTCGCTGCACAGAGCCAACAGAGTGTTGGTTTAGATGGCTAAAGAGTTTCCTTCTCTACTTGTGGTCTGAAGTATCGAGTCTTGTCGGAAGCACCTTAAGAGTAAAATCCTGAATGCAATGGGCCAATATGCGGGAGTGCGCACTTAATATCCCCATTTTATTTGTCTGGATTGAGACTCAACTGAGATCACAAATAACTTGAGCTAACAAGTTTTGTATAATTAGTGCATTCCTAATTCCGCAGCCCATCAAATATCATATTATATAGCGTACAAATTACAATTGGACAGTACTATGTAAACTTTCATGAAAAAAAAAATTATATATTTATGATCTTCATAGATGTCAATTCAAGTAACCGGTCCTTACCAAAAAAAAAAATTCAAGTAACCGGCATTACACGAGCTAACTAGTGTCATTATACAATAAGAGTGAAGAATAGGAGTAGAATATTCTCACATCAAAATTGACATTTTACGTGATTTTGGTCAACTGATGTTAAAATGGGAAAACGAATGACGAATACCTACACACCGGAGATAAAGCTTTTTTTTTCTCCTTTTTTTTCCCAATAAATAACATAATTACATTAAAAAAGGTATGTCAAGTTACATTGTCTGAAAAAACTGCAGATATTGTTCCTTTGCAAGCAGTGCTAAAGCATCCGTGCAACCATCCGCTTCTCTGAATATGCGCTCAATTTCGTATTCCAGCAGCTCCGCGAGCACGTCCATGCGTTCAGCCAAAAGAGGGTCCAATAGTAAATTAAGCCTTCGACCGCCTGCAATTGCTTGACTAACAAACATGGCATCCATTTCAGTGGGTAAATGGGTAACATTATCAGCTAATTCTAATCTAAGACAATCTCGTTGCACTTTATTTCTGGCACGGTGTGTTTACTGTCCATCGGAGCTTCTATAGTTCCCAAGAGACTGATGCTTGTTTGTAATTCATCATAATCATGTATACTTTGTCATTAAATTTTATATAAAATGACGCAATGATATATAAAATCTGAAAATATTTTCAGTGGATGATTACTTTCCTTTCTTTTTGTGATTCGTGGACTAAGAATACTCCTAAGAACTGTCGAATGACTCCCATTCGTGAATCTAAAAGATGGGCAAAAGTCTTGATAAGTCATGCAATTTCCTGTGTTGTTCGGAGAAGATTACTTGCCTAACTTCAGAGTCTCTCCCACTTTCTTTTCAATAAAACACAGTTTTTCAACCATTAAGAGACACGCTTCTGATCATAGTCAAATTGTTATTGTGCATTTTCCATGCTGTCAAAGTTGAAGTGGCCACTCAGATTCTCAACTTAGTGGAAGACTTGGAAGGCTTCTTTCGAGTCAAGGAGTGGTTGGCGTCTTATGCTGAACGTGGACTCAATGATGAAACGCAACATCGACTTCACTTACACGGCATGCATTTTAATCATTAGGTATACCAGGGCCTCAAATTTTCCATAATACTTTTATGATTATTCCATTTATTGCTTATAATATCATTAATGATTGAGATACACCTTTTTTTTTCTTAACCTTCATCGGTTTCTTACAAAGAAGGAATTGCTGTAATTCAAGGAATCTAATCGCCTAATTTACGTACAGTATAAACAAATACCAAGTACCAAGACATGACTCAATGATTTTCACTCAGCAGTTAAAGACTATCATCTTTGAGTCACCCACCTGGGTTTTGACTTGTTTTTTTAACTTAGTCCGTACATGAAAATTTCATGTGTCCACGATTTACCTATCTAAGATGGGATCTATCGTCCTGAAAAAAGGGAGTACTAAGGCAATTAGCAAGCAAGCATGAGTTCGTTCATTTTGCTCTTAAGTATTCTGAAATATACTGTCGTGATTGGCTTGTATAAATATATATTTTGATGAAGCATTCATTTTACTTGTCTGGATTGAAACTCAATTCTAGTGCCATTATATAATAAGAGTGATGAACAGGACTAGAATATTCTCACGTCAAAATTAACATTTGACGTTATAATGGTCAACTGATGTTTAAAAAGGAAAAAGAATGATGAATACCTACACACCGGAGATAAAGCATTTTTTCTCCCTTTTTTTTTTTCCGATAAATAACATGATTACATTAAAAAAGCCTGTCAAGTTACATTGTCTGAAATATATGTGCTGCCGGCGTCATTGCACAATAGGTCTTTAATAACATCTGGAACCGAGGAACAAATTACAAATTGCAGATATTGTTCCTTTGCAAGCAGGGCTAAAGCATCCGTGCAACCATATGCTTCTTTGAGTATGTGCTCAATTTTGCAAATGGACGCAGGGCTAAAGCATCCGTGTAAATGAATTTATCAAATAGCAGTGCTCTTTTTGTTCATCCTTTAACTTATGTCTGTTTTTTTTTCAATCAAGTCCATAAACTTCTAATTTATCTAATCGGTCTTTGAACCTGTATTGTTTTTCTAATCAAGTCAAGTGTCCATAACCAATTATGATAAATTCGAACTTACGTGGTTGTCGAACCATGTCAAAGTTCGAGTAGATAAGTCCATGCCAAAATGCGTGTCTTTACAGAATATTTAGTTTGAGTGTAATTATTTGATCCACGAGAAGCTACATAAAATACCAAAATGCGCTTCTTCCACCTTGTTGAAAAGACACAAAGGACCAATTTAAAAAATCAAAAGAAAGTTTTGTTTAGTAAGCTTCGTCTTCTTCCTCGTCCAAGAGGTGAAAAGAGAAGGACCAAAACAAAATTTTGATTAGAAAACTTGCTTAGACTTCCAAAATGAGCAGTGCAGTGCCGTTTTGGTCCACCATATGCTAACTGGAACGTTTTACTTTTCCTCTCTTAATTTACACATTTTCTTTCATTCAAGTTCTTGAACTTTTAATTTAATCAATCAATTCCTTAAAAATGCTTTATTTTTAAGTCCGATCTTTGGCACCGGTTCTGATAAGCTCGATCTAACATGGCTATCAAACCATGCTAGAGTATGACGTGGAAAAGAACTAGCCTCGACAAACACGGCACCATGGAAAATGACGTGAATGTTTTCCTTTATGGACATGCTACAGTTAAGAATTTTGCCTCTACTGGAGAGACTGAGGGCCGACAAATTGACAATTAAGATCAAGTAAACGATGTATGTCTTGCCATGCTATAGTATTAGGAGATGGGTTTATCAAGATGATTCCGAAGTCTGACATGGGATGTTACTCTTGGACCAACCACAGAATACTCGACATATTGCCTCTCACTGCCTTCCTTTTTTGAATAATTTTAATATTTATAAGCAAATTGTGGTCATTTTTTTGGCAAAAAAGGAAAGAAATGGTCACGCATCCACGAGGTGGAAATTTCAGGTTGAATTCTCATGCCGTGATGGATGGGTTCATGTGCAATCATGACTGCGTGTTTTAACACGGCATCTCGTTTCTTTTCCACAGATAAGCCAAAATTGAGAGACCCGCAAAAAAAAGATAATGTTTTAACATATGATTGTACTAATCATGCATTATCTATAAAATTATTGAACACAATACGTATATGATCTTTGTCTTATTTTCTATTTAGTCGGTACACTTGTAATTGCTACATAGAACCACCAAGGTGGCGGTTTAGATGGCCAGAAGTTTTCTTCTCTACTTGTAGTATTGGGTTCAAGCCTTATTGGAAGCACTCTAGAAGTAAAATCCTGATTGGATCGGGTCGATATGAGGGAATGCGCCCTCAAGATTGCTTTGGAAAATGAACTAATCGAGGTGTGCGAAAGCTAATTTAGATACCACTTCACCGCTAAATTACGAAAACAAAGAAAATGTTACATAGAAGTTGATTGTTGTGGGGTTGATTGGTTGAACTCAAAAGTCAAGTTGCAAAGCTGAAACCTAGATTAGGAAGCGAGATACAAAAAAATTACTATGCCCTGACTTTTGTTTTTAAACCTTAGATATGCATGAACAAATGGGGTCCTTGTGCCATGAGAAGACGTGCGTGACGTGCAAGTTTGAAGTGGCCATCTCAGATTCTCCCCTCAACTAGTGGAAGACTTGGAAGACAACTTTTGAGTCAAGGCGTGGTTGACGTCTTATGCCGAAGGCGGACTCAATGATGAAATGCAACATCGACTTCACTTACACGGCATGTGTTTTGAATTTTTTATCAATAAGGTGTAGCAAGTGCTTCAAATTTTCCTCTTTAAAGCAGAAGAGATCCATGGTCCGAATCTTGACCTTCAAGATAAATTGAGGAAAAAGTAACTTGTATGAAATTTCACCGGCCCTTGTCCTATTACTTCTTTTGAAAAAGGCAGTTCATCTTGAAAAATGTCGACTTAACAATAGAGTTCTCGATCCTGATAAACTCGTCCATCATCAAAGTCAATAGATTTGAACCCTAATGTCAAATCTTGATGCGCCCTATTAGTAATTGCTACATAGAACCACCAAGGTGTCAGTTTAGATGGCCAGAAGTTTTCTTCTCTCCTTGTAGTATTGGGTTCAAGCCATATTGGAAGCACTCTAGAGGAAAAATCCCGATTGGACCAGGTTGATATAAGGGAGTGAGCCCTTAAAATCACTTAGGAAAATGAACTAATTGAGGTGTGCGAAAGCTAATTTAGATAACACTTCACCGCTAATTATGAAAACAAAGAAAATGTTACATAGAAGTTGATTGTCGTGGGGTTGGCTGGTTGAACTCAAAAGTCAAGTTGCAAAGCCGAAACCTAGATTAGGAAGCGTGGTACAAAAATATTACTATACCCTTACTTTTGTTTTTAAACCTTAGATATGCATGAACAAATAAGGTCCTTGTGCCAAATTACTTTGAGAAGACGTGCGTGACGTGCAAGTTGAAGTGGCCATCTCAAATTCTTCCCTCAACTAGTGGAAGACTTGGAAGACGACTTTCGAGTCAAGGCGTGGTTGACGTCTTATGCTGAAGGCAAACTCAATGATGAAATGCAACGTTGGCTTCACTTACACGGCATGCGTTTTGAATTTTTTATCAATAAGGTGTAGCAAGTGCCTCAAATTTTCCTCTTTAAAGCAGAAGAGATCCATGGTCCAAATCTTGACCCTTAAGATAAAATGAGGAAATGTAACTTTTATGAAATTTCACTGGTCCTTGTCCTGTTGCTTCTTTTGAAGAAGGCTGTTTATCTTGAAAAATGTCAACTTAACAATAGAATTCTCGATCCTGATAATCTCGTCCGTCATCAAAGTCAAAAGATATGAACCCTAATGTCAAATCTTGATGCGCCCTATTACTAATGTCAAATCTTGATGCGTCCATTCAAAAATGTGGTCCATTCGAAAACAATGAGCCAGGCAATAAAATAACCTCGGAATATTTGGATGAAACCAAATCAATCTATGCCAAGGAACTCGAGGACCCTTAGGGTCGATCGGCTAATGAAAAAATTAATTACGGGAAATCATTTTCAAACTTTCCAATGATTGGATGACGAAAAATTATTCGATCGATAAAAAACTTTTTCTGTGGACTTGAAGCAACAAACTTAGATTCGGGAAGATGACTTTCCCTTCTAGCAATAAAGAAATCATTTTCCCTTATTTCTTGATGCGCGTCCAAGTGAAAAGAATATAAATTTTCATATTGTTTCCCATCTCCTGAGTATACTTTATTAATGCTCCCATTTTCCCACTTTCTCAAAGAACACAATCATATATATTATTTTACTAATATGATTTCGTAATTTTTTTCCTAATTTCTTTGTAATTCTTGTTATTTTGATGGTTTACAGAATAAAAAAAGAAAAAAAATGTTGATTCCAGCTTGTTATCCATGATATGGCATCTTTAAGGATACAAGCTCCCTTTAGGGGATTCACTTATTATCAAATACCACAAAACCAATTTTTGAAACTTATTTTCACAAGAGCAGTGTTACTTGACAAAGACGAGGACATGTCAATCCTAAATCTAAATTATCTCATGAAAGTGGATACCTAGACCGCCTTTTGCAGTAAAGTTCACCTTGAGAGATCCATCGACTAATGTTCAAATATGCTTCCTGACTTGGGTCAATGCCAAAAAGCTAGAGTCGTCCTATTAGACCCTTATGATCCCGACACGACGTGACGTGTCTAGCTATGACAATTTGAAATTGAATTCATTGACTGAAGTGTTCAGAGAACCCAAAAAAGAACCTGCGTTGTTGGGGCAACTCAACAGATGGTGAGGGAGTGTTCTGATTTTCAAGTAATGATCGGATAATGGTTATTAAACAAGACCTGTCTTGTCCATTATACAAGAGCTGTGTTTTTCATAACATTAATAACATTAATTTTCATTCACACAATGTGTCTTTCAATATACTTCTAAACGAATAGTGTCTTTCACGTTCAAATTAAAATTTGATTTATCTATTTGTACTTTCTCATAAAATCAAAATTTAAGAAATGTGCACGTAACCTTAGTTCTTTTTACTAAAAATTTCCTCCATGGTTACAAGAAAAGAAACTTTTGATTCGCACTATTCAAGACACTTTTTCACATTGAACTTAATTTAAATTGAGAAAACCTGTTCAAGTTGCCTTCTTTAATATATTTAACTTCTCAATTTCCACCGTACTTTTGCACCAATGATCTGTTTATTCTTCATAGTAGATAACTCTCTTTGTTTCTCTCTTATTCGCTCGCATGCGCACATACAATTTTTTTCTTCCACGCTTTATTTTTATCTAAAAATGGTGCAGTACTTACTGTAATGTCTTTATTTGATGATTCTGAGTGCATGTCAATCTATTTCAATATTATCATATTATCTTTCATCGTTTTCGTTTCGATTTTGTTGATATTTTTTTCCTATTTTTTATTTTAATACGAGTGTTTCTCATTTCATACTGAAAAAAAAAATCAATGAAGTCATTGAAAATTTTTGTAGATAACTAAATCTTGCATTATTTTTTCATTATCATGAGAAAATATTAGTTTCCTTCTTTTTCATGGACTTCTTCTTTTAAACAACATAAATATTGTTAATTTATTAACGCTGAAAGTCAAATAAATAATCTTCCACATGCTCAAGAAAATTTGATGTTTACGCAGTTTAAAAAAAATGTGGTCTTAATGCGTGCACGCACGGTGTGTTTTACTAGTAATCTCAAACTATATGTTAAACATTGAACTATCCCTTCTTTTTTTCATAAAACACTGAACTATCTTACTTGATTTTTCTGGTAACACAAATTGATTCGATAAAAACATGAGACATCTTTTTAACTTATCCTGCTAAATTTAGGACTTACAACGTAAATTAACAATTAAACCCATCTAATAATAGCCTTAAAATAGTGGAAATCGTAAAATTATGCCAATCCTAGTGCTTAGGTTAGTTCAACCGGTTTGTCACAAGAAAGAAAATTCTTTGTTGAGTTTTGTGAGTTTTGTCAAGTTTTGGTATTTTTTTTCTTCTTTTCTATGTGAAAAAGACGGGAGGTGTCATTTCACTAGTAAGTGGACCATGCCAATAATACTGGCAATGAATGGCGAAGCACGGCACAAGAAAATACATCTTTTGATAGATGATGCCTTTATCTTGCTTTGGACTCTTGACTCTCCCTGCCATTTTCCTTGAAATATCGTATGGTCTTTGTACAGGTAGATGGGCTCTACTCTACATTAGATTCTAATTGAGATGAAAATGTAGAAGGATTTAAATTTGTTACTCAGCCTTTACATAAATCGTGTTAGATGCATTATAGTTCATGCGATATAATTAAGAGAGAAACTTCACTAATCAAAAATCAAAATGAAACCCTGAATGACAAAATGAGTCTTAAACTTGATGAATCCGAGAACAAAATGACTTTTTTGGTGATAATTTCAAGCGAAGTAGGGAGAGATCATATGTATAAGTGAGTTTACAGTTACAGAGACATGGGCCCACCTATAAAAATGGGCTTATTGATGAAAGTCCACACAAGCAACCCCATATGGATGAACAAATAACGATGAACAGCCTCTGTACTTGAAATTAAGCCTTGAAGCTATGAGTCAAAATCAAACGGCGTGAACGATTTTACGTGGGAGCTTGTCACCAATTTCCAATATGTCGCCAAAAGAAACGAATGGATACTATATTGAAAGTACGACAGAGAAATATAGATAAAAAGAGAATGCCAAGCCGACGCTGCGCCCGTGCCCTAGATGATAAAAGAAATGTTTATACGGTCTAACGTCCTGCAGTTGTCAAACCCATACAGAAGGCATACATAAAATCCATGAAAAGTATTGGGGTCAAGCACTTTGAATGGCCTAGCAGCAAGATATTTCCATTAACAGAACCAATTATTGCTGCCTATAAAAAGCTTCTCCGTTGCACTCTCCCTCGAAAACTCACTTCAGTTACCGAAAGAACAAAAACAAAAGCAGAAAATTATGGCAGCCTTATCATTATATCTGCTGCTTACTTGGATGTTCCTACTTTCTCTCTTTCATACTAGGTTTGCTGAGGAACGATGTCATGCGGATGAGAGCTTTGCCTTAATGGAATTCAAGAGAAGTTTCAGAACCAACACGTCAGATTCGCGATGCGTTTATCCAAAGGTCCACTCCTGGTCTCTGGATGGAAGTGGAGATTGTTGTTCGTGGGACGGCATCGAATGTGATGAGGTCACCGGCCGAGTGATTGCCCTCGACCTCAGTAGCAGCTGTCTCTCGGGCACCATGAGTCCCAACACCACTCTCTTTCGACTCGTTCACGTGGAGTCGCTCAATCTTGCTTACAACAGCTTCAACTTCTCCCCAATCCCGTACGGCTTCAGCAATTTATCCAGGTTGCAATACCTTAATCTCTCCTACTCGGATTTTTTTGGTGAAATCCCTCGCGATATCTCGCAGCTATCCCGGTTAGTTTCTCTCGATTTGTCCTCTTCTTGGGACGTGACACTTCATTTGCCCAACATGGGCGACTTTCTCCATAATTTGACTGGGCTCAAAGAACTCAATCTTGATTTCGTAAGCTTGCCATCCCCTTTCCCTCCTGTGCTAGCGAATTTCTCTTCCTTGACATCGCTTCGGCTTAGATATTGTGGATTGAATGGAGACTTTCCGGTCAGCATTTTTCAGCTGCCAAACTTGGAAGTCCTTGACATTTCTGGCAATTCCAACCTTTCTGGTTTTCTTCCCAAATCGCATTGGGGTTCTCCATTGAAATCCTTAAAACTTGACTTTACCAACTTCTCGGGAGAAATACCCGCTTCGATCGGCAATCTTAGTCTCTTGAATGAGTTAGACGCCTCGAATTGCCATTTCTCAGGATCGCTTCCCACTTCAATGGGTAATCTTTCTCATCTCACTGAACTATTCCTTGACGGAAATAACTTGCAAGGTCAAATCCCTGTTTCCTTTGCTGATCTTACCCAGCTATCGTGGCTAGCGCTCTCTTCCAATAACTTGAGTGGAGATACTTTGGAGTGGGTGGTCAACTTGACAAAACTTACCTACTTGGACATTTCAGGTAATAGTTTCTTCCTCTCTACCGGTTCGATCGGATCTCTTTCCTTCTCTCTCTCTGCAACTCCATTGAACCACCGACCTCTCGAGCTCCACCCCGCTCGCTCCCTCCCCGACCACCACCAAAACCCCCGCCGCGACGGCCACAAGCAAAACCAGAAACAGGGACTTCCTCCTCCACCTCAAGGCCAACCTCGCCAAGCGAGACGCCACGAAGATCATCCGCTCCTCCTCCCTCCTGCCCGAAACCCTACCCCCTCCATCGATGGCCGCCACTCGCGTGTTCTGTCGAAGATCAGCGCGTGGGCGGAGCTCGTCGGGTACATTGGGAGCGTGAATCTGAAAATTAGGGATTTGAGGAGGTTGCGGGAGGATGAGGCGTGCGTCGAGTCGAGCATCGAGATCCCGACGTCGAGGGGGATCAATTGCGAGGAGGAAGAGTTGAAGTTGAGGAAGTTGTGGGAGAAGAAGTTGTTGAAGATGAAGCCGTCCGTGGTTCAGGACCTGGCCGAACTTGCCAAGCCGAAAGGCCTTCCGGCTCAGGCATGTCGCTGGACTCGCAGCCCTTGAGGCGGCGATGGTGGTTTCGCTTGTGGCCGTCGCGGCGAGGATTTTGGTGTTGGTCGGGGAGGGAGGGAGCGAGTGTCAGTGGAGCGCGAGAGATGGGTGGTTCCATGAAGTTGGAGAGAGAAAGAGAGAAGGAAAGAGATGCGACCCGAACCGGCAGAGAGGAGGAGAGGGAGAGAGACTTTTCCAAATTTTCTGAAGGTGGGGCCCACGGTGCCACTTTTCGTCCACTGAGTGGGCTGGTGCGTAGATGACGTGGCGTCACATTTGCTCCTAATATTCTCAACTGCGGTTAGTCCCATGGTGTAACTAACGCTCCTCTTGTCTTGTGTCTTTTTTTTTTCTTTCTGTTTGGTAGATAATCGGCTAAGCGGTGGACTTCCATCTTCATTTGCGAACCTGAAGCAGTTGACTTATCTCCACCTTTCTAACAACGACTTGGGCGGTGTTATTCCGAGTACATTGTGGAATCTGAAGGATCTTGAAGGGCTCTATCTGAGGTCGTTTAATATCAATGGCTCTTTCGATTTAAATGATATATTCAAACTCAAGGACTTGAGAGGTTTAGATTTGTCCTTCAACAATATATCGTTCACCAAGTCGTTCATCAACACCACTACATCGAAGCTTGCCACCTTAATCTTGAATTCGTGCAACTTGACCGAGTTCCCACAATTTATAGGCTACTTAAGCAAAATGGATTTCTTAGACCTATCACACAACAAAATCCGAGGGACCATTCCTAGATGGATGTGGAACAATAGCAAAGAATATCTCTTGTATATAGACCTTTCTCACAATCTTTTAACCGGCTTCGAAAACAACCAGACCGATCTTCCTTTGCCAAAATTGGAATATCTTGACATTAGTTCTAACTTGCTAGAAACAACCCTCCCTATCCCACCTCCCTCGGTCACGCTATACAACATCTCCAACAACTTTTTATCTGGGGAAGTTCCAACATCCATTTGTGATCTGAGCTCTCTTGCAGTGCTCGATTTGTCCAACAATGCTCTGAATGGCACACTTCCTCCTTGTCTGGGTGGTCTTGGTCCTTTGATTTTTTTGAACCTCGCAAGAAATAAATTCGATGGCATGAGCCCTCGCGTTGACCGAGATGGTTGTGCATTGAGGATGATCGATCTAAGAGAAAACCAACTCAGAGGGATTTTTCCGAGATCTTTAGGAAATTGTAGAATGCTGGAGTATTTGAATCTTGGTGACAACCAAATTAATGATACATTCCCATTTTGGCTATCGAAATTGGCCTACCTAAAAGTTATTGACTTGCAGTCCAATAAGTTTCATGGTCCCATTGAAGGTCATCTAAGTCATTTTAACTTCACCAATTTACACATCCTGGACCTCTCGAACAACAGCTTCAATGGTAAACTTCCTTCCAAGTTGTTACAAAGTTGCCGTGCCATGAAGTTTATCGATGGTCAAGATGAGTTGGCATATATGAATATACATCAGTGGAATATGTCTAGTGCGGTACTCGGTGGAAGTGAGATGACTTATGCGATAACATTGATGAATAAGGGCATGGAAAGGGAATATGCGAAGATTCCAGATATGCTTGTGGCAATTGACCTCTCTAGTAACAAGTTCGAAGGTTTCATTCCTGAACTCATTGGAGATCTGAAGTCTCTTCGTATGCTCAACCTTTCAAACAACTTCCTCACTGGTATTATCCCTACTTCCTTGGCAAATCTGACAATGCTTGAATCACTGGATCTTTCCCTGAACAATCTCGTGGGAGAGGTTCCTCAACAACTAGCTAGCCTCACATTTCTTGAGGTTTTTGATGTCTCTCACAATCAACTATCGGGACCAATACCACGTGGAACTCAGTTCGACACATTCGGGAGCAGTTCATTTGCAATGAATGAGGGTTTGTGTGGAAGTCATCTTCCAAATAAATGCACAAATGGTGATAACGCTCCACCACCATCTTTCACCGTAGATAATGAAGAAGAGTCTCTATTCGACTTGGATTGGAAAATCGTGTTGGCTGGTGTTGGAGTTGGGTTTTTGGTTGGTGTTGTGCTAGGGAACCTGATCATTAACGAGAAGAGTAGGTGGTTCTTGTACTACTCCAAGAAAATGGCAAAAGGATGGAAAAAGGTGAGGAAAGCTCTGGCAAGCAAGAAAATTTGCAGCTAGATACTTAATGCATACATGCATGTATGAAGATTCTAATCTATGTTTGTTTGCATGGTTCAGCATACTATTATGGAGATGTTTTCTTGCTCATGAAAGTTAGTTCTTTAGGTTCTTAGAGAACATCTCTGTCTATATATACATCAGCAATCTCATAATGTTTTGTTGTAATAGACTAGTAGTACTAGCCAAATGACTCTCACGGATATAGAGGATGTTGTCTGGGACCTGGTTTATCTATCCATTTTTTTAAAGCCTGTAGATACTACGATTTAGAGACGTAATTGAGATAAGTGGATACCAATGAGAAGCCAATTATTATACGTGGTCGAGGATGACATAGAAAGTTTAGTCGTCCATGGAAACCAAGGAGATTGGTGCGAAATCTTCATGGTTCGTAAGTAGAAAGCACCTTAAGTTGTTTTCGTAGAGACTATCCACCTTAAGTTAAATGTAAATTGTTAGCTTAAAGAGCATATAATTTGATGATTGATTTAGTCTAACGAGTATAAATGTGAACATGAAATCTAGCAAAATAACGATTTCAACAGAACTTTCTACAATTGAACATAATTAGAAGGATAATATTGGAACAAGTAGAGTAGTGAACAGGGCCCATGGAAGTTCCCATCTCCATCCTCATCCCATGCCTGCGAAGTGCGGGGGTTAGAGCAATAAAAAAAATGGATTATATTCGTGCCAATTCTTTTAATAAGAATTGTCACGCTCCGGACCCCCGCCGAACCTGCGACATCCCACAACTGGTCGAATAGTGCGATGTCCCAGGTTATCACCGACCTTTAATAACCATCAGAGAATTTAAGTCGCCAAGCGGAAACGACAACTAATCCCGGACAATTTAAAACTGGGGAAAGTCAAGGAGAATATACAGATTCCTTTCCATTTCAAACTTATACCATAATCTTCACAACATTACAAACCATAATATACATGTGCACACCGTACTAAGAACCATCGAAAACAAAAACGATCGATGACCTGGCATTCCAAACCCAAAAATGGTACTATCCAAAAATCTACCGTTCTGAGCCTCAAGACTATCACTTACGCCCCCTTACTTGGCGTCCACTCTGAGTCGGACTCATCGTTATCTGAATCCGAGTCCTTTGAGCTTCCCTGAACGTCATTCTCGATGCGCACAGGTACCCCAAAACGTACTGGCGGTGGTGGTGGAGGATTCATGGTTCCTGTCGCGGTTCTGAAATTGTTGGTTGAAACAACCGTGATAAACCCCACCTAGGCTATCATGTACTCTCCAGATAATTTCACAAACACAATCACACGCAAATGCCAAATCACCACATATTAAGCACGTCAATTATTTACCCGAGCTTATACTGCTTGCACCCTGCACATTAGTCAAAATCACATCAAATGCAATCACATGCATAATTAACTCGCATTCTCGCACATTCGTTCCAGTCTCGTCACGTCTCTTTTCACACTCTCGCCAGTGGCCGCGTTACCGTACATGCCTCAGGTCCACTGCGATCACTTTTCACAACACTTCATGCCCGCGTACACGTACACGCCTCAAGCCATGTTTCTTGCCCGCGTAACACGCCTCAGGCTCAACACCTACCACCTACTACTCAACCCGCGTTGAAGTACACGCCTCAGGCTGGTAGTCCTCCGGTAGTATCGGGCATCGTCCCGCATAACACGCCTCAGGACGGCACAATTTCCACAATTTCACATGCCATGCCACACACGATCACTTTCTCACTTATGCACATGCTCAACACACATTTACCACATACCACTGGCCCATCACACGCGGCCCGTGCACGCATTATTTTACACGTAACTCATGCACATTCAGCATAGGACATGGCAATACCAATAATTAATTTAATCTAACTCACGTGTACACCCAACAAGCATATACAGTCACTCAATTGCCCAACAACATACTCAATTTAATCACCACAATTTATTTATAATTTAGATATACATCTAATACGTAAATTCTCAATTTTCTCCCACCAAACGGCGTCAGATTAATTCCGATCGTTCACGGAACTTTCTCGCCATAAAATAACGGCTCTAAAAGCCTAACTTGCGTCCCGAACAAATCATCACAGCCCCGTGAATAGTAATTCGCAACTTGTGAACAGTAAATCACAGCTTGTAATTCACCTCAAATTGTCCTCCAAAAATTTCAAAAATAATCCTCAAGGCCCGCCACAACATTTCCGATCTGAAACCCCAACATTTCTCACCTGAATAATTCCGATTTCACCCCAAAATCAAACTATCCGTCAATACCCAATATCCTAAATCGGGATTAGAGTGTGACTTACAAAGTTCTAGACTTAATCGGCTAGAATGGGGAGCGGCGACACATAAATGGACACGGCAAGGACGGTGGCGAAGCTCGGCAACGGCGATCGGCTTGCGGCGGCGGTCCGGCCTCTTGATTTGGGGCTCACGGCCACTTGAAAGAGAGAGGGAAGGAGAGAGAAACGGTGGCTGGCGGTGGTGGTTTGGGGCTGGTACGGCAGCTAGAGGGCGATCCGGCGTGGTGGTGGCGAGCGGCAGCGCCGGCGCGGCTTCACGGTGGAAGAGGAAGAAGTTCACGGCAAAGAGGAAAAAAAAAGGGGGGGGGAGGGGCTGATCGTGAAGATGAAGGAGAGAAGGGGGAGGAAGACCACATTTTTTACTCAAATAATATATTTTGACCAATTGCGGAAATGACCAAAACACCCTTTACTCATATTTTTAATCCGACGGTCTCGATTCGATCTTATCTTGATCCAACGGCTGAGATCAATTCTTGCACAAAAATATCCAAGGACATACTTGTAATTTCCCAAAAATCCAAGGGTAAAATTATCCAATCAAAATTTTAGGGCAAAATTACCGAAATGTCCTTTTTCCTTAAAACTTGCCCTTTAATAAATCTTAGGGGTATTTTGGTCACTTTCTCCGTTTCTTGCCCAAATCGAATTTTTCCGAAGGATTTAAGCGCACCAAAAATTCACACGTGTCTCCTGCAACGTCGTCCTAACGTCGTTGTGACTTCCTAATTTTCCGGTGTCCAATTTGAGCAAAAATTCAATAATTAAATTTTATTAAACGCAACTCAAGCGTTTCTCGAGCTAACAGGCGGCTTGTTGGGGAAATTCGCAGAATCGACTCATGACTGATACTGAATCGAGTCACGTGCAAGTCCGTTCAATACGTAACGACCTCGATTGTCATTAAAATCGCAAAGATCAATCACTTGATCCGAGGGGTACGATCGTTCGGTATAATTTCAGGATCATTCATCAAGTCGTTTCGTGGTCCAACGGAATCACCCGCGATCCACTACTATAACAGTGGCGAACTGACCCCTAACTATCCTTGGATCGGCCAATAGTGACTCAAAATATCACTTCCGCGATTTAATAGTCGAAATTCATTTACGATCGAATTTTCTTTAGTCGCGCAAATTTAATTTCCCCTAATATCCTTTCCCTAATGGTTAGCATTCCCAGGAATGATCAGTTCATGATGAGAATTTACTACGAGCACATTTCATAAAACTTAGTTATTTAATAATTTCCAATTGGTGGAAATTTTAGAATGTCACAAGAATGACAAAAAATAAATAAAAAGGGGAGAGATAGAAGGGTACCATTTGCACCAATTAATGACATGAGTGAGATGGATTGAATCTGAACTCACAAACTTGGGGGGAAGAACAGTATTGGTGTCAAAACTTGTGTACGGAGGCCACTTTGATGCCAAAACTTCCATTTGGATCACTTAAGTGCCAAAAATTTACGCCGGCGATCACTTAAGTGCCAAATCGGAGAAAAAACGATTACTTAAGTGCCAACGGCGAGAAATTCTGATCAAATTTAATACGTGGCTTTTATATTTAAATTTTAATGACACATGGCATTTCCACGTGTATAATTCAATTTTGTAAATATTTTTTTCTGATTTTTTTCTTTTTTCCTTTCTTTTCTTTTTTTTTCCTTTTCTTTCTTTTTTCCTTTCTTTTCTTTTGTTTTTCTTTCTTATTATTTCCGGTGGCCGGCGTCCGGCCACTGGCCACCGGCCATGGCCAGCTTCGCCAGGCGTAGCCTTCCTCCGGGCGAGGCCGCCGTGGCCTCGGCGAGGGCCGGCCTCGCCGGATCTGGCGAGGCGAGCCCTCGCCGGGGCTCGCCTTGCCAGATCTGGCGAGGCCGGCCCCCGCCGAGGCCACGGCGGCCTCGCCCGGAGGAAGGCGATGCCCGGCGAGGCAGTCGTGGCCCCGGCGATGGCCGGCCTCGCCGAATCTGGCGAGGCGAGCCCTGGCCGAGGCTCGCCCTGGGGGGCTTCGAGGAGTGTTAAAGAAGCTAGTGTTCCTACTGATGGAGAACAAAAAAAGTCATCAAGTGGAGAGAGGGCTTCTCTCGTCAGTTATCAACTAGAGCTAAAGTGTGCGTATAGTGTCTCTCTGTTTGGTAACGGAAGTTGAAAAGAAGAGTGACAGGAACGGTGGAGAGAAAAACGGGGAGAAGTCAGAGAAAAATCCTCATGAGTGGAGTAAGAAACCCATGAAAGTTTCTCCAAAAAATCGACCAATCTTGTAGGATTTTATCTGAGCTTTTCTGAACTGGCCGGAAGGAGCTTCGGTTCCTAAATCGACGATCATCGCGTCTCTTTGCAGTTGAACAAAAGAAAGCGTTCAGAGCTGTTTGCCGTCGGGAGTAAGGAATACTGACGATGTTCCCATGCTCCGTCGATCTCAAGTCCGGCGACCCCACGCACCAACCGGACCAGGTAACTCCTCCACTTTATGCTCTGTTTTGTCCTGCTTGTCTGGCTTGAAAGAACCTAACCGAATTAGTGACTTTTCGAGCAAATCGTGCGAAACCGAAACAAGTCCATGGTGATTTGCCATGGTTTAGAGATTAAGACACCATGTTTGGACTGAAAAACGCTTTCAAAAGTGGGTCTGGAATTCGTATTCATCTACGCATGCTAGCTGTTCGCTAAAATGTCTCAATGAAACAACATGGCTTAGATCGTCGAATCTGGTTGTAACAATTCATAGTGTTTCTGAATCGCCTACAACATGTTTGATAAAATGCCCAAATGATGGCGAGGCGAGCCCTTGCCGGGGCCACGGTTGCCTCGCCGGGCGTCGCCTTCCTTCGGGCGAGGCTGCCGTGGCCTTGGCGAGGGCCGGCCTCGCTGGATCTGGCGAGGCGAGCCCTCGCCGGGCCTCTCCCGGAGGAAAGCAACGCCTGGCAAAGCCGGCCATGGCCGGTGACTGATGACCGGTGGCCGGACGCCGGCCACCGGAAATAAGAAGAAAGAAAAGAAAGGAAAAAAGAAAGAAAATGAAAAAAAAAAAGAAAAAAAAGGAAAAAAGAAAGAAAAGAAAAAGAAAAGAAAAGAAATGCCACGTCAGCCTCCGGCGAGCTACATCAGCTTGAAAAATTAATAAAAAAACGCCACGTCGGATTTCCGATGAAGTGGCACTTAAGTGATTCAAATGAAAGTTTTGACATCAAAGTGGTCTCCGTACATAAGTTTTGGCACCAATATTGTTCTTCTCCCCACAAACTTGTATTTAGAAGTAGGAATTACTAAAGAAATAGTTAATGATCTATGAGAATTCAGAAAAGACCTTTTCTTTCGGTATATGATGATCCACTTCGGATCCTGACGACATTGGAAAGAAGAGAAACAAAAAGGTACATGAAAAGGGTGCATTGCAATTTACCATGGTCCCATTCATTCCAAGTCGTTATAAAAAGTGGAGGAATTCATTATGCTCGCATGTGAGGACCAATTTGTTGATGGAATTGAAGTGCTTTATCATTTCCATTTCTGTTAGCTGAGGAATAACTTCGACGGCCTAAGCTTCCCATCTCTTCACATATGCTTTGAAAGACTCCGTTGGCTCCTTTTTCGTGCGGGCCAAATCCTCACGAGATAACATAGTTTTTCTGATAGAATGGTATTGCCGGAGGAATGCACAAGATATCTCCCTTCAACTCTTCATTAGATTTATCTTCTTTTCAAAGAACCATTGTAGTGCACGCCCAGTGAGACTCTTGAAATGTTCGAATCATCAGCGGTGCTTGATCAGCATATTGTACCATCTTGATATTGTAATATTGTAGATGCGCCTTTGTGAAGGTTGTGCCATCATATTTGTAGAAGCCAGGCACCTTAAATCTTCAAGGAGCTTTAACCTTGCCAGGGCGAAATGAACTCGCCACCTTTTGGTTAGATATTTTCCCTTTCAGATACACCACCAATCTTTTCGGTGTAGCATCGAACTCTATTATTTCAGGTAAACTAGATTGTTTAGAGGACATCTTGTTTCCACCCTTCAAGTCGGAGGTTCCCACTTAAATGAAGCAACCACGTTGTCGCGGTGCTTTTGCTTACCGAGACGAGCAACTGTAGCACGCAACTAATCAACTTGATTTTGGAGACTTGCAATTTGCTTGTTCATGTCATTGAGATCCATTTGTGTTGAGACATTGTCACCTACTTAGTGGAATAATAAAGCAATAAGCATAATGACTTAATGGGACTGATCCATGACAATGGTTGAATGGCCAATTTTTTTTTTAAATAGGAAAAGTTTACTTGTGACATCCTGAAAATTTGCCCATTTGGGATTTATAAAATGCTTGGTTTTATGAACGTGCTCGTAGTTAGTTTCGCCCGGAACTGATCATTCTTGAGATACTAACCATTAGGGGAAAGGCTAATTAGGGATTTGAATTCGCGAGACTAAAGGAAATTTGATCGTGAATCGACTTTCGACCATAAAATCGTTGAGGTGATATTCTGAGCCAATATAGGCCGATCGTAGGATAGTCATGGGCTGATTCGTCATTGTCATACAAGTGGATCACGGGTGATTCCGTTTGACTACGAAATGAATTGACAAATGATCCAGAATCTATTCCGAACGATCGTGCCCGACGGAATTAGCGATCAATCCTCGCGATTACTTGACAACCGAAATCGTCACAAACCGAATGAACTTGCACGTGACTCGATTTATTATCAGTCACGGGTCGAATATGCGAATTTTCCTAAAAACCGCCCGTTAGTTTGAGAAATGCTCGAGTTACATTATATATATATAATTCAATTATTAATTAGAGACCAAATTGGGCCTCGAAAAAATTAGGAAGTCACGACGGGACGTTAGGACGACGTTGTGGTTGGAACGTGCAACTTTGGATTGTCCCAAATCCTTCAGAAAAATTCAATTTCGGCAAGAAAATGAGAAAGTGACCATTTTACCACTAAAGGTTTATAAATGGCAAGTATTAAAGGGGAAGGGCATTTTGGTCATTTTGCCCTAACTTTTTGGAAGGACAATTTTACCCTTGAAATTTTATGAAATTTCTAAATTGCCCTTGGATATTTTTTGAAAAGATTCGATTTCGATCGTTGATCCCAAGATAAGATCGAATCTCGGCCGTCGGATGGATTTTAGAGTAAAGAGCAAGATGGTAAATTGTCAATTTTGGTCAAAACCTTGGGCTTCAAGTTCAAGACCAATCTCTCTCTCCTCATTTCCTCTCTCTCTCTTTCGGCTTCCCCCTCCACCGTGAGCTCTCCCTCCCTCCCGATCGCTCTCTCTCCCTTGCCACGCCGCCGTTTGCCGGCCACCGTCCGCCCGATCGCCGCCGTCCCGTCGCCGAACCGTGGCACCCCAACCCTCACGCTGTCTCTCCCTCTCTCTTTCTCTCTCCCCTCGTGGCCATGAACCGCGGCCAAGGAAGCCGCTCGCCGTCCGTCATCGCCTAGCCATCGCCGCCACTGCCGCCGTGCCGATTGTTGTCGCCGCCGCGAGACTGCCGGCTTACCGCTGCTTTTTTCTCTTGCTGAGTTAGTCTAGAGTCGGATAAGTCGCGATCTAACCCTCACCTAGTATATCGGGTATTATCGGACTCGTTTAGACACGGTTTAATTGGTTTTAGGGGTTGATGGAGGTGACTATAGATGGATTAGAGGTGAGCTTGACCCCTTGTTGTGTTCATGGATGTTCATGTGGCTGTTGGATGTTAGTTTGGGCACGGTGAAATGAGTTTTGGCGGTTGAAATTCGGTAGAAATCAATTAGGGTTTGAATCCTTGAGGTTTGGTGTGATTCTCGGATTCGTGGTTACTATACCCGTCCGGCTTGCTATTTTTGTGAAGAATTGTGTGGGCCGAATTTGAGGAAGCTTTCTTCATGAGAGTTGCTCCCAACATCTTGAAGTATAACATATTTTAAATTTGGAATTTTTGGAGGCCATTTGGATTGCACAAAAACCCATTTGCAGACCATCTTAAAACTGCCCGGAACACTGTTCATCCCGACCTTCTTGTCTTTCCAAATTTTTATAAAATTTTCCAGATCCATTTTCAATAAACTTCCTCGCAAAAGTTATTGGCGACTCTCTTTTCTATGACATATAAAAATTTCAAAGCATTTCAATGTGAATTGGGTGTTGAAAGAAATGTGTTTTGAGGACAAAACAGTCTGTTAAAGCGAACTGATTTTGGTCTGATTTCGAGGGACAAAAAGGCATGGTTGCCGATTGAACTGGATTTCGTTTTCTCATAAGAAATGTTTATCAAGATGTTTTTTATGATATATCCAAAATTTAGAATTTTTGGAGTTCATTTACTATTTATTTTGATGGGATTTCGGTCACTGGGTAAACTGCCCAGATTTACCCTGATTCTATGAATGTTCATTTTTATGAGCGGAATGGTAGAGGTATAGAGGTTGAATAGTTGCTGCCCTCGTGACTGGAATTGATGCTTGAATGCGTGTGTATGTAGGCGGAATTGAAATGGTTGGTATTGATGCATTGATGTGCATTTAATTGATGTCCGAGTGTGTGCACGTGTGAGAATTGTGGCGTGCGATGTGCGTGTGATCACTAAAAGGCCCTAAAGCGTGTTTACGCGGGTACAAATAAAATACAGTGTGATGGTTTGTTCGTGTGATCACCAAAATCCCTAAGGTGTATTTACGCGAGGAATTGAACCGACTTGAGGCGTGTTTACGCGGGGTCGCGATACGACTGTGGAATCGGGCCGAGTATCATAAACTCGGGTCGCGATCACATAGGCCTGTCGCATTTGGCACGGGCTAAGGAATGAGAAAGTAAGAATGAGATCGGTCCGAGGCATGATCAGCTCGGGGTGAGACCGGGATCGGACTGAGGCATTATAAGCTCGGGTTTCAATCACGTAGGCCTGTCGCATTTGGCGCGGGCTGAGGATTGGGGTCGGACCTGAGGCGTGTTTATACGGGTCGCAATTGGTAAGCCTGAGGCGTGTTTACACGGGCTGAGGAATGTGATTGAGTATGAGATGATACGGTGTGGCAAGAGAAAGTGATATCGGACTTGAGGCGTGTTTACGCTGGTCGCGATAACAAGTTAATGAAAATGATGTGATGGTACGTGAATGAGTGTGAATTGTGGGGTTTGGAAATGTTGTGTGATTGTGATACGTGTTTGAGCGTGAGAATGGATGGGCATGCGTGTAAGGTTTGTTGTTGTTGTGATTATGAACCAACGTGCAGGCTGCTTATGCCAAGAGTCTAGGCATGTGTGACGGTGTGTGTCACGCCCCGAATCCCATCAAGCACATGGTATCCCTCTAGCTCGGTCGGATGAGTGCGACGTCCCAGGAATACGTCGTCGACCCAACGATCCCATCAGAGTTGATTCGCGGCGGAAACCATCACTAAAACCCGGATAATAAATTTGGAGACTACCAGGAAAAACTAGATCGTCGAACTGCCAACATATACATACCATAAACTTCAAAATATTTACAATATCCACAATAATTTACAGGCACACCGAACCAGTAACTATAAACTTCCAAAACACAAAAAGATTGAAACCCTATATCAGCACTATCTAAAAATGGGTCACTCTCCAACTATCACTACGCTCCCCATGCTAGCCCCTACGCCCTTTTGAGGGCGTCCACTCAGACTCACTGTCATCTTCGTCCTCATCTGCATCCTCTTCATCCTCCTGCTCATCAGACGACTCCGAATCCGGCCCAATCTCAATCGGATGATCCTCGTCACTTGACTCGGGCTGATCCTCAGCCTGCTCCTCCTCCTCAGAATCCTCTCTGTCCTCCTCTGGCTCTTCCGCATACTCATCCTCCGGCTGGTAGTAGGGATAATACTCGTACATAGGTACATACCCCTCCTCATCCTCAGCCTCCGCCTCGGGGACCACCTCCGGTTCAGGCTCGAGATTATCCTTTCCTCCTTCCTGTCCTTCCTCCGGAATCGCCTCAAGATCTATGTCCATCGGTTCGTATCCCGCCTGGGATCCTTCCGGCTCGGGGTCTGGTTCGACCACTGAGGAATCAGGTGCAGCCGCTGGTGGATGATGCCCGGACTGGGCTATACTAACCTCAGCACCGGTCAACTCCTCATCAAGAGGGGGTATCGTTGCCGGGTCCCAATCACCCACGCCATCAAACGTAATGTCAAAACCGCGGACGGGACCAAACTCGTCTATCCCATTTCTGAATATCCACGCGGTATACGTATGAGCCTGCCATGGGGGATGACCTATGTCTACCCACACCACTAAGGTGTGCTTGATCCAGGTTTGGTTCTCATCTATAGGGTACTCTACGACATTATGCTTGGTGTGCATGACTATCCTAAAACGCTCTGGCGGCGGCGGCGGCGGATTCATTGCTCAGGCAGTGGCTCTGAAATGATTTGATTGAAACAACCGTGAGACACTTCTCAATAAGTTGCAACCTAAACCCTACCTAGGCTATCACGTAATTCCAGACACATCCAGACACATAATAAAGCAATCAACGCAAACACCAACCAAATAATCACACTAACCCGGACTCTCAGCATACGCAACCTGCACGTTAGCCCATAATCACAACATATAATTTCACACACGCATATCGATCGCATCACATTTTCAAATCCCACACATCACGCTCGTTTCCGCGTCACCACATTACTATCAATTATTCTCCTCATCATACCCATTCTCGTTCAATCACTTTCCTGGCCCGCGTAAACACACCTCAGGCCCACTCGATCGCGCCCCGAGCATCACACGCCTCAATCCGATTTCACATTTACACTTTCCTCAGCCTTCGCCAAGTGCGAAAGGCCTACATGATCAAAATCCGAGCTTAGAATGTCTCGACCCGATCCCAATCTCACCCGAGCTAGTCGTGCCTCGGGCCAATCTCAATTTCCCATTTTCTCATTCCTCAGTCAGCGCCAAATGCGACAGGCCTACGTGATCGCAATTCGAGCTTATAATATCTCGGCCCGATCCCATTCTCATCCTTACACACATTCACATTAAAGTACGTGCACACAATTGCACCCAACTCCCTCATCACAATTCAATCACATCACGAACACATGATTAACGCACAATTCAGCATTTTTCACACTCAAAACCGCAATATCTCATTCCCGGCCCTTCACGACACTTTCATGAAATTCCGAGCCGGACCTAACGGTACTAACCTCGTACCAAACAGCCCATCATAGCACCTCAAACAACAATTCACAGCCATCGTTCGACCTCCAAAATTCCACCAAAAACTCCCGATTTCAATCCTACGGCCCGCTAATCCAATTAATTCTTAATTTCCACCAAACTACATCTAAACGGGCCCGAAATAACCGATAAACTAGGCGAGGGTTTAGATCGCGACTTACCGACTCTAAACTAATGCAGCTAGAGCGAAAAGTGGTAGCAAGTCGAAGATCTAACGGCGGCTTGCGGCGGCGGTGACGATCGGCGGCGATCGGGAGGAACAGCAAGCGGCGGTGGCTTGAGCGGTGGCCGGTTGGCTCACGGCTGAGGGAGGGGAGAGAGAAAAACCGAGAGGGAGAGAGAGAGAGAGAGGGGGACACGGCAATGGCTTGTGAAAGGCGGGCGAGCGGCGTGGCGCGGCGGCAACGGCGGTCCAGACGGCGGCTTGGAATGACGGGAGGGAGAGACGGCCGGAGGGGGAGAGTTCACGGTGGGGAGGGAGATTTCGATGGGGAGAGAAAGAGAAAAGAGAGAGAGAGAGAGAGGACTTGGACTTGTTGTCCAAGTTTTGACCAACTTTTTGGCAAATTACCAAAATACCCTTCTCTAATCTTTTTCATCCGACGGTCGAGATTTGATATAATCTTGAAATCAACGGCCCGGATTGAATCTCTCCTCAAAATATCCAAGGGCAATTTGTCTTTTCCAAAATTGAGAGCAAAATGACTAAAATCCCCTTGCCCAACAAAACTAACCCTTTATAAAGTCTTAGGAGTAAAATGGTCAATTACCCATTTTCTTGTCGAATTTGAATTTTTCTGAAGAATCCGGAATAAACCAAAGGTGTACGTTCACACTGCAACGTCATCCTAACGTCCCGTCGTGACTTTCAAATTTTTCCGATGTCCGATTCGGTCTCTAATTAATAATTGAATTTTATATATATAACGTAACTCGAGCGTTTCTCAAACTAACGGACGGCTTTGGGGAAATTCGCATATTAGACCCGTGACCGATAATAAATCGAGTCACGTATAAGTTCATTCGGTTCGTTAGGACTTCGATTGTCATATAATCGTGAGGATCGATCGCTAGTTCCATCGGGCACGGTCGTTCGGTATAGTTTTGAGATCGTTCATCAATTCATTTTGTGGTCAAACTGAATCATCCGAAATCCACTGATATGACCATGACGAATCAACCCGTAACTATCCTACGTTCGGCCTACATTGGCTCAAAATATCACGTTGACGATTTCATGGTCGAAAGTCGGTTCACGATCCAATTTCCTTTAGTCGCGCGAATTAAAATCCCTAATTAGCCTTTCCCTAATGGTTAGTATCCCATGAATGATCAGTTCCGGGGAAGACTAACTACGAGCACGTTCATAAAACCAAATATTTCATAAATTCCAAATGGGCAAATTTGGAATGTCACGGTGTGGATATTGTTGTGTGCATTGTTGTTTGTGCGTTTGAACTTGTCTGGAATATGTGGTAACCTAGGCGGGGCTTAGGTTAAGACTTATTGAGAAGTGTCTCATAGTTGTTTCAACCAAACCATTTCAGAGCATCCGCCTGAGCCTAGAACCTTCCGCCGCTGCCGCAGAGTTTTGGGATTGTTATGCATACCGAGCATGATGTTGTAGAGTACTCAATCGAAATTGAGGCTGATTCAGAGTTTTTGAATATGCACGTGCCTGAGGAGGATACAGATGATGATGCTGAGGATAGCGAGTCTGAGTGGACATCATCGAAAGGGCGTAGGGGCTAGTTCGGGGAGTTGAGTGACAGTTTGGGAGTATCTCATTTTTGGATAGTGCTGACCTAGGCGACTGATCTTTTGTTGTAGGTGGTTGTAGTAGTAGCTCGGCGTGCATATATGCTTTGTGGATGGTAAAAAGGTGGTTGTGGTATAAGCTTTGTTTTGTAAATGAATATTGTATATATCGAGGTAAATTTTGTATTGGTGGTTTGGCGATTTTCTTTCCCCTGGGTTCTCCAAATTTTTTTGTCTGGGAATTTATGATGCTTCCATCGCGATTAATCCCTAATGCGATCGATGAGTTGGCGACGTTTCCTGGGTCGTCGCACTAATCCGATCGAGCTAGAGGGATGTCGCGAGCTCGATGGGGTTCGGGGCGTGACATTACTCAATTAAAGACATTAAACATAATAAACCTATAACAAAATATCTGTTAAATTCAAAGCAAAACGATCATTACCGGGGATCCGATCATAAGTTTTAAAGATCGATTAGCATGACCAAAGATGGGAAAATTTCCTAATTGGAATTATGCTAAAATCTCAAACAAATCATGGTTAAAAAAAATCGATCATCTTAGGCAATTTAAATATTCAATCGAATTAGGAAATTAACCAAGATTATGAATCCAACTCAAGAGTGATCGGTGACAGGGAGAACACGTTCACGAAGGAAATCCCGCGACGGTACAAGAGACTTGGGCTTGGCTATGGTTTGCCGGACTTATGTTGGAGACACGGCATGGACAAGGCAGCACTGGCATTGCAGCAGTAAGGTTTGGAAAATTTCAGCGAGAACTCCGGTGGATCGGTAGCTGCTCGCTGAAGGTGGCCCAGCAAAGGTGTTGGTGACAACTCAGACGTCACCGGGAAGCTTTGTAAGTCGCCGGAAAAACCTACACAAGTAAGATTCAAGAGCTTTTAGCAAGAAAAGAAGTAAGATTCAAGAGCAGTCGCGAGAAGAATCACGCCGCAACCTGTGCCGGGGACTGGTTATACGTGATCGGCAACAAAGATCATGGACAAATGCAGCTATGTCAAACTGGCCACAACGCTTCCGTCTGGCAACAGGAGCAACAGCAGCCAGATAACAGAGACCACCATGTTGAGCAAGAGCAATCAGTAAGACCTGGGCAACGAGCGTCAATGGTGTGCTCCAGGAACTGCACCAAGAAAATCAGCAACGAGCAGAGACCGGCTGCTAGTGACAGGAACAGAGATATGGCCAACAGGAGTAGGGACGTCGCGGACTAGAATTGCAACGGCACAGGTGGTGATTCACGGTCAGTACAGACGGGACATTGTGGCGACCAGCAATGAGGCATGTCAAATCTCTAGAACATGTTTTTCATGAATATTTTCCTGTATTTGGCCGAAACCTTAAAATGAACTGGAAAACATTTTCCTTCGCTCATTCCATTGTTTTCCATGTACACTTGAACACTCCAAACCAAAACTAAGGAAAACTTCAGACCGAAACTCAACACTCTCGAGCGCACTACAGATATCATCACGTATTCTAATACCAACCAAAAACTTGTACGTTTTTACATGAATTGAACAACGGAGCGCACGTACGTTAGAACCGTATATGCACCCATCATACTCAGAATAGCGTACAAATGTTTTACTTCACATCTCCGGCCACCATAGTATTCCCATTGTCAATTGCCAGCCATCACATATACACGATCAAAACCATGATGACTGACAGCTCAGAATACAAAAGTTGGAAGGGAATCAAAACAGAGAGACTATAATAAGGCTTACGAGACACGATTACATTCAATTTCATAAGTGGCTGATCCAGCACTTATATTGACATAATTCATAATGTATTGTTCGCTCAAATAGTAGCATCCAATTTCATAAGAAGCAAAAAAGGAGAGGAGGAAGAAGATTGAGATAATTATACCGTGGCAAAGAGGCTTCTCCATTGCAATTCAAAGATTCCTGATACAACGCACCAAAAGCCGATTCAATTCCCACTCGATATGAGCGATCAAACACAGTGTAAAGTAGAACTTCAAATGTGGAAAAGAAACATGGGATGGAGAGAAATGCGTGACAAAGGAACGAACAGACTAAGCTCCTTCACCTCTCGAGGACTCATCTATCTCCAGAGATCACGTGAACCAAGAAGACGACTATTTGCGGAACGAAGATAAATCGATTTCGCTCGTGTCCAGGACTAGAGAAAACGGCTTGTTGCAGATAGGTGGATCACTGCTCGTCCGAAAGCCGTCCATTGCTTGACACTGCAAATGAGGAGCAAGAAGGCGGGGGAGAAGGAGAAAGTGTAGAGGTGGAGAAGGACGAATAGTAGCTCTTGGAGGCGGAGAGGTGAGGAGCAAGCACATGAGAAGAGGAAGGTGGAGGGCGGGAGAAGTGCATATCCTAAAGTCATTTGCCCCCATTTTGAACGTGTTTTTTCTATATGATCTTTGAGCGAGCCAGCTTATATTCTCCACCAAAATCTTTCACGATCCTTTGGATTGGCTCTCTTTTCCAAACCGAATTGAACTCGGTTTGTTGTTCATTTTTGATCTCACGAGCTCAATCTTCGGGACTCTGCCAGCAACCTTTATCTAGTCCAATGTGGAATTGATCTTGGCATCACTTTGAAGTCAAATTTGAACCAAGACTGATCAAGGATGTACCACTGTGGATCATCCTATCTTGAAAATATATTTGGCTGTCCTCGTCCCCCAGTTTGAAACTCTAATCCGCAAAGTCCGATATTAATCCTTATCATGGCCGACTATATAGGAAGGTAACGCGACGCGCGCTCGTCCGCGATATGGAAAGGTCATGTGAGTGGCATGTGCGATGTGTGGCCTAAATGAAATGCGAACTATTGCAAATTGTATTTTTGTCTAAGGATCAAGGATCAAGTTGATTTCTAATTTTCTTATGCAATAAAGAATTAAATATGGTGTCAAACAGTGTACAAGGCATCAGGGGAAAAAAAAGCTATTTTTCACGTCATATTCTAGCATTATCTAACGGTCATCTCAATGCGAATTGACCAGTCGGAAGGACCTAATTAGAAAATTTATATAAGCTTAAGGACTTGACAACAAAATTATATATAATTATAAATATTTCTTTATTATTATCCATGGATGTTATACACATCCAACGGTAATTATAAATTATATAAAATGATATTTAATTGGGTAGTATATCTACTATACACAGTATATACCGCACAACAGAATCCGAGAGACCATTCCTAGGTGGATGTGGAACAATAGCAAAGAATCTCTCGAGTATATAGATTTTTCTCACAATCTTCTAATTGGCTTCGAAAACAACCAGACCGATCTTCCTTTGCGGAACTTGAAGTATCTTGACTTTAGTTCTAACTCGCTAGAAACAACCCTCCCTGTCCCACCTCCCTCGATCGTGGTATACAACATCTCCAACAATTTCCTATCTGGGGAAGTTCCAATATCCATTTGTGAATTGAGCTCTCTTGCTATGCTCGATTTGTCCAACAGTTCTCTAAACGGCACACTTCCTCCTTGTTTGGGTAGTATTGGTCCTTTGACTATATTGAATCTAGCGAGAAATAAATTCAAGGGCATGATTCCTCGCATTTATCCATATGGTTGTTCATTGAGGATGATTGACCTAAGAGAAAACCGCTTGAGAGGGATTGTTCCAAGATCTTTTGGCAATTGCGGAATGCTGGAGTATTTGAATCTTAGTGACAACCAAATTAATGATGCATTCCCATTTTGGCTATCGGAATTGGCCTACCTAAAAATTTTTGACTTGCAGTCCAATATGTTCCATGGACCCATAGAAGATGATCTAAGCCAGCTTAACTTCACCAGTTTACACATCCTGGACCTATCCAACAACAGCTTCAATGGTGAACTTCCTTCCAAGCTGTTAAGGAGTTGCCACGCCATGAAGGTCAACGTTGGTCAAGATAAGTTGGCATATTTGAGTCATTTTAAATGGTTTGATCTATCTTCTTTTTCAATGAGCGAAAATATGACTTATGCAATAACATTAATGAGTAAGGGTACGGAAAGGGAAAATATGCGAAGATTCCGGATGTCTTCATGGCGATTGACTTCTCCAATCACAAGTTCGAAGGGTTCATTCCTAAACTCATTGGAGATCTGAAGTCACTTCATATGCTCAATCTTTCAAACAACTTCCTCAATGGTAGCATCCCTCCTTCCTTGGCCAACCTGACAGTGCTCGAATCATTGGATCTTTCGGGGAACCATCTTGTGGGAGAGATTCCTCAACAATTAGCCCACCTCACATTTCGGTTTTCGATGTCTCTCACAATCGTCTATCGGGACCGATACCACGTGGAACACAATTTGACACGTTTGGGAGCGGCTCATTTGCGATGAATGATGGTTTGTGTGGAAGTCCTCTGCCAAATAAATGCACAAATGATGATAACGCTCCACGGCCACCATCATCTTTCATAGTAGATAATGAAGAAGGGTGTCTATTCGACGACTTGGATTGGAGAATTGTGCTGGTTGGTGCTGGAGTCGGGTTTTTGGTCGGTGTTGTGCTAGAGAACCTGATCATTGACAAGAAGAGGAGGTGGTTCTTGCACTATTCCAAGAAAATGGCAAAAGGATAGAAAAGGTGAGGAAAGCTCTGGCGGACAAGAAAATTTGCAGCTAAATACTTAATGCTCTATGTTTAAGTAGTTTGTTGAGAACAGTTACATATGCATGTCTGAAGATTCTAATCTATGTTTGTTTGCGTTGTTCAGTATACTATTATGGAGACGTTGTTTTCTTGCTCATGAAACCTACAGTTCTTTAGGTTCTTAGAGGAATATCTGTCCATAGATGCATCAGCAATGTAAGAATGTTTTGTTGTAATATTACTAGCCAAATGACTCAAGAATATAGAGATGTAATTGAGATGATTAGATACTAATGAAAAGCCAATTAATATCCATGGTGGAGGACTACGTAAAAAATTTCGTTGTCCATTAAAAACAAGAAGATTGGCGTAAAGATTTTCATGGTTCACAAGTGGAAAGGGCCTTACTTTAGTTCATTGAATGTATATTCAGATGAAATTTCATAATAGCGGATTAGCAATCCGTGCCGTGTCAGGATATTCGTGTTGGTTGTTTATGTCATTTAGTGTCGATGGACAAATGTTCCAGTGTGATTAATTATAAAGTCTTTCCCATTAAAAATGAGTAAAAACGAGTCATCATGTGTCAATTTTGAGAGTAATCGTACCGAGTTCAAGTTTTTCTCGGAAAAGTCGTACTTGTGTTCGAGTCACCTGGGCATTGCCACTTCCCATGCTCTTCCTGACGTTAGCTTGCAATTTTAGTGAGTTACCGAGAGTTTTGGAAACTAATATTTTTAATCTGATGCGGTATCCTACACGAAAGATATTTTCATAGATATCATCTTAGGTTAAGGGTGCGTTCGTTTCGCGGAAAATGAGTAATTTGGAAAACATTTTTCGAAAAAAATTATCGCTTATATCTTTTTGAAAAATAAATTAAAGGAAAATTATTTTGTCACTCACGAAAAAAGTTAGACATACATTGTTATGAATAATAAAAATATTTTCTGTTGAATAATTTTTCTATACAATATAAATAATCATTTTTCAGAAAATACTTTTCAAATCACTCATTTTTCGCGAAACCAACGAACCCTAAATGTAAAATTCTTAGCTTAGGGGGCATATAATTTAATATAAGACTTTGACATTTTGCCTTTAGTCACCCCAGAAGTCCTTTCAAAGAAAATTACGGAGTGGCTAATAAGAAGCCCCAGAATTCCGATCCATAAAAATTGCGTACCGTATAGGCTATGGCATTACAATCTCCTCTGTCTCTTCTGTGACATTAGTGCTATAATAACAAACACAAAAATTAAATTAAGAAAAAAAAACATGTCTTGTCACCCTCATTAGTGTACATAGTTTATACTTATGGTCATTTTGATCTATCGACCAAAAAAAAAAGGTCATTTTGATCTCGATGTTCCATACATACTGTTTCACTCAGAAAGTGAAAATCTTTCACCGAGAAAGTGAAAATCTTTCAACCAATACATTGATTTTGGTTTTCTATATGGAAAGGATTTTGTATCGAACTTGGACAAGAAATTACTTGGCTGGAAATTGAAAGACGAAATGGAGAAGAAGTTACAGAATTTAAAGTGCTGGAAAGTAAATTTACGAGATATAAGATTGAACAAAAAATAATTAAACTTCATTGACTATTGTTTAGGAAAAAGAGCGAGAAAATTTACGATATTCATGGTGAGTATTTATAGCTCACTAACACCAATTACATATAAGCAGTCAATACTTCTGATTACAAATACTGCTACACGCTTTTCGTGACCACATGCATACGTTTCGTACGATGATAATCATTATTCACAAGAAGTTATTGAGATAATCAACCGTCAATTGATACTAAAACCATCATCTCGTGTTGAAATCGACACATCTCACTTGTCTTGTAATTCCAACACTTAAGCAAATTTTGCAAATGACAAATCATCAATGATGGATGTCGATTGGCAATGATACCTATCAATAATTTCTCTCATTTGTTATTAACAATCTTACTAAGCTATAGATTAGTACACTTTAAATCAACCCCCATGTTCACAAATGACCTCTTGGATAGTCTATCAAACTTATCACTTGCCAATAATAAAAGTTTGTCAATTTTTGGTGTAAACACGTGCTTTGCTAATCAGGAAAAGTGTTAGAAAAGTCTTAAACCTTTTGCATTAGCGTCAGTTCAGTCCTAAACCTTTTTTTTGTGCCAGTTCAGTTCTAAACCTTTTGTTTTTGTGTCAATTCAGTCCTTTCGGCTAATTTTGGCCAGATATTACTGACGTGGACGCCGGTCAGCTTATATGGCACTACCGACGCTGATGTAGATAATTTTTAATGATATTTTAATATTTTTCGATTTTTTAATTTTTTCTGATTTTTTTTCTTTTTTTCCTTCTTCTTCTACCTTTGGCTAGTGACCAGACACTGGCCACTAGCCATGCCTGGCCACCGTCGCCCGGACGAGGCCACCATCGCCCCCTACGAACGAGGCCGCCTTCGCCCTCTACAGGCGAGGCTCGGCCGAGCCTCACCTGAGCGAGCGCAAGCGAGCCCCAGTGAGGGTCGGCCTCACCCAAGCTAGATTTAGTGAGGCCAACCCCCGCCTGGGCAAGGGCAAGCCCGAGGGAGGGCTCCTCTCTCCAAATCTGGCGAGGTCGGCCTTCGCCCAGGCCACGACGGCCTCGCTAGGCATCGCCTTCCCCCAGACGATGCTCGACGAAGCCGCCATGGCCTGGGTGAGGGTTGGTCTCGCCAGATCTGGGCTGGCCGAGGTTGACTCTCACTGGAACTCGCCTGCCCTTGCCCAGGCGAGGGTCGCCCGGGCCTCGCCTGTGGCTGGCAACCGCAGCCTCATCAAGGTTATCGGGCATGGCTGGTGGTCGATGTCCGGTCACCGACCAAAGGTAGAAGAAAACAGAAAAGAAGAAAAGAAAATAATAAAATAAAATAATGAGAAAAAATAATTTAAAAATTGAAAAAATATTAAAATATTATTAAAAATTACCCACGTCAGTGCTGGCGGTACCACGTAGGTCGACTATCGTCCACGTCAATAATATCTCGCCAAACTTAGCCGGAATGACTGAATTGGTATAAAGATAAAATGTTTAGGTTTAAATTGGCATAAATACAAAATGTTTATGACTTTTTTGACATTTTTCATCTTATTAAATTGGTATTAATTTAATCCTAAACCTTTTTAGGTGCCAATTCAGTCCTTCCCACTAATTTTGATCGGTTTTTGTTGACATGGATGCCGGCCGACCGATGTGGCACTATCGGTGCTGACGTGGATAATTTTTAATATTTTCATATTTTTTTAAAATTGTTTTCTTTTCTTTCTTTGTTTTCCCTTCCCTTTTTTCTTCCTCCAGTCGGTTGCTAGACCTTGGCAACCAGCCAGAAGCCAGGGCCAGCGAAGTCGACCTCGCTAGCCTTTGGCGAGGCTCGACTTCACCAGATCCAATGAGGTTATGCCTCGCCTGAGGCCGCGAGAGTGGCCTTACGCTGGGTTGGTGAGGCGCGCCCTCGCCAGAGGCCACGAGAGCGGCCTCACACTGGGCAGGCGAGGCTCGCGCTCTCTGGATCATGCGAGGGTCAAGCCTTGCCCAACCATTGCCGAGGCTCAAGCCCTCACCGAATGGCTGCGATGGCGGCCTCGCACGAGGCTGGCGAGGGTCGAGCCTTGCCGGCCATAGGTGAGGCGACCCAAGCCTTCACTGAATGGCCGCGAAGGCGGCCTCGCACAGGGTTGACGAGGGTTGAGCCTCGCCGGCCATGGGTGAGGCGACCCAAGCCCTCATTGAATGGCCGTGAGGGCGTCCTCGCATTGGGTTGGCGAGAGTCGAGCCTTGCCGGCCATGGGGAGGTCCGACCTCGCCAAATCCGGCGAGGTCGTGCCTCACCTAGCTGCGGGTGAGGCTCGAGCCCTCGTCTGCCCTAGCCTCCAACCAATTGTTGGACCGGCGACCTGCTGAAGGAAGAAGAAAGGGAAGGAAAAAAAATGAAAAAAAATTAAAATAAAAAATTTGAAAAATATTAAAATATTATTAAAAGTTATTCATGTCAGTGCAAGCGATACCACATAGGAGCGTTGGCGATGCCACGTAAGAGTGCTGGTAATGCCGCATAGGCCAGCCGGCGTCTACATCAGAAATATATGGGCAAAATTAGCTGAAATGACTGAATTGACACAATATTAAAAAGTTTAAAACTGAATTGGTACCAATGCAATAAGTTTATTACTTTTTTTGACACTTTTTCCCTTGCTAATCCGATGTGTCATGTCGACGAGAGATCGTCCTTGACACGGCTCAAGAGGAGTCTTGGAATCAATCGAGCAGGTTCTCATTGCGTTTATCCGAAACTTGAATCACAGTCAAGTCACTTGGTATAAATAGAATTTGTTGCTCATGGGAGGGTGAGGAGTGGGACAAATTTAGCGGTCACGTTGTCGGCCTTGACTTCGGTAGGAGTTGTCCCTTTGGTACTATACAACACCAGCATTTTTTTAATCTAATGTGTTGTGATATGACACGGAAACTAGCGGATATAGCAATTCAAAATTAACACGAGAATAAAAGAAATTATCCTATTCAGCGATGCGTGATTCCGGCGCCCCTAATGTCACCGGAAAGAAAAGGGTCCACACCAGACCTTATTGGGCCTTAGGCTTTCGGCCCCCGACGCGAGTCCAAAAACAGCTGAAAGAATCGGGTCAGGCCCAAAACCCGTTTTCTTTTTCGGATCCAATATGTGAGCCCTAGGGTTTTACCTACGAAGCGCTGTAAAACCTTCTCTCCGTCGGAACCATCGCACCGCCCGGTTCTCAAGCTCGGAAGCAGGTACCGTTCGAGCTCGATCCTTTAAAAATTATCGGTGCTGATCATCGCATGATTGATCTTCAGTCTCTCGGGTCGCTCCTTCTTCGGTTTTGATTCGCGTCGGAGTCGCTTCGGTCCATTTCGGGTTCGAATCTGTTTGCTTTTTGCTCCATTTCGAATCCGCTTGTTCGTTTGAAAGTTTCGGCATTATCCGCGGTCGTCGTCGTTCGCGCTTGGCTGAGTTCGTGAGCTCGATCTGTTGTGAGATGCGAGGGAGGTGTTCTTTTCATGAATGGCGGGTGTTTGTTTTCTTGCCGAATGTATTATTGTGTTGGAAATGCCGTGTTTTGTTCTCGCTCGACCTCGTCTGTTGAAATTGTTTTTTTTTTGGTAAGGAACCTGTTGAAATTGTTGTTTATGCGGATTGATGAAAGTTCCGTGGCGATGCGTTGTTGGAAGTAACTGTTTACTTTTTTTTTGGGCTGTGGAGATTGAAATCAAGTTTTGATTTTTATCTGATTGTACTGCTTACTTGTCGGAATTATTCGCGATGTACCATTTTGTTGGTCTAGTGTGCAGTGGGTGTGGGAAGGTTTGAGAATGTCGATGCCCTTTGAATGGGGATTGTAGTTTTAAATCCAGACATGTTTCTTGTAGTTTTAAATGAGATTTGCTCAGATTTCTGCTGTCTAGGAATGTCCCGATTTGAGCTCAAACATGTTTCAGCTTATTTAAGCTGTTAGTCGACAAAACTTAAAACTCACTATTGTTTGGTTTACTCCCTTACTGTGTCATTCTTATTCTGAATTGAAATTATTGTGTCGGCAATGTGGAAGATACTGTGCTTATGATATTTAGTTTTCTGAATTTCTATATGGGCTCTGAAAGCCAGTTTTAACATTGTGCAGAGTGCAAAAACAAACTTGCTGTACTTTTCGTTAATGTTTTGAATCATTTAACTTTTGCTGATAACATAAATGTACATCTCAGAGCCATCTAAACTTTAAAAGCTTCGTCTTTTTACCCTTTTTAGATAAGTCATAGTTAAACATAACAATGTCGTGCCCAATGGGCACTTCAGAAAGCACTGGCAAAATTACGTCAAGACCTGGTTTAACCAGCCTGCAATAAAAGCTTGAAGACGCTTTAAGTAATTGAATTGCTCGCTTTATATCGAAGTGCTGCCATTCTTATTCTCGGAGCATTCTGATGTTCTTTATTTTGTGCCCAGCTTGGCAAAAGAAGGCTGTGAAGATTTTCCCGAGGCCAACAGTGGGTCCACTCCGACCAGCTGTTCGTGGTCAAACCCTGAAGTATAATATGAAGGTCAAACCCTGAAGTATAAGGGAAATCTTAGTCTCTTGAACTAGTTATATGCCTGGAAGTGCTATTTCTCAGGATCGATTCCCTCTTCATTGGGGAATCTTTCTCATGTCACTGCACTACTCCTCAACGGAAATAACTTGCAAGATCAAAATTCTATTTCCTTTGTTGATCTTACCCAGCTATCGGTGCTAACGCTCTCTTCCAATAACTTGAGTGGTGATACTTTGGAGTGGATGGTCAACTTGACAAAACATACTGACTTGGACGTTTCAGGTAATAGTTTCTTCCTCTCTGCCGGTTCGGTCGGATCTCCTTCCTTCTCTCTCTGCAGCTCCATGGAACCACCGATCTATCGAGCTCCACGGCCGCTCTCTCCCTACCCAACCACTGCCAAAACCCCTGTTGCGACGACCACCAGCAAAACCAGAGACCGGGACTTCATCCTCCACTTCGAGGCCTACCTCTCCAATCCTCTCCTCCTCCCTCCTGCCTGAAACCCTACCCCTGCATCGACGGCCGCCACTCGGGGGTTCTGTCGAAGATCAGCGCGTGGGCAAAATTCGTCAGGTACATTGGGAGCGAGAATCTGAAAATTAGGGATTTGAGGAGGCTGCGGGAGGACGAAGCATGCATCGAGTCGAGCATCGAGATCACGACGTCAAGGGGGATTAATTGTGAGGAGAAAGAGTTGAAGTTGAGGAAGTTTTTTTTTCTTCTTTTTGGTCGGAAAGCTGAGGAAGTTGAGGGAGAAGAATTCGTGGTTCAGAACCTGTCCGAAGTTGCTGAGCCGGAGGGCCTTTTGGCTCATGCCTGTCGCTGGACTCGAAGCTCTTGAGGCGGCGATGGTGGTTTTGCTCGTGGCCATCCTGGGGGGTTTTCGGTGGTGGTCAGGGAGGGAGTGAGCAGTGGTGGAGCCTGAGTGTCGGTGGTTCCATGGATATGCCGAGAGAGAGAAGGAAAGAGATCCAAGGGGATAGAGAGACTTCCCAACTTTTTTTTATGGTGGGCCCCACAGTGCCGCTTATCATCACAATTGCGCCTATTATATACAGGCGACTAGATTTTTTAGGCAAAGAGAATGAGGAAACTGAATTTAATGGTGTAACTGACGCTCCTCTTGTCTTGTGTCTTTTTCTTTTCCCTTATGTTTGGTAGATAATCGGTTAAGCGGGGGATTGCCATCTTCATTTGAGAACAAGAAGCAGTTGAATTGGCTCGGCCTCTCTTGCAACGACTTGCGCGGTGATATTTCGGGCACATTGTGGAATCTAAAGGATTTTGTATGGCTTTACCTGGAGTCATTTTATCTCAATGGCGTTCTTAATGTAAATTGTCTATTCAAACACAAGAACTTGAGATATTTATATTTGTCCTACAACAATATATCGTTCATCAAGTCATTCATCAATGCCACTCCATCGAAGCTTTACTTCTTGTAATTGGATTCGTGCAACTTGACCGAGTTCCCACGGTTTATAGGCTACTTAAGTGAATTGGTGTGGTTAGACCTACAACACAATAGAATCCGAGGGATCATTCCTAGATGGATGTGGAACAATAGCAAAGAATCTCTCAAGTATATAGATCTTTCTCACAATCTTCTAATCGGTTTCGAAAACAACCAGACCGATCATCTTTTGTCGAACTCGATGTATCTTGACGTTAGTTATAACTTGCTAGAAACAACACTCCTTGTCCCACCACCCTCGATCATGCTATACCACATCTCAAACAATTTCCTGTTTAGGGAAGTTCCAACATCCATTTGTGAAGTGAGCTCTCTTTGCTATGCCCGATTTGTCCGACAATGCTCTAAATGGCACGCTTCCTCCTTGTTTGGGTAGTATTGGTCCTTTGATTATATTGAATCTCGTGAGAAATAAATTCAAGGGCATGATTCCTCGCATTTACCCATATGGTTGTTCATTGAGGATGATCGACCTAAGAGAAAACCGACAAAGGGGGATTTTTATGAGATCTTTAGGAAATTGTGGAATGCTAGAGTATTTGAATTTCGGTGGCAACCAAATTAATGATACATTCCCATTTTGGCTATCGGAATTGGCCCGCCTAAAAGTTATTGACTTGCTATCCAATATGTTGCATGGATCCATTAAAGATAATCTAAGCTAGCTTAACTTCACCAGTTTACACATCCTCGGACCTATCCAGCAACAACTTCAATGGTGAACTTCTTTCCAAGTTGTTAAAGAGTTGCCACACCATGAAGGTCATCGTTGGTCAAGATAAGTTGGCATATTTGTGTCTTTTTAAATGGCTTGATCTGTCTTCTGTTTCATTGAATGAAGGTATGGATTATGCAATGACATTAATGAGTAAGGGCACGGAAGGGGAATATGCGAAGTTTTTGGATGTCCTCTTGGCGATTGACTTCTCCAATAATAAGTTTGAAGGGTTCATTCCTGAACTCATTGGGGATCTAAAGTCACTTCGTATATTCAACCTTTCAGACAACTTCCTCATTGGTAGCATCCCTCCTTCCTTGGCCAACGTAGCAGTGCTTGAATCACTCGATCTATCGTGGAACAAACTTGCGGGAGAGATTCCTCAACAATTAGCCCGCATCACATTTCTTTCGTTTTTTGTTGTCTCTCACAATTGTCTATTGGGACCCACACCACGTGGAACGCAATTTGACACATTCAGGAATAGTTCATTTGCGATGAATGATGGTTTGTGTGGAAGTCCTCTGCCTAATAAATGCACAAATGGTGATAACACTCCACCACCACCATCTTTCGAAGTAGATAGTGAAGAAGAGTGTCTATTCCACTTGGATTGGAGAATCGTGTTGGTTGGCGCTGGAGTCGGGTGTTTGGTTGTTATTGTGCTGGAGAACTTGATCATTAACGAGAAGAGTAGGTGGTTCTTGCACTACTCCAAGAGAATGGCAAATGGATGGAAAATGTGGCATCCCAAACACACCAATTACTAATGCGTTCTTAATCTTTTCACTTTTAGCACAAGCGGAAGACAAAATGCAATCAAATTAAACATTTCTCGATCAGCGGACATATCCACAACAAAATACCACATCTTCATTTCCTACTTTTTATTTATACAAAAGGTGATTTGGATGACACCCTCGTCAAGCATGATAGAAAAATTTCATCTGGGAGGTCAAAATGGGGTCCTACTCCCCTAATGCAGCTACATCCACAACTCCACTTCTCTACTTGTCGCCACCACCTCCATCACTACTGACACTATCAGGATAAGGGGTCGGTGACATGTTTGAAGATCTGTAAAAATGTTTCAACGATAAATAGTGAGCGAAAACTCAGTCAAGTAAACTCTATTACGCCATACTAAACAGATAACGACATGCATATCAATAGAGTCAAATAGATAGGCAAATAAACTGATTCACATCCAGCTATAGCATACATAATTTCCTTTTTCATTCTCACACAGCCGCCAATATCAAGCAAAAGAACGTTGATTCAAGAATAGCCACTCACCTGAGCACACATTACATACGTTATGTGATCACAAGCCGTTTTAATTCGCATTTATTTAGTAACTCAAGCTACAACTTCCTCCGGGGAACCCAGTTACCCCCCGGGCAACTCGCATCCATTACGGTATCACAAGGACATTTGGGGAACCGTGTTACATCCCCAGGCAACCGAAGGAACCCAGTTACCCCCTCAGGCATCTCGCACCTACCACGGCATCGCGAGGACATCTGGGGAACCGTGTTATACCCCCAGGCATTCAAGGGAACCCAGTTACCCCCTCAGGCATCCCAACTCCGAGGCATCAACATCATGGGGACAAAGGAACAACCACACTTGCAATTTCACACCCTTCGGCATATAAAGTGCAGAAATTTAGAAATGTAATTTACAATATCTAACACAAAGGAAGCCTCTCATCAGAAGGTCCACGGCATATACATTACATTTCCTGAAGACACCCAATCGAAATTATGGTGTCTCAAATAAGAATCAATGAAACCTGGAATTTTGGTAATACTGGACAGTTTTGTAGACCCTGGGAAATCAATCTCAAAGACATGGCAAATGTGTTCCAAAAATTCCGAAATTCTGCTATGATATTATCAAGACCTTAACATATATTTCTCATGAAGAACACAAACCCAAAATCCTCCTGGAAAGGGCACTTTTGAGGGCACGAAAACAGACTACCACAGGTTCGCTGAAACAATAAAATGGAATCCAAAAGTGTTCTCATTTCACAGACCAAACAATCTTCAAACACTTCGAAATTTTTATATGTTATAAACAAGAGAATTATGAACAAATTTTGTGAAGAAACTGTGGCCAAATTCGACGTGGAAAATTTTATAAAAAAATTGAGAAGGTCCAGAGGTCACGGTCTCCACCTTAAACACAGTTCTGATCCGGTAAAAGATTGGCCCTTCGAAATATCCATTTGTACTCAAAAAAATCTAAAATTTAAGTATGCTGTAAACCAAGATCTTCTAAACAACTTTAAAGAGAACGTTTAGCCAAATTCGGTCCACAACCGAAGCTGTAAAAATAGAAAACAGTGGATGTCCAGAGAAGTCGGTTTCTGAAACCCGAAACAAACATCAAGAAATAGGTTCCCATTGAAGATCCACTACCTTCTAGCCACGAATTCACCATTTTAGGAACTCAAATCAACATGCATGGCTTGTTCCATATTAACCTAGCACCCTAGACCCACCAAGGTTCGTTCTAATGTATCAACCCTTCAAGGACAGCCGCTGCAACCACTCGGACTCACCTAACCCCAACTCAGATCAGTTCAAAAGCTTATCCAAGACCCAACCGTCATGCAACCATTACCGAGGCTAGTATAAGGTGATAGAGAATACTTGCTGGCGAGAGCGGTGGCTGCGGCTATCGCTGCTGGTCCGAAGCAGAGACGAAACGGCCGGCTGTCGCTGCTGGTCATGGACAGAGCGGAGGGCGGCAGCTACTGGTCAGCGGAGGGGCTGTCTTCCGGGCAGTCAGAGAGAGAGAGACGAGAGAGAGTTGAGCTGAGGCGAGAGAGTGAGTTCGCAGAGAAATGAGAGGGAGTGAGCTAAGGCGAGAGAGAGCAGAAGGAAATGCACTTCTCATATGGCCCTTTAGTTCCCCTTGCATGCATGGGCATGTATGGTGACACTTGGCACCTTTCTCTTGCCAATTGTAGAGGGAAAAGAGAGTCTAGTGCCCCCCCTACAGTATTCTTGCATGCATGGCTTGCATGTAGGAGAAAAGACAAGACATAACAAGACAAAAGGGAAGAAATGAAGAGGTTTGGGGGTTGCTGATGCGTGGGGTTTCTGGCGGGAAAAAGGGAAAGGAAAAAGAAAAGGGAAAAGAGAAAAAGAGGAAAAGAAGGGGCTGTCCCTGAGCAAGGGGAAAAATGGGGAAAATAACGGCGACGGGTTTGACACGGAGTCGGGTCGCGTGGATGACGCGACGTCGGGTTAGTTGGCTCGATGGTAATTGATCCCAAGAATCCAGCTCGCGATTCCAAAAAAAAAACGATAATCGAAATGCTAACTTCCAATTTCATTTTCTTAATCTCCGTTGACGAGCACCCTAATCCATTAGGGTAATTTAATCTTTGGCCATGAACTTTCAGGATGCCACAGAAAAGGTGAGGAAAGCTTTGGCAGACAAGAAAATATGCAACTAGATACTTGATGCTCTGTGTTTAAGTAGCTTGTTGAGAACAATTACACATGCATGTCTGGAGATTCTAATCTATGTTTGTTTGCATAGTTCAGTATAATATTATGAAGATGTTGTTTTCCTGGTCATGAAACTTACAGTTCTTTAGGTTCTTGGAGGAATGTCTGTCCATAGATACATCAGCAATGTAAGAATGTCTTGTTGTAATATTACTAGCCAAATGACTCAAGAATATAGAGAATCTAATCTAGGACTTGGTTTATCTATCTTGAATAAGAGCATTTTTTTGAAGCCTGTAAATACTGCCATTTAGAGACGTAATTAAGATAAGTTGATGCTAATGAAAAGCCAATTAATATACATAGTGGACGACGATGTAAAATGTTTCGTTGTCCATGGAAACCAAGGAGACCGGTGTGAAAATTGTCATGATACTTAAGTAGAAAGGGCTTTCATTTGCTTCAATAATTTATCATTTTAGCGGTTGTTCACGGGCTCAAACTGAAGATTTGTTCTCCACAATTTGAATGTACATTCAGATGAAATTTCATAATAGAAGATTACCGATTTGTGTCATGATAGGATATTCAGTTATTTATGTCATTTTGTGGACGTGGTTGATTACAAAGTGTTTATCATTAAAAATGACTGAAAATGTGTCATCCCGTGTCAGTTCAAGCTAAGTCATATTGAGTTCATGTTTTTCTTGGTAAATTCGTGTCGTGTTCGAGTTACGTTGATATCTAGGAATTGCCACTTGCCATGCTTTTCGAGGTATTAGCTTGCAATCAAAGTGAGTTACCAAGAGCTTTTGAAACTAAAATTTTAATCTAATATAAAAATGTCGGCTTAAAGAGCATACATTTGAATGAGTGATTTAGTTGTACGAGTATAAATGTAAACATGAAATCTAACCAAATAACGATTTAAACAAAACTTTCTTATAATTTGTGCCAATTCTTTTAATGACTGACGAAAAATATGGAGACAGTGGAGACATAAAGGGTACGAAAGTGCATACCAATGAATTCAGAAAAGACCTTATTGTTTACTTTTTTTGAGTTTAACTGTTATTTAATACTAAACAGTCTGACCACCCGCCTGGGTGGCGCTGTTAGAAAGGGCACTCTTCCTCTCGCAAAAGGTTGAGTGTTCGAATTCCGGGTGCCGCAGGGTGACTTAACCGGTGCACGTGTGTGGTGGCTAGCACGTGTCGCCTCCAGAGTTTACCTCCCGACTATCGACCGTGCGGAGGTTCCTTGGGTTATCAAAATAATAATAATAATAATAATAATAATAATACTAAACAGTCTGAATATTTAAAAACCTGCACATATGAACTTTTCAATTTACTAAAGCAAAGAAAAGTTATTGTAATAGAACTTTGTGACTTTGAAATTCATTTTTGTCAAATCATCTTCATAAGAATAATGCGAAAAAAATCCATATGACTCAACACGTCACGGCAATATTGAATAATCTATTACACGCATGAAATGGAAAATTCAAATGCGACACGCTGAGTTGGTGTTATAAAAGGTTTGATGATTTCATGAAAAAAAATATTCTGCCATTTCATGTTGTTTTGCAATATAGAGTAGAATAAAAATTTGCTCTTTTCTGCTGCTAATTTGCTTTCGAGTTTGATAAATGCATTAATTATGAAGTACATGTGATCCTCCATGACCTATCGATTCATAAAGAGAATGTCACGGACTTCTCGATGCTTAGTGAAGGGCAGGTCATAGAACAGAAATTAATGAAAATTGTAAAGTAATGGGCTACTCCATCCACGCAAAACTTTGGCCGGGAAGAGTCAGCTCCATGTTGAACTAGGGAAAAAAGAAGGAAAGGATAAAAGGGTTGATTTGAAAAACTTGCCTGGAATGTCAAGGTGAGCGGTGTGAACTTCCGTCCACTATCTTTTAAAGGGAAAATTTGACTCTTAATTTATGCGCTTTTTTCGGTTAAGGTCTTCAACTTTCAATGGAGTCTAGCCCCTAGCACCAATTTTAATTAATTTGAACCGATGTATCAATTGGACCGTTTCAGCGTATGAAGTGGGAAAGAAAAACTTGCTCCTGTGGACTAGTGCAAAAAAGCGTTTCCTCAAGAGAATATCTAGGTTGATTTTAATTATTTAGTCCACATGAAACTTATGTAAAGTGTGACATTCCCAATTTCGACCCATTTTTAGGATTTATAAAACGCGTAATTTGTCAGTGTGCTTATAGTAAAATCTCGTCCGGGACCTGATTACTCCCGGTTATCATTTTAAATTAGAGATTTCGCTAGAATCACACTCGATCGAATTTGACCGTTATTTAGACCCCAAACTTGGCAGTCGATTTTCGGGAGTTTCGGGACAAAATAAATTGGACGGTGTCAATATTATTGTGGCCAGCGTCGAGATTTCCAGGAATAGTGGAAAAGTGGAATTTTGGATCGGGTGCGAATTTGGACTAGTAGACCTCCCTCGGATTAGTTTGCTTTAATTTTCGTGGCCATTATCTCTTATTGTATTCTAGGAATTATTTGGACTATAGGATCGTTTTCGGATTTGAATTCCGAACGTTGGATCGCGCTCGAGTGCATGGACTCTCTCTCTCTCCTTCCCTCTGCCGTGCGCGCGCCTTCCCCGTGCAGCAGTCCCGTCCGTGCACGTTTCCCCCCTCCTGACCCCATGCAGACCGTCCCTCTATCTCTCTCTCCCTCTCTCTCTCTCTCTCTCTCTCTCTCTTTTCCCTCTCTCTTCCCCCCCTCGGCGTGCACGTCGCGCCCATGCACGCATGCTCCCCCCCTTCTGACATGCAATTTTCTCTCTCTTCTTCTCTTCTCTTCCCTCTTCTCTCTCCTCCTTTCTATCCTTCCTCTCTCTCTCTTTTCTTCATCTTCGCGGGTCCACTCTGCCGGCCGCGACTGCTCCGACCTTCTGCATGTAGCTCACCGGGACCAGCCCAGCAGCTGTCCGCCCCGCGCCGCCATCGCCCGACTGAGCCGCGCCGCCGCTCGTCACCCGTGACCGCCGCTCGCCGGCCTTGCTCGCCTGTTGCTAGCCCTGCCCGAGCTACACGCGAGCAGCAGCTAGCCGCTGCGTCCGCCGTGGCCCAACGTTGGCCAGCCGTCTGCCGGCCTGTCCTCCGTCGCCCGGCCACTCGCGGCGCCGTCGTGCCACCTCCGACCGCCGCATGACCTCCCCCATCCCCTGTTCTTCTCCTCCCCGGCACCTTCCCCTACTTCGGCTCCCTAACTTCGCCGCCGCCGTGTGCCGCCGTTCCGGCCGCCGCCGCTCCGCCTCCGCCACCCGACCTCTCCCCTCAGCCATCTCCACCGCCCTGCCGCCCCCTCTTGGCCGCCACCACCCCCCTTCCCCCGTTTTTCTTCCTTCCCGACGCCTCCCCTATTTCTCTCTTCCCCGGGTGTTGCCTCGCCCAGCCACCGCGCGCCGCCGTCCAGCCGCCGCCGTCGTTGCTTCGTCCGCCACCACCCAGCCCCAGCGACCTTGCCCAACCCCATGCAGCCGCCGTGCTCGCCGGGTCAGCCCAGCCAACGTTATCGCCGTCGTCGCTCGAGAGTCCCGGGCCGTGGCCGAGCTCACCCAGCCGCCGACCAGCTGCTGCTCGCCGCCGCCGCCGGTCGCCGTCCGGGCCGGCTAGCCAGCCCCGGCCAGCCAGCCCAGGCCGTGGCCGGCCCGTGCCCACGCGGCCAGGCCGCGCGCCCGCTCGCCCGGCCGTGGCCGTGCCCGTAACCGAGCATTTCGGGCCATAACCGAGCAGCCCAGGCCAGCCTAGGCCGTGGCCATGCTCGTCCGGCACCGTGCCCGTCGCCCGGGCGCGTCGCCCGTCCAACCGGCCCGTCGCCCGGTGCATCGCCCGTCCAACTAGGCGCGTCGCCCATCCGCGCCCGCGCCCGTGCCCAGCCGTGACCGAGAATTTTGCCCGTTGGCCCGCGCCCGCGCCTAGTTCGGCACTGTTCACCCGGGCCATTTTAGGCCCGAGTCGACTTTTCCCGGGCCAAAACTTTGTAAGTGACTTCCTAAACCCTACTTAGTACTTTGGGTATTATTAGACTTGTCTAGAGTTTGATTAGTATCGGTTTAGGGATTAAACGTAGATTCGGGTTAATATTCGTATGTGTGCGATTGTTATATTAAATTGCGATATTTATGGGGCTTAATTTAGTAGCTAATTAAGGGGGCTAAATGACCGAATTGTCGTGGGTTAGAACGGCTAGGGCGTGTTTTAATTTAATTATACTACGTTATAGTTACGTTATTTGAATTGGGATAGATAATATGTTTGAATTGGATGATGGTATGTGGCCAACTTAGATGGTTTTGAGTGCATAGTAGTGGCTATATTGGTGGATCAGTGATTGGCTTGTTGTGGCATTCGTGGGTGAATTTGATGTTCGTATGCGGCGGATTAATTGTCGAGTCGTGGGTTGGTGTGGCTTGTCGTGAATTGGATTGAATTGTGATCATGGATTGCTAGGTGTAACTGGCGTGAAATTGACTGAATTGAATGGCGTGTGCTTGCCTGTCGATTTGAAGCCCGGATCGATCGGAGGGCTACGGACTTGGGACGTGTTGACGGCGGTCCGTGTGAAGGCATGACTGGCCGAGGTGCCAAATGGATGCGGGCTTGAGACGTGCTGACGGTGGCCCGTTAAAGGTGTGATAGACCGGAACGTGTTTACGTCGGTCATTGGAACGATTGATTGTGTGGCTTGGGACGTGTTGACGGCGGCCACTGGTACGAAATGATTGTGTGGCTTGGGACGTGTTGACGGCGGCCATTGGTTTGATTGATTGTGGGGCTTGTGAGCCCGTGAGAGGAAAGTTGGTTGGACGCGTGCATGCGACTTGAGTGTGATTGAAATGGCTGGTTGAGTGTGACTGGATTGACTGGTTGAGCGTGCGATTGGATTGGCTGGTCGAGTGTGACTGGATTGATTGGTTGAGCGTGTGATTGGATTGGTTGGTTGAGCGTGTGATTGGATTGGCTGGTTCAGCGTGTGCTTGAAGTGACTGGTTGAATGTGTGGTCTAATTAGTAAGGTGAATTGCATGCAAGTGTGGGTGGCGTTTGAGCAATTGCGATGTGCTATTTAGCTATTATTATTGCATTACCGTGTTACGACTAACGTGCAGTGTTTACATGGACTTGATAGCGAGGTGAGTACAATAATGTGAATCTTTTTATATCTTATGGGGTAGATTGCATGTAAGACTTGTCTGGGTACGCATTGGCCTACGTGGGGTATAGGGGGTTGCTTATTGAGACTCGTTCTCACGGTTATTATATAACCATTTCAGATCCTCAACCATGAGTGACTGGAGACGCTTCAAGGGTACCTCGGAGATCGAAGACGGGTTAAGACTCGGTATTTTGCGTTTTCCCCTTTTGTAGAGAAGTTAAGTTTGTGAGCAGTGGTCCCTTTTGAGGAATGTGGTCCCGTTGTTGTGGCCTAGCTTAGGGAATTGTCTTTTGTGGACGTCGAGTGTATTTGTCAAATGTAAGAATTTCAGTTATTTGTTTATTGCCATTGCTACCCCTTGTTATTATTAATTGTCCGGGTTGTTTCTATTTGTTTCCGCATGTGCTTAATCTCTGGTGTTTGGGTTGGGTCGGCGACATGCCTGGGACGTCGCATTCAATGATCGACCATTGAGGGGTGTCGCGAGCTCGTTAGGGTTCGGGGCGTGACATAAAGTGCCAAAATGCGAGTCCTTATTTTCCACCTTCTAAGGACACAAAGGTCCATGGAACCAATTAAAGGAACTAAAAGAAAGCTTTGTCGAAGAAGCTTATATAAAGTGCCAAAATGCGCGTCCTTATTTTTGGTCCACTATCTCTTAAAAGGTAAAATTCTTTAATGTATGCATTTTTTCAAGCAAGTCCTTTGTTGCCAAAGCGCACATCCTAACAATATATCTAGTTTGAGTGTAGTTATTGAGTCTACATGAAGTTTATATACAGCGCCAAAAATATGCACCCTTGCCACTATGGTGCCGACTTAGATGACGAGAGAGTTTTTTCATCTCGTTATGGTTTTGGGTTCAAATTCTTAGGGAGTACTCCAAAGGTAAAATTATAAATATACCAGGCCGATATGGGAAAGTACGTTCAACCGCTCAGGGAGATGGAATAGTTAAGTTACGCGAAAGCTAGCTCAAGTACTACCTAATTGGTCATGTACCAAAAAAACAAAAATGTGCCCCTTATTTTCCCCCTTGTTTAAAAGACACAAGGGAACTAAGTAAAAGAAATGAAAAGAATATTTTATCTAGGAAGCTTTTGTCCCAACCTGTTGTACAGAGAAGAAAAAGAAAGGAAAAAGAAATTGATCAAAATACTTGACTGGAATTCTAAATAGCAGTGCTCTTTTTGTCCATCATTTGTTAAGGGTAAATCAACTTTTCATCCTTTTAACTTATGTATTTTTTTTCAATCACGTCCATGAACTTTTAATTAATCGAATCAACTCTTTGAACTTTTATAATTTTTCTAATCAAGTCAAGTGTCCAACACCAATTCTGATAAATTAGAACTTACGTGGTTGTCGGACCATGTCAAAGTTCGAGTAGATAAGTCTATGCCAAAATGCACGTCCTTATAGAATATTTAGTTTGAGTGTAATTATTCAACCCACGAGAAATTACATAAAATATCAAAATGCGTTTCTTCCACCTTGTTCGAAAGACACAAAGGAACCAATTTAAAAAATCAAAAGAAAGTTTTGTCCAGGAAGCTTCGTCTTTTACCGTCGTCCAAGATGTGAAAAGAGAAGGACAAAAAAAAAATAATTTGATTAGAAAACTTGCTTGGAGTTCCAAAATGAGCAGTGCAGTGCCGTTTTGGTCCACCATATGCTAACGGTAAAGTTTTACTTTTCCTCTCTTAATTCACACTTTTTCTTTCAATCAAGTTCTTGAACTTTTAATTTAATTAATCAATTCCTTAAAAATCCTTTATTTTTAAGTCCGACCTTTGGCACCACTTCTGATAAATTCCATCTAACATGACTATCAAATCATGCTGAAGTATGACGTTAAAAAGAACTAGCCTAGACAAACAAGGCACCATGGAAAATGACGTAAATGTTTTCCTTTACGGACATGCTACCGTTAAGATTTTGCCTCCACGGGAGAGACCAAGGGTCAACAAAGTGACAATTAAGATCAAGTAAACGATGTATGTCTTGCCATGCTATAGTATTAGGTGATGGGTTTATCAAGAGGATTCCGAAGTCTGCCATGGGATGTTACTCTTGGACTAATCACAAAATACTCGACATATTGCCTCTCACTGCCTTCCTTTTTTGAATAATCTTAATATTTATAAGCAAATTGAGGTAATTTTTTTGGCAAAAAGGGAAAGAAATGGTCGCATATCCACGAGGTGGAAATTTCAGGTCGAATTCTCATGCCGTGATGGATGGGTTCATGTGCAATCATGACTACGTGTTTTAACGCGGCATCTCGTTTCTTTTTCCACAGATAGGCCAAAATTGAGAGATCCGCAAAAAAAAGCTAATGTTTTAACATATGATTGTACTTCAAACCAAAAAAAAAATGATTGTACTAATCATGCATTATCTATAAAGTTATTGAATACATCATGTATCTAATCTTTGTTTTATTTTCTATTTAGTCGGTACACTTGTAATTGCTACATAGAACCACCAAGGTGGCGGTTTAGATGGCCAGAAGTTTTCTTCTCTCCTTGTAGTATTGGGTTCAAGCCTTATTGGAAGCACTCTAGAAGTAAAATCCTGATTGGATCAGGTCGATATGAGGGAGTGCGCCATTAAGATTGCCTTGGAAAATGAACTCATCAAGGTGTGCGAAAGCTAATTTAGATATCACTTCACCGCTAAATTACGAAAACAAAGAAAATGTTACATAGAAGTTGATTGTTGTGGGGTTGATTGGTTGAACTCAAAGGTCAAGTTGCAAAGCCGAAACCTAGATTTGGAAGCGAGGTACAAAAAAATTACTATGCCCCGACTTTTGTTTTTAAACCTTAGATATGCATGAACAACTGGGGTCCTTGTGCCAGACTACGTTGAGAAGACATGCGTGACGTGCAAGTTGAAGTGGCCATCTCATATTCTCCCCTCAATTAGTGGAAGACTTGGAAGACAACTTTCGAGTCAAGGGTCTGGTTGACGTCTTATGCCAAAGGCGGACTCAATGATGAAATGCAACGTCGACTTCACTTACACAACGTACATTTTGAATTTTTGATCAATAAGGTGTAGCAAGTGCCTCAAATTTTCCTCTTTAAAGCAAAAGAGATCCATGGTCCGAATCTTGACCCTTAAGATAAAGTGAGAGAAAAGTAACTTGCATGAAATTTCACTGGTCCTTGTCTTGTTACTTCTTTTGAAAAACGCAGCAGGCAAGAAATGCACCGGCTAAGTCATCCCATTAACTTCAACCAAAAAACAGAAAAAGTCATCCCTTGAACATAAATTAACTCCAATATTATCATTAAAAATGACTGAAAATGTGTCATTCCGTGTCAGTTCAAGCTAAGTCATATTGAGTTCGTGTTTTTCTCGATAAATTCGTGTCGCGTTCGAGTTACGTTGATATCTAGGAATCGCCACTTCCTATGCTCTTCCAGGCATTAGCTTGCAATCAAAGTGAGTTACCAAGAGCTTTTAAAACTAAAATTTTAATCTAATATAAAAATGTTCGCTTAAAGAGCATACATTTAAATGAGTGATTTAGTTGTATTAGTATAATGTAAACGTGAAATCTAACCAAATAACGATTTAGACAAAACTTTCTTATAATTCGTGCCAATTCTTTTAATGAGAATGACGAAAAATATGGAGAAAGTGGAGACATAAAGGGTACGAAAGTGCGTACCAATGAATTCAGAAAAGACCTTATTGTTTACTTTTTTTTTTAGTTTAACAGTTATTTAATACTTCTGGAAAAAAAAACAGTTATTTAATACTCAACAGTCTGAATATTTAAAAACCTACACATATGAACTTTTCAATTTACTAAATCAATGAAAAGTTATTGTAATAGAACTTTGTGACTTTGAATTTCATTTTTGTCAAATCATCTTCTTAAGAATAATGCGAAAAAAAAATCCATATGACTCAACACGTCACGGTGATATGAATAATCTATTACATGCATGAAATGGAAAATTCAAATGCAACACGCTGAGTCGTTGTTATAAAAGGTTTGATGATTTCATGAAAAATAATATTCTGCCATTTCATGTTGTTTTTCAATATAGGGTAGAATAAAAATTTGCTCTTTTCTGCTGCTAATTTGCTCATAAAGAGAATGTCACGGACTTCTCGATGCTTAGTGAAGGGCAGGTCATAGAACAGAAATTAACAAATATTGTAAGGTAATGGGCTACTCCATCGACGCAAAACTTTGGCCGGGAAGAGTCGGCTCCATGTTGAACTAGGGAAAAAAAGAAGGAAAGGATAAAAGGGTTGATTTGAAAAACTTGCCTGGAATTTCAAGAAGAGCGGTGTGAACTTCCGTCCACTATCTTTTAAAGGGAAAATTTGACTCTTAATTTATGCGCTTTTTTTGGTTAAGGTCTTCAACTTTCAATTGAGTCTAGCCCCTAGCACCAATTTTAATTAATTTGAACCGATGTATCAATTGGACCGTTTCAGCGTATGAAGTGGGAAAGAAAAACTTGCTCCTGTGGACTAGTGCAAAAAAGCGTTTCCTCAAGAGAATATGTAGGTTGATTTTAATTATTCAGTCCACATGAAACTTATGTAAAGTGCCAAAATGCGAGTCCTTATTTTCCACCTTCTAAGGACACAAAGGTCCATGGAACCAATTAAAGGAGCTAAAAGAAAGCTTTGTCTAAGAAGCTTATATAAAGTGCCAAAATGCGCGTCCTTATTTTTGGTCCACTATCTCTTAAAAGGTAAAATTCTTTAATGCATGCATTTTTTCAAGCAAATCCTTTGTTGCCGAAGCGCACATCCTAACAATATATTCAGATTGAGTGTAGTTATCGAGTCTACATGAAGTTCATATACAACGCCAAAAATACGCACCCTTGCCACTAAGATACCGACTTAGATGACAAGAGAGTTTTCTCATCTCGTTATGATTTTGGGTTCAAATCTTTAGAGAGTACTCCAAGGGTAAAATTATTATGAGAAATGTGTTCATGAAACTGCTCGGGGAGATGGAATAGTTGAGGTACGTGAAAACTAGCTCAAGTACTACCTAATTGGCCATGTCCCAAAAAAATGAAAATGCGCCCCTCATTTTCCACCTTGTTTAAAAGACACAAGGGAACTAAGTAAAAGAAACGAAAAGAATATTTTATCTAGGAAGCCTTTGTCCCAACCTATTGTACAGAGAAGAAAAAGAAAAGGAAAAAGAAATTGATCAAATACTTGACTGGAATTCTAAATAGCAATGCTCTTTTGTCCATCATTTGTTAAGGGTAATTCGACTTTTCGTCCTTTAACTTATGTATTTTTTTTTCAATCAAGTCCATGGACTTCTAATAAATCTAATCAAGTCTTTGAACTTGTATAATTTTTCTAACCAAGTAAGGTGTCCAACACTAATTCTGATAAATTAGAACTTATGTGGGAGTCAGACCATGTCAAAGTTCGAGCAAATAAGTCCATGCCAAAATGCGCGTCCTTATACAATATTTAGTTTGAGTGTAATTATTCGACCTACGAGAAACTACATAAAATATCAAAATGCGTTTCTTCCACCTTGTTGAAAAGACACAAAGGAACCAATTTAAAAAATCAAAAGAAAGTTTTGTCCAGGAAGCTTCGTCTTCTACCATCGTACAAGACGTGCAAATAGAAGGACAAAAAAAAAGATTAGAAAACTTGCTTGGAGTTCCAAAATGAGCAGTGCAGTGCCGTTTTGGTCCACCATATGCTAACGGTAAAGTTTTACTTTTCCTCTCTTAATTCACACTTTTTCTTTCATTCAAGTTATCGAACTTTTAATTTAATTAATCAATTCCTTAAAAATGCTTTATTTTTAAGTCCGACCCTTTGGCACCGATTCTGATAAAGCTCGATCTAACATGGCTATCAAACCATGCTGGAGTATGACGTGAAAAAGAACTAGCCTCGACAAACACGGCACCATGGAAAATGACGTAAATGTTTTCCTTTACGGACATGCTACCGTTAAGAATTTTGCCTCCACTGGAGAGACCGAGGGTCGACAAAGTGACAATTAAGATCAAGTAAATGATGTATGTCTTGCCATGCTATAGTATTAGGAGATGGGTTTATCAAGAGGATTCCGAAGTCTGCCATGGAATGTTTCTCTTGGACTAATCACAAAATACTCGACATATTGCCTCTCACTGCCTTCCTTTTCTGAATAATTTTAATATTTATAAGCAAATTGAGGTAATTTTTTTGGCAAAAAGGGAAAGAAATGGTCGCACATCCACGAGGTGGAAATTTCAGGTTGAATTCTCTTGCCGTGACGGATGGGTTCATGTGCAATCATGACTGCATGTTTTAACGAGGCATCTTGTTTCTTTTTCCACAAATAGGCCAAAATTAAGAGACCCGCAAAAAAAAAGCTAATGTTTTAACATATGATTGTACTTAAGACCAAAAAAAAAATGATTGTACTAATCATGCATTATCTATAAAGTTATTGAATACAACACGTATCTAATCTTTATTTTATTTTCTATTTAGTCGGTACACTTGTAATTGCTACATAGAACCACCAAGGTGGCGGTTTAGATGGCCAGAAGTTTTCTTCTCTCCTTGTAGTATTGGGTTCAAGCCTTATTGGAAGCACTCTAGAAGTAAAATCCTGATTGGATCAGGTCGATATGAGGGAGTGCGCCATTAAGATTGCCTTGGAAAATGAACTCATCGAGGCGTGCAAAAGCTAATTTAGATATCACTTCACCGCTAAATTACGAAAACAAAGAAAATGTTACATAGAAGTTGATTGTTGTGGGGTTGATTGGTTGAACTCAAAGGTCAAGTTGCAAAGCCAAAACCTAGATTGGGAAGCGAGGTACAAAAAAATTACTGTGCCCCGACTTTTGTTTTTAAACCTTAGATATGCATGAACAAATGGGGTCCCTAAATTAGTGGAAGCGAGGTACAAAAAGCTCTAATTGATGCCTCATATTCTCCCCTCAATTAGTGGAAGACTTGGAAGATGACTTTCGAGTCAAGGGTTTGGTTGACGTCTTATGCCAAAGACGGACTCAATGATGAAATGCAACGTCGACTTCACTTACACGACATGCCTTTTGAATTTTTTATCAATAAGGTGTAGCAAGTGCCTCAAATTTTCCTCTTTAAAGCAGAAGAGACCCGTGGTCCAAATCTTGACCCTTAAGATAAAGTGAGGAAATGTAACTTTTATGAAATTTCATTGGCCCTTGTCCTGTTACTTCTTTTGAAGAAGGCCGTTTATCTTGAAAAATGTTGACTTAACAATAGAATTCTCGATCATAATAAACTCGTCCATCATCAAAGTTAAAAGACATGAACCCTAATGTCAAATCTTGATGCGACCTATTGTTAATGTGGTTAGTGATCAATCTATTCACTCTTTTTTTTTTATTAATTGATGTAATTGCCTAGTCAGCCATCACAGGATTTAACTGTAATTAACTCTATTAATCTTTTTATTCCCTTTATAGTTCGCTCATTATTTTAGATTCTTATAAAGCGATTACGCCATGAGGAGTACTATAGGACTTGGCTCCACACAGATTTTGTGCAATTAATAGTACGCATACTTTTAACTTTTCATTGTTGTCGTTGTTGGTTTCAATATGTACAACTATAAAGTTGAATAATCTCATTAATGTCTTCTTTGGGAGAGGACGTCAACATAAATTAACTCTAATCTTTTGAGAAAAATGAAGTGTTAAGACAATTTCTTTTATTACTCTCTTTAATGACAAGTATTGTAAAAAGAGTAAGAACAAAGTTGAATTCTTTTTATAAATTTGAGTCAAACAAAAAGATTTACGAAATGAAAAGATGAACAAAGATAACACTAATGCAGCATAAAAATAAAACTAACCAAACACTATTGCAAAAAAAAAGTTAATCCCAAATGAATATAGATTAAAGATAGCAAAAATGCATTAGGTTGTTGAGAAATTAAATCATGGCTCATATATATTTTGTTCACATTCATACATACGTGCATATACACATACCCTCATACATATATACACTCATCTAAAAATTGTGTTTTTCATAAAACATTACTATTCTTTCAAATAACGTGTCTTCCGATATACTTTTGATTGAAGAAACAGTGATTTGAAAATCTTTCACTTTCAAATTAAGATTTGATGTTTTTTTTATTTATATTTTCTTACAATAACAAAAATCACGAAATGTCCACATAACTTCAATTTTTCCCATTAAAAAATTTCCTCTATGGTTACTAGAAAAGAAAACACTCACCATCTGACCTTTAAATTCATTCCATTTAAGACACTTTTTCACATTTAACTTAAACTAATTTAAGGATGCCCATTCACGTTTACCTCCTTCAATATATATAACTTCTCAATTTTCATCGCCCTTTTGCATTAATAATCCATTTATTCTTCATACTAGATAACTCTCTCTGTTTCTCTCGCATTCATGTGCACATGCGCAAGTACGACTTTTTTTTTCTTCTAATTCTTTCCTTTTATCTAATGAAGGTGCAGCACTCAATTATTTCAATATCTTTATTTGATGATTCTGAGTTTCCTTATTTTTCACATAGTTCTTTTATACTATATGAATATTGAAATTCAAATAAAGAATCTTCAGTCAAAATGCATCAAGGAACTGTAATCAGACAGTAAACACACAACGTGAGGTACTTTTTAACTTATCCTTGGGTTGGGAGAGTGTGACTTGTGGAATAAAACTAAGGAATAAAGGCACAGAAAGGGAATACTCAAAGGTTCAATATGCCCTTATGGCAATTAATCTCTCCAACAAGAAGTTCGAGAAACCCATACCCGCACCAACTAGAGATTTGAAGCCACTTCATTCACATGCTTAACCTTTGAAACAAAAATCTCACCATTCCGATCGCACCTTCCTTAACTGACATGATTTTATTGGAATCTCTGGACCTTTCTTTACACATGCTCTCTGGAAAAATGTGTGGTCAAACGTGTGGTCCATGCAAAAACAATGAGGCAGGTAATAAAATAAACCTTGGAATATTTGGATGAAACCAAATCAATCTATGCCAAGGAACTCGAGGACCCTTGGGGTCGATCGGCTAATGCAAAAAAGAAACTGGGAAATCGTTTTCAAACTTCCCAACATTTGGATCACGAAAAATTATTCAATCGATAAAAACGTTTTCTATGGACTTGAAGCAACAAACTTAGATTCGGGAAGACGACTTTCCCTTCTAGCAATAAAGAAATCATTTTCCCATATTTCTTACTGCGCGTCCAAGTGAAAAGAATATAAAATTTTCATATTGTTTCCCATCTCCTGAATATACTTTATTAATGCTCCCATTTTCCCACTTCCTCAAAGAACACAGTCATATATAATATTTTACTAATATGATTTCATAATTTTTTTTCCTAATTTCTTTATAATTCTAGTTATTTTGATGGATTACAAAATAAAAAAAGAAAAAAGATGTTGATTCCAGCTTGTTATCCATGATATGTCATCTTTAAGGATACAAGCTCCCTTTCGTGGATTCACCTATTATCAAATACCACAAAACCAATTTTTGAAACTTATTTTCACAAGAGCAGTGTTACTTGACAAAGACGAGGACTTGTCATTCCTAAATCTAAATTATCTCATGAAAGTGGATTCCTGGACCGCCTTTCGCGGCAAGTTCACCTTGAGAGATCCATAGACTAATGTTCAAACATGCTTCTTGACTTGGGTCAATGCCAGAAAGCTAGAGTAGTCCTTTAAGACCTTTATGATCTCGAAACGACGTGACGTGTCTAGCTGTGACAATTTGAAATTGACTTCATTGACTGAAGTGTTCACAGAACCCAAAAAAGAGCTTGCGTCGTTGGGGCAACTCAACACTCGATGATCGAGGAAGTGTTCTGATTTTCAAGTGATGATCGGATAATGGTTATTAAACAAGACCTATCTCGTCCATTATACAAGAGCTGTGTTTTTCATAACATTAATTTTCATTCACACAATGTGTCTTTCAATATACTTCTAAACGAATAGTGTCTTTCACGTTCAAATTAAAATTTGATTTATCTATTTATACTTTCTCATAAAATCAAAATTTATGAAATGTGCATGTAACCTTAATTCTTTCTACTAAAAATTTCCTCCATGGTTACAAGAAAAGAAACTTTTGATTCATACTATTCAAGACACTTTTTCACATTCAACTTAATTTAAATTGAGGAAACCCGTTCAAGTTGCCTTCTTTAATATATTTAACTTCTCAATTTCCACCGTACTTTTGCACCAATGATCTGTTTATTCTTCATAGTAGATAACTCTCTTTGTTTCTCTCTTATTCACTTGCATGTGCACATACAATTTTTTTTCTCCCATGCTTTATTTTTATCTAAAAATGGTGCAGTACTTACTGTAATGTCTTTATTTGATGATTCTGAGTGCACATCAATCTATTTGAATATTATCATATTATCTTTCATTGTTTTCATTTCGATTTTGTTGATATTTTTTTCCTAGTTGTTTATTTTAATACGAGTGTTTCTCATTTCATACTGAAAAAAAAAAATCAATGCAGTCATTGAAAATTTTTGTAGATAACTAAATCTTGCATTATTTTTTCATTATCATGAGAAAATATTAGTTTCCTTCTTTTTCATGGACTTCTTCTTTTAAACAACATAAATATTGTTAATTTATTAACGCTGATAGTCAAATAAATAATCTTCCATATGCTCAAGAAAATTTGACGTTTACGCAGTTTAAAAAAAATGTGGTCTTAATGCGTGCACGCATGGTGTGTTTTACTAGTAATCTCAAACTATATGTTAAACATTGAACTATCCCTTCTTTTTGCCATAAAACACTAAACTATCTTACTTGATTTTTCTAGTAACACAAATTGATTCGATAAAAACATGAGATATTTTTTAACTTATCCTGCTAAATTTAGGACTTACAACGTAAATTAACACTTAAACCCATCTATTAATACCCTTAAAATAGTGGAAAACGTAAAATTATCCCAATCCCTGTGCTTAGGTTAGTTCAACTGGTTTGTCACAAGGAAGAAAATTCTCTGTTGGGTTTTGTCAGGTTTTAGTATTTTTTTTCTTCTTTTCTACGCGAAAAAGACGGGAGGTGTCGTTTCACTGGTAAGTGGACCATGCCAATAATACTGGGCAATGAATGGCGAAGCACGGCACAAGAAAATACAGCTTTTGACAGATGATGCCTTTATCTTGCTTTGGACTCTTGACTCTCCCTGCCATTTTCAAGAAAATATCAAAGACCAGTAGATAGGCTCTACCATAGATTCTGATTGAGATGAAATATGTAAAACGATTTAAATTTATTACTCAGCCTGTGCGCAAATCATGTCAGAGCATGATAGCGCACGCGATATAGTTAAGGGAGAAACTTCACTAATCAAAAATCAATATGAAATCATGAATGAGAAAATGAGTCTTAAACTTGATGAATCTCAAAACAAAATGACTTTTTTGGTGATAATTTCAAGTGAGGTTGGGAGAGAACAGATGTATAAGTGAGTTTACAGTTAAAGTGACACGGGCCCACCTATAAAAATGGGCTTATTGATGAAAGTCCGCACAAGCAACTCATATGGATGAACAAACAACGTTGAACAACCTCTGTACTTGAAATTACGCCTTGAAGCTGTGAGTCAAAATCAAACGACATGAACAATTTTACATGGGAACTTGTTGCCAATTTCCAATATGTCACCAAAAGAAACGAATGGATACTATATCGAAAGTATGACAGAGAAATATAGATAAAAGGGGACAATGCCAAGCCGCTGCGCTTGTGCTCTAGATGATAAAACAAATGTATATAGGTCTAACATCGTGAAGTTTTCAAACCCAAACAGAAGGCATACATAAAATCCATGAAAAGTATTGGGGTCAAGCACTTTGAATGGCCAAGTAGCAAGATATTTTTGACAGAACCAATTGTTGCTGCCTATAAAAAGCTTCTTCGTTGCACTCTCCCATGAAAACTCACTTCAGTAACCGAAAGAACAAAAACAAAAGCAGAAAATTATGGCAGCCTTATCATTATATCTACTGCTTACTTGGATGTTCCTACTTTCTCTCTTTCATACTAGGCTTGCTGAGGAACGATGTCATGCGGATGAGAGCTCTGCCTTAATGGAATTCAAGAGAAGTTTCAGAACCAACATGTCAGATTCGCGATGCGTTTATCCAAAGGTCCACTCCTGGTCTTTGGATGGAAGTGGAGATTGTTGTTCGTGGCGCGGCGTCGAATGTGATGAGTTCACCGGCCGAGTGATTGCCCTTGACCTCAGTAGCAGTTGTCTCTCAGGCACCATTAGTCTCAACACCACTCTTTTTCGACTCGTTCAGGTGGAGTCGCTTAATCTTGCTTACAACAGCTTTGACTTCTCCCCAATCCCATACGGCTTCGGCAATTTGTCCAGGTTAAAATTCCTTAATCTCTCCATCTCGGATTTTTCCGGTGAAATCCCTCACGATATCTCGCAACTCTCCAAGTTAGTTTCTCTCGATTTGTCCACTTCTTGGGACGTGACACTTCATTTGCCCAACATGGGCGACTTTGTCCATAATTTGACTGGGCTAAAAGAACTCAATCTTTCTTCCGTAAGCTTGTCATCCCCTGTCCCTCCTGTGCTAGCGAATTTCTCTTCCTTGACATCGCTTGAGCCCGGATATTGTGGATTGAATGGAGACTTTCCGGTCAGCATTTTTCAGTTGCAAAACTTGGAAGTCCTTGACATTTCTGGCAATTCCAACCTTTCTGGTTTTCTTCCCAAATCGCATTGGGGTTCTCCATTGAAATCCTTATACCTTTACAATACCAATTTCTTGGGAGAAATACCCTCTTCGATCGGAAATCTTAGTCTCTTGACTAAGTTAGATGCTAGTGAGTGCTATTTTTCGGGATCACTTCCCTCTTCATTGGGTAATCTTTCTCATCTCACTACACTAGTCCTTTACAGAAATACCTTGCAAGGTCAAATCCATATTTCCGAGCTTGGATATTATGGATTGAATGGAGACTTTCCAGTCAGTATTTTTCAACTGCCAAACTTAGAAATCCTTGATATTTCTGGCAATTCCAACCTTTCCGGTTTTTTTCCCAAACTGCATTGGGGTTCTCCATTGAAATTCATATACCTTTCCCAGACAGATTTCTCGGAAGAAATACCCGCTTCGATCGGGAATCTTAGTCTCTTGAATGAGTTAATCGCCTCGAATTGCCATTTCTCAGGATTGCTTCCCTCTTCATTGGGTAATCTTTCTCATCTCACTGAACTAGACCTTGGCAGAAATAACTTGCAAGGTCAAATCCCTGTTTCCTTTGCTGATCTTACCCAGCTATCGGAGCTATGGCTCTCTTCCAATAACTTGAGTGGTGATACTTTGGAGTGGGTGGTCAACTTGACAAAACTTACCGACTTGGACATTTCAGGTAATAGTTTCTTCCTCTTTGCCGGTTTGGTCGGATCTCTTTTTCTCTCTCTGCAACTTCATGGAACCACCGACCTCTCGAGCTCCACGCCGCTCGCTCCCACCCCGACCCCCACAAAAACCCCCGCCGTGAAGGCCTCAAGCAAAACCAGAAACAGGGACTTCCTCCTCCACCTCAAGGCCAACCTCGCCAAGCGAGACGCCACGAAGATCATCCGCTCCTCCTCCCTCCTGCCCGAAACCCTACCCCCTCCATCGATGGCCGCCACTCGCGTGTTCTGTCGAAGATCAGCGCGTGGGCGGAGCTCGTCGGGTACATTGGGAGCGTGAATCTGAAAATTAGGGATTTGAGGAGGTTGCGGGAGGATGAGGCGTGCGTCGAGTCGAGCATCGAGATCCCGACGTCGAGGGGGATCAATTGCGAGGAGGAAGAGTTGAAGTTGAGGAAGTTGTGGGAGAAGAAGCTGTTGAAGATGAAGCCGTCCGTGGTTCAGGACCTGGCCGAACTTGCCAAGCCGAAAGGCCTTCCGGCTCAGGCGTGTCGCTGGACTCGAAGCCCTTGAGGCGGCGATGGTGGTTTCGCTTGTGGCCGTCGCGGCGAGGATTTTGGTGTTGGTCGGGGAGGGAGGGAGCGAGTGTCAGTGGAGCGCGAGAGATGGGTGGTTCCATGAAGTTGGAGAGAGAAAGAGAGAAGGAAAGAGATGCGACCCGAACCGGCAGAGAGGAGGAGAGGGAGAGAGACTTTTCCAATTTTTCTGAAGGTGGGACCCACAGTGCCACTTTTCGTCCACTGAGTGGGCTGGTGCATAGATGACGTGGCGTCACATTTGCTCCTAATATTCTCAACTGCGGTTAGTCCCATGGTGTAACTAACGCTCCTCTTGTCTTGTGTCTTTTTTTTTTCTTTCTGTTTGGTAGATAATCGGCTAAGCGGTGGACTTCCATCTTCATTTGCGAACCTGAAGCAGTTGAATTTTCTCGACCTTTCTGACAACGACTTGGGCGGCGATATTCCGAGTACACTGTGGAATCTGAAGGATCTTGAACGGCTTTACCTCAGGTCATTTAATATCAATGGCTCTTTCGATTTAAATGATCTATTCAAACTCAAGAACTTGAGAGATTTAGATTTGTCCTTCAACAATATATCATTCACCAAGTCGTTCATCAACGCCACTACATCGAAGCTTTCCTACTTATACTTGGATTCATGCAACTTGACCGAGTTCCCACAGTTTATAGGCTACTTAAGCGAATTGGAGGCCTTAGAGCTACAACACAACAGAATCCGAGGGACCATTCCTAGATGGACGTGGAACAATAGCAAAGAATCTCTTCGGTATATAAATCTTTCTCACAATCGTTTAACCGGCTTCGAAAACAACCAGACTAGTCTTCCTTTGCCGAAGTTGGAATATCTTGACGTTAGTTCTAACTTGCTAGAAACAACCCTCCCTGTCCCACCTCCCTCGATCATGATGTACAACATCTCCAACAACTTCCTATCTGGGGAAGTTCCAACATCCATTTGTGAATTGAGATCTCTTGCAGTGCTCGATTTGTCCAACAATTCTCTGAATGGCACACTTCCTCCTTGTCTGGGTGGTATTGGTCCTTTGATTTTATTGAATCTCGCGAGAAATAAATTCGATGGCATGATTCCTCGCATTTACCCAGATGGTTGTTCATTGAGGATGATTGACCTAAGAGAAAACCGCCTGAGAGGGATTGTTCCGAGATCTTTAGGAAATTGCGGAATGCTGGAGTATTTGAATCTCGGTGACAACCAAATTAATGATACATTCCCATTTTGGCTATCGGAATTGGCCTACCTAAAAGTCATTGACTTGCGGTCCAATAAGTTCCATGGTCCCATAGAAGGTCATCTAAGCCATCTTAACTTCACCAATTTGCAAATCCTAGACCTTTCCAACAACAGCTTCAATGGCATGATTCCTCGCATTTACCCATATGGTTGTTCATTGAGGAGGATCGACCTAAGTGAAAACCGCCTGAGAGGGATTGTTCCAAGATCTTTAGGAAATTGTGGAATGCTGGAGTATTTGAATCTCGGTTACAATCAAATTAATGATACATTCCCATTTTGGCTATCGGAATTGGCCTACCTAAAAGTTATTGACTTGCAGTCCAATATGTTCCATGGACCCATAGAAGATAATCTAAGCCAGCTTAACTTCACCAGTTTACACATCCTGGACCTATCCAACAACAACTTTAATGGCACACTTCCTCCTTGTTTGGGTAGTATTGGTACTTTGATTATATTGAAACTCGCGAGAAATAAATTTGATGGCATGATTCCTCGCATTTACCCATATGGTTGTGCACTGAAGATGATCGACCTAAGAGAAAACCGACTAAGAGGGATTGTTCCAAGATCTTTACGAAATTGCGGAATGCTGGTGTATTTGAATCTTGGTCACAACCAAATTAATGATACATTCCCATTTTGGCTATCGAAATTAGGCTACCTAAAAGTTATTAGCTTGCAGTCCAACAAGTTCCATGGTCCCATAGAAGGTCATCTAAGCCAGCTTAACTTGACCAGTTTACACATCCTAGACCTTTCAAACAACAGCTTCAATGGTAAACTTCCTTCCAAGTTGTTACAGAGTTGCCATGCCATGAAGGTTATCAATGTTCAAGATAAGTTGGCATATCAATTGATTGAGATTGATATCTCTTTTACGACAGGTAGTGGAATGACGATGACCTATTCGATGACATTGATGAATAAGGGCACGGAAAGGGAATATTTGAAGATTCCAGATAACCTTGTGGCAATTGACCTCTCCAGTAACAAGTTCGAAGGTTTCATTCCTGAACTCATTGGAGATATGAAGTCTCTTCGTATGCTCAACCTTTCAAACAACTTCCTCAATGGTAGCATCCCTCTTTCCTTGGCAAACCTGAGTGTGCTCGAATCACTGGATATTTCCCTAAACAATCTTGTGGGAGAGATTCCTCAACAACTAGCCAGCCTCACATTTCTTGCGGTTTTCAATGTCTCTCACAATCGACTATTGGGACCAATACCACGTGGAACTCAGTTCGACACATTCGGGAGCAGTTCATTTGCAATGAATGAGGGTTTGTGTGGAAGTCCTCTGCCAAATAAATGCACAGCTGGTGATAATGCTCCACAACCGCCATCTTTCAAAGTAGATAATGAAGAAGAGTCTCTATTCGACTTGGATTGGAAAATCGTGCTGGCTGGCGCTGGAGTTGGGTTTTTGGTTGGTGTTGTGCTAGGGACCCTGATCGTTGACGAGAAGAGTAGGTGTTTCTTGCACTACTCCAAGAGAATGGCAAAAGGATGGAAAAGGTGAGGAAAGCTGTGGCAGACAAGAAAAAATATAGCTAGATACTTAATGCACTATGTCCAAGTAGTCTGTTGAGAATAGTTATAACATGTGTGTCTGAAGATTCTAATCTATGTGTGTTTGCAATGTTTCAGTAATTACTATGAGATGCTGTTTTCTTGCTCATGAAAGTTTGTTCTTTTAGGTTCTTAGAAAACATCTCTGTCTATATATACATCAGCAATGTCATAATGTTTTGTGGTAATAGTACTAGCCAAATGACTCTTGCGAATATAGAGAATCTTACCTGGGACCTGGTTTATCTATCCATTTTTTTGAAAGCCTGTAGATACTACGATTTAGAGACATAATTGAGTTAAGCGGATACTAATGAAAAGCCAATTAATATGCATGGTGGATGACGATGTAGAAAATAGCGTTGTCCATGGAAACCAAGGAGATTGGTGTAAAGGTTTTCGTGGTTCACAAATAGAAAGGGTCTTTCTTTAGTTCATTGAATGTATACTCAGATGAAATCTCATAGCAGAGGATTAGCAATCCGTGTTGTGTCAAGATATTTGTGTTGGTTATTTATGTCATTTTTTGTGAGGGTGGACGAATGTTCCAATGTGATTAATTACAAAGGGTTCCTCATTTAAAATAGGAAAAACTTGTCACTTCGTGTCAATTTCATTCAAGTCATATCAAGTTTGTATATTTCCGCAAAAATTCGTATTTGTGTTCGATTCATCTAGGAATTGCCACTTCCCATACTCTACCAGGCATTAGCTTGCAATTTAAGTGAGTTGCCAAGAGTTTTGGAAAATGTAATGCCGTATCCTACCGAAAGATATGTTCATAGAGACTACCTTAAATTAAATGTGAAATTGTTAGCTTAAAGAGAATATAATTTTTCAATGTTGTTTGAAATTTAAGTGTTATTTAACGACGTGAGTGATAGATTGAATCTGAACTCAGAAACTTGTAAGGAATTACTAAGGCAATAGTTAATGATATGTAATAACTTAGAAAAGACCTTTTCTTTCGGTGGATTATCGATCCACATGGATCCCGACGACATTGGAAAGAAGAGAAAAAAAGATTAACATGAAAAGGGTGCATCGCGATCTACCATGGCCCCAATCATTGCAAGTCGTTGTAAAAAGTGAAGGAAGTCGCATGAATCTCGCATGCTTAAACGACTAGCGTCGTTAGTCACGTGTATCTGCTAAACACGTTGAGATCCTTGTATTTAGGAGTACCGGCAAGTGAATTATTTTACCAGCCTATCTCAAAGATACGGTCAACATATATTCACATGAACAACGTGCTATGATCTTAAAAAGGCCACATCGGCTTTTTTCGTTAGCTAAGTTAGATGGAATTAACCGAATGACTCGATTATGCCAATTTGATAAGTTTTAAGACTTGATTGTACTTTTTATAAATTTTAGGACTCAATGGCACTTTTGTGATAAGTTTCGGGACTTTCCGTACACTTATTCCATCATAATTCGATGTCATTTTTGTGTGTCTTCTTCTCGACTGTTCTGAATCCTAAGATCACAATGAAGATTACCTTTCAAAATAACACAAGCCTCCTCCTCTTGCCAAGCCATTGAAGCTAAACTAGCCATGATAACACGAGGAAACTATTAGAAATTAAACCAAATTCATGTCGAGACTATCGATCAACTATCGAGTTGTCGATTCAAGGTTGAAGTCGTTAATTGTTGATTTGATACCTCATTGTCGATATTGATGTCGATGACTGTTCAGTGTCATGAGTTTAACAGAGTTTTTATTGTAATGTTGTTTTCAAAGAGTCTGTTTGTATTTCTATGTGTTGACTGTTTGTAGTTCTAGGTCTAGTTAATGTTTTGTAAATTCCTAGGAATCTCCTTGGAATGATAGAGTACATTTATGAGTTAGTCCAAGAGTCATGTCTCAAACCTATATAAAGGCAAGTCTTGTAATTGTGTGAGATATGGGTGATAAGGTGAAACCGATAAGGATGAATAAAAAGAAAATAGAGAAGTCTATCCAACTTCTTCCTAAGATAGTGTGAATTGAGAGTGTTTCACCTTCGAATTTTCTATCAGAAACAAGGTCCATTCAATACACGGTAAATTAAATGAAAGAAAAAAACAGAGAGAGATGAGAGCACGTAGTGAAGGAAAATCACCTCACGACTACCCGTATAGTAGCAATTGAAGAAATCTAATCTTCCCTTCTCATTCCAGTCCTAACTCTAGAGGTCTTGACAACAGGGATAGCTAAATAAAATCCTGAAAGCACTATGTCAATATGGGTAGGGGACAACGATGCTCTATCTACACAATATCTCATTTGGTGTCGTAACAAATCCGAACCGGTGATCATTACACAAAACTAGTAAAGTTGCATTGTCTGAAATATATGTGCTCCGAACGGAGTCGTCATACAAAAGGTCTTTAATAACATCTAAAACAGAGGAATAAATACAAAACTGCAGATGTTTCTTTGCAAGCAGGGCCAAAGCATCCGAGCGACCTTCAGCTTTGCTAAATATGTGCTCAATTCTGTATTCCTACAGCTCTGTGAGCAAGTTCCTGCATTCAGCCAGATGAGGTTTTATCAGCAAAAAATGTCTGTGCGCCTCTAGTTGCTTGAATAACAGACATGGTATTCATTTCGATGTGTCAATGAGTAACATTATTTGCTAATTCTAGTCCAAGGCCATCTCATAGCGCCACATTTTTGCGGCGATGTGTTCACCATCCTCCGGAGCTTATATGGTTCTTGAGAGATTTATGTCCATTGGTAATTTATCATAATCACGTACATTTTGTTATTATTATTAAATAAAACGAGGTGTTGACATATAAAATTTGAAATATATTCAATCAATGATATAGACCTTTCTCACAATCTTGAGCGAATTGCTGCTATTAGACCTACCACACAACATAATCCGAGGGACCATTCCTCGATGGATGTGGAACAATAGCAAAGAATCTCTTCGGTATATAGACCTTTCTCACAATCTTTTAACCGGCTTCGAAAACAACCAGACCGATCTTCCTTTGCCAAAATTGGAATATCTTGACATTAGTTCTAACTTGCTAGAAACAACCCTCCCTATCCCACCTCCCTCGGTCATGATATACAACATCTCCAACAACTTCCTATCCGGGGAAATTCCAACATCCATTTGTGAACTAAGCTCTCTTACGGTGCTCAATTTGTCCAACAATTCTCTAAATGGCACACTTCCTCCTTGTCTGGGTGGTATTGGTCCTTTGATTTTATTGAACCTCGCACGAAATAAATTCGATGGCATGATTCTTCACATTAACCGAGATGATTGTGCATTGAGGATGATCGACCTAAGAGAAAACTGACTAAGAGGGGTTGTTCCGAGATCTTTAGGAAATTGTGGAATGCTGGAGTATTTGAATCTTGGTGACAACCAAATTAATGATACATTCCCATTTTGGCTATCGGAATTGGCCTACCTAAAAGTTATTGACTTGCAGTCCAATAAGTTCCATGGTCCCATTGAAGGTCATCTAAGTCATCTTAACTTCACCAATTTACACATCCTGGACCTTTCGAACAATAGCTTTTCAATGGTAAACTTCCTTCCAAGTTGTTACAAAGTTGCCGTGCCATGAAGTTTATCGATGGTCAAGGTGAGTTGGCATATATGAATATACATCAATGGATCGATATGTCTAGTTTTGTACTCGACGGAAGTAGGATGACTTATGCGTTGACATTGATGAATAAGGGCACGAAAAGGGAATATAGTAAAATTCCAGATATGCTTGTGGCAATTGACCTCTCTAGTAACAAGTTCCAAGGTTTCATTCTTGAACTCACTGGAGATCTGAAGTCTCTTCGTATGCTTAACCTTTCAAACAACTTCCTCACTAGCAGCATCCCTCCATCCTTGGCGAATTTGACAATGCTCGAATCACTGGATCTTTCCCTGAACAATCTCGTGGGAGAGATTCCTCAACAACTAGCCGGCCTCACATTTTTTGCGGTTTTCAATGTTTCTCACAATCGACTATCGGGACCAATACCACGAGGAACTCAGTTCAACACATTCGAGAGCAGTTCATTTGCGATGAATGATGGTTTGTGTGGAAGTCATCTTCCAAATAAATGCACAAATGGTGAAAGCGCTGCACCAGCAGCCTCATCTTTCAAAGTAGATAATGAAGTAGAGTCTATGTTCGACTTGGATTGGAAAATCATGCTGGCCGGCGCTGGAGTTGGGTTTTTGGTTGGTGTTGTGCTAGGGAACTTGATCATTGACGAGAAGAGTAGGTGGTTCTTGCACTACTCCAAGAGAATGGTAAAAGGATGTAAAAGGTGAGGAAAGCTCTGGTAGTCAAGAAAATATGCAGTTAGATACTAAATGCATGCATGCATGTCTGAAGATTCTAATTTATGTTTGTTTGCATGTTTCAGTATACTATTATGGAGATGTTGTTTTCTTGCTCATGAAAGTTAGTTCTTTAGGTTCTTAGAGAACATCTCTGTCCATATATACATCAGCAATGTCATAATGTTTTGTTGTAATAGTACTAGCCAAATGACTCTCGCAGATATAGAGAGTCTTACCTAGGACCTGGTTTATCTATCCATTTTTTTTAAAGCCTGTAGATATTATGATTTAGAGACGTAATTGAGATAATGGATACTAATGAGAAGCCAATTATTATACATGGTCAACGATGATGTAGAAAGTTTTGTCGTCCATGGAAACTAAGGAGATTGGTGTGAAATTTTCATGGTTCGTGAGTAGAAAGCGCCTCAAGTTATTTTCATGGAGACTATCCGCCTTAAGTTAAATGTAAATTTGTTAGCTTAAAGAGCATATAATTTGATGAGTGATTTAGTTTAACGAGTATAAATGTGAACATGAAATCTAACAAAATAACGATTTCAACAGAATTTTCTACAATTGAACATAATTAAAAGGATTATATTGGAATAAGTAGAGTAGTGAGCAGGGCCCATGGAAGTCCCCGTCTCAATCCTCGTCCCATGCCTGCGAAGTGTGGGGGTTAGAGTGATAAAAAAAATGGATTATATTTGTGCCAGTTCTTTTAATAAGAATGACAAAAAATAAGTAAAAAGGGGAGAGATAAAAGGATACCATTCGCACCAATTAATGACACGAGTGAGATGGATTGAATCTGAACTCACAAACTTGTATTTAGAAGTAGGAATTACTAAGGAAATAGTTAATGATCTATGAGAATTCAGAAAAGACCTTTTCTTTCGGTGGATGATGATCCACTTCTGATCCTGACGACATTGGAAAGAAGAGAAACAAAAAGGTACATGAAAAGGGGGCATTGCAATTTACCATGGCCCCAATCATTCCAAGTCATTATAAAAAGTGGAGGAATTCATTATGTTCGCATGTGAGGACCAATTTTGTTGAAGGAATTGAAGTGCACTCCTTGCATTCGGAGGCGAATGAACAGCTTCATCATTTCCATTTCAGTTAGTCGAGGAATAACTTCGACAGCCTGAGTTTCCCATTTCTTCACGTATGCTTTTTAAGACTCCGTTGGCTACTTTTTAGTGCGGGCCAAATCCTCACAAGATAACATAGTTTCTATGATAGAATGGTATAGCTGAAGGAATGCATAAAGTTTCGAAAGCCAAGTGATCGAACAATAAAATTGATAGAATAATAAAATAAATCGGACACTAGATTTACGTGATTCGATCGTAGTAACCTACGTCCGCGAGAAGAGAAGCAACGAATTTCACTATAGATCAAGTGATATAACGAATATTACAATCACACTCGAGTCACTCAAACACTATAAGTATTTTCTTAGCCTCAATTACATTCAATAACTCGCTACAAATACTTAAACTCTTTGTGTAATTCCACGAATAAAACCTGTTAAAATATATCTCGAATTTGAACTTGCGAACGAAATTCGATCCAAGATAAATTAAAGAAAAATTTGAAAGTTGAATATTTGTGGATGTTCACCGTGAAAATTTCTATTTCCTGTTTGACTACAAAGAAGTCAAAAGTGGAAAGTCCAGTTGGACTTGTGTTGACCGTGAAAACAAGACTCCAAGAAGAGGAAAGTACGTCGTTGTTGCCGTTGTTGATGAATACGTGAAGTATCGAAGCGCCGCGGTTGACGTGAAGATATTTTAAGCGAGTGCTCGGCGTGGGTTATTCTCGTGGGTTTTGTTCGTGGAATTACATCAAGAATAGGAGTGTTTGTAGCGATTAAATTTCGTGATAAAATTTATGTATAATTTCTATGTCAAATTGAGAGATTATTTCATAAGGAATTATGAGGTTAAACACTGCGTGAGTTATTGAGTGTAATTGGGGTTTGGAAAATACTGAGTGTTTGAGTTACTCGAGTGTGGTTGTAATTTCCATTGTAGTGAAATTTCGTGCTGATATCCCCGTGAACGTAGGTCATTACGATCGAAACACGTAAATTTAATATCTAATTTATTTTATTATTCAACTACTTGCTTTCGCAACAAAAGCCACGAGATTATCCACTGCCAAGCACTAGTAAACGGCGCTTCAACAATCTCTTCGCTAAGAAAAGAACATCCCCTGATCGTGAGCGCATATATACGTATACACACGCGGTCAACGAAGTCAACGCGTAATAAAGCAATTCACTACTGGAAGAAGTCCCGTGTTGGTCAACGAAAGAAGCTCATGCCGATTGGTGATCTGGAAATGAAATCCAGTCATGCTTTCCCCTTCTATTTTATTTTATTTTATTTCTTCTTCCACCGTGTAATTATCATGGCCAACTGCAGCACGGAACAACTTCCGTTCTTGATCACGACTTCCACCACGAAAGCAATTTTCTTATTATGTACCGCTCGATTTTGGACGTCCGTAAAATATCTAACTCGAAATATTTAAATTTTAATAAATAATAATTAATGTCAGATCAGGTTTCCTAATTGGAATTATGCCTAAAATCTTAAACAAATCATGGTTAGAATAAAACCAATCATCTTAGGCAATTTAAATATTCAATCGAATTAGGAAATTACCTAGATTATGAATCCAACTCAAGCGGTGACCGGTGACGGGGTGAACACGTTCACGAAGGAATCCCACGACGGTGCAAGAGACTTGGGCTTGGCTATGGTTTGCCGGACTAATGTTAGAGACACGGCATGGACAAGGCAGCACTGGCGTTGCAGCAGTAAGAACTCCGGTGAATCGGTAGTTGCTCGCTGAAGGTGGCCCAGCAAAGGTGTTGGTGACAACTCGGACGTCACCGGGAAGCTTTGTAAGTCGCCGGAAAAACCTGCACAAGTAAGGTTCGAGAGCCTTTAGCAAAAAAAGAAGTGAGATTTTCAAGGGCGGCCAGGAGAAGAATCACCCCACAACCTGTGACGGGGACTGGTTATAAGCGATCAGCAATAAAGATCATGGACAAATGCAGCCATGTCAAACTGGCCGCAATGCTTCCGTCTGGCAACAGGAGCAACAGCAGCCAGACAACAGAGACCAATATGTGGAGCAAGAGCAATCAGCAAGACCTGGGCAACGAGCAGCAATGGTGTGCTCCAGGAACTGCACCAAGAAAATCAGCAACAAGCAGAGACCGGCTGCTAGTGACAGGAACAGAGATACAGCCAACAGGAGTAGGGACGTCGCGGACTAGAATTGCAACAGCACAGGTGGTGATTCACGCTCAGTACAGACGGGACATTGTGGCGACCAGCAATGAAGCATGTGAAATTTCTAGAAAATGTTTTTCATGAATATTTTCCGGTATTTGGCCAAAACTTGAAAATGAACCGGAAAACATTTTCCGTTATTTGGTAAAGAAAACATGTTCCTTTCGCTCATTCCATTGTTTTCCATGTTCACTTGAACACTCCAAACCAAAACTAAGCAAAGCTTCGGACCGAAACTCAACACTCTCGAGCGCACTACACATCATCACGTATTCTGATACCAACCAAAAACTTGTACGTTTTTACATGAATTGAACAACGGAGCGCACGTACGTTAGAACCGTATATGCGCCCTTCATACTCAGAATAGCGTACGAATGTTTTACTTCGCATCTCCGGCCACCACAGTATTCCCATCGTCAATTGCCAGCCATCACATATACACGATCAAAACCATGATGACTGACAGCTCAGAATACAAAAGTTGGAAGGGAATCAAAACAGAGAGACTATAATAAGGCTTACGAGACACGATTACATTCAATTTCATAAGTGGCTGATCCAGCACTTATATTGACATAATTCATAATGTATTGTTCGCTCAAATAGTAGCATCCAATTTCATAAGAAGCAAAAAAGGAGAGGAGGAAGAAGAGTGAGATAATTATACCGTGGCAAAGAGGCTTCTCCATTGCAATTCAAAGATTCCCGATACGACGTGCCAAAAGCTGATCCAATTCCCACTCGATATGAGCGATCAAACAGTGTAAAGCAGAACTTCAAATGTGGAAAAGAAACACGGGATGGAGAGAAATGCGCAAAGAAGGAACGAACAGACTAAGCCCCTTCACCTCTCGAGGACTCATCTATCTCCAGAGATCGAAAGAGACGACTATCTGCAGAACAAAGATCAATAGATTTCGCTCATGTGCAGGACTAGAGAAGACGGCTTGTTGCAGATCGGTGGATCACCGCTTGTCTGAAAGCCGTCCATTGCTCGACACTGCAAATGAGGAGCAAGAAGGCGGGGGAGAAGGAGAAAGCGTAGAGGTAGAGAAGGACGAACAGTAGCTCTTGGAGGCGAAGAGGTGAGGAGCAAGCACGTGAGAAGAGGCAGGTGGGGGACGGGAGAAGTGCATTTCCTAAAGTCATTTGCCCCCATTTTGAAGGTGTTTTTTCTATATGATCTTTTGAGCGAGCCAGCTTAATTATATTCCCCACCAAAATCTTCACGATTCGTTGGATTAGCTCTCTTTTCCAAACTGAATTGAACTCGGTTTGTTATTCATTTTCGATCTCACGAGCTCAATCTTCAGGACTCTGCCGGCAACCTTTATCTAGTCCAATGTGGAATTGATCTTGGCATCACTTTCAATTCAAATTTGAACCAAGACTAATCAAGGATGTACCACTGTGGATCATCCTATCTCGAAAATATATTTGGCCGTCCTTGTCCCCCAATTTGAAACTCTAATCCGCAAAGTCTGATATTAGTCCTTATCACGGCCGACTATATAGGAAGGTAATGCGACGCGCACTCGTCCACGACATGGAAAGGTCGTGTGAGTGGCATGTGTGACGTGTGGCCTAAATGAAATGCGAACTACTGGAAATTGTATTTTTGTCTAAGGATCAAGTCAAGTCCTAATTTTCTTATCCAATAAAGAGTTAAATATGGTAAACAACATTTAGTTGTCAAACAACATACAAGGCATCAAAGAAAAAAAAAGCTATTTTTCACGTCATGTTCCCGCAATATCTAACGGTCATCTCAATGCGAATTGACCAGTTGGAAAGACCTAATTAGAAAATTTATATAAGCTTAAGGACTTGACAACAAAATTACATATAATTACAAATATTTCTTTATTATTATCCATGGATGTATACACATCCAACGGTAATTATAAATTATATAAAATGATATTTAATTGGGTAGTATATCTACTATACGCAGTATATATATATGTATCATCAATTCCTTATTTGTTATAAATTTTACATAGATAATTAGTGGTTAGGCCTGTTCTATATCTTTGTTTCTGGCGATGTGATTCCCACCAAATTCTTCGAGGCTTGGATGGCAAAAAAGCTGCATTGGGATTAGGCAGATGGTTCGTAGTATATACCATAATATGTAAAATGTACGTATTGATTTCGGTCATGGATAAATGACTCTTTTGCAATGAATGGAGCATAATACTACTCCAAGAGTCCATCTTAGTGCAATATCTAAAACTATCACACGACGCTTTGAGTTGAGTTCCGAGAGATACCACTTGAATTGGTAGATTGATTATCAATCAGTGAAGGAACAACTTGGAAGATGAATGGTGTCCCGTGTCTTTGAGTATGTACGCACAAGTATACGATGATGGAGTGCTGTGAAAAGGTATTTGAGATCGTCGAACTTTAGCTTTCTCAGAGAAATTATTTCGTTGATTTACTTGTGGATCGAATTAAGGGTGAATAAATTATTTATATTTTTCGATCAAATTTTTTTTTATATTTGCAAGAGAAAAATAATCATCTAATAGATTTTATATTTGATATTTAGTCGGGCGAGGGTCGCCCTCGCTCGCCCAGGCGAGGGCCCCCCTAACCGAAAAGGAAAAAAAAAGAGAAAAAAAAAAGAAAAAGCAAAAAAGACGAAAATGCCCATGGACTATGTACATTGGGGGTAAATGTGTCACAAATAGTATAGTTTGGGGTTTTTAGTGTCACAAAAAAAAAGTTCAAAGTAAATGTGTTACAGGTGACAAAGTTTGAGGTTTTGATGATTTTTTCCTTTTTTTTTGGCTTTTCCTTTTCTTTTTGCCGATAGCCAGTCACTGAACATAGACTATGTTGGTGAGGGCTAACCTCGCTTGGGTGACAGCGAGCGCCGGCGAGGCCCCCTCTCCAAATCTCGGGAGGTCAATCAGGCGAGGGGGACCTCGCCGACGCTCAGGCCAAGGCGGCCTTGCCCTCACCTAGGCGAGGCTCGGTAAGGCTGCCTTGGCTTGGGCTAAAGTTGGCCTCGCCAGATTTGGCAGGGGGTGTTCACCGACGCTCGCCCTTGCGCAGGCCTTAGCCTGGCGAGGTTGGGCCTCGCCTGTGGCCAACGAAACTAAAAGAAAAAGGAAAAAAATTATTAAAAAATTACATGTTGGCGACTGTGACACATAGTATGGCCGGTATCCATATTAACGATTTCCGACATAAATTGGTCAGATGGACTAAATTGGTATCGATGTGAAAATGATTATAGCTAAATTGGTTTCATTGAAATGTTTATTATTAAATTAGTACCAATGCATTAGGTTTATAACTTTTTTTTCTCCTGTCATTCACTTAGGTGAGGTATCCACCATGAAATGCAAGATGAGGATTTCAAGATGTCGCGACCGACCTCTCCTCGGGAGAGGTCTCGACCTGGTACGTGCTAAGTCTAGGTTCAGGACTTAACTCGGGCTCTCCCAAGCCCATACCATATCACGACTTAGGGTTTAAGTTCTTAACATGCTGGTAGTTTACATGCAGGAGTCGCCACTAATCGATTTGGGGTAGGCCGATTAGAAACCCAAATAGGGTGATGGGAGAATCACCCTATTCCTACGAACCAGAGATTAACTAGATTCGGGGACTTGGTTACACTAGTTGTATAACTAATGCCCTTTCGGTACCTTTCTATCCTGTCCATTTTTGAAAACATTTGTCAGGCAATTTGGATTGATTTTAGGACCTTTATCCTAACATGTGAGGTGATCAAGCGAGTGCATAATCAGAAACGATTAGCAGTCAATGCAGGCATGCAACCTAAGGCTGTAACTAAGTTCATGCAATTGTACTAAAAACATGCATAACATAACAACAGGCTTAACTAATTAGACATGCAATCTATGTGATTAAATAAAACAGGCATGATAAAATAAAAACACTCAAATATACCATATAATAAAAAAAAAAAAAATTTTAAAAAAAAACAAATTTCTTTAATTTTTTTTTAAATAATAATAATAATAATAATAAGATAAAAACGAAAATCTGGAAACTATTTTTGAAAATTATATATCTTTTAATTTTTTTTTTAAAAAAAAAATAATAATAAACGAAAATCTGAAAACATTTTTTTTAAAAAAATAATAATAATAATAATAAACGAAAATATGAAAACAACTTTTTTTAAAAAAAAAATTTTTTTAATTAATTTTTTTATTTATTATTATTATTTTTAAATAAAATAAAATAAAAATCGGGTCGGGCGGATCCGGGTCGAACCCGACCCGGTCAACTGATCCGACCCGGGAGTTGACCCGGGTCGGATCTGTTGATCCGGGCCGGGTCGGAACCGACCCGGGTCAACGAATCCGACCCGGGTGTTGACCCGGGTCGGATCTGCTGATCCGGGTCAGTCCGACCCGAACTCACAGACCCGGTGGGGGGAAGACGCCGGCGAAGCTGAGACGGGCTCCCACCGGTCGACCCAGGCCGTCACCGCCTTCAAAACACCGGATTGGGACCGCCAGTGGGCCGTGGAACTTACCTGGGCCACCGCCGGACCGCCGTTCGCCGGCCGTCGAACAAAATTTTCTCGGTTTCGCCTGGGCCTTCCGTCGAACACGTGGTGGGCGTCGGGAAAAACAGAGGTCCACGACCTCTTTCGAGACTCCGGCGGACTCCGGCGACCACGGCTTGCTTCCGACGGCGACCATGGACGGCGGGGGAACAACGGTATCGGTCGGGAATCGCGCGAAACAACCAGCGCGAGTCCCGGCCAAATCGTGTCGAAAAACAGGGCAAAACAGGGGACGGTGCGTCGGCCGGGAGGTCTCACCGGTTTGCCGGCTTCGGGGCACTTCCGGCTGGCTTGGGGGACAATGGCGACGACGGCTGGCTTCTCTCCGACTCCGGTGAACCTTCGGTATGAGCTCTCTCTCTCTCTCTCTGTTTGCTCTCTCTCTCTCTGCTCTGTTTCTCTCTCTAAATTGCCGACCCTGCTCTCTCTGTCTCTCTGGTCTTTTATAGCCGACGACGCCCCCCGGCTTTGTTGCGTCGGCAATGACGACGGCCTGCACTGGCCTATGCCCCGCGAATTCCGCGGCCATAGGTTAGTGCAGAGGGGGCGTCAGTCTGCAGATGAAAAAAAAACAAAACAAACAGGGAGAAGAGAGGGAGAAGAAGATAAGGGCACGTCCGGGAAATGGGGGGAAGAAGGGACTGGCCATTAATGGCCGGTCCTTGTGGCGTGGAATCCTAATTTTGCTCTGGCCAGATGACGACGAAGACGAGCAGCGCCGCCATGCGTCACGCTGCCGTCGCGCACAGGGGAGAACAGGGGCGGCGACAATGACGCTCGGCACGGGGGAAGAAGGAAGGAGAAGCCAGCTGGGCTGGGCTGGGTTCAGGCGTGCGGAGAGGAAAAAAGAAACGGGCCGCGCGGAGGGGAAAGGAGGAGGAGCTGGGCGGGCCTGGGCCCGCGTGCGTGGAGAAGAAGAAAGGGGGAAGGGAGGCGGGCCTGGGCCCGCGTTGGGCTCAGCCTCGCTGGGGAGAGGAAGAAGAAAAAGAAAATGGGCCGGGTCGGCCCGGCTCCGACCCGGCCCAGCGCGATTTTTCTCTCTTTTTTCTTTTGTTTGTTTTTTTTTAAATAAAATTAATAAACCTTATTTGTACAAATGCCTAATGCCTAAATGTAATGCATGTAAAATTAAAATTTTTGTTTTAGGAATTAGTAAATTAACTCCTAAATGTTTATATAATTGATTTTGGGCTAATTAAAAATAGGTGTCAACAGCTGCCCCTCTTTGAAGGTGAGCTCGTAAAGATTGAGATCGTAGAGGTTACGTTCAAAGACAAAAATGACACCTAAATTTGGCCCATGCAATGAATGCTATTTTTGGCGAGACAGTAGTCTCATTTTTGATGTGATAAAGATGATGCATGCTAAAGCAAATAATAAAAAAAACATACCTGGGGTTACTTACCTTGCCTAAGGGTAGAGTAATTCCAGATAGTTGGTATTGTATGTTGAGGACTCGAACCTATCTTCGGTCGCCTTGACTAGGGGAAATCACTGGTCCGGAACCCGAATCTATCTTCGGTCGCCTCGACTGGATTTCCATTGTCTCGGTAATTGAACCTTTCTTCAATTACTTCGACTAGGGAAATCGCTTGCACAGGCCCGAACCTATCTTCGGTCGCCAGCTGGATTTCGTTTGTCTCGGACCCGAACCTACCTTCGGTTGCCTCGACTGGGGAAATCACTTGCACAGGCCCGAACCTATCTTCGGTCGCCAGCTGGATTTCATTTGTCTCGGTAATCGAACCTTTCTTCGATCGCCTGGACTGTCTGGATTTTGCTTTGCCAGAACCCGAACTTTTCCTCGGTCGTCTTGCCAAAATACCTGGGGGTCCTTGCCCGAGGATTTGATGGTTTGCCTGGTGGGTCCTCGCCAGCAGGGCTTGAGAAGGCTCAAACAATGAGCACTTGGGGGTCCTCGCCCGAGGATTTGTTGATTTGCCTCTTAAAGGCCTGTCTCCTATCAGACAAATTCTTGTACAAAGACATATGAAATTATGGGAGAAATAGACAACTGAAGCCATTTCAGAATATCATATGAAATCTCTTGACTGTAAGTCAAGGTGCATTTCTTTTTCAAAAGAACCTGGCTTACCTTCGAGGTAGTTTGAAAAGAAATTTGATGAAATACCTCGGGTGTGTTACCTGGAGGTGTAATGCATCATCTGGTGAATAACCGACCTTTTTCAGGGCGTCTCCCTTAGAGTGATAAGGAGGGCTTTTACAGCACTTGAACTTTTGTGTCCTATCACTGGGGATTAAAATCTGAATTGTCAAAGACAATTAGCACAAACATGCATGCATTCATCAGGGATAGACAAGCTAGGCTATTCCAGGATGCGTATTTGAAAGTTCGTGCAGGATGATTTTGCCATGTATGCATCACCAAATATCCACAGAGGGTCAATTAAGACAACTTTCGCTCGTGAGGTGGACTTCTCGAGATGCTGAACGAGGGGCTTTCAGTCAGAAAGGACTTTCCATTCGCTCTCATTGAAAAGGGCTATTTGTCCCGTCCATTAATGCGGGAACCTCGAAAACACTCAATCTGACCGTTATCACATCTGCAAGGGTTTGAGTTTTCTCGTAAGTGGTACGGCGCTGCCAATCTGAGAGGTCTTCTTCAGGGTCGTAATGCTGGCTTAGTCAATGGCTTAACAAAGGTGACTGTTCAAGTCAAAGCCATAAAGGAGAATGTTCTGCAATTATCACCAGGTTTACAAGTCAAGGATCCTGCAAAACGAGATAAAAATAATCTTGCTCGCACTTCCTCGAGCGTCACTTATAAACATTTGAAATTCCACGTTAATTCAAGTGCCCTAGTCAGAAGAGATCATGAGGGATGTAACGTGGGCTTGGTTCACGGGTTGAGGAACGAAATGATCGTTAGGCTCAAAAATGTGTGTAAGGGTGAGAATTGGTGATCATCTAACATTGTCACCAGTCTTCTTCTCCTCCGTCTGCGTTTTTCTGGCAAACTCCCTGGGTAATCACGTACTTAGCTTCTTTAACAACTTCTCTTGAGAAGCTTATGTGTCAAGCATTTTCCTGGATACCATTCTATCTCTGTCTCAACTGTTTTCTCCAGAATAGGTTTGTTTCTGTCTGTCATGTGACAGATCTTTGTCAAGACTATGTCCTCAAAATGGAAATTTGTATCGAAGAAGAACTCAAGTTTCAACCCTTTTGGGGTTGTCTATCCTATGCTGAGGTGTTTGAGAGTACTTTCATCATGTTCAGAGACCTCTTCGTTTGAAACCTCATTGCTTTTCACAGCAGCTACCCAGAAATTAGGGATTCCTACCTCTTTATTTTTTCATCGTTTTTCTTCTTCTTCTTTTTCTTCTCTTTGGCTTCTTATGGGCATTGGCCTTGCTTTATCAGACACACTGCTTTTCATGCCCCCAGTTTTCAGCGTTTTTACTATTCCTCTGATGTTGTCAGGACTAACCTAACAAAGTTGAACAGAACATTGTTATTAGGCTGTTAGAGTCTTCATCTTGATTCGACATCCTGGAGCTTGACGCTTGAATTGTGGTGACTTTGCCTTGCCCCAGTGTAGGGGATGATCACCAACTGGGTTTATATGAAATGAAATGAAATCGCTGGCTCAATTGGGCTAGCAAGGGATATAAGTGTGTGGGATAGAAAAAGAACTGCTCTTCGTCAGCCTAAGGCACTTAAATCATCGTGAGAGTTCATCTGCAATAAAAACACTCAAAGATTAATGCGAGTGAGAGCAAGAAAACTTTTATTCATTTTTTTCACCTTGTTCGAGCTGTTGCAGCTGATGATCAAAGAGAGTTTTAGATATTACAAACTCCTCTTTCTAGGTGAAAACATCGCTGTTATCAATAAGATATTAACATGGTGAGCAGACTTTAGTTTGCTGCTCCTCTCTTGACAAAGCCCTCTTAGCCTTGACTGATTTGTCGTCGATGGTGTGCTTGCCTTGGAGGACTTCGTCAGGGGCCGTTGGGGCCGTAAAGATGTTAAGGCTGAAGCCAACAGGGGAAAGGCGATTGGAAGAAAGGATGTTTTTCTTATTTCCTCTGAGTCTGAATCATCCTGTGATGCTGATTCATCTCAAGCTGCCCCAATGTGAGGTGTTTTTTTATAGGGGTGACTTAGAAGAAACCTCTGAGTGCATGGGCTCGAAAATGGTCAAGCAAAGGATTAATGATAGCGTATAAGGGAGAGAAATGAATTACCTCTCGTCACTTTGGCTACCGTACCTCATGCGAGAAATCCCTTTACCTTGTAGAAACAAAACCTTATCGCTCATTTTGCAGGAATTTGGTATGTGAGGATGTGTATGGGTCAAGGATTGCCTCTCATCATTCTGACTCACCTCGTTCAACACTTTAGAGTAGTTCGACACCTTTCGTCGGATTGTCAAAATTCTCACGGGGATTTGGTGAATTATCAGGCAAAATCATTTTTCACACAATGTACTTGAGGAAGGTTAGGCATTTATTTGTTTTAACATGCTTCTTCTTTCTCCTATTGTCCTGCCTTATTATTATGAGGTATGTCTTTGAAGAAAGAGATACCTACCTATGCTGCAGTGGCAAGGCAATCCTACAAAGTAACAAGAAAAACCGTGTCAATGAGCAGTTCTTTGAGGGATAGGAATTGGAAACGATACAAATTACCCTTCTTTGCTTTTGTCTTCAAGGCTAGCAGCATCTTCTCTCCTCTTTAATTTGTTCAGCCTTCACTGTCCATAATTTCTTTCTGACAAGAGCATGAACATACGTTTAGCAACAAGACGATGGAGGGTAAAAATGAAAATAATACAGGTTACTCTTCTTCCACTTTGTCTTCAAAACTGGGAGAATTCTTTCTCCTCTGATGATTGGGCATGAAGCTCGAATGAAATCCTCTATAATTAGAGGTGCTCCTGGCTGGAAAATCGTGGGAATCTTCGCAGCAAAGCCAATCTCTACTTTGAAGGTCTTAGACGGATGTGGGCCTTCGATAGAGACTGCCCTTTTTTCTACTTTGCCTTCAAAGCTGGCAGAGTCTTTTCTCCTTTTTACTTTGTTCAGCCTTCTTCTTCTTCCATTTTGTCTTCACAACTGGGAGAACTCTTTCTCCTCTGATGATTGGGCACAAAGCTCGAATGAAATCCTCTATAATTAGAGGTACTCCTGGCTGGAAAATCCTGCGGTTGGTAGATGCTACCTCGATGTGGTTCCGATCTGCTTTCTGATTCCCGAATGCACAAGACATTTGGCGATTGTCTGCGTGAGAAGCTTCGCAGCAAAGCTAATCTCTACTTTGAAGGTCTTAGACAGATGTGGGCCTTCGATAGAGACTGCCCCTTTTTCTACTTTGCCTTCAAAGCTAGCAGAGTCTTTTCTCCTCTTTACTTTGTTCAGCCTTCTTCTTCTTCCACTTTGTCTTCACAACTGGGAGAATTCCTTCTCCTCTGATGATTGAGCACAAAGTTCGAACGAAATCCTCTATAATTAGAGGTACTCCTGGCTGAAAAATCCTGCAGTTGGTGGATGCTACATCGATGTGGTTTCGATCTGCTTTCTGAGTTCCGAATGCACAAGACATTTGGCGATTGTCTGCGTGAGAAGCTTCGCAGCAAAGCTAATCTCTACTTTAAAGGTCTTTGACAGATGTGAACTTAACGACTGTCAACACTTGTGTGGCTGCCAGGATCAGCCCTGACGCGACTTCGTCGTGTGCGAAACCTTTTCAGTTGGACTTGCAACCAGGGGTGTTTTTAGTGACAACTTTTCTGTCAATTCCCTAGTTTTTAATAGAAACATAGAGATTACTTCAAGGGTAGTACTTCTTCACAGCGTCAGCGTTGACCGGGTTAGAGAATTGACGTCCATCCATTTCAGTTAGAATTAAAGCCCCTCCAGGGAGTGTCTTTTTCACGACATAAGGACCCTTGTAATTTGGAGCGAACTTGCCTCCGAACTCAGGGGGCAATGGTAATACCTTTCTCAAAACAAGGTCGCCTGCTTCGAAATACCTTGGGCGTACCTTTCGGTTAAATGATCTAGCTACCCTCTGTTGATAACATTGCCCATGGCAAAGAGCTTTCAATCGCTTTTCATCAATCATATTTAACTGCTCCAATCTTTGCTGCTTCCATTTTGCATCAGACAGCTTTACTTGGGACAAAACCCGCAACGACGGGATTTCTACCTCAACAGGCAGGACAGCCTCCATGCCATATACCAAGGAAAAAGGGGTTGCCCCGGTGGATGTCCGGATTGAAGTTCGATACGCCATTAGTGCAAAGGGCAATCTTTCATTCCAGTTTCGATAGTTTTCAGCAGTTTTGGCTAAGATTTTCTTGATGTTTTTGTTAGCAGCTTCAACAGCTCCGTTCATTTGGGGGCGATAAGGGGACGAGTTTAGATGTCGAATCTTGAATTCACTGAGTAGATCGTCAACAATTTTGTTATTCAAATTTGTCCCATTATCTGTAATGATGGCTTCAGGGACGCCATAACGAGCAATTATATCTCGCTTAATGAACTTCATCACATTTCGAGCAGTGACATTGGTATATGACGCAGCCTCGATCCATTTGGAAAAATAATCAATTGCAACCAAGATGAAACGATGCCCATTTGACGCTTTCGGATTAATTGGACCAATCACATCAATGCCCCACATTGAGAATGGCCATGACTCAGATAATTGATGCAGTTCAGTGGGAGGAGCATTTATCTTGTCGCCGTGGATCTGACAACGGTAACAATTTCTAACATGTCGGATGCAATCACCCTCTAAGGAAAGCCAGTAATAACCTAATCTGGTTATTTTCCTGGCCAACATGTGTCCGTTCATGTGTGGACCACCTACTCCTTCATGTAATTCCTGCATGATTCGTGTCGCTTCAGCCGCATCCACACATCTTAATAAAACAGAGTCATAGGATCTTTTGTACAGATTCTCGCCATCAACGAAGAATTTTGTTGCCATTTTCATTATGTATCTTCTATCCGCGGGGCTGATCCCTTCGGGAAATCGCTGTTCCTTGATATAAGTCATGATATCGTAAAACCATGGTTTACCATCAGGTTCAGCAGTCACGATCATGCAATGAGCAGGCCTGGTTAGTACTTCAATTCGTAAAGGCTCTATTTCAAAACCATTGGTAACCCGTAACATGGATGACAATGTAGCCAGAGCATCAGCGAATTGATTATGAGATCTAGATAAGTAGTCGAATGAGATCTCATCGAATTTCGAGACTAGTTTCTCCAGATAGTCATGATAGGGTACCAGTTTAGTATCCCTAGTCTTCCATTCACCGACAGTTTGGAGGATAATTAAGGCAGAATCGCCAAACACTTTCAGTTTAGCTATTTTCATATCAATTGCTGCTTGTAGACCAAGAATACATGCTTCATACTCGGCTATATTATTAGTGCAAGGAAACACCAATTTAGCAGCTATAGGATAGTGTTGCCCATCCGGGGATATTAGGATTGCTCCAGTGCCAGAACCGGACAAGTTCACTGCTCCATCAAAGAACATGGTCCATGCGTGCTCCTCCGTTGATAAAATGCGATCATCTAGGAGATCCTCCTCATGTGTTTCCCCAGGGCATTCAGCCAACATATCAGCGATTACTCGGCCTTTCACTGATTTTTGGGCTGATGTTTGTATATCAAATTCCGAGATTAGGACCTGCCATTTGGCTAATTTTCCCACTAAAGCCGGTCGGTTAAGCAAATACCGAATAGGGTCGTTTTCAGTCACAAGGAATGTTTGGTGGTGCAAGGTATATTGTCGAAGCCTATGCAACACCCATACCAATGCAACGCATGTTTTTTCTGATTCAAAATAATTCTGTTCTGAGACAGTGAATTTCTTGCTCAAATAATAGATGGCTCGTTCTTTTCCATCGTCTGGGTGGCTTTGGGCCAACAGTGCTCCTAACGATTCACTGTGAATCGTTAAATAGAGAGTTAGTGGGTACCCTGGGACTGGTGGAACCAGCACCGGAGGATTCATCAAATACTGCTTCAGCTTTTCAAATGCTTCCCGACAATCTTCATCCCAATTAATCTGGGCACCTTTCTTGAGAAGTTTGAAGAAAGGTCGTGCTGTCTCAGAGAGTTGGGAGATGAACCGAGCAATGTAATTCAACCTTCCTAAAAGGCTTCTGACCTCTTTTACTGTGGATGGGAGCTGCAATTCGCATATTGCTTTAACTTTTGAGGGGTCGACCTCGATCCCTTTGCTACTCACGATGAATCCGAGTAACTTACCAGAGGTCGCCCCAAATATGCACTTTGCAGGGTTCAGGCGCAATTTGAACTCACGTAATCGGATGAATAATTTCTTCAAAGCTTCAACATGGTCCTCTCCACATCTGGTCTTGGCGATCATATCATCGACATAGACTTCAATTTCTTTATGCATCAGGTCATGAAAGAGGGTAACCATAGCACGCTGGTAGGTTGCCCCGGCATTCTTTAGACCAAAAGGCATAACCCTATAGTGAAAAGTTCCCCATGGAGTGATGAATGCTGTCTTCTCCTTGTCTTCATCATTCATCTTTATCTGGTTGTACCCTGAAAATCCATCCATGAAAGAAAATAATTCGAATCCAGCAGTGCTGTCCACGAGAACATCGATGTGGGGGAGTGGAAAGTCATCTTTTGGACTGGCTTTGTTCAAGTCGCGATAATCCACACAAACTCGAATTCGTCCATCTTTCTTCTTCACGGGCACAATATTTGCTACCCAATCCGGGTATTGTGAGACCTCGATGAACCCCACCTTTAACAGTTTCATCACTTCCTCCTCGATCTTTTTCGACAACTCCGGTTTGGTTCTTCGTAACCTTTGCTTTCTTGGGGGTATGTCAGGATTGGTAGGCAAACTGTGCTCAACAATTCGAGGATCCAGCCCTGGCATATCAGAATAAGACCATGCGAAGACGTCCTGATAATCCTTGAGGAGAGCGATCAAACGTGAAGCTTTCTCTTCAGGCAGGTTGGCCCCAATCTTCACTTCTCTTGGATTCTGAGCATCGCCCAAATTGATGGTAATTGTATCTTCAATAGTAAGGGGCTTGATTTGTTCGTATTGCTCCCATCTTCTGCGAATCTCAGCGGGGTCATCATTTGAATCATCAGAGCTACTGCTGTTAGCATCCTCATCATCAGGATGGACCGTACTAACTCCCTCGCAAGTCGCAAGATTTTGCCTGAAACATAAAGTAAATTGATCAGAAAAACAAAAGGGAAATACAGGCTTTTTTGTATTTTTCTCTCCCAAGATTTTTGAAAACAGAATAGAATATTATTGATTTTCGAAAAAGAACAAACTTTTGGGAACGAGAAAGCATGAAGTAGCCCAGGCCTCAGAACACTTTCCTTTCATGGCTGGATATCATCAACGGTCCGGTTTGGGATACTACCTCATGCCCTCAAAACATTATTTATTTTACAATACAGATATTTACAAGCTCAAAAGGGGAGAGTTCAAAAAGACGTTTCTTCCAACAGAAACGACGACAAAAAGCCTAAATACAAAGATAGCCCCTTTTCCAGGGATTTATGCAAAAGAGGGGAAAGAGGGATTCTACTCAAGCGGGCCTGCGCCCATTCCCTCCGCCGGTCCTTCATCTATTGCGGCAACGAAGAAATCTCCAAGACTGTCGCTCCAGGGATCTAGCTCCTCAGCTTTTCTCTTCATTGGTGTCAGCATTTCCATTTCCTCCCATCCACTAGGAGTGTTATCTTGTTCATCTTCATAAAAGCTTGATGGCATCTGGTAGTCAACATAGAAGTCGAACTTACCACTGGGCTCACCTAGAATATCCATAATCGGCCTCCCTCTACGTGCTTTATCAGAAAGTTTAGGAGCGGAAGCACGAAGGCTAGGCACCACCAAAAGATCATCTTCACCATGACACAGCCACGGGGCACGAAAAGTGAATGCCCTGGCGTCCAGCAAATCTTGAATTCTATTCTTCAAAGCATCGCAATCATCCAACGAGTGTCCGACCTCCCCCGAATGATAGTCACAGGACTTGGAGGGGTCATAATTAATGAAATATTCGGGAGTAGGGTGCTTCGGCTTCCTTACGATTAACTCCTTTCGTAAAAGGATAGGGAATATCACATCCATGGTTTTAGGGAACGGCGAATATTGTCGTACGTTACCCTGCCACTGCAAGAGTTGAACATTTCGCCATATCGCGTCAGGAAGAACCCCTATTGACTAGTTTTCCTCTGAACAATTTACCTGGGTCAACTGCTTCTGATTGGGAAACGGCTGTAATACGTGTGAGACTTGGTTAATGGCATCCAACAAGGATGTGAGCAAATCTCGTAGTTCACCTAACTGGGACAACAATCGTGTGGACAAATCAGGCGGGGTTACACTCGTTTCTTCAGTTGAATCTTCTTGTATGGCCCCTATAAAGACATCATCAAATAGGGTGACCATATTTTCCAGCGTTTCTTCTCGTCCACAATCTTTTTCAATTGACAGCTGGTCTGAGCTCTGATGTAGGTCAACAGCAAGGTTCACAGAAAGTTTCGAAGCACTCGAGCGACTCGAACATTCAGCTGAATGGTTACACCCTTTTTCAGATTCCTTTAAGAAATCAAGATAAATTTCCTCGTCTTGTAGCAGTTTAGCAGGTGGCGGGAAAGTCTCTTTGATATGAGGAGGTAATACACCAACTTGTCCCCTTACGTACCCCTTATTGACCTGTGGGTTTCCTCCATGATATCCTAAACCAGCTGTTCGATGGTTCTTGATGGCCCGAATAGGCTCTCGGATGCCTCGGCCTCCTCTGCCGAGTCCCTGGCCTGGGGAGAAACCATTTCCGATCATAACCTTCCCCGCCATGATTGAAGCCTTTGACATATCGGGGATAGAGGGAGAAACTCCTCGGCATGCGTGTACCGTTGACACAAGTTCGATCGACTGGTAGCTAGATTCTACCTTGCCACTCGGTTCAATGTACGGAATAGCCGTTTCTTGATAAATTCGATGGTCCTCTTCTCCTAGGACCGTTATTAGCTTCCCTTGATCTACAAACTTAACACTTTGGTGAAGGCTTGAAGGTACAGCTCCAGCAGAATGAATCCAGGGGCGGCCCAGCAGAAAACTAAACGCAGTAGGAATATCCATTACTTGAAACAGGATACTGAAAATTGTTGGGCCGATTTGCACGTCGAGATCGATTTCGCCAACAGTATCTTTCTTCATTCCATCAAATGCCCGAACAGATGTTTTGGAGGTACGAAGTTTAGACGTATCTACCTTGAGACGGTGCAAGGTTGCCAGCGGGCAGATATTTAACGCAGACCCATTGTCTATCAGAACTCTTGCCACATGGGAGTCTCTGCATTTGACGGAGATGTAAAGGCCTTTGGTATGTCCCCTGCCCTCAGGAGGAAATTCATCCTCCGAGAATGATATCTGGTCCTTCAAGAGAATGGACCCCACAAATGCTTCTAATTTATCATGTTCAATTGTCTCTGGGACGTTTACCTCGCTTAGTACTTTCATGAGCGACTTCTGATGCTTCATGGACGTTTGGAGTAGCTCCAATAAGGAAATCTGGGCGGGTAATTTGCGCAACTGGTCCACCACATTATACTCACTAGCTTTCACAATAGCCAGGAATTCTTTGGCCTCTTCATCGGTGACAGGTTTCGGAGGTTGCGTTTCAACCTGAGCATATGTTCGTCTTGACCTGGTAACTAAGTCAACGTCCAACTCGTAGGACCACGGGACAGCTTTGTCATTCTTATATTGATAAGGCTGAGGTATGCCTATCACTATGTGGTCTTCAGACAGGGGTACCTCAATTGTCAAGTCCTTCCCCAGGTTTGGGTCGTCAGACAGGGGTTTACTCACAGGTGCAGGAGGGGATTTGTTTATTTCGGCATTCAACGCTGAAATTTCTTTGTCCCAGTCAATAATGATCTCGGAGATGGTGGCTACTACCCCGGTGCAGTCGACATATACGATCAAACCCGCCTCTGCCATACTGACAACTCTTTCTTTCATTAGAGACAACGGCAATACTTCGCCAGCAGGAAAATACCCCGCCTTTACTAAGGCAGTATAAACGTCCAGAGTGCATACTCTCTCATTTCTAACTCTACTGTCATCAAGGGTCGATATAGCATTGACTCTACTTTCATGTTCAGGGAGGGGGTTGTTTTGCACATTTGGGCTGGATGTCTGAAATGAAAAGGCTTTGGTGTCGAGCAGGTTTTGGATTCGATGTTTAAGGGTATAACAGTCATCTGTCGAATGCCCCACTTCGCCCATGTGATAGTCACACTTCTTGGACGGATCATAGCTCGAGAAATTCTCTGCATTGGGACGCTTTGGTTCAGTAGACAGTAGATTTTTCTTCCGGAGAATAGCTAGAACTTGAGAAGGGGATCCAGGCAATGGAGTGAATTGCCTTTTCTTATATCGTCTTGGAGGCTGCTGACTTGAGGTCGGCTGCGATTCATTGTTCACTTGGATCGTCCGAGGAGGGTGAACAGTCTGGGTGTATGCGATACTTCCATGTGACAGGGGCTCCTTCTCCTTTTTCGGGTTGAGTTTCCTACTGGTGGAAGTGGGGTCCGTGAACCATCCGTCGCGTAATCCCATTTCAATTCGTTCGCCAACAGGGACAAGACGATTAAGGGATTCGGCAGTAGCGCCAACCAGACGGTGTCTGTATTCATACGGAAGGGACTTGATGAACAACTTTACTTGCTCATGATCAGTAAGTTGTGGGGTAACCTGGGCAGCCAAATTTCTCCACCTGGTGGCATACTCCTTGAAGGACTCACTCTTCTTCTTTTCAGTACGCTCCAAGTCATCACGAGTGAAAGTGACATCAAGATTAAATTGATACTGCTTAAGGAACGCATCGGCAGCATCATCCCACGATTTAAAAGTATCAATATCCTTTGACATGTACCAGGTCAGGGCAGGTCCTGTCAGACTTGCCTGAAAAGTCTGAATCATAAGGGGCTCGTTGTCGACATATTGAGTCATCCGTACGTGATACATATGCAGATGGTGTCTGGGACAGGAGGTGCCATCATATTTTTCGAACTCCGGCATTTTGAACTTTTCCGGCACTTTGACCCGTTTATATATAGACAGGTCAAGCGGGACAGTATTTTGTGGGCCCTGCAGTTGCTTTAGCATCTCTTCGACCTTTGCGAGGCGTTTGTCTTGTTCAGTCATTGGTGCAGCTTCGAGTTCAGGCTTCCTAACAGCAAGGGGAAGCGGATCGTCCTCTAGCAGGGGCATTTTACTATCACTGGCGGAAGCTTTTTCTTTCCCAGTAGACGAGGGTGGTAACACCACCTCAATTGCTGCAGGCGTAGGTGTGAGCTTGCTGTTGATGGATTCAATCTGCTTGGTGATGCTTTCAAGTGCATTGAAAACCATCTTTAATTCGCTTTCCATGTTGTTGAGGCGGACGTTTTCTTCGGCCATTTTTGTAACTACCTGAGAAAACGTTGCAATAAATGATTAAAATGTCCAATAAAAGAATAATTTTATGACCCAATCATAATATTATTGTGTATTTACTTTATTTGCAAGGAAAAATAAAGTAAAAAGGTTTTTATTTATATATTCATTACAGGCGGCGTCCCCGGGATTCGAACCCCGGTCGCCTCGGACCCTGAGGCTACATCCCCGGATACCACTGGACCAAAGGCCGCGGTGGTGTCATCTTCGCCCCAAAAAATTCATATAAAGCATAAAAACGGCCCGAACTTTATTAATCATTAATACAACCCGTAAACTACATTAAAAAGGATAAACAGAACCCTTAAACACAAAAACTATAAAATACATAAAAAGAAAAAACGGATTTTACAAAAATGCTCCCCCGAATACTCATTCTACAGACGATGGGGAAGCTACAGTGTCCCGAAGCCGCTTATTTTCACGGACAAGCTCCGCAATAAGCGTATCCCTCGTCCCCACAGTCCTTTCAAGATGGTTGATTTGTGCTTGACGACTGGGCTTGTTGGTCACATTCGGAACCTTTGGCTGTAGCTCCGTCGGAATTTGATGGTGCAGAATGTAAAACAAGGAAGCATGGTGGGTTCTCTCCTGCCCCTTGAGAAGTCTGGGTACAAGAATGCTCTCAGGTAAGCACTCGATCCACAGTCCTTGGATTGTTCGAATTTCATCGGCATAATTGTAATTCGAGCGGGTGAATCGAACTCGGAATAGGTCAGCCTTGAGTGGCGGGGGAATTTCTTGGAGGGCCCTATACTGGCGGGCTACTCGGTAGGGGTAATATGAAGTGATGCCAGATAGACCGAGTAGAGGAATAGGATTGTGGAACTGGTGGGCATAACGAGCCTGACTCTCACGGAACCATTTAGTATGCCATAAGAATGCCTTGGGATCAGGGTCTTTCAAAAAGTTTATCCAAGTAGCATAATCCTTCTCAGGGGAATGACTTTTCAAAACTTCAAACCTCTGGATCGGGTGTGTGAAATCGTCAATTTGGAAAAGCTGCATGAGATGCCCAAATCCTCTTAAATGGGATAAAAACCAGATTTGCAAAATTTCTGGGGCGGCCCGCATAATTTTGTCATCATTTTGCTTAAAACGATTTAAAGACAAAAATGTTTCTGCCAAAACCAAATTAACATAATTCAAATTAGCACAAATTTGTTTGGCCACATATGCAATCGATGGATTTATCGAATTTCGGCGATGAGGAAAAAGAACACACCCGATAAAAGCAAGGATAAAAATCTTTGCCTTTTGACTCATGGGCTGGCTCATAAAACATTCATTTAGGAAAAACCAGGGACAAGCATTACAATGGGCTTTAATGACTCTCTTCACAGTATCACTTTTGGTTCTCAAAAACTGGGCTAATTCAGATAGAGGGGCCACACCCAAAAGTGGTTTGACAAGCTGAGATCCCAAAGGCTTTCCAATGGCTATACTATATTCTTCCAAAGTGGGGGTCATCTCGAACCTACCGAATATGAATGTGGATGTTTGTGGGCACCAAAAATGTGCTAGTGCCTGCATCATACCGGAATGAATGTTAATTTTGAGAAGTGGAAGTAGACGGCCGATTCTGGTTTTGACATAATGTTGGCCGTTTTGATCTAGTTGGTCCCACCACGCCAGGAGTTCCGTCTTAGGAGTGGGGACGAATTGGACGTCGGCTCTTCCCATCGTGTGTAGAATGCGATCAACGGATGGCCTATTAACAACAAATTAAATGAATAAGTAAACTATTCAATAAAATGAGAAGGGATAGAGTATATACCTTTTCTTAAACTATGCCAATCATAACGACACACACATGAGCAGTGAGGTTCGATTTCTAATTAGACCGGCTTAGCAAAATGAAATTAAAAGGGGGCCTGACCGTCGCAGTCTCGCGTTGGTGTCAAGTCCTTTTAACTTCGGCTAAATCGAAAGAAATATTTTATAGTCACGCAAATAGCGGCTAAAAATACTTCTTTACAATTTTCAGAAATGAATTTCGGGGAAAAGAAAGGCAACCTCTACATCGTGGGCTCGCATTCGAGGTCGTATCTTTCTTAACACCATCCTAAGGTGCCCTATTGCGGCCCAGGTCCGGCAGTATGGTTGTGTGTGCAATAGTGTAGTGCTAAATCATTAAAGCATGCACAGCAATTTATAAACAATCAATTCGAACCTGCAAAACAAAATAACACCTTAAAGTTAGGATCGTACCTGAAGTCCTTGCTGCCAAACAAAAATTGTTTTGAATAGGATAAAATATGTTTGGCCTAAGTCCACTTTACAAGTCCCCAGCGGAGTCGCCAGTCTGTCGCGACCGACCTCTCCTCGGGAGAGGTCTCGACCTGGTACGTGCTAAGTCTAGGTTCAGGACTTAACTCGGGCTCTCCCAAGCCCATACCATATCACGACTTAGGGTTTAAGTTCTTAACATGCTGGTAGTTTACATGCAGGAGTCGCCACTAATCGATTTGGGGTAGGCCGATTAGAAACCCAAATAGGGTGATGGGAGAATCACCCTATTCCTACGAACCAGAGATTAACTAGATTCGGGGACTTGGTTACACTAGTTGTATAACTAATGCCCTTTCGGTACCTTTCTATCCTGTCCATTTTTGAAAACATTTGTCAGGCAATTTGGATTGATTTTAGGACCTTTCTCCTAACATGTGAGGTGATCAAGCGAGTGCATAATCAGAAACGATTAGCAGTCAATGCAGGCATGCAACCTAAGGCTGTAACTAAGTTCATGCAATTGTACTAAAAACATGCATAACATAACAACAGGCTTAACTAATTAGACATGCAATCTATGTGATTAAATAAAACAGGCATGATAAAATAAAAACACTCAAACATACCATATAATAAAAAAAAAAATTTTTTTAAAAAAAAAAACAAATTTCTTTAATTTTTTTTTAAAAATAATAATAATAATAATAAGATAAAACCAAAAATCTGGAAACTATTTTTGAAAATTATATATCTTTTAATTTTTTTTTAAAAAAAAATAATAATAAACGAAAATCTGAAAACATTTTTAAAAAAATAATAATAATAATAAACGAAAATATGAAAACAACTTTTTTAAAAAAAAAAATTTTTTTTAATTAATTTTTTTAATTTATTATTATTATTTTTAAATAAAATAAAATAAAATAAAATAAAAATCGGGTCGGGCGGATCCGGGTCGGACTTGACCCGGTCAACTGATCCGACCCGGGAGTTGACCCGGGTCAACGGATCCGACCCGGGTGTTAACCCGGGTCGGATCTGCTGATCCGGGTCAGGCCGACCCGAACTCACAGACCCGGTGGGGGGAAGACGCCGGCGAAGCTGAGACGGGCTCCCGCCGGTCGACCCAGGCCGTCACCGCCTTCAAAACACCGGATTGGGACCGCCAGTGGGCCGTGGAACTTACCTGGGCCGCCGCCGGACCGCCGTTCGCCGGCCGTCGAACAAAATTTTCTCGGTTTCGCCTGGGCCTTCCGTCGAACACGTGGTGGGCGTCGGGAAAAACAGAGGTCCACGACCTCTTTCGGGACTCCGGCGGACTCCGGCGACCACGGCTTGCTTCCGACGGCGACCATGGACGGCGGGGGAACAACGGTATCGGTCGGGAATCGCGCGAAACAACCAGCGCGAGTCCCGGCCAAATCGTGTCGAAAAACAGGGCAAAACAGGGGACGGTGCGTCGGCCGGGAGGTTTCACCGATTTGCCGGCTTCGGGGCACTTCCGGCTGGCTTGGGGGACAACGGCGACGACGGCTGGCTTCTCTCCGACTCCGGTGAACCTTCGGTATGAGCTCTCTCTCTCTCTCTGTTCGCTCTCTCTCTCTGCTCTGTTTCTCTCTCTAAATTGCCGACCCTGCTCTCTCTGTCTCTCTGGTCTTTTATAGCCGACGACGCCCCCCGGCTTTGTTGCGTCGGCAATGACGACGGCCTGCACTGGCCTATGCCCCGCGAATTCCGCGGCCATAGGTTAGTGCAGAGGGGGCGTCAGTCTGCAGATGAAAAAAAAACAAAACAAACAGGGAGAAGAGAGGGAGAAGAAGATAAGGGCACGTCCGGGAAATGGGGGGAAGAAGGGACTGGCCATTAATGGCCGGTCCTTGTGGCGTGGAATCCTAATTTTGCTCTGGCCAGATGACGACGAAGACGAGCAGCGCCGCCGTGCGTCACGCTGCCGTCGCGCACAGGGGAGAACAGGGGCGGCGACAATGACGCTCGGCACGGGGGAAGAAGGAAGGAGAAGCCAGCTGGGCTGGGCTGGGTTCAGGCGTGCGGAGAGGAAAAAAGAAACGGGCCGCGCGGAGGGGAAAGGAGGAGGAGCTGGGCGGGCCTGGGCCCGCGCGCGTGGAGAAGAAGAAAGAGGGAAGGGAGGCGGGCCTGGGCCCGCGTTGGGCTCAGCCTCGCTGGGGAGAGGAAGAAGAAAAAGAAAATGGGCCGGGTCGGCCCGGCTCCGACCCGGCCCAGCGCGATTTTTCTCTCTTTTTTCTTTTGTTTGTTTTTTTTTAAATAAAATTAATAAACCTTATTTGTACAAATGCCTAATGCCTAAATGTAATGCATGTAAAATTAAAATTTTTGTTTTAGGAATTAGTAAATTAACTCCTAAATGTTTATATAATTGATTTTGGGCTAATTAAAAATAGGTGTCAACACAAGATATCGGAATTGCTCAGTTTCGTTACTTTTGGATATTACCTATTCTCGCCATTGTTCTTGAGAACGTTTAGCTTTACGAAGTTTACATTCAGAACACAATCTCTCACCAACTCAACTAGAAACCCTTTAAACACAAGCGCCTCTAAATACAAAGCTTCCACTTTACTCTTTGTTGGGTTTCATCTATCAATAACAGATATCATCTAAATACTGATTTCCTCTAGAAGATCCATGATATTGAAATGCTATCCTACATCGCTTGACAACGGATTTTATATGCTTTTTTATATACATGTAGTCTCCTTGGACATTTTAGTTTAAGCTTTTGGATTAGTTTTTTTTTTTTTAACATAGAATCAGAGCCAGTGCTATCCCTTTCGCGTACATGCGTCCATCTCCATTAGGCAAATTTTGTGTGCCGCTCTTAATCCAGGTTGCATGAAAGGGACGTTGAAATATTATCCCACATTACTCGACAACAAGTCTTAATTCGTCTTGCATGTTAAATGGACAATGAAATATTGTCCGCCATCGCTCCATAAATTCAACACAGGGTTTGAATCTTGGGCCTTAAGATAAATTGAGGAAAATGTAACTTGTATGAATATTATTGGCCCTTGTCTTATTACTTCTTTTGAAAAACGCATATCATCTAGAAAAATGTTGACTTTAACGACAGTCCTTCGTCCTGGTAAACTTGTCCATTATCAAAGTCAAAAGCTATGAACCCTAAAGTAAAATCTTGATGTGCACTATTAGTAAGTGCTGTTAGTGATCAATCTATTGACCTTTTTTTCCCTCTCTCAAGTTTGATCTTCTTTCTTCTGTGCTAAGATGTGAAAAGAATATAATATGATTATAAATTTATGGTCAAGCCCGGCGGGAGACTTCGAGCTCCAATTTCCACTCTAGCTGCCCATTTTTTCTTTTCAACATATTGCTCCTGCTACATGCTCTAGTAGGCCTTTATATATCTTCCGTTGTTCTAAACCTTCTGTTCATCTTTTTTTTTTGTATTGATTCATGTAATTCTTTAGTTAGTAGTCGTAGAATTTAACTATAATTAAGGCTCCGTTTATTTGACGGAAAAGGAATTATTTGGAAAATATTTTCCTAAAAATAATCGCTTGTTTCGCTTGAAATAATTAGTCAATGAAAAATGTTTTTATTACCAACAATAATTTATTTATAAACACTTTTGTGACCGATGAAAACATTTTTCGTTTATCTATTTTTATAAATGATACAAGCGATTGTATTTATAGATTGTTCATTTTCCGCAAAATGGACGTCCCTAACTCGATTGATCTTTTTATTACCTTTATCATTTCCTCATCATTTCAAATTCCTATAAAGCGATTACAACATGAAAAGTACTGTGGGACTTGGTTCCGCACAGATTTTGAGCAAGAGTACGCGTGCTTTTAGCTATTTTTGTTGTTGTTGTTATTGTTGTTGATGATTTATGTATGTACAACTACAAAGTTGTATAATCTCATTATTGTCTTCTTAAAGAGAGGACTTAACAGAAAAAATTAACTCTTATCGTTTGAGAATAATGAAGTGTTAAGCCATTTTCTTTTATCACTCTCTTTGGTGACAAGTATCGTAAAAAGAGTAAGTACAAAGTTGAATTCCGTTTATAAATTTGAATCAAACAGAAAGATAGATATACAAAATGAAAAGATGAATAAAGATAAAACTAAGGCAACATAAAAATAAAACTAAGCCAACCCTTTTGTAGAAAAGTTAAGCTGACTAGAATATAGATCAAAGATAACAAAAATACATTAGGCTGTTAAGAAATTTAATCGTGGCTCATACATATTTAGTTCTCACACTTTCACACGTACACACACACATACATACATACATATATATATATATACATACATACACACACACATTCATGCATACACACTTTCATATGAGAATTGCCTTTTTCGTAAAATATGACTATTCTTTCAAACAATGTCTCTTTCGATATACTTTTAAATAAACGGTGATTTGAAAATCTTTTCTGTTCAAAGTAAGATTTGATTTGTTTATCTATTTATATTATGCTTATAATAACGAAACTTACGAAATGTCCACATCAAATTTAAATTTTTCAATTAAAAAATTTCCTCAATGGTTACAAGAAAAGAAAACACTCACCACCTGACCTTTAATCGGTACAATTTAAGACACCTTTTCACCATTAATTTAAACTAAATTAAGGATATCCATTAACATTTACCTCATTCAATATATATAACTTAACAATTTTCATCACCCTTTCGCATTAATAATCTATTTATTCTTCATACTAGATAACTCTCTCTTTCTCTCTCATTCATGCACATGCGAACATACAACTTTATTTCATCTATGCTTTCCTTTTAAAATGAGTGTTTCTCATTTCACACTGAAAAAAAAAACCAATGAATTCATGAAAAGTTTGATAGATAATTGAATCTTGCATTTTATATGATTATGATGAGAAAATATCAGTTTCCTTCTTTTTCATATAGTTCTCCTTTCATATTAAATAAATATTGAAATCCAAATAAAGAATCTTCAATCAAAATGCATCTAGGAACTATAATCAGACAGTAAACACACAACATGAAGTACGTTTTAACTTATCCTGCTAAATTTTGGACTTCTAATGTAAATTAAGCTATAAGATCATCAAAACACTTAAACTCACTTGCTAATAGCCATAAAATGGTGGAAATCGTAAAATTATCCCAATCCCAGTAATTAGCTCAATATGAATCGTTTGTCGATGAGGATGAAAATTTTAGTGTCATTTTCCCGTGAATATTATCACATCAATAGTTTTCTGTAAAGTTTTTTCTTATTTTTCAGTGGCTAAGCTAGCAAAAAGCAGCATCATTCTTCTAAATCCAAATTTTAGGAATCTCTTCATAAAATAAATTGGTGATTAATTGATAACAATCCATCGCTTTTACCTGTAGTCTTTAACGATTAAATTGCAAATAATTTAGTTTCATATTTATCTTCTTGTCTCCAATGTGTCCATAGGTTCCAATAATGAGTAGCTTGCCACAATTAGATTTTGGAAGTAGCGAATGTCCAAAAATTAGATTATCTACCACAGATCAAAAGTGAAAGTGAGTGCTGATTGGCATATACACACGTACATTGGAACGTAGGTTGCCACTGTATATGTTACAGCATATACCGATATAATATGATGTTCTAGGAAAAATAGTCAGAAAGAATAATATACAAGAAACCAACGTCTCCATACCATAACTTACGAACCACATGAGTTCACACGAAGCAAACATAGATCACAATCTAAGGAATTTGTGACTATTTTTAATACAAATTAGACACACGACAATTTACATTACTAATAAATGTCACATAAGTATCCGACTGGATGCACACTTCCTTATTGCTCAGTGCCTTCCCAATCTTTTCCACTTTTTTTCCATTCTCTTGGAGTAGTGCAAGAACCACTTACTCTTTTCGTCAATGATCACGTTCCCTAGCACAACGCCAATCGAAAACCCGACTCCAGTGCCAATTAGCACAACTTTCCAATTCAAGTCAAATGGAGACTCTTCCCCATTTTCTTCCTCCAACAGTGATGGTGGAAATGGTAAGTTATCCCCAACCGATGTGCATTTATTTGGTAAAGGACTTCCACACAACCCCTTATTCATGGCAAATGAATGGGTCCCAAATGTGTCGAACTGACTTCCTTGTGGTATTGGTCCCGATAGTTGATTATGAGAGACATCAAAAGACGAAAGAAATGTAAGTTGGGCTAGTTCTTGAGGTATCTCTCCCGAGAGATTGTTCCAAGAAAGATCTAAAGATTCCAGCTTTGTCAGATTTGCTAAGGAAGGCGGGATGGAACCAGTGAGAATGTTGTTCGAAAGATTAAGTATGAGAAGTGACTTCAAATCTCCAACAAGATTGGGTATGCGTCCTTTGAATTTGTTATTGGAGAGGTCAATTCCCATAAGGGCATAAGGAACCTTCGAGTATTCCATTTCTGTGCCTTTATTCATCAGCGTCATTCCATAGGTTGTTTTATAATTATCAATCGCTTGCTGAATATCCACATAAATGTTAACTGTTGCATATATGTAGAAGGATGGAGGGAGCCCTGAAAAAGTATACATATATTCCAACCGATCTTGACCAACAATTATTTTCATGGCATGAAAACTCTGCAGTAACTTAGAAGGAAGTTCACCATTGAAACTATTGTTGGAAAGGTCCATGATGTGCAAATTGCTGAAGTTTAATTGGCTTCGATATGTTTCTATTGGACCATGGAACATATTGGATTTCAAGATCACAGCTTTCAACTCAGTCAACACTGATAGCCAAAATGGGAACCCATCAAGAATTTGATTATAACCAAGGTTCAAATACTCTAGCTTTGTACAATTCGCCAAAGATCTTGGGATAGACCCTTGCAATTGATTCTTTGTGAGGTCAATAATCTTCAACGCACAACCTTTTGGGTAAGCATTAGGAATCATGCCCTCAAGTTTATTTTTCCCAAGACTCAGAAATGACAAAGAACCAATGTTTCCGAGACATGAAGGAATTGTGCCATTTAGACCATTGATGGACAAATCAAGAACGACGAGGGATCTTGCTTTACAAATGGATTGAATTTCTCCGAAGAGGAAGTTATTGGAGATATTGTAATAAATCACTGATGGAGGTGGACTAGGAAGTGTTGTTTTGAGCAAGTTAGAACTAATGTCAAAGTACTTCAACTTAGGTAGTGGTAGATTAATCTGGTTGTTCACAAAGCCAGTTACAAAATTGTGAGAAAGATCAACATACATCAAGGTCTCTCTACTACCATTCCACATCCATGTAGGAATACTTCCTTCAATGTTATTGTGTGAAAGACTTAACCTCTCTAATCCGCTTAGGTAGCCTAAAACCTTTGGGAACTCATGTAAGTTGCATGAATCTACAGCTAAAGTGGATAGCTTTGGAAGAGTGGCATTGATCTCGGTCTTGCTGACAAAAGATATGTTGTTGAAGTCCAAATATAATGTTGTCAAGTTCTTGAGTTCATGTATATCCACAATACCACTCAAATTATTCCAACTAAGATCAAGAAATTCAAGATCCTTGAGTTTGTGTAAATCCACTATGCCACTCAAATTATTCCCACTAAGACGCAGATATTTAAGATGCTTGAGTTGCCCTAATGAGTTTGGAACTTCACCTTGCAAATTGTTGGATGAAATGTCAATAACAATTAATCGCGTCAAGTTCTCAAATGAAGACTGAATCGGGCCACTTAGTTGAACATCTGCCAAATGTAAATAGACAAGACTCGTTAATTTGGCCACTAATTGAATCTCGTCATTTATTTCTCACTTTTTTTTTTGAAAATTCAAAAATAATGGCCTTGCCAGTTGAATATTACCTGCAAGGTTCAAAGAGGTGAGGTTTCCCAAGTTGACAAGCCAATGCCAAAAATCACCGCTGAAATTATTGACAGAGAGATCTAGATATGATAGCTGCGTGAGGTTGGCGAAGGAAGCAGGGATTTGACCGTCAAATTTACTTGCCGATATATCCAGAATAGCAAGCTGAGAAAGATTAACCAATGAAGCGGGAAGTGAACCCGAAAAATCACATTCCCCAATTGATAATACATTCAAGAAAGCAAGGTTTCCGATGGAAACGGGTATTTCTCCTGAGAAATTCGTGCCCCAAAGAATTAATGATTTTAGAGAGAAACCCCACTGTTGTTCTGGAATTGAACCATAAAGGTTGTCATTCAAACTTATGTCGAGAACTTCGAGGTTTGGTAATTGAAAGATGCCTATCGGAAATTCTCCATGCAATCCACAATCTCTAAGTTTAAGCAACTTCAAAGAGGAGAAGTTTGCAAGCACATGAGGGAATAGTGATGGCATGCTTATAAAAGAGAGATCAAGTTCTCTAAGCATAGTTAAGTTATGAACAAAGTTGTCTACATTGGGCATCTCGAGACGCCACCCAGAAGACAAATCAAGAGGTATGCTGGGATCCCACCCAAAAGACAAATCAAGAGATATTAATCTAGATAGCCGTGGGATATCCAAGGGGACTTTTCCAGAAAAGTGCGAATTGGAGAGATTAAGGTATTGTAACCTGGAAAGATTGCCGAAACCGTATGGAATTGAAGAAGAGTTGAAGTCATTCCAAGCAAGATTGAGCGATTCCAAGTGGAGTAGGCGAAAGAGGCTGCTGTTGGAAGTTATGGTACCAAAGAGACAGCTACTGTGAAGGTCAAGGCCTATCACATGACTGGTGGTCTCATCGCACTCTACGCCATCCCATGAGCAGCAATCTTCATGTCCATCTGGAGACCATGATTCGACCTTCGGATAAACACAAAGAAAATCTACTCTGGTGGGTCGAAAACTTCTCTTAAATTCCATCAAGGCTGAGCTCTCATACGGATGGCAGAGTGGCATAGCAAGTGAAGTATGAATCATCAGGAGGACGATCCAGGTAAGAAGCGCATAGACTAAGGATGCCATGATTTTTTTGTTTTGGTTGCTGGAGTTGGTTAATGTATGCGAGGTAAAGTGTGATTGAGAAGCTTTTATAGACAGCAATAACTGGTCATATTCAATGGAAGTTAGCGCAACTTGCCTCGCTTGTTGTATGTGGAAAGAGGCATTCTTACATAGATCATTGATAACATCTCTGTCTTTGATATGAACCGCGTGCCAAAAAATAGCATGATCCAGACATGGATCTTGAAGAAACAAAATCACGCATTGTCCATTTAAATTATCCAATACATCATCTTTGTCTACTTTTCTAGTTAAATCGCACACTTGTAATTGCTAAATGGAAACAACAAGGTGTTAGTTTAGACAGTTCGATGGTTTGCTCGTCTCCTTGTGATCTTGGGTATCAAGCCTTATTGGGAGTGCTCTAAAATAAAATCCCGAATGCACCGTGTCAATATAAGAGAGGACACGCTTACGATCACCCAAGGAATTGAACTAATCGAGGTGCACAAAAACTGCCCCGTCCCGAATACCCCTTCATTGCTAAATTTGAATTAAAAAAAAACGTCGCATAGAAGTGATTGGACCGGATAACTTATACCAAAATGTAATGAACGAATGGATAAATATAATATGTGTATGGATGTTATTCATGTAAGCTTTCATCCTTACTTAGCTATCTTCAATACAACAATGATCAATTAATTAGTTGGATGAAACGAACATTTTAATTGTCTAGATTGAACTCGACTAATTACAAATGACTTGAGCTAACAAGTTTTGTATAATTAGTGTATTCTTCATACCATATCCATTAAATATCATACTATACAATTTACATTTACAATTGAACAGGACTATATAGACTCCATGCAAAAATAAATAATCGTGATTTTCAAAGATATTTTGTCATTATTTTTATGTAAAACGAGGTGAAGATACGAAATTTGAAAATTTGCAATCGGTGACTATGATATTTTAATTTGATGATTTAAGAACTAGGTGTATGTTTAGGATATGTAGAACGACTCCTTCTTGTCAATCTAAAAAATGAGCAACGGTCTTTTGCGGGTCTCTCGATATTGGTCTATTTTGTGGAACAAATTATACGATGCCAATTTAGGGGACCACCTATGCAATTAGATTGCACATGAACGATAATCACGGCATGCACGAGAATACAACCTAATTTGTGATGCGGGTCTCTTGATCTTGGTCTAGTTTGTGGAAAAACTTATGCGATACCAATTTAGGGGACCACCTATATAAGTAGATTGCACATGAACGATAATCACGGCATGCACGAGAATACAACCTAATTTGTACCTTGCAGATGTGTGACCACTTGTTGCCCTTTCGAAAAGAAAATTGTCCATTTGCTTATAACCCTTTACTTTATTTTCAAATAAAGAAGAAAAAAGCAGCAAGACTTGGGCAATATCTTGAAATTGCGAGACATCTATTGCGAGACATACATACTAATGGTCAATCATAATCGTCACTTTATCAGGAACTCAATCTCTCATGTGAATTGTTGATTCATTTATAAGAAGCTATAGAAATAATGAACCACCGGGGAGTGAAGCTGCCAGATTAATTGAATGTGCCCGTTATTTTCGTCGAAAACATCCACATTTTTCACTTATTTGTATTAGGTGATATCTCGCACCCGATTTCTCCTATAGATCAAATTTTCATCTTTGATCTGATTTGAGGCAAGGCCATTGACAGTGAAATTGAAGATAATAGGTCACCCAAAGTCAAATAGTGAGCCCAAAAGACTTTGACGTTTTGCCTTCAGTCAATCCACGAGTCCTGTCACGTGAAATTTTGGAGTGGCTAAATAAGAAGCCCCAGAATTCCTATCCATAAATATTGCGTATCGTAAAGGCTACGGCATTACAATCTCCTCTGTCTCTTCTATGACATAAGTGCTATAATAACAAAGACAAAAATTCAATTAAGAAAAAAAAGACCATATCATGTCAACCTCATTAGTGTACATTGTTTATACTTGGGTCATTTTGATCTCGATGCTCCATGCATGCTGTTTCACTCGAAAAGTGAAAATCTTTCACCAGAGCGATTGATTTTGGTTTTTTTATATTGAGGAAAGGATTTTGTATTGATCTTGGACAAGAAATTACTTGGCTGGAAATGGAAAGAAGAAATGAAGAACAGGTTATAGAATTTAAACTATTGGAAAGTAAATTTATGAGAAACAAGACTGTACGACAATTAATTAAACTTCAATGACTAACGTTTGGGAAAATATCCGAGAAAATTTATGATTTTCATGGTGAGTATTTATAGCCTACTAACAGCAATCACATATAAGCAGTTAGTACTTCTAATTACAAATACTGCTTCACTCGTGATCACATGCATACATTTCGTACACTGATAATCATTATTCACAAGAAGTTAATCGAGATAATCAATCATCACTTGATACCGGAATCGTCGTCTGGTATTGAAATCGACACATCTCACTTGTCTTCTAGTTCCAACACTCATGCAAATTTTGCAGATGACAAATCATCAGTGAACGATGTCGATTGGCAATGATACATATTGGTAATTTCTCTCATTTGTTGTTGACGATCTTACTAAGCTCTAGTTTAGTCCTTTAAATCAACCCCATTTTCACAAATGACCTCTTGAATAGTTGACCAAACTTATCACTTGTCAATGATACAAGTTAGTCATTTTTTGCTTTGCTAATCCAATGTGTCATGTCGTTGAGAGATCGGCCTTGATACAGCTCAAGAGGAGTCTGGGAATCAACCAAGCAAGTTCTCGTCTCATTTATCCAAAGCTCAAATCATAGTCGTCACCAAGTTAAAATAGAGATTACTGGTCATGGGAGGGCTGTGGAGTGTGGTGAATTCAGCGATCACATTGCCGACCTCAACCTCAGTAGTAGTTGTCTCTCCGGTACCATACAACACCGGTCTTTTCATAAATCTAATCCAAATTGTGATGTAATGCGGATACTAACGGACCTTGCAATTCAAATTTAACTCGAGAAGAAGAAATTATACGAACCCAAGTCCGAATCATTCCCAACTACCAAACCGTTGGCCAATCATCTCTTCTTGAACATATTTAATTGTTCTTTCTCTCTCTCTTGAATGTACAAACAAAGCGAAAAATCTTGGCTGCACCACCTTATCCGGCAACGGTGCCCCTAATGTCACTGGGAAGAAAGAGTCTACACCGAATCTGATTGGGCCTTGGGTTAGCACGTTACGAAGCGACATAAAAGCTTCTGTCAGTCGAACCAGCTTCTCTCAAGCTCCGAAGCAGGTACGGTTCGAGCTCGATCCTTTGGAAATTATCGGTACTGATCATCGCGTGATTTCTCTTCGGCCTCTTGGGTCGCTCCTTCTTCGGTTTTGATTCGCGTCGGATTCGTTTCGATCCCATTTCGGGGTTCGAATCCGTTTGCTTTTTGCTCTGTTTCGGATCCGCTTGTTCGTTTGAAAGCTTCGGCATTATTTGCAGTCGTCGTTGTTGTTCGCGAGCTCAATCTGTTGCGTATGGCCTTGTTCGCTCGATCTAATTGGGCCCTTACGTGTTGTGAGATGCGAGGAGGTGTTCTCTTCATGAATCAGGGGTGTATGTTTTCCTGCCGAACGTATTATTGTGTTGTAAATGCCGTGTATTGTTCTCGCTCGACCTCGTCTGTTGGAATTGTTGTTGGAAGTAACTGTTTCCCTTTTCTGGGATGAGGAGATTCAGATCAAGTTTTGATTTTTATCTGATTGAATTGCGAACTTGTCGGAATTGTTTGCGGTGTAGCATTTTGTTGGTCTAGTGTGCAGTGGGAGTGTGAAGATTGAAGAATGTCGATGTCCTTTGAACGGGGATTGTAGTTTTAAATCCAGACATGATTCTTGTAGTTTTAAATGAGATTTGCTCAGATTTCTGCTGTTTAGGAATGTCCCGATTTGAGCTCAAACATGTTTCAGCTTATTTAAGCTGTTAGTCGACAAAACTTAAAACTCACTATTGTTTGGTTTACTCGCTTACTGTGTCATTCTTTTTCTTTTGTGAAAATGGTTGTTCTGAATTGAAATTATTGTGTCGGCAATGTGGAAGATACTGTGCTTTTGATATTTAGTTTTCTGAATTTCTATATGGGCTCTGAAAGCCAGTTTTAACATTGTGCAGAGTGCAAAAACAAACTTGCTGTACTTTTCGTTAATGTTTTGGAGATCGTTGTTGTTGGAGGTCAAACCCTGAAGTATAATATGAAGGTCAAACCCTGAAGTTATATGCCTGGGAGTTCTATTTCTCAGGATCGATAACCTCTTCATTGGGTAATCTTTCTCATCTCACTGCACTACTCCTCAACGGAAATAACTTGCAAGGTCAAATCCCTATTTCCTTTGGAGTGGGTGGTCAACTTGACAAAACTTACCGACTTGGAGATTTCAGGTAATAGTTTCTTCCTCTCTGCCGGTTCAGTCGGATCTCCTTCCTTCTCTTTCTGCAGCTCCATGGAACCACCGATCTATCGAGCTCCACGGCCGCTCGCTCCCTACCCAACCACCGCCAAAACCCCTGCCGCGACGACCACCAGCAAAACCAGAGACCGGGACTTCCTCCTCCACTTCGAGGCCTACCTCGCCAATCCTCTCCTCCTCCCTCCTGCCTGAAACCCTACCCCTCCATCGACGGCCGCCACTCGGATCTGCTGTCGAAGATCAGCGCGTGGGCGGAATTCGTCGGGTACATTGCGAGCGCGAATCTGAAAATTAGGGATTTGAGGAGGCTGCAGGAGGACGAAGCGTGCGTCGAGTCGAGCATCGAGATCGCGACGTCAAGGGGGATTAATTGCGAGGAGAAAGAGTCGAAGTTGACGAAGTTTTTTTTTTTCTTCTTTTTGGTCGGAAAGCTGAGGAAGCTGAGGGAGAAGAAGCCGTGGTTCAGAACCCGTCCGAAGTTGCCGGAGCCGGAGGGCCTTCTGGCTCATGCCTGTCGCTGGACTCGAAGCTCTTGAGGCGGCGATGGTGGTTTTGCTCGTGGCCATCCCGGGGGGGTTTTTGGTGGTGGTCAGGGAGGGAGTGAGCGGCGGTGGAGCTTCAGTGTCGGTGGTTCCAAGGATGTGCCGAGAGAGAGAAGGAAAGAGATCCAAGGGGAGAGAGAGACTTTCCAACTTTTTTTGACGGTGGGCCCCACAGTGCCACTTATCATCACAATTGCACCTATTATATTCAGGCGACTAGATTTTTTAGGCAAAGCGAATGAGGAAATTGAATTTAATGGTGTAACTGACGCTCCACTTGTCTTGTGTCTTTTTTTTTTGTACCTTATGTTTGGTAGATAAACGGTTAAGCGGTGGATTGCCATCTTCATTTGAGAACATGAAGCAGTTGAATTGGCTTGGCCTTTCTCGCAACGACTTGCGCGGCGATATTTCGGACACATTGTGGAATCTGAAGGATTTTGAATGGCTTTGCCTGGAGTTATTTTATCTCAATGGCGTTCTCAATGTAAATTGTGTATTCAAACACAAGAACTTGAGATATTTATATCTATCCTACAATAATATATCGTTCACCAAGTCATTCATCAATGCCACTCCATTGAAGCTTTACTTCTTATAATTGGATTCGTGCAACTTGACCGAGTTCCCACAGTTTATAGGCTACTTAAGTGAATTGGTGCGGTTAGACCTACAACACAACAGAATCCGAGGGACCACTCCTAGATGGATGTGGAACAATAGCAAAGAATCTCTCAAGTATATAGATCTTTCTCATAATCTTCTAATCGGCTTCAAAAACAACTAGACCAATCATCTTTTACCGAACTCAACGTATCTTGACATTAGTTATAACTTGCTAGAAACAACACTCCTTGTCCCACCACCCTCAGTCATGGTATACCACATCTCAAACAATTTCCTATTTAGGGAAGTTCCAACATCCATTTGTGAAGTGAGCTCTCTCTGCTATGCCCGATTTGTCCGACAATGCTCTAAATGGCACACTTCCTCCTTGTTTGGGTAGTATTGGTCCTTTGATTGTATTGAATCTCGCGAGAAATAAATTCAAGGGCATGATTCCTCGCATTTACCTAGATGGTTGTTCATTGAGGATGATCAACCTAAGAGAAAACCGACTAAGAGGAATTTTTATGAGATCTTTAGGAAATTGCAGAATGCTAGAGTATTTGAATCTCGGTGGCAACCAAATTAACGATACATTCCCATTTTGGCTATCGGAATTGGCCCACCTAAAAGTTATTGACTTGCTATCCAATATGTTGCATGGATCTATTAAAGATAATCTAAGCTAGCTTAACTTCACCAGTTACACATCCCAGACCTATCTAGCAACAACTTCAATGGTGAACTTCCTTCCAAGTTGTTAAAGAGTTGCCACGCCATGAAGGTCATCGTTGGTCAAGATAAGTTCGCATATTTGAGTCTTTTTAAATGGCTTGATCTGTCTTCTGTTTCATTCGATGAAGGTATGGATTATTCGATGACATTAATGAGTAAGGGCACGGAAAGGGAATATGCGAATATTCTAGATGTCCTCATGGCGATTGACTTCTCCAATAATAAGTTCAAAGGGTTCATTCCTGAACTCATTGGAGATCTAAAGTCACTTCGTATGCTCAACCTTTCAAACAACTTCCTCATTGGTAGCATCCCTCCTTCCTTGGCCAACCTAACAGTGCTTGAATCACTAGATCTATCGTGGAACAAACTTGTGGGAGAGATTCCTCAACAATTAGCCCGCATCACATTTCTTTTGTTTTTCGTTCTCTCACTATCGTCTATTGGGACCCACACCACGTGAAACGCAATTTGACACATTCAGGAGCAGTTCATTTGTGATGAATGATGGTTTGTGTGGCAATCCTCTGCCTAATAAATGCACAAATGGTGATAACGCTCCACCACCACCATCTTTCGAAGTAGATAATGAAGAAGAGTGTCTATTCCACTTGGATTGGAGAATCGTGTTGGTTGGTGCTGGAGTCGGGTTTTTGGTTGGTATTGTGCTAGAGAACTTGATCATTGACGAGAAGAGTAGGTGGTTCTTGCACTACTCCGAGAGAATGGCAAATGGATGGAAAAGGTGAGGAAAGCTTTGGCAGACAAGAAAATATGCAGCTAGATACTTGATGCTCTGTGTTTAGGTAGCTTGTTGAGAACAATTACACATGCATGTCTGAAGATTCTAATCTATGTTTGTTTGCATAGTTCAGTATAATATTATGAAGATGCTGTTTTCTTGGTCATGAAACTTACAGTTCTTTTGATTCTTGGAGGAATGTCTGTCCATGGATACATCAGCAATGTAAGAATGTCTTGTTGTAATATTACTAGTCAAATGACTCAAGAATATAGAGCATCTAATCTAGGACTTGGTTTATCTATCTAGAATAAGAGCATTTTTCTGAAGCCTGTAAATACTGCCATTTGGAGACGTAATTAAGATAAGTTGATGCTAATGAAAAGCCAATTAATATACATAGTGGACGACGATGTAAAAAGTTTCGCTGTCCATGGAAACCAAGGAGATCGGTGTGAAAATTGTCATGATACTTAAGTAGAAAGGGCTTTCATTTGCTTCAATAATTTATTGTTTTTCCAGTTGTTCACGGGCTCAAATTGAAGATTTGTTCTCCACAATTTTAATGTACATTCAGATGAAATTTCATAATAGAAGATTACCGATTTGTGTCATGACAGGATATTCGGTTGTTTATGTCATTTTGTGGACATGGTTGATTACAAAGTGTTTATCATTAAAAATGAATGAAAATGTGTCATCCCATGTCAGTTCAAGCTAAGTCATATTGAGTTCGTGTTTTTCTCGGTAAATTTGTGTCGTGTTCGAGTTACGCTGATATCTAGGAATTGCCACTTCCCATGCTCTTCGAGGTATTAGCTTGCAATCAAAGTGAGTTACCAAGAGCTTTTGAAACTAAAATTTTAATCTACTATAAAAATGTTGGCTTAAAGAGCATACATTTAAATGAGTGATTTAGTTATATGAGTATAAATGTAAACATGAAATCTAACCAAACAATGATTTAAACAAAACTTTCTTATAATTTGTGCCAACTCTTTTAATGAGAATGACGAAAAATATGGAGACAGTGGAGACATAAAGGGTACGAAAGTAAATTTTGCAGATGTTAATCGAGATAATCAATCATCACTTGATACAGGAATCATCATCTGGTGTTGAAATCGACACATCTCACTTGTCTTCTAGTTCCAACACTCACGCAAAATTTGCAAATGACAAATCATCAATGAACGACGTCAATTGGCAATGATACATATTGGTAATTTCTCTCATTTGTTGTTGACGATCTTACTAAGCTGTAGTTTAGTGTCCTTTAAATCAACCCATTTTCACAAATGACCTCTTGGATAGTCGACCAAACTTATCACTTGTCAATGATACAAGTTAGTCATTTTATGCTTTGCTAATCCAATGTGTCATGCCGTTGAGAGATCGGCCTTGATACGGCTCAAGAGGAGTCTAGGAATCAACCGAGCAGGTTCTCGTCGCATTTATCCAAAGCTCAAATCATAGTCGTCACCAAGTTGAAATAGAGATTACTGGTCATGGGAGGGCTGTGGAGTGTGGTGAATTCAGTGATCACATTGCCGACCTCGACCTCAGTAGCAGTTGTCTCTCCAGTACTATACAACACCAGTCTTTTCATAAATCTAATCCAAATTGTGATGTAATGCGGTACTAACGGACCTTGCAATTCAAATTTAACTCGAGAAGACGAAATTATATGATTCCAAGTCCGAATCATTCCCAACTACCAAATCGTTGGCCAATCATCTCTTCTTAAACAGATTTAATTATTCGTTCTGTCTCTCTTGAATGTACAAACAAAGCGAAAAATCTTAGCTGCACAACCTTATCCGGCCACGGTGCCCCTAATGTCACTCAGGAAGAAAGAGTCTACACCGAATCTTATTGGGCCTTGGCCTTTTGGCCCGCGACGCCAGTCCAAAAACAGCTAAAAGAATCGGGTCAGGCCCATGGCCCGTTGTTCTTTTTCGGATCCAATACCTGAAACACAGCTAAAAGAAGCGCTATAAAAGCTTCTCTCAGTCGAACCAGCTTCCCTCCGCACCACCTCGGTTCTCAAGCTCCGAAGCAGGTACCGTTCGAGCTCGATCCTTTGGAAATTATCGGTGCTGATGATCGCGTGATTTCTCTTCGGCCTCTTGGGTCGCTCCTTCTTCGGTTTTGATTCACGTCGGATTCGCTTCGATCCCATTTCGGGTTCGAATCCGTTTGCTTTTTGCTCCGTTTCGGATCCGCTTGTTCGTTTGAAAGCTTCGGCATTAGTCGCAGTCGTCGTCGTCGTCGTTCGCGAGCTCAATCTGTTGCGTACGGCCTTGTTCGCCCGATCTAATTGGGCCGTTTCGTGTTGTGAGATGCGAGGAGGTTTTCTCTTCATGAATCACGGGTGTTTGTTTTCCTGCCGAGCGTATTATTGTGTTGGAAATGCCGTGTGTTGTTTTCGCTCGACCTCGTCTGTTGGAATTGTTGTTGAAATTATTGTAACTGTTTCCCTTCTCTGGGCTGAGGAGGTTGAAATCAAGTTTTGATTTTTATCTGATTGTGCTGCGAACTTTTGTCGGAATTGTTCCCGATGTAGCATTTTGTTGTTCTAGTGTGCAGCGGGAGTGTGAAGGCTTGAGAATGTCGATGCCCTTTGAATGGTGATTGTAGTTTTAAATCCAGACATGATTCTTGTACTTTAAATGAGATTTACTCAGATTTCTTCTGTCTAGGAATGTCCCGATTTGAGCTTAAACATGTTTCAGCTTATTTAAGCTGTTAGTCGACAAAACTTAAAACTCACTATTGTTTGGTTTACTCGCTTACTGTGTCATTCTTATTCTGAATTGAAATTATTGTGTCGGCAATGTGGAAGATACTGTGCTTATGATATTTAGTTTTCTGAATTTCTATATAGGCTCTGAAAGCCAGTTTTAACATTGTGCAGAGTGTAAAAACAAACTTGCTGTACTTTTCGTTAATGTTTTTGAATCATTTAAACTTTTGCTGATAACATATAATGTACATCTCAGAGCCATCTTAACCTTAAAAGCTTTGTCTTTGTTCCCTTTTTAGGTAAGTCATGGTTAAACATAACAATTTTTACCAAAAAAAAAAAATGGTTAAACATAACAATGTCGTGCCAAATGGGCACTTCAGAAAGCACTGGCAAAATTATGTCAAGACCTGGTTTAACCAGCCTGCGAGAAAAGCTAGCAGATGCTTAGGTAATTAAATTGCTCCCTTTATATCGAAGTGCTGCCATTCTTATTCTTGGAGCATTCTGATGTTCTTTATTTTGTGCCCAGCTCGGCAAAAGAAGGCTGTGAAGATTTTCCCGAGGCCAACAGCGGGTCCACTTTGACCAGTTGTCCGTGGTCAAACCCTGAAGTATAATATGAAGGTTAAGGCTGGGAAGGGAATTTCTCTCGAAGAACTTAAGGTATAGTCACGATGAGTAATTTGTTTGAATGGGTTCCTTTGTCATGAAGAATCTTCATTACCTTGTTACGATAATTTTTTTAGTGTTGATACAAGTAAAATGAATAGATGCGGTCGGCCAGCCCTTTCAAAGTTTGCGACAATGACATTTAACAATCATTTGACTTGCTGCTCCGCTTAATAATTCTGTCAGTGATGAAATTGTTCACTGCCCTTTTCAGATCTCTATATCCCAAATCATTAAGCATTATGAGGAGATGGGCTAATTGCACCTCACCAGCATCATTTTCACCATAATTTTGCATATGAAGCTTTGTTAAAGCCCCTGTATTGTTTTACTGACATTTAACTGGCTTTGATATGTTTCTACTGGACCATAGAACTTATTGGATTTCAAGATAATAGCTTTTAGCTTGGTCAATCCTGATTGCCATGAAGGGAACCCATCGATAATTTGATTGCAACCAAGGTTCAAGTACTCTAGCATTGGACAATTCGCCAAAGATCTGGGGACAGGACCTTGCAATTGATTCTCTGTGAGGTCAATAATCTTCAATGCACAACCGTTTTGGAAAGCATGACAGAGAACCAATATTTCCGAGACATGAAGGAATTGTGCCAGTCAGACTATTGATGGACAAATCAAGGACGACAACGGATCTTCCTCTACAAATAGAATGGATGTCTCCAAAGAGGAAGTTGTTGGAGATATTGTAATGATTCGTTGATGGAGGTGGAGTAGGGACTGTTTTGAGTTAGTTAGAACTAATGTCAAGAAAGCTCAACTTGGGTAGTTACAGATTGTTCTGGTTGTTCACAAAGCTAGTGAGAAAATTGTGCGAAAGATCCATGTACGTCAACTGGGGTATTGTTAGATTGATGCAGTTGTTCTCAGAGCCAGTTTGAAAATTGTGAGAAAGAAACATAACTGACAATGTTTCCCTGCTACCATTCCACATCCAAGTAGGAATACTCCCTCCGATTTTATTGTCTGACAGATATACCCTCTCCAATCCCTTTAGGTAGCCTAAAACCCTTGGGAACTCATGTAAGTTGCATAAACCTAAACTTAAGGCGGAAAGTTTTGGAAGAGTGGCATTGATCTCGGTCTTGCTGACAAATGTTATGTTGTTGAAGTCCAAATATCACGTTTTTAAGTTCTTGAATTTGTGTAAATCCATGGTGCCACTCAAATTATTCCTTGTAAGATCCAGATATTCAAGATCCTTGAGTTCCCATAAGGACTTTGGAGTTTCACCTCGCCAATTGTTGAATGAAAGGTCAAGCACAACCGTGTCAGGTTCTCAAATGAAGATGGAAGTGGACCACTCAGCCGATTAACTGCCAGAGTGTAAAGAGACAAGACTTTTTAGTATGGCTAGTGACTGAATCTTGTCATTTTCTTTTTTTCATTAAAAAAAAACACCTTGCTAGCTCAATTTTACCTGAAAGGTCCAAATAGTTGACTTTTGCCAAGTTGACAAGCCAATGTGAAATATCACCTGTGAAATTATTTTTAGAGAGATCTAGATATGATAGCTAGGTAAGATTAGCGTAGGAAGCGGGGATTTGACCCATAAATTTACTTCTTTATAGATCTAGATAAGCGGGGATTTGACCCATAAATTTACTTCTTTATAGATCTAGATAAGCAAGCTGAGAAAGGTTACTCAATGAAGACGGAAGTGAACTCGAGAAAATCATGCCCCCAAGAGACAATGATTTCAGGGGATTATCCCACTGTTGTTTTGGAATAAAACCAGAAAAGGTTGTCATTGTAACTGATGTCAAGGACTTCCGGTTTTGGTAATTGAAAGATGCTTACCGGAAATTCTCCATGCAATCCACATTTTCTAAGTCGGAGTGACTTCAAAGAAGAGAAGTTTACAAGTATATGAGGGAATGGTGATGACATGCTTATAATAGAGAGATCAAGTTCTCTAAGCATAGGTAAGTTATGAACAAAGTTCTCAATGTTGAGTATCTCAAGAGACGTCCACTCAGAAGACAAGTCAAGAGAAATTAATCTCGAGAGCCGTGAGATATCCGAGGGGACTTTCCCGGAAAATTCTGAAATAGAGAGATTAAGGTAATGTAACCTAGAAAGATTGCCGAAATCATATGGGATTGAGGAAGAGTTGAAGTCGTTCAAAGCAAGATTCAGCGATTCCAAGTGAAGTAGGCAAAAGAGGCTGGTGTTGGAAATTATGGTGCCAAATGAATGTCTGTCAAGGCCTATCACATGACCACTCGCCTCGTCGCACTCGACCCCATCCCATGAACAGCAATCTCCATGTCCATCTAGTGACCATGATTCAACCGTTGGATAAACACAACGAAAATCTGCTCTGCTGATTCAAAAACTTCGCTTGAATTCCATCAAGGCAGAGCTCTTGTCCGGATGCCATAGTGGCTTAGCACGGGAAGTATGGATCATCATGAGAAGGACGATCCAAGTAAGAAGCGCATGGAGTAAGGATGCCATAATTTTTGTTTTCGTTACTGGAGTTGGTTAATCCATGCAAGGTAAAAGTGCCGTTGAGAAGCTTTTATAGATAGTAATGGCTGGTCGCTTTCGCTGGACGTTCACGCTACTTACATAGTATGTTACGTGTGAAAAGAGGTATCGGTGTATAGATAATCAAATGAATGTCCGTCTTTGATATGATTCGTATGTCTAAAAATATCGTGATCCACACATGGATCTTGAAAAAGCAAATGTCTTAGTATATTATTGTACAGATCATGCATTATCAATAAAATTATTCATTATAATACTTATTTCATCTTTGTCTAATTTTCTATTTAATTTGTGCACTCGGACTCGCTGCACAGAGCCAACAGAGTGTTGGTTTAGATGGCTAAAGAGTTTCGTTCTCTACTTGTGGTCTTAAGTATCGAGTCTTGTCGGAAGCACCTTAAGAGTAAAATCCTGAATGCAATGGGCCAATATGTGGGAGTGCGCACTTAATATCCCCAGGGAAGTGAACTAATTAAGGTGCGCAAAAGCTGGCCTCATACCACATACATACACACACATACATACATACTTATGTACAGACATGCGCTCGAGCGCGCATACGCACACAAACATATATATATACACACACAATGAACATTCATTTTATTTGTTTGGATTGAGACTCAACTGAGATCACAAATAACATGAGCTAACAAGTTTTGTATAATTAGTGCATTCCTAATTCCGCAGCCCATCAAATATCATATTATTTAGCGTACAAATTACAATTGGACAGTACTATGTAAACTTTCATGCAAAAAAAAATTATATATTTATGATCTTCATAGATGTCAATTCAAGTAACCGGCATTACACGAGCTAACTAGTGTCATTATACAATAAGAGTGAAGAATAGGAGTAGAATATTTTCACATCAAAATTAACATATTACGTGATTTTGGTCAATTGATGTTAAAACGGGAAAAAGAATGACGAATACCTACACACCGGAGATAAAGCTTTTTTTTCTCCTTTTTTTTCCCAATAAATAACATGATTACATTAAAAAAAGTATGTCATGTTACATTGTCCGAAAAAACCGTAGATATTGTTTCCTTTGCAAGCAGTGCTAAAGCATCCGTGCAACCATCCGCTTCTCTGAATATGTGCTCAATTTCGTACTCCAGCAGCTCCGCGAGCATGTCCCTGCGTTCAGCCAAAAGAGGGTCCAATAGTAAATTAAGCCTTTGATCGCCTGCAATTGCTTGACTAACAAACATGGCATCCATTTCAGTGGGTATATGGGTAACATTATCAGCTATTTCTAATCTAAGACAATCTCGTTGCACTTTATTTCTGGCACGGTGTGTTTACTGTCCATCAGAGCTTCTATAGTTCCCAAGAGACTGATGCTTGTTTGTAATTCATCATAATCATGTGTACTTTGTCATTAAATTTTATATAAAATGACGCAATGATATATAAAATCTGAAAATATTTTCAGTGGATGATTACTTTCCTTTCTTTTTGTGATTCGTGGACTAAGAATACTCCTAAGAACTGTCGAATGACTCCCATTCGTGAATCTAAAAGATGGGCAAAAGTCTTGATAAGTCATGCAATTTCCTGTGTTGTTGGGAGAAGATTACTTGCCTAACTTCAGAGTCTCTCCCACTTTCTTTTCAATAAAACACAGTTTTTCAAACATTAAGAGGCACGCTTCTGATCATAGTCAAATTGTTATTGTGCATTTTCCATGCTGTCAAAGTTGAAGTGGCCACTCAGATTCTCAACTTAGTGGAAGACTTGTAAGACTTCTTTCGAGTCAAGGAGTGGTTGGCGTCTTATGCTGAACGTGGACTCAATGATGAAACGCAACATCGACTTCACTTACACGGCATGCATTTTCATCCTTAGGTATACCAGTGCCTCAAATTTTCCATAATACTTTTATGATTATTCCATTTATTGCTTATAATATCATTAATGATTGAGATACACCTTTTATTTTCTTAACCTTCAACGGTTTCTTACAAAGAAGGAATTGCTGCAATTCATGGAATCTAATCGCCTAATTTACGTACAGTATAAACAAATACCAAGTACCAAGACATGACTCAATGATTTTAACTCAGCAGTTAAAGACTATCATCTTCGAGTCACCAACCTGAGTTTTGACTCATTTTTTTAACTTAGTCCGTACATGAAAATTTCATGCGTCCACGATTTACCTATCTAAGATGGGATCTGTCGTCTTGAAAAAAGGGAGTACTGAGGCAATTAGCAAGGAAGCACGAGTTCGTTCATTTTGCTCTTAAGTATTCTGAAATATACTGTTGTGATTGGCATGTATAAATATATATTTTGATCAAGCATTCATTTTACTTGTCTGGATTGAAACTCAATTCTAGTGCCATTATATAATAAGAGTGATGAACAGGACTAGAATATTCTCACGTCAAAATTAACATTTGACGTTATAATGGTCAACTAATGTTTAAAAAGGAAAAAGAATGATGAATACCTACACACCGGAGATAAAGCATTTTTTCTCCCTTTTTTTTCCGATAAATAACATGATTACATTAAAAAAGCCTGTCAAGTTACATTGTCTGAAAAATATGTGCTGCTGGCGTCATTGCACAATAGGTCTTTAATAACATCCGGAACCGAAGAACAAATTACAAATTGCAGATATTGTTCCTTTGCAAGCAGGGCTAAAGCATCCGTGCAACCATATGCTTCTTTGAGTATGTGCTCAATTTTGCAAATGGACGCAGGGCTAAAGCATCCGTGTAAATGAATTTATCAAATAGCAGTGCTCTTTTTGTTCATCCTTTAACTTAAGTCTTTTTTTTTTTCAATCAAGTCCATAACGGTCTAATTTATCTAACAGTCGTTGAACCTGTATTGTTTTTCTAATCAAGTCAAGTGTCCATAACCAATTATGATAAATTTGAACTTCCGTGGTTGTCGAACCATGTCAAAGTTCGAGTAGATAAGTCCATGCCAAAATGCGTGTCTTTACAGAATATTTAGTTTGAGTGTAATTATTCGATCCACAAGAAGCCACATAAAATACCAAAACGCGCTTCTTCCACCTTGTTGAAAAGACACAAAGGAACCAATTTAAAAAATCAAAAGAAAGTTTTGTCTAGTAAGCCTCGTCTTCTCCCCTCGTCCAAGAGGTGAAAAGAGAAGGACCAAAAAAAAAATTTGATTAGAAAACTTGCTTAGACTTCCAAAATGAGCAGTGCAGTGCCGTTTTGGTCCACCATATGCTAACGGGAAAGTTTTACTTTTCCTCTCTTAATTTACACTTTTTCTTTCATTCAAGTTCTTGAACTTTTAATTTAATTAATCAATTCCTTAAAAATGCTTTATTTTTAAGTCCGACCTTTGGCACCGGTTCTGATAAGCTCGATCTAACATGGCTATCAAACCATGCTGGAGTATGACGTGGAAAAGAACTAGCCTCGACAAACACGGCACCATGGAAAATGACGTGAATGTTTTCCTTTACGGACATGCTACAGTTGAGAATTTTGCCTCTACTGGAGAGACCGAGGGCTGACAAATTGACAATTAAGATCCAGTAGACGATGTATGTCTTGCCATGCTATAGTATTAGGAGATGGGCTTATCAAGAGGATTCCGAAGTGTGCCATGGGATGTTACTCTTGGACTAACCACAGAATACTCGACCTATTGCCTCTCACTGCCTTCCTTTTTTGAATAATTTTAATATTTATACGCAAATTGTGGTCATTTTTTTTGGCAAAAAGGGAAAGAAATGGTCACACATCCACGAGGTGGAAATTTCAGGTCGAATTCTTATGCCGTGATGGATGGGTTCATGTGCAATCATGACTGCGTGTTTTAACGCGGCATCTTGTTTCTTTTTCCACTGATAGGCCAAAATTGAGAGACCCGCAAAAAAAGATAGTGTTTTAACATATGATTGTACTAATCGTGCATTATCTATAAAATTATTGAATACAATACGTATATGATCTTTGTCTTATTTTCTATTTAGTCTGTACACTTGTAATTGCTACATAGAACCACCAAGGTGGCGGTTTAGATGGGCAGAATTTTTCTTCTCTCCTTGTAGTATTGGGTTCAAGCCTTATTGGAAGCACTTTAGAAGCAAAATCCTGATTGGATCAGGTCAATATGAGGGAGTGCCCTCAAGATTGCCTTGGAAAATGAACTAATTGAGGTGTGCGAAAGCTAATTTAGACACCACTTCACCGCTAAATTACGAAAACAAAGAAAATGTTACATAGAAGTTGATTGTTGTGGGGTTGATTGGTTGAACTCAAAAGTCAAGTTGCAAAGCTGAAAACGAGATTAGAAAGCGAGGTACAAAAAAATTACTATGCCCAGACTTTTGTTTTTAAACCTTAGATATGCATGAACAAATGGGGTCCTTGTGCCAGATTACGTTGACAAGACGTGCGTGACGAGCAAGTTGAAGTGGCCATCTCAGATTCTACCCTCAACCAGTGGAAGACTTGGAAGACGACTTTTGAGTCAAGGCGTGGTTGACGTCTTATGCTGAAGGTGGACTCAATGATGAAATGCAACGTCAACTTCACTTACACGGCATGCATTTTGAATTTTTTATCAATAAGTCGTAGCAAGTGCCTCAAATTTTCCTCTTTAAAGCAGAAGAGATCCATGGTCCGAATCTTGACCCTTAAAATAAAATGAGGGAAAAGCAACTTACATGAAATTTCACTGGCCCTTGTCCTATTGCTTCTTTTGAAAAAGGCAGTTCATCTTGAAAAATGTCGACTTAACAATAGAGTTCTCGATACTGATAAACTCGTCCATCATCAAAGTCAAAAGATTTGAACCCTAATGTCAAATCTTGATGCGCCCTATTAGTAATTGCTATATAGAACCACCAAGGTGTCAGTTTAGATGGCTAGAAGTTTTCTTCTCTCCTTGTAGTATAGGGTTCAAGCCATATTGGAAGCACTCTATAAGTAAAATCCCGATTGGACCAGGTTGATATAAGGGAGTGAGCCCTTAAAATCACTTAGGAAAATGAACTAATCAAGGTGTGCAAAAGCTAATTTAGATACCACTTCACCGCTAAATTACGAAAACAAAGAAAATGTTACATAGAAGTTGATTGTTGTGAGGTTGGTTGGTTGAACTCAAAAGTCAAGTTGCAAAGCCGAAACCTAGATTAGGAAGCGAGGTACAAAAAAATTACTATGCCCTGACTTTTGTTTTTAAACCTTAGATATGCATGAACAAATGGGGTCTTGTGCCAGATTACGTCGAGAAGACACGTGCGTGACATGCAAGTTGAAGTGGCATCTCAAATTCTACCCTCAACTAGTGGAAGACTTGGAAGATGACTTTTGAGTCAAGGCGTGGTTGACGTTTTATACCGAAGGCGGACTCAATGATGAAATGCAAAGTCGACTTCACTTACACGGCATGCCTTTTGAATTTTTTATCAATAAGGTGTAGCAAGTGCCTCAAATTTTGCTCTTTAAAGCAAAAGAGATTCATGGTCCGAATCTTAACCCTTAAGATAAAATGAGGAAATGTAACTCGTATGAAATTTCACTGGCCCTTGTCCTATTATGTCTTTTGAAGAAGGCCGTATATCTTGAAAAATGTCGACTTAACAATAGAATTCTCAATCCTGATAAACTCGTTCAATATCAAAGTCAAAAGATATGAACCCTAATGTTAAATCTTGATGCGCCCTATTACTAATGTGGTTAGTGATCAATCTATTCACTCTTTTTTTTTATTGATTGATGAAATTGCCTAGTCAGCCATCACAGGATTTAACTGTAATTAACTCTATTAATCTTTTTATTCCCTTTATAGATTCCTTATTATTTTAGATTCCCATAAAGCGATTACACCATGAGGAGTACTAGAGGACTTGGCTCCACACAGATTTTGTGCAATTAAGAGTACGCGTACTTTTAACTTTTCGCTGTTGTCAATGTTGGTTTCAATATGTACAACTTTAAAGTTGAATAATCTCATTAATGTCTTCTTTGGGAGAGGACGTAAACATAAATTAACTCTAATCTTTTGAGAAAAATGATGTGTTAAGACAATTTCTTTTATTACTCTCTTTAACGACAAGTATTGTAAAAAGAGTAAGAACATAGTTGATTTCTTTTTATAAATTTGAGTAAAAAAAAGATTTATGAAATGAAAAGATGAACAAAGATAACACTAATGCAGCATAAAAATAAAACTAAGCAAACACTATTGCAAAAAAAAAGTTAATCCCAAATGAATATAGATTAAAGATAGCAAAAATGCATTAGGTTGTTAAGAAATTTAATCACGGCTCATATATATTTTGTTCACATTCATACATACATACATACATACATACATACATACATACATACATACATACATACATACATACATACATACACACACATATCTACATACATATATACAAACGTTCATGCATATATACACTCATCTAAAAGATGTGTTTTTCATAAAACATTACTGTTCTTCCAAACAATGTGTCTTCCGACATACTTTTGATTGAATAAATAGTGATTTGAAAATCTTTCACTTTCAAATTAAGACTTGATGTATTTTTTTATTTATATTTTCTTACAATAACAAAACTCACGAAATGTCCACATAACTTCAATTTTGCCCATTAAAAAATTTCCTCTATGGTTACTAGAAAAGAAAACACTCACCATCTGACCTTTAATTCGTTCCTTTTAAGACACTTTTTCACATTTAACTTAAACTAATTTAAGGGTATCCATTCACGTTTACCTCCTTCAATATATATAACTTCTCAATTTTCATTGCCCTTTTGCATTAATAATACGGTTATTCTTCATACTAGATAACTCTCTCTGTTTCTCTCTCATTCGCGCACATGCGCACACACGACTTTATTTTCTTCTAATGCATTCCTTTTATCTAATGAAGGCGCAGCACTCACATATTTCAATGTCTTTGCTTGATGATTATGAGTTTCCTTATTTTTCATATAGTTCTTTTATACTATATGAATATTGAAATTTACACCTTCCATTCGCCCATTTCTATTGCTGCTTTTGACCAATGTTGCCTCATCTCGCTTGGACTCTTGAGTCTGCCTGTCATTTTCGAAAGGGATATAGTATGGTTTTTGGACTGGTCGATCAAATTTATCTCCAACTTCAATCACGTGGACCCCATAGTGTAATCCACATAATCTACTGTTGAGGTAATATTTTTTTTTTTTTGATAACCCAGGAAACCCCCGCACGGCCGATAGCCGGGGAGTAAACCCTGGAGGCGACACGTGCTAGCCACCACACACATGCCACCGGTTAAGTCACCCTGCGACGCTCGGGATTCGAACACTCAACCTTTTGCGAGAGGAAAAGTGCGCGTTCCAGCAGCGCCACCCAGGCGGGTGGTACTGTTGAGGTAATATTGATCTATATTTTTAAGGAAAATGATATTAATGATTCCTAAACTTTGGCTCAATATGCAACGTTATCTTTGGACTTTTAATTCGTATGATGTGGTCATTGGACTATTGCTAAATGTTCAATGCATTCCCTTAAATTTGCTATCTTTTTGTTACATTTTCCCCTTTTTGGTCCTTACAAATGTTAAGATAATTTCATTTAAGTAAATTTTAGCTTATGATAGATCTATAGTAATATAAGTAGAACCTTATTTAGAGTTGTTTCGGTTGACATTCCTATTATTATATGTATATGGTGTTATCATGAGGATATTTAGAAAGGATATTAATTTATCTGTAGATTTTCATACTTATATTCATCGAAATATTGATTTGTCCAACAAAAGTCTGCATAGCATGCTTCCTGCAAGTTTGGCATATTCCCAGTTTTGCCAATTTTGAATCTTGGCAAAATTAAACTCGAGGGTATGATTCCTCATATGGTTGTGCATTGAGAATGATAGATCTCAGGAAGAATCAAATCGCGAGGGTCTGTTCCAAGATCTTTGGCCAACCGTAGAAAGCTGGAGTACTGAATATTGGTAACAATCAAAATGATGATAACTTCCCCTTTTGGCTCTCATATTTGACTAAGCTCAAATTTATTGGCTTGCCTTCCAATAAATTCCATGGTCCGATGGAAACTTATTAACAAGGCCAATTTAACTTCACCAGTTTGCCAATCATGGCCCTTTCCTACAACAGTTTCATTGGTGAGCTACCAGCCAAGTTGTTACAGATGTTTTTATTCTGGGTAAATTTGAGTTCAGAGTATGTGGATATTCTGCAAGAACTTTCTTCCTTGGGTTGGGAGAGTGTGACTTGTGGAATGAAACTGGTGAATAAAGGCATGGAAAGGGAATATTCAAAGGTTCAATATATAATCTCTCCACCAAGAAGTTCTAGAAAGCCACACCCTCACCAATTAGAAATTTGAAGCCACTTCATTCACATGCTTAACCTTTCGAACAAAAATCTCACCGGTCCAATCCCACCTAGCTTCCTTAGCTGAGCTGACTCTGCTGGAATCTCTAGACCTTTCTTTGCACATGCTCTCTGGAAAAACGTGTGGTCAAACGTGTGGTCCATTCAAACGTATGGTCCATGCGAAAACAATGAGCCAGGTAATAAAATAAACCTTGGAATATTTGGATGAAACCAAATCAATCTATGCCAAGGAACTCGAAGACCCTTAGGGTTGATTGGCTAATGAAAAAAAAAATTCTGGGAAATCATTTTCAAACTTTCTAGCGTTTGGATGACGAAAAATTATTCGATCGATAAAAACATTTTCTATGGACTTGAAGCAACAACTTAGATTGGGAAAGACGACTTTCCCTTATAGCAATAAAGAAATCATTTTCCCTTATTTCTTGCTGTGCGTCCAAGTGAAAGGAATATAAAATTTTCATTTTGCTTCCCATCTCCTGAATATACTTTATTAATGCTCCCATTTTCCCACTTTCTCAAAGAACACAGTCATATATAATATTTTACTAATATGATTTCATAATTTTTTTCCTAATTTCTTTGTAATTCTTGTTATTTTGATGGATTACAGCATAAAATAAAATAAAAAGATGTTGATTTCAGCTTGTTATCCAGGATATGTCATCTTTAAGGGTACAAGCTCCCTTTAGTGGGTTCACTCGTTATCAAGTACCACAAAACCAATTTTTGAGACTTATTTTCACAAGAGCAGTGTTACTTGACAAAGATGAGGACTTCTCAATCCTAAATCTAGATTATCTCATGAAAGTGGATACCTGGACGGCCTTTCGCGGCAAGTTCACCTTGAGAGATCCATCGACTAATGTTCAAATATGCTTCTTGACTTGGGTCAATGCCAGAAAGCTAGAGTCGTCCTTTAAGACCTTTATGATCACTAAACGACGTGACGTGTCTAGCTTTGACAATTTGAAATTGACTTCTTTGACTGAAGTGTTTAGAAAACCTAAAGAAGAATTTGCGCCGTTGGGGCAACTCAACACTCAATGAGGAAGTGTTCTGATTTTCAAGTAATGATCGGATAATGGTTTTTTTTCGCTAAATGATCGGATAATGGTTATTAAACGAGACCTGTCTCATCCATTATACAAGAGTTGTGTTTTTCATAAAACATTAATTTTCATTCACACAATGTGTCTTTCAATATACTTCTAAACGAATAGTGTCTTTCACGTTGAAATTGAGATTTGATTTATCTATTTGTTTTTTTTTTATAACCTAAGGAACTCCCGCACGGCCGACAGCCGGAAGGTAAACCCGGGGGCGACACGTGCTAGCCAACACATACGTGCACCGGTTAAGTCACTCTGCGACATCCGGGATTCGAACACTCAACTTTTTGCGAGAGGAAGAGTGTCTTCTCCAGCAGCGCCACCTAGGCAGTTGGTTGATTTATCTATTTGTACTTTCTCATAAAATCAAAATTTACGAAATGTGCATGTAACCTTAATTCTTTCTACTAAAAATTTCCTCCACGGTTACAAGAAAGGAAACTTTTGATTCATACTATTCAAGACACTTCTTCACATTGAACTTAATTTAAATTGAGGAACCCGTTCAAGTTGCCTTCTTCAATATATTTAACTTCTCAATTTCCATCGCACTTTTGCACCAATGATCTGTTTATTCTTCATAGTAGATAACTCTCTTTGTTTCTCACTTATTCGTGCGCATGCGCACATACAATTTTTTTTCTTCCATGCTTTATTTTTATAGTCTAAGAATGGTGTAGTACTTACTGTAATGTCTTTATTTGATGAATCTGAGTGCACGTCAATCTATTTCAATATTATCATATTATCTTTCATCATTTTCATTTCAATTGTGTTGATATTTTTTTCCGATTTGTTTATTTTAAAACAAGTGTTTCTCATTTCATATTGAAAAAAATCAATGAAGTTGTGAAAATTTTGGCAGATAACTAATTCTTGCACTATTTTTTTATTATTTTGAGAAAATATTAGTTTCCTTCTTTTTCACAAACTTCTTCTTTCAAAAAACATAAATATAGTTAATTTTTTAACGCTGAAAGTCAAATAAATAATCTTCCATATGCTCAAGAAAATTTGATGTTTATGCAGTTTAAAAAAAATGTGGTTTTAATGTGTGCACACACAATACGTTTTACTAGTAATCTCAATATGTTAAACATTGAACTATCCCTTCTTTTTGCCATAAGACACCGAACTATCTTACTTGATTTTCCTTGCAACACAAATTGATTCGATAAAAACATGAGGTGTTTTTTTTAACTTGTCTTGCTAAATTTAGGACTTACAACGTAAATTAACCCTTAAACCCATCTATTAATAGCCTTAAACTGGTGGAAATCGTAAAATTATCCCAATCTCAGTGCTTAGGTTAGTTCAACTGGTTTGTCACAAGGAAGAAAATTCTTTGTTGAGTTTTGTCGAGTTTGGTATTTTTTTTCTTCTTTTCTACGCGAAAAAGACGGGAGGCATCATTTCACTGGTAAGTGGACCATGCCAATAATACTGGCAATGAATGGTGAAGCACGGCACAGGAAAATATAGCTTTTGATAGATGATGCCTTTATCTTGCTTGGACTCTTGACTCTCCCTACCATTTTCGAGAAAATATCGTATGGTCTTTAAAGTAGATTCTAATTGAGATGAAATATGTAAAATGATTTAAATTTGTTACTCAGCCTGTACGCAAATTGTGTCAGACGTATGATAATGCACGTGATATAATTAAGAGAGAAACTTCACTAATCAAAAATCAATATGAAACAATGGATGAGAAAATGAGTCTTAAACTTGATGAATCCCAAAACAAAATGACTTTTTTGGTGATAATTTCAGGTGAAGCAGGGAGAGAATAGAAAGTATAAGTGAGTTTACAGTTAAAGAGACACGGGCCCACCTATAAAAATGGGCTTATTGATGAAAGTCCGCACAATCAACTCATATGGATGAACAGACAACGTTGAACAACCTCTATACTTGAAATTAAGCCATGAGGCTGTGAGTCAAAATCAAACGACATGAACAATTTTACATGGGAGCTTGTCGCCAATTTCCAACATGTCGCCAAAAGAAACGAATTGATGCTATATTGAAAGTATGACAGAGAAATATAGATAAAATGGGATTATGCCAAGCCGCTGCCCTCGTGCCCCATATAATCAATGAAATGTTTATACGGTCTAACATCGTGCAGTTTTCAAACCCATACAGAAGGCATACATAAAATCTATGAAATGTACTGGGGTCAAGCACTTTGAATGGCCAAGTAGCAAGACATTTCCATTGACAGAACGAATTGTTTCTGCCTATAAAAAGCTTCTCCGTTGCACTCTCCCACGAAAACTCACTTCAGTAACCAAAAGAACAAAACACAAAAGCAGAAAAATATGGCAGCCTTATCATTATATCTGCTGCTTGTTTGGATGTTCCTACTCTCTCTCTTTCGTACTAGGCTTGCTGAGGTATCATGTCATGCGGATGAGAGCTCCGCCTTAATAGAATTCAAGAGAAGTTTCAGAACCAACACGACAGATTCGCGATGCGTTCATCCAAAGGTTCACTCTTGGTCTCTGGATGGAAGTGGAGATTGTTGTTCGTGGGACGGCATCGAATGTGATGAGGTCACCAGCCGAGTGATTGCCCTCGATCTCAGTAGCAGTTGTCTCTTAGGCACCATGAATCCCAACACCACTCTCTTTCGACTTGTTCACGTGGAGTCGCTCAATCTTGCTTACAACAGCTTCAACTTCTCCCCAATCCCGTACGGCTTCAGCAATCTTTCGAGGTTACAATACCTTAATCTCTCCTACTCGGATTTTTCTGGTGAAATCCCTCGCGATATCTCGCAGCTATCCCGGTTAGTTTCTCTCGATTTGTCCACTTCTGGGGACATGACACTTCATTTGCCCAACATGGGCGACTTTGTCCATAATTTGACTGGGCTAAAAGAACTTAATCTTGATTCCGTAAGCTTGCCATCCCCTTTCCCTCCTGTGCTAGCGAATTTCTCTTCATTGACATCGCTTGAGCTTGGATTTTGTGGATTGAATGGAAACTTTCCGGTCAGCATTTTTCAGCTGCCAAACTTGGAAGTCCTTAACGTTGGTGGCAATCCCAACCTTTCTGGTTTTCTTCCCAAACTACATTGGGGTTCTCCATTGAAATCCTTATACCTTTCCTGGACCAACTTCTCGGGAGAAATACCCGCTTCGATTGGAAATCTTAGTCTCTTGAACGAGTTAGACACTAGTGAGTGCCCTTTTTCGGGATCACTTCCCTCTTCATTGGGCAATCTTTCTCATCTCACTACACTAGTCCTTGACGGAAATAACTTGCAAGGTCAAATCCCCGTTTCCTTTGCTGATCTTACCCAGCTATCGACACTATATCTCTATTCCAATAACTTGAGTGGTGATACTTTGGAGTGGGTGGTCAACTTGACAAAACTTACCGGCTTGGACATTTCAGGTAATAGTTTCTTCCTCTCTACCGGTTCGGTCGGATCTCTTTCCTTCTATCTCTGCAACTTCATGGAACCACCGACCTCTCGAGCTCCACCCCGCTCGCTCCCTCCCCGACCACCACCAAAACCCCCGCCGCGACGGCCACAAGCAAAACCAGAAACAGGGACTTCCTCCTCCACCTCAAGGCCTACCTCGCCAAGCGAGACGCCACGAAGATCATCCTCTCCTCGTCCCTCCTGCCCGAAACCGTACCCCCTCCATCGATGGCCGCCACTCGCGTGTTCTGTCGAAGATCAGCGCATGGGCGGAGCTCGTCGGGTACATTGGGAGCGTGAATCTGAAAATTAGGGATTTGAGGAGGTTGCGGGAGGACGAGACGTGCGTCGAGTCGAGCATCGAGATCCCGACGTCGAGGGGGATCAATTGCGAGGAGGAAGAGTTGAAGTTGAGGAAGTTGTGGGAGAAGAAGTTGATGATGAAGAAGCCGTCCTTGGTTCAGGACCTGGCCGAACTTGCCGAGCCGGAAGGCCTTCCGGCTCAGGCCTGTCGCTGGACTCGAAGCTCTTGAGGCAGTGATGGTGGTTTTGCTTGTGGCCGTCGCGGCGAGGGTTTCGGTGGTGGTCGGGGAGGGAGGGAGCGGCGGTGGAGCTCGAGAGATCGGTGGTTCCATGGAGTTGCAGAGAGGGAGAGAGAGAAGGGGAAAGAGATGCGACCCGAACCGGCAGAGAGGAGGAGAGGGAGAGAGACTTTTCCAATTTTTCTGAAGGTGGGACCCACGGTGCCACTTTTCGTCCACTGAGTGGGCTGGTGCATAGATGACGTGGCGTCACACTTGCTCCTGATATTCTCAAATGCGGTTAGTCCTGTGGTGTAACTAACGCTCCTCTTGTCTTGCGTCTTTTTTTTACTTTCTGTTTGGTAGGTAATCGGCTAAGCGGTGGACTTCCATCTTCATTTGCGAACCTGAAGCAGTTGAATATTCTCGACCTTTCTCACAACGACTTGCGCGGTGATATTCCGAGTACATTGTGGAATCTGAAGGATCTTGAAGGGCTTTATCTCGAGTCGCTTAATATCAACGGCGTTCTCGATGGAAATGATCTATTTAAACTCAAGAACTTAAGAAGTTTAGATTTGTCCAACAACAATATATCGTTCACCAAGTCATTCATCAACGCCGCTACCTCGAAGCTTTCCTCCTTATTCTTGGATTCGTGCAACTTGACCGATTTCCCACGGTTTATAGGCTACTTAAGCGAATTGAAAATCTTATACCTACAACACAACAGAATCCGAGGGACCATTCCTAGATGGATGTGGAACAATAGCAAAGAATCTCTCCAGTATATAGATCTTTCTCACAATCTTCTAACCGGCTTCGAAAACAACCAGACCGATCTTCCTTTGTCGAACTTGAGGTATCTCGACGTGAGTTCTAACCGGCTAGAAACAACCCTCTCTGTCCCACCTCCCATGGTCATGATATACAACATCTCCAACAATTTCCTATCTGGGGAAGTTCCAACATCCATTTGTGAACTGAGCTCTCTTGTTGTGCTCGATTTGTCTGACAATGCTCTGAATGGCACACTTCCTCCTTGTTTGGGTAGTATTAGTCCTTTGATATTATTGAACCTTGCAAGAAATAAATTCGATGGCATGATTCCTCACATTTACCCATATGGTTGTGCATTGAGGATGATCGACCTTAGAGAAAACCGACTAAGAGGGATCATTCCGCGATCTTTAGGAAATTGCAGAATGTTGGAGTATTTGAATCTTGATCACAACCAAATTAACGATACATTCCCATTTTGGCTATCGGAATTGGGCTACCTAAAAGTTATTGGCTTGCAGTCCAATAAGTTCCATGGTCCCATAGAAGGTCATCTAAGCCAGCTTAACTTCACTAGTTTACACATCCTAGACCTTTCGAACAACAGCTTCAATGGTAAACTTCCTTCCAAGTTGTTACAGAGTAGCCATGCCATGAAGGTTATGGTGGGTCATGATAAGTTGGTATATATGAATATTTTTCAAAATATGTCTTTTAGTTCAATTGGCGAAAGGATGACTTTTGCGATGACATTGATGAATAAGGGCACGGAAAGGGAATATGCGAAGATTCCGGATGTCCTCGTGGCAATTGACCTCTCCAATAACAAGTTCGAAAGTTCCATTCCTGAACACATTGGAGATCTGAAGTCTCTTCATATGCTCAACCTTTCAAACAACTTTCTCATTGGTAGCATCCCTCCTTCCTTGGCGAACCTGACAGTGCTCGAATCACTGGATCTTTCGAGGAACAATCTTGTGGGAGAGATTCCTCAACAATTAGCCCGCCTCACATTTCTTTCGGTTTTCAATGTCTCTCACAATCGTCTATCAGGACCAATACCTCATGGAACGCAATTTGACACGTTCGGGAGCAGTTCATTTGCGATGAATGATGGTTTGTGTGGAAGTCCCCTGCCAAACAAATGCACAAATGATGATAATGCTCCACCACCACCATCATCTTTCATAGTAGATAATGAAGAAGAGTGTTTATTCGACTTGGATTGGAGAAGCATGCTGATTGGCACTGGAGTTGGGTTTTTGGTTGGTGTTGTGCTAGAGAACCTAATCATTGACGAGAAGAGTAGGTGGTTCTTGCACTACTCCAAGAAAATGGCAGAAGGATGGAAAAGGTGAGGAAAGCTCTAGCGGATAAGAAAATATGCAGCTGGATACTTAATGTTATGTGTTTAAGTAGCTTGTTGAGAGCAATTACACATGCATGTCTGAAGATTCTAATCTATGTTTGTTTGCGTCGTTCAGTATACTATAATGGAGATGTTGTTTTCTTGCTCATGAAACTTACAGTTCTTTAGGTTCGTAGAGGAATGTCTGTCCATGGATGCATCAGCAATGTAAGAATGTTTTGTTGTAATATTACTAGCCAAATGACTCAAGAATATAGAGACGTAATTGAGATGATTAGATACTAATGAAAAGCCAATTAATATACATGGTGGAGGACGATCTAAAAAATTTTCGTTGTCCATTAAAAACAAGAAGATTGTGGTATAGATTTTCATGGTTCACAAGTAGAAAGGGCCTTGCTTTAGTTCATTGAATGTATATTCAGATGAAATTTCATAACAGCGGACTAGCAATCCATGCCGTGTCAGGATATTCTTGTTGGTTGTTTGTGTCATTTAGTGTCGATGGACAAATGTTCCATTGTGATTATTTATAAAGTCTTTCCCATTAAAAATGCATAAAAACGAGTCATCATCTGTCAATTTTGAGGGTAATCGTACCAAGTTCGCGTTTTTTCTCGGAAAAGTCGTACTTGTGTTCGAGTCACCCAGGCATTGCCACTTCCCATACTCTTCCTGACATTAGCTTGCAATTTTAGTGAGTTACCGAGAGATTTGGAAACTAATTTTTTTAATCTGATGTGGTATCTTACACGAAAGATATTTCATAGAGATCATCTTAAGTTAAGGGTGCGTTCGTTTCGCGAAAAATGAGTGATTTGGAAAATATTTTCCGAAAAAAATAATTACTTATACCGTTTTGAAAAATAAATTAAAAGAAAATTATTTTATCACTCACGAAAATAGTTAGACATACATTATTATGGATAATAAAAATATTTCTGTTGAATAAATTTTCTATACAATATAAATAATCGTTTTTCAGAAAATATTTTCCAAATCACTCATTTTTCGCGAAACGAACGAATCCTAAATGTAAAATTCTTAGCTTAAGGAGCATATAATTTAATATAAGACTTTGACATTTTGCCTTTAGTCACACCACGAGCCCTTTCAAAGAAAATTATGGAGTGGCTAATAAGAAGCCCAGAATTCCGATCCATAAAAATTGCGTACCGTATAGGCTATGGCATTACAATCTCCTCTGTCTCTTCTGTGACATTAGTGCTATATTAACAAACACAAAAATTAAATTAAGAAAAAAAAACCATATCTTGTCACCCTCATTAGTGTACATAGTTTATACTTAGGGTCATTTTGATCTATCGACCAAAAAAAAAGGTCATTTTGATCTTGATGTTCCATACATGCTGTTTCACTGAGAAAGCGAATATCTTTCACCAAATACATTGATTTTGGTTTTTTATACAGAAAGGATTTTGTATCGAACTTGGACAAGAAATTACTTGGCTGGAAATTGAAAGACGAAATGGAGAAGAAGTTACAGAATTTAAAGTGCTGGAAAGTAAATTTACGAGATATAAGATTGAACGAAAAATAATTAAACTTCATTGACTATTGTTTAGGAAAAAGAGCGAGAAAATTTACGATATTCATGGTGAGTATTTATAGCTCACTAACACCAATTACATATAAGCAGTCAGTACTTCTGATTACAAATACCGCTACACTCTTTTCGTGACCACATGCATACGTTTCATACGATAATAATTATTATTCACAAGAAGTTATCGGGATAATCAACCATCAATTGATATTGAAACCGTCATCTCGTGTTGAAATCGACACATCTCACTTGTCTTGTAATTCCAACACTCGAGCAAATTTTGCAAATGACAAATCATCAATGATTGATGTCGATTGGCAATGATACCTATCGATAATTTCTATCATTTGTTGTTAACAATCTTACTAAGCTACAGATTAGTACACTTTAAATCAACCCCCATGTTCACAAATGACCTTTTGGATAGTAAACCAAGCTTATCACTTGCCAATAATAAAAGTTAGTCAATTTTTGGTGTAAACACATACTTTGCGAATCTAATGTGTCATGTCAATGAGAGATTGGCCATTATACGGCTCGAGAGGAGTCTTGGAATTAATTGAGCAGATTCTCGTTGCGTTTATCCAAAGCTCAAATCACAGTCTTCACTTAGTGGAAATACACAGATTACTGCTCGTGGGAGGGTGCAGAGTGTGATGAATTCAGCGGTTACGCTGTCGGCCTCGACCACAGTAGGAGTCGTCCCTTCAATACTATCCAACACCATTCTTTTTTAACGTGAGGAAAAAAGAAGTTATACGATTCAAGTCTGAATCATTCCTTATTTGACCAAATCTTTGACTGCTCGTCTTTCTCCTCAACATATTCACTCGTCTTTCTCTCTCTTGCCTGAACAAATAAAGGAAAAAAAATCTTAGATGCCCCCTGATGTCACCGGAAAGAAAAGGGTCCACACCGGACCTTATTGGGCCTTGGGCTTTCGGGCCGCGACGCACGTGAGTCCAAAAACAGCCAAAAGAATCGGGTCAGGCCCAAAACCCGTTTTCTTTTCGGATTCAATACGCAAGCCCTAGGGTTTTACGTTACGAAGCGATATAAAAGCTTCTCTTAGTCCAACCAGCTTCTCTCCATCGGAACCATCGCACCGCCTTGATTCTCAAGCTCCGAAGCAGGCACCGTTCGTGCTCGTTCCTTTGAAAATTATCGGTGCTGATCATCGCGTGATTGATCTCCTGCCTCTTTGCTCGCCCCTTCTTCGGTTTTGATTTGCGTCGGATTCGCTTCAATCCCATTTCGGGTTCGAATCCGTTTGCTTTTCGCTCTGTTTCGAATCCGCTTGGTCGTTCAAAAGCTTCGGCATTATTTGCAGTAGTTGTCATCATTGTTCGAGGCTTTACTAATTTTCCGAATTAACACAAATGTAAAAAGTTTAAAACTCAATTAAGAAAAAAAATTTAAAATTAAATTGATATAATTACAATAAATTTAAAATTTTTTTGATAAATTTTCCTCGTTTTACGTATCATAATTGTCTCAATCTCCGTCTCCATTGACATCACTACAGCTTTTTCTTGATTTCACTTATTACTAATTTTGTCCTTTTTGAAATTCTTACACAGAACTGGACATTTTCTTCCACAACATCATGTGCGCATGTTGGTACTTCACCTACCTTGTTACCATTACATGCATTGTGTCATTAAGAAGAAAGTACCAAAAAAATCGTAAGTCTATTATATCGGTACCAATTCAATCCTAAACTTTTTAATTCGACCAATTTAGTTTTAAACATTTTCACATTGGTATCGATATATTCCATCAAACCAATTTATGCCGGAAATTGCCGACGTGAACATTTTTTATTATAATTTTTTTCCTTTCTTGTTTGGCTTTTCCTTTTCTTTTTGCCGGTAGCCAGTCACTGACCATAGACTATGTTGGTGAGGGCTAACCTCGCCTGGGTGATGGCAAGCGCCGGCGAGGCCTCCCTCTCCCAATCTCGGGAGGTCAACCAAGCAAGGGGGGCCACATCGGCGCTCAGGCCAAGGCGGCCTTGCCCTCTCCCAGGCGAGGCTCAGTAAGGCCGCCTTGGCCTGGACGAAAGTCAGCCTCGCCAGATTTGGCAAGGGGGTGTTCACCGACGCTCGCCCTTGCGCAGGCCCCGGCCTGGCGAGGTTGACCCTTACCTGTGGCCAACGAAGCTAAAAGAAAAAGGAAAGGAATAAAAAGGAAAAAAATTATTCAAAAATTACACGTTGGCATCAACTGTGCCACGTAGTATGGCTAGCATCCATATTAGCGATTTCCGGCATAAATTAGCCAGATGGACTAAATTGGTACCGATGCAAAAATGGTTATGGCCAAATTGATTTCATTGAAATGTTTATGATTAAATTAGTACCAATGCATTAGGTTTATAACTTTTTTTTCCTGTCATTCACGTAGGTGAGGTATCCACCATGAAATGCAAGATGAGGATTTCAAGATATCAGAATTGCTCATTTTCGTTACTTTTGGATATTACCTATTCTCGCAATTGTTCCTCAGAACGTTTAGCTTTACGACATTTACATTCAGAACACAATCTCTCACCAACTCAACTAGAAACCCAGTTAACACAAGCGCCACTAAATACAGAGCTTCCACTTTACTCTTTGTGGGGTTTCATTTATCAACAACAGATATTGTCTAAATACTGATTTCTTCTAGAAGATCCATGGTATTGAAACACTATCTTACATCGCTTGACAACGGATTTTATATGCTTTTTTATATACATCTAGTCTCCTTGCACCTTTTAGTTTAAGCTTTTGGATTAGATTTTGTTTTTTTAACATAGAATCAAAGCCAGTGCTATCCCTTTCGGGTACATGTGTCCATCTACATTAGGCAAATTTTGTGTGCCCCTCTTAATCCGGCATGCGTGAAAGGAACATTGAAATATTGTCCCACATTTCTTGACAACAAGTCTTAATTCGGCTTGCGTGGTAAAAGGACAATGAAATATTGTCCTCCATAGCTCGATAAATTCAACACATGGTTTGAATCTTGGGCCTCAAGATAAATTGACGAAAATGTAACTTGTATGAATATTACTAGCCCTTGTCCTATTACTTCTTTTGAAAAATGCATATCATCTAGAAAAATGTTGACTTTAACGACAGTCTTGATCCCGATAAACTCGTCCATTATCAAAGTCAAAAGCTATGAACCCTAAAGTCAAATCTCGATGTGCACTATTGGTAAGTGCTGTTAGTGATCAATCTATTGATCTTTTTTTCCCTCTCTCAAGTTTTATCTTCTTTCTTCTGTGCTAAGATGTGAAAAGAATATAATATGATTATAAATTTATGGTCAAGCCCGGCGGGAGACTTCGAGCTCCAATTTCCACTCTACCTGCCCATTTTTTCTTTTCAACATATTGCTCTTGCTTCATGCTCTAGTAGGCCTTTATGTATCTTCCGTTGTTCTAAACCTTCTGTTCATCTTTTTTTTTTTGTATTGATTCATGTAATTCTTTAGTTAGTAGTCATAGAATTTAACTATAATTAAGGCTCCGTTTATTTGACGGAAAAGGAATTATTTGCAAAATATTTTCCTAAAAATAATCGCTTGTTTCGCTTGAAATAATTAGTTAATGAAAATTTTTTTCATTACCAACAATAATTTATTTATAAACACTTTTGTGACCGATGAAAACATTTTTCGTTTATCTATTTTTATAAATGATACAAGCGATTGTATTTACAGATTGTTCATTTTCCGCAAAACGGACGTCCCCTAACTCTATTGATCGTTTTATTCCCTTTATCATTTCCTCATCATTTCAAATTCCTATAAAGCGATTACAACATGAAAAGTACTGTGGGACTTGGTTCCGCACAGATTTTGAGCAAGTAAGAGTAAGCGTGCTTTTAGCTATTTTTGTTGTTATTGTTGTTGATGATTTATGTATGCACAACTACAAAGTTGTATAATCTCATTAATGTCTTCTTAAAGAGAGGACTTAACAGAAAAAATTAACTCTTATCGTTTGAGAATAATGAAGTGTTAAGCCATTTTCTTTTATCACTCTCTTTGGTGACAAGTATCGTAAAAAGAGTAAGTACAAAGTTGAATTCCTTTTATAAATTTGAATCAAACGGAAAGATAGATATACAAAATGAAAAGATGAATAAAGATAAAACTAAGGCAACATAAAAATAAAACTAAGCCAACCCTTTTGTAGAAAAGTTAAGCTGACTAGAATATAGATCAAAGATAGCAAAAATACATTAGGCTGTTAAGAAATTTAATCGTGGCTCATACATATTTAGTTCTCATACTTTCATACGTACACACACACACACATTCATGCATACACACATTCATATGAGAATTGCCTTTTTCGTAAAACATGACTATTCTTTCAAACAATGTCTCTTTCGATATACTTTTAAATAAACAGTGATTTGAAAATCTTTCCCGTTCAAAGTAAGATTTGATTTGTTTATCTATTTATATTATGCTTATAATAACGAAAATTACGAAATGTCCACATCAAATTTAATTTTTTCAATTAAAAAATTTCCTCAATGGTTACAAGAAAAGAAAACACTCATCACCTGACCTTTAATCCGTACAATTTAAGACACCTTTTCACAATTAATTTAAACTAAATTAAGGATATCCATTAACATTTACCTCATTCAATATATATAACTTCGCAATTTTCATCATCCTTTTGCATTAATAATCTATTTATTCTTCATACTCGATAACTCTCTCTTTCTTTCTCATTCGTGCGCATGCAAACATACAACTTTATTTTCATCTATGCTTTCCTTTTATCTAATAATGGTGCAGTATTCACTTATTTCAATGTCTTTATTTGATTATTCTGAGTGCACGTCCATCTATTTCAATACTATCATTTGAATTTCACCGATGTTTTGTTTGTTAAAATGAGTGTTTCTCATTTCACATTGAAAAAAAAAATCAATGAATTCATGAAAAGTTTGATAGATAATTGAATCTTGCATTTTATATGATCATGATGAGAAAATATCAGTTTCTTTCTTTTTCAAATAGTTCTCCTTTCATATTAAATAAATATTGAAATCCAAATAAAGAATCTTGAATCAAAATGCATCTAGGAACTGTAATCAGACAGTAAACACCCAACATGAGGTACGTTTTAACTTATCTTGCTAAATTTTGGACTTCTAATGTAAATTAAGCTATAAGATCATCAAAACACTTAAACTCATCTGCTAATAGCTAATGCTGGAAATCGTCAAATTATCCCAATCCCAGTAATTAGCTCAGTACGACTCGTTTGTCGATGAGGATGAAAATTTTAATGTCATTTTCCCGTGAATATTATCACATCAATAGTTTTCTGTAAAGTTTTTTCTTATTTTTTAGTGGCTAAGCTAGCAAAAAGCAGATCATTATTCTAAATCCAAATTTTAGGAATCTCTTCATAAAATAAATTGGTGATTAATGATAACAATTCATCGCTTTCACCTGTAGTCTTTAACGATTAAATTGCAAATAATTTAGTTTCATATTTATCTTCTTGTCTCTAATGTGTCTTTAGGTCCCAATATTGAGTAGCTTGCCACAATTAGATTTTGGTAGTAGCGAATTTCCAAAAATTAGATTATCTATCACAGACCAGAAGTAAAAGTGAGTGCTGATTGGCATATACACAAGTACATTAGAACGTAGTTTGCCACTGTATATGTTACAGTATATACCGATATAATATGATGTTCTAGGAAAAATGGTCAGAAAGAATAATATACAAGAAAACAACGTCTACATACCATAACTTACGAACCACACGAGTTCACATGAAGCAAACATAGATCAAAATCTAAGGAATTTGTGACTATTTTTAATACAAATTAGACACACGACAATTTACATTACTAATAAATGTCACATAAGTATCCGACTGGATGCACACTTCCTTATTGCTCAGTGTCTTCCCAATCTTTTCCACTTTTTTGCCATTCTCTTGGAGTAGTGCAAGAACCACCTACTCTTTTCGTCAATGATCACGTTCCCTAGCACAACGCCAATCGAAAACCCGACTCCAGTGCCAATTAGCACAACTTTCCAATTCAAGTCAAATGGAGACTCTTCCCCATTTTCTTCCTCCAGCAATAATGGTGGAAATGGTAAGTTATCCCCAACCTTTGTGCATTTATTTGGTAAAGGACTTCCGCACAACCCCTTATTCATGGCAAATGAATGGGTCCCAAATGTGTCGAATTGACTTCCTTGTGGTATTGGTCCCAATAGTTGATTATGAGAGACATCAAAAGATGAAAGAAATGTAAGGTGGGCTAGTTGTTGAGGTATCTCTCCCGAGAGATTGTTCCGAGAAAGATCTAAAGATTCCAACTTTGTCAGATTTGCTAAGGAAGGCGGGATGGAACCAGTGAGAATGTTGTTCGAAAGATTAAGTACGAGAAGTGACTTCAAATCTCCAACAAGATTGGGTATGCATCCTTCGAATTTGTTATTGGAGAGGTCAATTCCCATAAGGGCATAAGGAACCTTTGAGTATTCCATTTCTGTGCCTTTATTCATCAGCTTCATTCCATAGGTTGTTTTATAACTATCGACCGCTTGATGAATATCCACATAAATGTTAACTATTGCAAATATGTAGAAGGACGGAGGGAGCCCTGAAAAAGTATACATATATTCCAACCGATCTTGACCAACAATTATTTTCATGGCATGAAAACTCTTCAGTAACTTAGAAGGAAGTTCACCATTGAAACTATTGTTGGAAAGGTCCATGATATGCAAATTGCTGAAGTTAAACTGGCTTCGATATGTTTCTATTGGACCATGGAACATATTGGATTTCAAGATCATAGCTTTTAGCTCAGTTAATACTGATAGCCAGAATGGGAACCCATCAAGAATTTGATTATAACCAAGGTTCAAATACTCTAGCTTTGTACAATTCGCCAAAGATCTTGGGACAGACCCTTGCAATTGATTCTCTGTGAGGTCAATAATCTTCAACGCACAACCTTTTGGGTAAGCATTAGGAATCATTCCCTCAAGTTTATTTTTCCCAAGACTCAAAAATGACAAAGAACCAATGTTTCCGAGACATGAAGGAATTGTGCCATTCAGACTATTGATGGACAAATCAAGAACGACGAGGGATCTTGCTTTACAAATGGATTGAATTTCTCCGAAGAGGAAGTTATTGGAGATATTGTAATAAATCACTGATAGAGGTGGACTAGGGAGTGTTGTTTTGAGCAAGTTAGAACTAATGTCAAAGTACTCCAACTTGGGTAGTGGTAGATTAATCTGGTTGTTCACAAAGCCAGTTACAAAATTGTGAGAAAGATCAATATACGTCAAGGTCTCTCTACTACCATTCCACATCCATGTAGGAATACTCCCTTCAATGTTATTGTGTGAAAGACTTAACCTCTCTAATCCGCTTAGGTAGCCTAAAACCTTTGGGAACTCATGTAAGTTGCATGAATCTAAAGCTAAAGTGGATAGCTTTGGAAGAGTGGCATTGATCTCGGTCTTGCTAACAAAAGATATGTTGTTGAAGTCCAAATATAATGTTGTCAAGTTCTTGAGTTCATGTATATCCACAATGCCACTCAAATTATTCCAACTAAGATCAAGAAATTCGAGATCCTTGAGTTTGTGTAAATCCATTATGCCACTCAAATTATTCCAACTAAGATGCAGATATTTAAGATGGTTGAGTTCCCCTAATGAGTTTGGAACTTCACCTTGCAAATTGTTGGATGAAATGTCAAGAACAATCAATCGCGTCAAGTTCTCAAATGAAGACTGAATCGGGCCACTTAGTTGAACATCTGCCAAATGTAAACAGACAAGACTCGTTAATTTGGCCACTGATTTTTTTGGTCGGAAAGGAACGATATACATTGAATCTTAAGTATTCTTGAAACTACAACCTGACAGAGGGGCCACTGATTGAATCTCGTCATTTCTTTCTCTCTCTTTTTTTTTAAAAAAATCCAAAAATAAAGGCCTTGCTAGTTGAATATTACCTGCAAGGCCCAAAGAGGTGAGTTTTCCCAAGTTGACAAGCCAATGCCAACTATCACTGCTGAAATTATTGACACTGAGATCTAGATATGACACCTGCGTGAGGTTAGCGAAGGAAGCGGGGATTTGACCATGACATTTACTTGCTGATATATCCAGAATAGCAAGCTGAGAAAGATTACCCAATGAAATGGGAAGTGAACCCAAGAAATCACATTCCCCAATTGATAATACATTCAAGAAAGCAAGGTTTCCAATGGAAACAGGTATTTCTCCTGAAAAATTTGTGCCGAAAAGAATTAATGATTTTAAGGAAACACCCCACTTTTGTTCTGGAATCGAACCATAAAGTTTGTCATTCAAACTTATGTCGAGGACTTCGAGGTTTGGTAATTGAAAGATGCCTATCGGAAATTCTCCATGCAATCCACAATCTCTAAGTTTAAGTGACTTCAAAGAGGAGAAGTTTGCAAGCACATGTGGGAATGGTGATGGCATGCTTATAAAAGAGAGATCAAGTTCTCTAAGCATAGTTAAGTTACAAACAAAGTTGTCTACGTTGGGCATCTCGAGAGACAAATCAAGAGGTATGCTAGGATCCGACCCAAAAGACAAATCAAGAGATATTAATCTAGATATCAGTAGGATATCCAAGGGGACTTTTCCAGAAAAGTGCGAATTGGAGAGATTAAGGTATCGTAACCTGGAAAGATTGCCGAAGCCGTATGGAATTGAAGAAGAGTTGAAGTCATTCCAAGCAAGATTAAGCGATTCCAAGTGGAGTAGGTGAAAGAGGCTACTATTGGAAGTTATGGTACCAAAAAGACAGCTACTGCAAAGGTCAAGGCCTATCACATGACCGGTGGTGTCGTCGCACTTGATGCCATCCCATGAGCAGCAATCTCCATGTCCATCTAGAGACCATGATTCAACCTTTGGATAAACACAAAGAAAATCTACTCTCGTGGTTTGAAAACTTCTCTTAAATTCTACTCCGGTGGTTCGAAAACTTCTCTTAAATTCCATCAAGGCTGAGCTCTCATACGGATGGCATAGTGGCATAGCAAGTGAAGTATGAATCATCAGGAGGACGATCCAGGTAAGAAGCGCATAGACTAAGGATGCCATGATTTTTTTGTTTTGGTTGCTGGAGTTGTTTAATGTATGTGAGGTAAAGTGCGATTGAGAAGCTTTTATAGACAGCACTAACTGGTCACATTCAATGGAAGTTTGCGCTACTTGCATCACTTGTTATATGTGGAAAGAGGCATTCTTCCATAGATCATTGATAACATCTCTGTCTTTGATATGAACCGCGTACCAAAAAATAGCATGATCCAGACATGGATCTTGAAGAAACAAAATCACACAATGTCCATTTAAATTATCCAATACTTCATCTTTGTCTAGTTTTCTAGTTAAATCGTGCACTCGTAATTGCTAAACGGAAACAAGGTGTTAGTTTAGATGGTTTGCTCATCTCCTTGTGATCTTGGTGTCAACCTTGTTGGGAGCGCTCTAAAATAATAAAATCCGGAATGCACCGTGTCAATATAAGAGAGGACGCCCTTACGATCACCTAGGGAAGTGAACTAATCGAGGTGCGTGTATGGATGTTATTCATGTAAGCTTTCATCCTTACTTAGCTTTCTTCAATACAACAATGATCAATTAATTAGTTGGATGAAACGAACATTTTAATTGTCTAGATTGAGCTCAACTGATTACAAATGACTTGAGCTAACAAGTTTTGTATAATTAGTGTATTCTTGATACCATATCCATTAAATATCATACTATACAATTTACATTTGCAATTGAACAGGATATATAGACTCCATGCAAAAATAAATAATTGTTATTTTCAAAGATATTTTGTCATTATTTTTATGTAAAACTAGGTGAAGTTACGAAATCTGAAAATTTGCAATCGGTGACTACGATATTTTAATTTGATGATTTGAGAACTAGGAGTACTTCTAGGATCTGTAGAACGACTCCTGCTCGTCAATCTAAAAAATGGGCAACGGTCTTTTGCGGGTCTCTCGATCTTGGTCTATTTTGTGGAAAAAATTATGCGATGCCAATTTAGGGCACCACCTCTGCAATTAGATTGCACATGAACGATAATCACGGTAGAATACAACCTAATTTGTGATGAGGGTCTCTCGATCTTGGTCTATTTTGTGGAAAAAATTACGCGATGCCAATTTAGGGGACCACCTATGCAATTAGATTGCACATGAACGATAATCACGGCATGCACGAGAATACAACCTAATTTGTGATGCGGGTCTCTCGATCTTGGTTTTTTTTGTGGAAAAAATTATGCGATGCCAATTTAGGGGACCACCTATGCAATTAGATTGCACATGAACGATAATCACGGCATGCATGAGAATACAACCTAATTTGTACCTTGCAGATGTGTGACCACTTGTTGCCCTTTCGAAAAGAAAAATGTCCATTCGCTTATAACCCTTTACTTTATTTACAAATAAAGAAGAAAAATGCAGTAAGACTTGGGCAATGTCTTGAAATTGCGAGACATCTATTGCAAGACATACATACTGTTAAATATGTCTTGAATTTTATGTATTCGGTCCGGTTTATGACCCGACCCGACATATTTTTGTGCGACCCGAAAGTGGAAAGGAAATTGAGATTTGGTTCGCGATGCGAAGGGTTGGGCCGATAGGCCCAACCCGCAGCAAGCGAACAAATCTCCAAAGCGGACCGCCCGAGCTGGAGGAAGCGAACCAATGCGCGGGGGGTTCGGGGGCTACGCCCCCGAGCAAATTTTCGGGAACCCTATTTTTTGTACGGCGGCTAGGTTTTCTCATCGAGTTTTAGAGATAGAGAGTTTTGTTAGCTGTGAGTTTGTCGTCGTTTTTCGACTTCTGAAAATTGTACTCTCTTCGATTATAGTGGAATTTGTCTTGCCTCGCCCGTGGACGTAGATCACCTTGTGATCGAACCACGTAAATCCTTGTGTTCTGTCTTCTATTTTTCGAATCTGTCTACAACAATTGGTATCAGAGCCGCATCCGATTCTAGGGTTCGAGCAAGATGGCATCTTTGAAGTTTCAGATTTCATCTTTTGACGGACAGAACAATTTCGGATTATGGAGAATAAAGATGAAGGCTTTATTGAGGCGAGAAGGTACGGTTAGGGCGCTGGATGGAAAATATCCAGACGACATGACCTCGGCTGAAATTGAAGAGATGGACGAGAAGGCGCATAGCGCGATCCAGTTGTCTCTCGATGATAATGTTTTGCGAGAAGTCGCTGATGAAGAAACAGCGGCCGGTCTCTGGAAGAAACTGGAAAGTCTCTACATGAAGAAATCCCTAACATCGAGACTTTATTTGAAGCAGCGTCTTTATACTCTAAAGATGCGCGAAGGTACGTCTGTTCAGGAACACTTGGATGAGTTTAATAAAATTGTTCTGGATATGAAAAATCTAGATATTAAGCTCGAGGATGAAGATCAAGCTTTGATCGTGTTGTGTTCACTGCCTGCCTCATACGAAAATTTTGTGAACTCGATGCTTTATGGACGTGAATCCATAACTTTGGAGGATGTCAAAGCATCTTTGAATTCTGCAGAACTGAGAACAAAATTGAATGGGAATACTAACGAAAACAAAGCAGATGGTTTGCTTGTGAGAGGCAGGACCAAGAGCAGGGATAAAGCTTTCCGAGGGAAATCTGGTGGTCGTTCAAAATCTAAGCCACCTGGAGATAAGATGAACGTTGAGTGCTACTATTGTCATAAAAAGGGACATTACAAGTCAGATTGTCCTTCGCTCAAGAAAAAGGATAAGCAGCATAGTCAAAAACCAGATTCGGCGAATGTTGCAAACGACAATGAGGCTAATGCGTCTGACAGTGTTCTTACGGCATGTTCTGCTGTTAATTTGTCCAATGATATTTGGATAATGGATTCGGGAGCATCATATCACATGTGCCCAAATAGGGAATGGTTCACCATGTACGAGCCATTGAATGGTGGATCAGTCTTGATGGGGAATGATGCTGTATGCAAAGTCGTGGGCATTGGTACTGTTCGGATTAAGTGCCACGACAAGGCAGTAAGAACCTTGACTGAAGTAAGACATATACCAGACTTGAAGAGAAACCTTATCTCGTTGAGCAGTTTGGATTCCATTGGGTGTGTGTACTCAGGTGGAGGTGGAGTTCTTAAAGTTACAAAAGGCAATCTGGTTGTGATGAAAGGAAGCAAGGTGAATCACTTGTATCATTTGCAGGGTAGCACAGTTATGGGTCCTTCAATTGGCACAAGCAATTCTGTTTCTGACAATGATAAAACAAAATTGTGGCACATGCGTTTGGGCCACATGAGTGAGCGTGGCATATCAGTTTTAAGTAAACGTGGTTTACTTTGTGGGGAGCAGACGACCTCTCTAGATTTCTGTGAGCACTGTGTTCTTGGCAAGCAATGCAGAGTCAGATTCAGTACAGGGACTCATTCGACAAAGGGCACACTTGACTATATCCATTCTGATTTATGGGGACCAGCACAGGTTCCATCTAAGGGTGGTGCTCTTTACTTTGTGACATTCATTGACGATTATTCCAGGAAGGTTTGGGTCTACTTTCTGAAAAGAAAAAGCGATGTGTTTGAAACCTTCAAGAAGTGGAAAGCTCTTGTTGAGAATCAGACAGGGAAGAAGATTAAACATCTTAGGACCGATAATGGTCTTGAGTTCTGTGGTGGCGATTTTAATGAATTCTGTGCAGATGCTGGTATTGTTCGACACCGTACAGTGAGGCACACTCCACAGCAGAATGGAGTGGCAGAACGTATGAACAGAACTCTATTGGAGAGAGCAAGATGCATGCTCTCTAATGCTGGCATGGAAAAGGATTTTTGGGCTGAAGCTGTTAACACGGCTTGTTATCTGGTTAATCGTTCTCCTTCAACAGCAATTGAATGCAAGACTCCTTTTGAGATGTGGTCAGGTAAGCCCTGTGATTACTCTAATTTAAAGGTTTTTGGATGTCCTGCTTATTATCATGTTAAGGATGGTAAGCTAGAACCTAGAGCAAAGAAATGCATTTTTGTTGGGTATGCTGATGGGGTGAAGGGTTATCGTTTATGGTGCCAGGAACCTAATTCACCTAAGTTTATTATTAGTAGGGATGTTACATTTAATGAAATGCATATGCTTGATCAAAGGAAGGTTGCTGATAAGTCTGCAGGTAAACATGAGAGTGATAAGAATGAGGTGGAGGTTCAGGTGGAGCTTCCAGAAAAGACCTCTCAGAATGTTTTGAACGAGCAAATTGCTCATGTTGATTCAAGTTCAGATGAGGAAGCTGTAGAAGAGGTGGAGCAGCCATACTCCATTGCTACTGGCAGACAAAGGAGACAGACTCGGCCTCCTCAGAAATATGGTTTCTCTGATCTTGTGGCTTATGCTCTTACGACAGCAGAAGATATGGGTATTCAGGAACCTTCTACCTATACAGAAGCTATTACTTGCACAGAATCAGAAAAATGGGCTACTGCTATGGTTGAAGAACTTAAATCACTTCACAAGAACCAGACTTGGGACTTGGTGCAGTTGCCTAAAGGAAAAAGAGCCATCGGGTGTAAATGGGTCTTCAAGAAAAAGGAAGGAATTCCAGGTGTGGAAAATGCTAGATGGAAGGCTCGACTCGTAGCTAAAGGCTACAACCAGAAGGAGGGAATCGATTATGATGAAGTTTTCTCTCCTGTGGTAAAACACACTTCCATTCGTGTGTTGCTGGCTATAGTGGCTCAATTTGACTTAGAGCTTGAGCAACTTGACGTGAAGACTGCTTTTCTGCATGGCGAGCTTGAGGAAACTATTTATATGGCCCAGCCCGAGGGCTATTATGTAGAAGGCAAGGAAGATCATGTTTGTAAATTGAAGAAATCCTTGTATGGTCTCAAGCAGTCACCAAGACAGTGGTATAAGAGATTCGACACCTTTATGATAGGAAGCGGTTATCAGAGGAGCAACTATGATAGTTGTGTCTACTTCAAGAAGGGTTCAGATGGATCCTTTGTCTATCTTCTCTTATACGTGGATGACATGCTCATTGCTGCAAAGAACATGTCAGAAGTGTTGATCTTGAAGAAACAACTCAGTGAGGAGTTCGAGATGAAAGATCTAGGTCCTGCCAAGAAGATTTTAGGAATGGAAATTCAGAGGGACAGGAAAGCAGGGAAGTTATATCTCTCACAGAGGAGTTATATTGAGAAGGTACTTGAGAGGTTTGGCATGCAAAACGCTAAGCCCGTGAGTACACCATTGGCATCTCATTTTAGACTCTCAGCTCTACATTCACCTCAATCAGAGGTTGAGGAAGCTGCGATGTCTCATGTCCCATACTCCAGTGCAGTCGGTAGCATTATGTATGCTATGGTATGCACTCGTCCAGACATTGCGCAAGCAGTTAGCGTGGTTAGTAGATATATGGCGCATCCTGGAAAGTTTCATTGGCAGGCAGTGAAATGGATACTAAGGTATCTTAGAGGCTCCGCAGAGTTGGGTTTAGTGTTTGATAGAAACAGTTCGAACGGTACCTCAGTTGTGGGGTTTGTGGATTCCGATTTTGCAGGTGATCTCGATAGGAGGAGATCTTTGACTGGCTATCTTTTCACATTATCTAGTTCGGCTATCAGCTGGAGGTCAACCTTACAGTCGACAGTTGCTTTGTCCACTACAGAGGCAGAGTATATGGCAGCAGCAGAAGCAGTGAAAGAAGGTATTTGGTTAAGGAATCTTGTTCAGGAACTTGGGCTACAGCAGGAAGACAATTCGGTTGTCTTTTGTGACAATCAGAGTGCTTTATACTTGATTAGAAATCAAGCATATCACGAGAGGACTAAGCACATTGATGTCAGGTATCACTTTATTCGAGAGGCAGTTGCTGAGAGAAACATGACGGTAAAGAAAATTGGTACAGCTGACAATCCTGCTGATATGTTGACCAAGCCAGTCCCAGCCAACAAGTTTAAGCATTGCTTGAACTTGATCGGCATGCTTGGTTGAGTTTGCCCCTTCTGGGGCTTTGTTGGAGAGGTAAATGACAATTCTACATTTGTGTTTTCGAAGTGGATATGTTCTTTTGTTGCATCCCTTGTTTCCTACACCGAGTTAGCTCACGTGGGCTTAGGGATGCTAAGAGAACGTGTTTGGCTTCTTGATTATTTTATTTTGAGAAATTCAAGCCAAGGTGGAGATTTGTTAAATATGTCTTGAATTTTATGTATTCGGTCCGATTTATGACCCGACCCGACATATTTTTGTGCGACCCGAAAGTGGAAAGGAAATTGAGATTTGGTTCGCGATGCGAAGGGTTGGGCCGATAGGCCCAACCCGCAGCAAGCGAACAAATCTCCAAAGCGGACCGCCCGAGCTGGAGGAAGCGAACCAATGCGCGGGGGGTTCGGGGGCTACGCCCCCGAGCAAATTTTCGGGAACCCTATTTTTTGTACGGCGGCTAGGTTTTCTCATCGAGTTTTAGAGATAGAGAGTTTTGTTAGCTGTGAGTTTGTCGTCGTTTTTCGACTTCTGAAAATTGTACTCTCTTCGATTATAGTGGAATTTGTCTTGCCTCGCCCGTGGACGTAGATCACCTTGTGATCGAACCACGTAAATCCTTGTGTTCTGTCTTCTACTTTTCCGCATCTGTTTCCAACACATACTAATGGTCGATCATAATGACCCACCGGGGAGTCAAGCGGCTAGATCAATTGAATGTGCCCGTTATGTTCGTCGAAAATATCCACATTTTTCATTTATTTTTATTAGGTGATATTTCACGCCCGATTTCTCCTATAGATCAAATTTTCATCTTTGATTTGATTTGAGGTAAGGCCATTGACAGTGAAACTGAAGATGATACGTCACCCAAAGTCAAATAGTGAGCCCAAAAGACTTTGACATTTTGCCTTTAGTCACCCCCACGCGTCCTTTCACATAGAGTTTTGGAGTGGCTAAATAAGAAGCCCTAGAATTCCTATCCTTAAATATCACGTACCGTAAAGGCTACGGCATTACAATCTCCTCTGTCTCCTCTATGACATCAGTGCTATAATAACGAAGACAAAAATTAAATTAAGAAAAAAAAAAGACCATATCATGTCAACCTCATTAGTCTACATTGTTTATACTTGGGTCATTTTGATCTCGATGCTCCATACATGCTGTTTCACTCGAAAAGTGAATCTTTCAGCAAAGCGATTGATTTTGGTTTTTATATATTGAGGAAAGGATTTTGCATTGTTCTTGGCCAAGAAATCACTTGGCTGGAAATTGAAAGAAGAAATGAAGAACTGGTTATAGAATTTAAACTGTTGGAAAGTAAATTTATGAGAAATAAGACCGTACGAAATTAATTAAACTTCATTGACTAACGTTTGGGAAAATATGCGAGAAAATTTATGATTTTCATGGTGAGTATTTATAGCCCACTAACAACAGTCACATATAAGCAGTTAGTACTTCTAATTACAAATACTGCTTCACTTGTGATCACATGCATACATTTCGTACACTGATAATCATGATTCACAAGAAGTTATCGAGATAATCAATCATCACTTGATACTGGAATCGTCGTCTAGTGTTGAAATCGACACATCTCACTTGTCTTCTAGTTCCAACACTCACGCAAAATTTGCAGATGACAAATCATCAGTGAATGATGTCGATTGGCAATGATACATAACGGTAATTTCTCTCATTTGTTGTTGACGATCTTACTAAGCTGTAGTTTAGTACCCTTTAAATCAACCCTATTTTCACAAATGACCTCTTGGATAGTCGACCAAACTTATCACTTGTCAATGATACAAGTTAGTCATTTTTTGCTTTGCTAATCCAATGTGTCATGTCTTTGAGAGATCAATCTTGATACGGCTGAAGAGGAGTCTTGGAATCAACCGAGCAGGTTCTCGTCGCATTTATCCAAAGCTCGAATCATAGTCGTCACCAAGTTGAAATAGAGATTACTGGTCATGCGAGGGCTATGGACTGCGGTGAATTGAGCGATCACATTGCTGACCTCAACCTCAGTAGAAGTTGTCTCTCCAGTACTATACAACACCGGTCTTTTCATAAATCTAATCCAAATTGTGATGTAATGCGGATACTAACGGACCTTGCAATTCAAATTTAACTCGAGAAGAAGAAATTATACGATCCCAAGTCCGAATCATTCCCAGCTGCCAAACCGTTGGCCAATCATCTCTTCTTAAACATATTTAATTGTTCTTTCTCTCTCTCTTGAATGTACAAACAAAGCGAAAAATCTCAGCTGCACCACCTTATCCGGCCACGGTGCCCCTAATGTCACTGGGAAGAAAGAGTCTACACCGAATCTTATTGGGCCTTGGGCTTTCGGCCCGCGACTCGAGTCCAAAAACGGCTAAAAGAATCGGGTCAGGCCTATGGCCCGTTTTTCTTTTTCGGATCCAATACCTGAGCCCATGGGTTAGCATGTTACGAAGCGATATAAAAGCTTCTGTCAGTCGAACCAGCTTCTCTCCGTCGGAACCATTGCACCGCCTCGGTTCTCAAGCTCCGAAGCAGGTACGGTTCGAGCTCGATCCTTTGGAAATTATCGGTACTGATCATCGCGTGATTTCTCTTCGGCCTCTTGGGTCGCTCCTTCTTCTATTTTGATTCGCGTCGGATTCGTTTCGATCCCATTTCGGGGTTCGAATCCGTTTGCTTTTTGCTCCGTTTCGGATCCGCTTGTTCGTTTGAAAGCTTCGGCATTATTCGCAGTCGTCGTCGTTGTCGTTCGCGAGCTCAATCTGTTGCGTATGGCCTTGTTCGCTCGATCTAATTGGGCCCTTACGTGTTGTGAGATGCGAGGAGGTGTTCTCTTCATGAATCAGGGGTGTATGTTTTCCTGCCGAACGTATTATTGTGTTGTAAATGCCGTGTATTGTTCTCGCTCGACCTCGTCTGTTGGAATTGTTGTTGAGATTATTGTTGGAAGTAACTGTTTCCCTTTTCTGGGCTGAGGAGATTCAGATCAAGTTTTGATTTTTATCTGATTGAATTGCGAACTTGTCGGAATTGTTTGCGATGTAGCATTTTGTTGGTCTAGAGTGCAGTGGGAGCGTGAAGATTGAAGAATGTCGATGTCCTTTGAACGGGGATTGTAGTTTTAAATCCAGACATGATTCTTGTAGTTTTAAATGAGATTTGCTCAGATTTCTGCTGTCTAGGAATGTCCCGATTTGAGCTCAAACATGTTTCAGCTTATTTAAGCTGTTAGTCGACAAAACTTAAAACTCACTATTGTTTGGTTTACTCCCTTACTGTGTCATTCTTTTTCTTTTGTGAAAATGGTTGTTCTGAATTGAAATTATTGTGTCGGCAATGTGGAAGATACTGTGCTTATGATATTTAGTTTTCTGAATTTCTATATGGGCTCTGAAAGCCAGTTTTAACATTGTGCAGAGTGCAAAAACAAACTTGCTGTACTTTTCGTTAATGTTTTGAATCATTTAACTTTTGCTGATAACATAAATGTACATCTTAGAGCCATCTTAACCTTAAAAGCTTCGTCTTTTTACCCTTTTTAGATAAGTCATAGTTAAACATAACAATGTCGTGCCCAATGGGCACTTCAGAAAGCACTGGCAAAATTACGTCATGGCCTGGTTTAACCAGCCTGCAATAAAAGCTAGAAGACGCTTAGGGAATTGAATTGCTCGCTTTATATCGAAGTGCTGCCATTCTTATTCTTGGAGCATTCTGATGTTCTTTATTTTGTGCCCAGCTCGGCAAAAGAAGGCTGTGAAGATTTTCCCGAGGCCAACAGCGGGTCCCCTCCGACCAGTTCGTGGTCAAACCCTTAAGTATAACATGAGGGTCAAACCCTGAAGTATAAGGGAAATCTTAGTCTCTTGAATGAGTTATATGCCTGGGAGTTCTATTTCTCAGGATCGATTACCTCTTCATTGGGTAATCTTTCTCATCTCACTGCACTACTCCCCAACGGAAATAACTCGCAAGGTCAAATCCCTATTTCCTTTGGAGTGGGTGGTCAACTTGACAAAACTTACCGACTTGGAGATTTCAGGTAATAGTTTCTTCCTCTCTGCCGGTTCAGTCGGATCTCCTTCCTTCTCTTTCTGCAGCTCCATGGAACCACCGCTCTATCGAGCTCCACGGCCGCTCGCTCCCTACCCAACCACCGCCAAAACCCCTGCCGCAACGACCACCAGCACAACCAGAGACCGGGACTTCCTCCTCCACTTCGAGGCCTACCTCGCCAATCCTCTCCTCCTCCCTCCTGCCTGAAACCCTACCCCTCCATCGACGGCCGCCACTCGGATCTTCTGTCGAAGATCAGCGCGTGGGCGGAATTCGTCGGGTACATTGCGAGCGTGAATCTGAAAATTAGGGATTTGAGGAGGCTGCAGGAGGACGAAGCGTGCGTCGAGTCGAGCATCGAGATCGCGACGTCAAGGGGGATTAATTGCGAGGAGAAAGAGTTGAAGTTGAGGAGGTTTTTTTTTTCTTCTTTTTGGTCGGAAAGCTGAGGAAGTTGAGGGAGAAGAAGCCGTAGTTCAGAACCTGGCCGAAGTTGCCGGAGCCGGAGGGCCTTCTGGCTCATGCCTGTCGCTGGACTCGAAGCTCTTGAGGCGGCGATGGTGGTTTTGCTCGTGGCCATCCCGGGGGGGTTTTTGGTGGTGGTCAGGGAGGGAGTGAGCGGCGGTGGAGCTTCAGTGTCGGTGGTTCCAAGGATGTGCCGAGAGAGAGAAGGAAAGAGATCCAAGGGGAGAGAGAGACTTTCCAACTTTTTTTGACGGTGGGCCCCACAGTGCCACTTATCATCACAATTGCACCTATTATATTCAGGCGACTAGATTTTTTAGGCAAAGCGAATGAGGAAATTGAATTTAATGGTGTAACTGACGCTCCACTTGTCTTGTGTCTTTTTTTTTTGTACCTTATGTTTGGTAGATAAACGGTTGAGCGGTGGATTGCCATCTTCATTTGAGAACATGAAGCAGTTGAATTGGCTTGGCCTTTCTCGCAACGACTTGCGCGGTGATATTTCGGGCACGTTGTGGAATCTGAAAGATTTTGAATGGCTTTGCCTAGAGTTATTTTATCTCAATGGCGTTCTCAATGTAAATTGTATATTCAAACACAAGAACTTGAGATATTTATATCTATCCTACAATAATATATCGTTCACCAAGTCATTCATCAATGCCACTCCATTGAAGCTTTACTTCTTATAATTGGATTCGTGCAACTTGACTGAGTTCCCACAGTTTATAGGCTACTTAAGTGAATTGGTGCGGTTAGACCTACAACACAACAGAATTCGAGGGACCACTCCTAGATGGATGTGGAACAATAACAAAGAATCTCTCAAGTATATAGATCTTTCTCACAATCTTCTAATCGGCTTCAAAAACAACTAGACCGATCATCTTTTACCGAAGTCAACGTATCATGACGTTAGTTATAACTTGCTAGAAACAACACTCCTTGTCCCACCACCCTCAGTCATGCTATACCACATCTCATACAATTTCCTATTTAGGGAAGTTCCAACATCCATTTGTGAAGTGAGCTCTCTCTGCTATGCCCAATTTGTCTGACAATGCTCTAAATGGCACACTTCCTCCTTGTTGGGGTAGTATTGGTCCTTTGATTGTAGTGAATCTCACGAGAAATAAATTCAAGGCCATGATTCCTCGCGTTTACCTAGATGGTTGTTCATTGAGGATGATCGACCTAAGAGAAAACCAACTAAGAGGAATTTTTATGAGATCTTTAGGAAATTGCGGAATGCTAGAGTATTTGAATCTCGGTGGCAACCAAATTAACGATACATTCCCATTTTGGCTATCGGAATTGGCCCACCTAAAAGTTATTGACTTGCTATCCAATATGTTGCATGGATCCATTAAAGATAATCTAAGCTAGCTTAACTTCACCAGTTTACACATCCCGGACCTATCTAGCAACAACTTCAATGGTGAACTTCCTTCCAAGTTGTTAAAGAGTTGCCACGCCATGAAGGTCATCATTGGTCAAGATAAGTTCGCATATTTGAGTCTTTTTAAATGGCTTGATCTGTCTTCTGTTTCATTCGATGAAGGTATGGATTATGCGATGACATTAATGAGTAAGGGCATGGAAAGGGAATATGCGGAGATTTTGGATGTCCTCATGGCGATTGACTTCTCCAATAATAAGTTCGAAGGGTTCATTCCTGAACTCATTGGAGATCTAAAGTCACTTCGTATGCTCAACCTTTCAAACAACTTCCTCATTGGTAGCATCCCTCCTTCCTTGGCCAACCTAACAGTGCTTAAATCACTAGATCTATCATGGAACAAATTTGTGGGAGAGATTCCTCAACAATTAGCCCGCATCACATTTCTTTTGTTTTTCGTTGTCTCTCACTATCGTCTATTGGGACCCACACCACGTGAAACGCAATTTGACACATTCAGGAGCAGTTCATTTGCGATGAATGATGGTTTGTGTGGCAATCCTCTGCCTAATAAACGCACAAATGGTGATAACGCTCCACCACCACCATCTTTCGAAGTAGATAATGAAGAAGAGTGTCTATTCCACTTGGATTGGAGAATCGTGTTGGTTGGTGCTGGAGTCGGGTTTTTGGTTGGTATTGTGCTAGAGAACTTGATCATTGACGAGAAGAGTAGGTGGTTCTTGCACTACTTCGAGAGAATGGCAAATGGATGGAAAAGGTGAGGAAAGCTTTGGCAGACAAGAAAATATGCAGCTAGATACTTGATGCTCTGTGTTTAAGTAGCTTGTTGAGAACAATTACACATGCATGTTTGAAGATTCTAATCTATGTTTGTTTGCATAGTTCAGTATAATATTATGAAGATGCTGTTTTCTTGGTCATGAAACTTACAGTTGTTTAGATTCTTGGAGGAATGTCTGTCCATGGATACATCAGCAATGTAAGAATGTCTTGTTGTAATATTACTAGTCAAATGACTCAAGAATATAGAGCATCTAATCTAGGACTTGGTTTATCTATCTAGAATAAGAGCATTTTTTTGAAGCCTGTAAACACTGCCATTTAGAGACGTAATTAAGATAAGTTGATGCTAATGAAAAGCCAATTAATATACATAGTGGACGACGATGTAAAAAGTTTCGTTGTCCATGGAAACCAAGGAGATCGGTGTGAAAACTGTCACGATACTTAAGTAGAAAGGGCTTTCATTTGCTTCAATAATTTATTGTTTTTCCGGTTGTTCACGGGCTCAAATTGAAGATTTGTTCTCCACAATTTGAATGTACATTCAGATGAAATTTCATAATAGAAGATTACCAATTTGTGTCATGACAGGATATTCGGTTGTTTATGTCATTTTGTGGACATGGTTGATTACAAAGTGTTTATCATTAAAAATGAATGAAAATGTGTCATCCCATGTCAGTTCAAGCTAAGTCATATTGAGTTCGTGTTTTTCTCGGTAAATTTGTGTCGTGTTCGAGTTACGCTGATATCTAGGAATTGCCACTTCCCATGCTCTTCGAGGTATTAGCTTGCAATCAAAGTGAGTTACCAAGAGCTTTTGAAACTAAAATTTTAATCTAATATAAAAATGTTCGCTTAAAGAGCATACATTTAAATGAGTGATTTAGTTATATGAGTATAAATGTAAACATGAAATCCAACCAAACAACGATTTAAACAAAACTTTCTTATAATTTGTGCCAACTCTTTTAATGAGAATGACGAAAAACATGGAGACAGTGGAGACATAAAGGGTACGAAAGTGCATACCAATGAATTCTGAAAAGACCTTATTGTTTACTTTTTTTGAGTTTAACTGTTATTTAATACTCAACAGTCTGAATATTTAAAAACCTACACATATGAACTTTTCAATTTACTAAATCAACGAAAAGTTATTGTAATAGAACTTTGTGACTTTGAAATTCATTTTTGTCAAATCATCTTCTTAAGAATAATGCGAAAAAAATCCATATGACTCAACACATCTCGGCAATATTGAATAATCTATTACACACATGAAATGGAAAATTCAAATGCGATACGCTGAGTCGGTGTTATAAAAGGTTTGATGATTTCATGGAAAAAAATATTCTGCCATTTCATGTTGTTTTTCAATATAGAGTAGAATAAAAATTTGCTCCTCTCACCTTACCAAAAAAAAAAAATTTGCTCCTCTCTTTTCTCCTTACCAAAAAAAAAATTTGCTCTTTTCTGCTGCTAATTTGCTTTCGAGCTTGATAAATGAATTAATTATGAAGTACATGTGATCCTCCATGACCTATCGATTCATAAAGAGAATGTCACGGACTTCTCGATGCTTAGTGAAGGGCAGGTCATAGAACAGAAATTAATGAAAATTGTAAAGTAATGGGCTACTCCACCCACGCAAAACTTTGGCCGGGAAGAGTCGGCTCCATGTTGAACTAGGGAAAAAAGAAGGAAAGGATAAAAGGGTTGATTTGAAAAACTTGCCTGGAATTTCAAGGTGAGCGGTGTGAACTTCCGTCCACTATCTTTTAAAGGGAAAATTTGACTCTTAATTTATGCGCTTTTTTTGGTTAAGGTCTTCAACTTTCAATTGAGTCTAGCCCTAGCACCAAGTTTAATTAATTTGAACCGATGTATCAATTGGACCGTTTCAGCGTATGAAGTGGGAAAGAAAAACTTGCTCCTGTGGACTAGTGCAAAAAAGCGTTTCCTCAAGAGAATATGTAGGTTGATTTTAATTATTCAGTCCACATGAAACTTATGTAAAGTGCCAAAATGCGAGTCCTTATTTTCCACCTTCTAAGGACACAAAGGTCCATGGAACCAATTAAAGGAACTAAAAGAAAGCTTTGTCTAAGAAGCTTATATAAAGTGCCAAAATGCGCGTCCTTATTTTTGGTCCACTATCTCTTAAAAGGTAAAATTCTTTAATGTATGCATTTTTTCAAGCAAGTCCTTTGTTGCCGAAGCGCACATCCTAACAATATATTCAGATTGAGTGTAGTTATCGAGTCTACATGAAGTCTATATACAACGCCAAAAATATGCACCCTTGCCACTAAGGTACCGACTTAGATGACAAGAGAGTTTTCTCATCTCGTTATGATTTTGGGTTCAAATCCTTAGAGAGTACTCCAAGGGTAAAATTATTATGAGAAAATGTGTTCATGAAACCGCTTGGGGAGATGGAATAGTTGAGGTACGCGAAAGCTAGCTCAAGTACTACCTAATTGGCCATGTCCCAAAAAAATGAAAATGCGCCCCTCATTTTCCACCTTGTTTAAAAGACACAAGAGAACTAAGTAAAAGAAACGAAAAGAATATTTTATCTAGGAAGCCTTTGTCCCAAACTGTTGTACAGAGAAGAAAAAGAAAAGGAAAAAGAAATTGATCAAATACTTGACTGGAATTCTAAATAGCAGTGCTCTTTTTGTCCATCATTTGTTAAGGGTAATTCGACTTTTCGTCCTTTAACTTATGTATTTTTTTTTCAATCAAGTCCATGAACTTCTAATAAATCTAATCAAGTCTTTGAACTTGTATAATTTTTCTAACCAAGTCAGGTGTCCAACACTAATTCTGATAAATTAGAACTTACGTGGGTGTCGGACCATGTCAAAGTTTGAGCAAATAATGTCCATGCCAAAATGCGCGTCCTTATAGAATATTTAGTTTGAGTGTAATTATTCGACCTGCGACAAACTACATAAAATATCAAAATGCGTTTCTTCCACCTTGTTCAAAAGACACAAAGGAACCAATTTAAAAAATCAAAAGAAAGTTTTGTCCAGGAAGCTTCGTCTTCTACCGTCGTACAAGACGTGCAAAGAGAAGGACAAAAAAAAAAGATTAGAAAACTTGCTTGGAGTTGCCGTTTTGGTCCACCATATGCTAACGGTAAAGTTTTACTTTTCCTCTCTTAATTCACGCCTTTTCTTTCAATCAAGTTCTTGAACTTTAAATTTAATTAATCAATTCCTTAAAAATCCTTTATTTTTAAGTCCGACCTTTGGCACCAGTTCTGATAAGTTCCATCTAACGTGGCTATCAAACCATGCTGAAGTATGACGTGAAAAAGAACTAGCCTCGACAAGCAAGGCACCATGGAAAATGACGTAAATGTTTTCCTTTACGGACATGCTACCGTTAAGATTTTGCCTCCACAGGAAAGACCGAGGGTTGACAAAGTGACAATTAAGATCGAGTATACGATGTATGTCTTGCCATGCTATAGTATTAGGAGATGGGTTTATCAAGAGGATTCCGAAGTCTGCCATGGGATGTTTCTCTTGGACTAATCACAAAATACTCGACATATTGCCTCTCACTGCCTTCCTTTTTTGAATGATTTTAATATTTATAAGCAAATTGCAGTAATTTTTTTGGCAAAAAGGGAAAGAAATGGCCGCACATCCACGAGGTGGAAATTTCAGGTCGATTTCTCTTGCCGTGATGGATGGGTTCATGTGCAATCATGACTGCGTGTTTTAACGCGGCATCTTGTTTCTTTTTCCACAGATAGGCCAAAATTGAGAGACCCGCAAAAAAAGGCTAATGTTTTAACATATTATTGTACTTCAGACAAAAAAAATATGATTGTACTAATCGTGCATTATCTATAAAATTATTGAATACAATACGTATCTAATCTTTGTCTTATTTTCTATTTAGCCGGTACACTTGTGATTTGTACATAGAACCACCAAGGTGGCGGTTTAGATGATCAGAAGTTTTCTTCTCTCCTTGTAGTATGGGGTTCAAGCCTTATTGGAAGCACTCTAGAAGTAAAATCCTGATTGGATCATGTCGATATGAGGGAATGTGCCCTTAAGATTGCCTTGGAAAATGAACTAATCGAGGTGTGCGAAAGCTAATTTAGATAGCACCTCACCGCTAAATCACGAAAACAAAGAAAATGTTACATAGATGTTGATTGTTGTGGGGTTGATTGGTTGAACTCAAAAGTCAAGTTGCAAAGCCAAAACCTAGATTAGGAAGCAAGGTACAAAAAAATTACTATGCCCTGACTTTAGTTTTTAAACCTTAGATATGCATGAACAAATGGGGTCCTTGTGCCAGATTACGTTCAGAAGACTGCGTGACGTGCAAGTTGAAGTGGCCATCTCAGATTCTCCCCTCAACTAGTGGAAGACTTGGAAGATGACTTTCGAGTCAAGGCGTGGTTGACGTTTTATGCCAAAGGCGGACTCAATGATGAAATGCAATGTCGACTTCACTTACACGGTATGCATTTTGAATTTTTGATCAATAAGGTGTAGCAAGTGCCTCAAATTTTCCTCTTTAAAGCAGAATAGATCCATGGTCCGAATCTTGACCCTTAAGATAAAGTGAGGAAAAAGTAACTCGTATGAAATTTCACCGGCCCTTGTCCTGTTACTTCTTTTGAAAAAGGCAGTTCATCTTGAAAAATGTCGACTTAACAATAGAGTTCTCGATCCTGATAAACTCGTCCATCATCAAAGTTAAAAGATTTGAACCCTAATGTCAAATCTTTATGCACCCTATTAGTAATTGCTACATAAAACCACTAAGGTGTCAGTTTAGATGGCCAGAAGTTTTCTTCTCTCCTTGTAGTATTGGGTTCAAGCCATATTGGAAGCACTCTAGAGATAAAATCCCGATTGGACCAAGTTGATATAAGGGAGTGAGCCCTTAAAATTACTTAGGAAAATGAACTAATTGAGGTCTGCGAAAGTTAATTTAGATACCACTTCACCGCTAAATTACGAAAACAAAGAAAATGTTACATAGAAGTTTATTGTTGTGGGGTTGGTTGGTTGAACTCAAAAGTCAAGTTGCAAAGCCGAAACCTAGATTAGGAAGCGTGGTACAAAAATATTACTATACCCTTACTTTTGTTTTTAAACCTTAGATATGCATGAACAAATAAGGTCCTTGTGCCAGATTACTTTGAGAAGACGTGCGTGACGTGCAAGTTGAAGTGGCCATCTCATATTCTTCCCTCAACTAGTGGAAGACTTGGAAGATGACTTTCGAGTCAAGACATGGTTGACGTCTTATGCCAAAGGCGGACTCAATGATGAAATGCAACGTCGACTTCACTTACACGGCATGGCATGCCTTCTGAATTTTTGATCAATAAGGTGTAGCAAGTGCCTCAAATTTTCCTCTTTAAAGCAGAAGCGATCCATGGTCCACATCTTGACCCTTAAGATAAAGTGAGGAAATGTAACTTTTATGAAATTTCACTGGCCCTTGTCCTGTTACTTCTTTTGAAGAAGGCCGTTTATCTTGAAAAATGTTGACTTAACAATAGAATTCTCGATCCTAATAAACTCGTCCATCATCAAAGTTAAAAGATGTGAACCCTAATGTCAAATCTTGATGCGCCCTATTGTTAATGTGGTTAGTGATCAATCTATTCACTCTTTTTTTTTTTGATTGATTGATGTAATTGCCTAGTCAGCCATCACAGGATTTAACTGTAATTAGCTCTATTAATCTTTTTATTCCCTTTATAGTTCCCTCATCATTTTAGATTCTTATAAAGCGATTACACCATGAGGAGTACTATAGGACTTGGCTCCACACAGATTTTGTGCAATTAAGAGTACTCGTACTTTTAACTTTTCGTTGTTGTCGTTTACAACTATAAAGTTGAATAATCTCATTAATGTCTTCTTTGGGAGAGGACGTAAACCTAAATTAAGTCTAATCTTTTGAGAAAAATGAAGTGTTAAGACAATTTCTTTTATTACTCTCTTTAATGACAAGTATTGTAAAAAGAGTAAGAACGACAAAGTTGAATTCTTTTTATAAATTTGAGTCAAACAAAAAGATTTACGAAATGAAAAGATGAACAAAGATAACACTAATGCAGCATAAAAATAAAACTAAGCAAACACTATTGCAAAAAAAAAATTAATCCCAAATGAATATAGATTAAAGATAGCAAAAATGCATTAGGTTGTTCAGAAATTAAATCATGGCTCATATATATTTTGTTCACATTCATACATACGTGCATGCACACATACCTACATACATATATACATACGTTCATGCATATATACACTCATCTAAAAATTGTGTTTTTCATAAAACATTACTATTCTTTCAAATAATGTGTCTTCCGATATACTTTTGATTGAAGAAATAGTGATTTGTAAATCTTTCACTTTCAAATTAAGATTTGATGTTTTTTTATTTATATTTTCTTGCAATAACAAAAATCACGAAACGTCCACATAACTTCAATTTTTCCCATTAAAAAATTTCCTCTGTGGTTACTAGAAAAGAAAACACTCACCATCTGGCCTTTAAATTCATTCCATTTAAGACACTTTTTCACATTTAACTTAAACTAATTTAAGGATGCCCATTCACATTTACCTCGTTCAATATATATAACTTCTCAATTTTCATCGCCCTTTTGCATTAATAATCCATTTATTCTTCATACTAGATAACTCTCTCTATTTCTCTCTCATTAGTGTGCACATGCGTAAGTACGACTTTTTTTTTCTTCTAATGCTTTCCTTTTATCTAATGAAGGTGCAGCACTTACTTATTTCAATATCTTTATTTGATGATTCTGAGTTTCCTTATTTTTCACGTAGTTCTTATATACTATATGAATATTGAAATTCAAATAAAGAATCTTCAGTCAAAATACATCAAGGAACTATAATCAGACAGTAAACACACAACATGAGGTACTTTTTAACTTATCCTGCGAAGTTTAGGACTTCTAAAGTAAATTAAGCTATAAGATCATCAGAACACTTAAACTCATCTGCTCATAGCCACAAAATGATGGAAATCCAAAAATTATCCCAATCCCAGTAATTAGCTTAGTTCCACTAATTTGTCGCTAAGGACGAAAATTCTTTGATGAGGTTTGTGAAGTTTGGTCTGTTTTTCCTACGTGAAAAAGATGTGAGATGTGATTTCACTGGTAAGTGGACCATGCCGATTACCCTAGCAATAGATGGTGAGGCACGGCACAAGAAAATTTACACCTTCCATTTGCCCTTTCTATTGCTGCTTTTGACCGATGCTACCTCATCTCGCTTGGACTCTTGAGTCTGCCTGTCATTTTCGAAAGGGATATAGTATGGTCTTTGGACTGGTAGATCAAATTTATCCCAAACTTCAATCACGTGGACCCCATAGTGTTATCCACATAATCCATTGTTGAGGTAATATTGATCTATATTTTTAAGGAAAATGATATTAATGGTTCCTAAACTTTGACTCAATATGCAATGTTATCCTTGAACTTTTAATTCGTACGATGTGGTCATTGAACTATTACTAAATGTTCAATGCATTCCCTTTAATTTGCTATCTTTTTATTACATTTTTTGCTTTTTGGTCTTTATAAATGTTACGATAATTTCATTTAAGTAAATTTTAGCTTATGATAGATCTATAGTAATAAAAGTAGAACCTTATTTAGAGTTGTATCAGTTGACATTCCTATTATTATATGTCTAAGTGTTATCATGAGGATATTTAGAAAGGATATTAATTTATCTGTAGATTTTCATACTTATATTCATCGAAATATTGATTTGTCCAACAATAGTATGCATGGCATATGCATGCTTCCTGCAAGTTTGGCATATTCCGAGTCTTGCCAATTTTGAATCTTGGGAAAATTAAACTCGAGGCTATGATTCCTCATATGGTTGTGCATTGAGAATGATAGACCTCAGGAAGAATCGAATTGCGAGGGTCTGTTCCAAGATCTTTGGCCAATTGTAGAAAGCTAGAGTACTGAATATTGGTAACAATCAAAATGGTGATAACTTCCCCTTTTGGCTCTCAGATTTGACTGAGCTAAAATTTATTGGCTTGCCTTGCAATAAATTCCATGGTCCGACGGAAACTAATTAACAAGGCCAATTTAACTTCACCAGTTTGCCAATCATGGCCCTTTCCTACAACAGTTTCATTGGTGAGCTACCATACAAGTTGTTACAGGTGTTTTTATTCTGGGTAAATTTGAGTTCAGAGTTTATGGATATTCTGCAAGAACTTTCTTCCTTGGGTTGGGAGAGTGTGACTTATGGAATGAAACTGGTGAATAAAGGCACGGAAAGGGAATACTCAAAGGTTCAATATGCCCTTAAGGGAATTAATCTCTCCAACAAGAAGTTCGAGAAACCCATACCCACACCAATTAGAAATTTGAAGCCACTTCATTCACATGCTTAACCTTTCAAACAAAAATCTCACCGGTCCGATCCCACCTTCCTTAACTGAGCTGACTCTGCTGGAATCTCTGGACCTTGCTTTGCACACGCTCTTTAGAAAAACGTGTGGTCAAACGTGTGGTCCATGCGAAAACAATGAGTCGGGTAATAAAATAAACCTCAGAATATTTGGATGAAACCAAATCAATCTATGCCAAGGAACTCGAGGACCCTTAGGGTCGATCAGTTAATGAAAAAAATAATTCTGGGAAATCGTTTTCAAACTTTCCAGTGATTGGATGACGAAAAATTATTCGATCGATCAAAAACGTTTTCTGTGAACTTGAAGCAACAAACTTAGATTTGGGAAGACGACTTTCCCTTCTAGCGATAAAGAAATCATTTTCCCTTATTTCTTGATGCGCATCCAAGTGAAAAGAATATGAAATTTTCATATTGTTTCCCATTTCTTGAATATACTTTATTAATGCTCCCATTTTCCCACTTTCTCACAGTCATATATAATATTTTACTAATATGATTTCGTAATTTTTTGCCTAATTTCTTTGTAATTCTTGTTATTTTGATGGATCACATAATAAAAAAAGAAAAAAGATGTTGATTCCAGCTTGTTATCCATGATATGTCATCTTTAAGGATACAAGCTCCCTTTAGGAGATTCACTTATTATCAAATACCACAAAACCAATTTTTGAAACTTATTTTCACAAGAGCAGTGTTACTTGACAAAGACGAGGACATGTCAATCCTAAATCTAAAATATCTGATGAAAGTGGATACCTGGACCGCCTTTCGCGGTAAGTTCACCTTGAGAGATCCATCGACCAATGTTCAAATATGCTTCTTGACTTGGGTCAATGCCAGAAAGCTAGAGTCGTCCTTTTAGACCTTTATGATCCCGACACGACGTGACGTGTCTAGCTATGACAATTTGAAATTGACTTCATTGACTGAAGTGTTCAGAGAACCCAAAAAAGAACCTGCGTCGTTGGGGCAACTCAACAGTTGATGGGGGAGTGTTCTGATTTTCAAGTAATGATCGGATAATGGTTATTAAACAAGACCTGTCTCGTCCATTATACAAGAGCTGTGTTTTTGATAACATTAATTTTCATTCACACAATGTGTCTTTCAATATACTTCTAAACGAATAGTGTCTTTCACGTTCAAATTAAAATTTGATTTATCTATTTGTACTTTCTCATAAAATCAAAATTTAAGAAATGTGCACGTAACCTTAGTTCTTTCTACTAAAAATTTCCTCCATGGTTACAAGAAAAGAAACTTTTGATTCGCACTATTCAAGACACTTTTTCACATTGAACTTAATTTAAATTGAGGAAACCCGTTCAAGTTGCCTTCTTTAATATATTTAACTTCTCAATTTCCATCGTACTTTTGCACCGATGATCTGTTTATTCTTCATAGTAGATAACTCTCTTTGTTTCTCTCTTATTCGCTCGCATGCACACATACAATTTTTTTTCTTTCACGCTTTATTTTTATCTAAAAATGGTGCAGTACTTACTGTAATGTCTTTATTTGATGATTCTGAGTGCATGTCAATCTATTTCAATATTATCATATTATCTTTCATCGTTTCGATTCGATTTTCTTGATATTTTTTTCCTATTTTTTTTTATTTTAATACGAGTGTTTCTCATTTCATACTGAAAAAAAAAATCAATGAAGTCATTGAAAATTTTTGTAGATAACTAAATCTTGCATTATTTTTTCATTATCATGAGAAAATATTAGTTTCCTTCTTTTTCATGGACTTCTTCTTTTAAACAACATAAATATTGTTAATTTATTAACGCTGAAAGTCAAATAAATAATCTTCCACATGCTCAAGAAAATTTGATGTTTACGCAGTTTAAAAAAAATGTGGTCTTAATGCGTGCACGCACGGTGTGTTTTACTAGTAATCTCAAACTATATGTTAAACATTGAACTATCCCTTCTTTTTGCCATAAAACACTGAACTATCTTACTTGATTTTTTTGGTAACACAAATTGATTCGATAAAAACATGAGATATCTTTTTAACTTATCCTGCTAAATTTAGGACTTACAACGTAAATTAACACTTAAACCCATCTAATAATAGCCTTAAAATAGTGGAAATCGTAAAATTATCCCAATCCTAGTGCTTAGGTTAGTTCAACTAGCTTGTCACAAGAAAGAAAATTCTTTGTTGAATTTTGTCAAGTTTTGGTATTTTTTTTCTTCTTTTCTATGTGAAAAAGACGGGAGGTGTCATTTCACTAGTAAGTGGACCATGCCAATAATACTGGCAATGAATGGCGAAGCACGGCACAAGAAAATACATCTTTTGATAGATGATGCCTTTATCTTGCTTTGGACTCTTGACTCTCCCTGCCATTTTCCTTGAAATATCGTATGGTCTTTGTACAGGTAGATGGGCTCTACTCTACATTAGATTCTAATTGAGATGAAAATGTAGAAGGATTTAAATTTGTTACTCAGCCTTTACGTAAATCATGTTAGACGCATTATAGTTCACGCGATATAATTAAGAGAGAAACTTCACTTATCAAAAATCAAAATGAAACCGTGAATGACAAAATGAGTCTTAAGCTTGATGAATCCGAGAACAAAATGACTTTTTTGGTGATAATTTCAAGCGAAGTAGGGAGAGATCAGATGTATAAGTGAGTTTACGGTTACAGAGACATGGGCCCACCTATAAATGGGCTTATTGATGAAAGTCCACACAAGCAACCCCATATGGATGAACAAATAACGATGAACAGCCTCTGTACTTGAAATTAAGCCTTGAAGCTAAGAGTCAAAATCAAACGGTGTGAACGATTTTACGGGGGAGCTTGTCACCAATTTCCAATATGTCGCCAAAAGAAACGAATGGATACTATATTGAAAGTACGACAGAGAAATATAGATAAAAAGAGAATGCCAAGCCGACGCTGCGCCCGTGCCCTAGATGATAAAAGAAATGTTTATACGGTCTAACGTCCTGCAGTTGTCAAACCCATACAGAAGGCATACATAAAATCCATGAAAAGTATTGGGGTCAAGCACTGTGAATGGCCTAGCAGCAAGATATTTCCATTGACAGAACCAATTATTGCTGCCTATAAAAAGCTTCTCCGTTGCACTCTCCCTCGAAAACTCACTTCAGTAACCGAAAGAACAAAAACAAAAGCAGAAAATTATGGCAGCCTTATCATTATATCTGCTGCTTACTTGGATGTTCCTACTTTCTCTCTTTCATACTAGGTTTGCTGAGGAACGATGTCATGCGTACGAGAGCTCTGCCTTAATGGAATTCAAGAGAAGTTTCAGAACCAACACGTCAGATTCGCGATGCGTTTATCCAAAGGTCCACTCTTGGTCTCTGGATGGAAATGGAGATTGTTGTTCGTGGGACGGCGTCGAATGTGATGAGGTCACCGGCCGAGTAATTGCCCTCGACCTCAGTACCAGTTGTCTCTCGGGCACCATGAGTCCCAACACCACTCTCTTTCGACTCGTTCACGTGGAGTCGCTCAATCTTGCTTACAACAGCTTCAACTTCTCCCCAATCCCGTACGGCTTCAGCAATCTTTCGAGGTTACAATACCTTAATCTCTCCCATTCAGATTTTTCCGGTGAAATCCCTCACGATATCTCGCAGCTATCCCAGTTAGTTTCTCTCGATTTGTCCGCTTCTTGGGAGACAATTCATTTGCCCAACATGGGCGACCTTGTCCATAATTTGACTGGGCTAAAAGAACTCCATCTTCATTCCGTAAGCTCATCATCCCCTATCCCTCCCGTGCTAGCGAATTTCTCTTCCTTGACGTCGCTTGGGCTTGGATATTGTGGATTGAATGGAGACTTTCCGGTCAGCATTTTTCAGCTGCCAAAGTTGGAAGTCCTTGACATTACTGGCAATTCCAACCTTTCTGGTTTTTTTCCCAAACTGCATTGGGGTTCTCTGTTGAAATCGTTATACCTTTCCCAGACCGAATTCTCGGGAGAAATACCCGCTTCGATCGGCAATCTTAGTCTCTTGAATGAGTTAGACGTCTGGGGGTGCCCTATTTCGGGATCACTTCCCTCTTCATTGGGCAATCTTTCTCATCTCACTACACTAATCCTTTACAGAAATAACTTGCAAGGTCAAATCCCTGTTTCCTTTGCTGATCTTACCCAGCTATCGGAGCTATGGCTCTCTTCCGAGCTTGGACATGGTGGATTCAATGGAGACTTTCCAGTCCGCATTTTTCAGCTGCCAAACTTGGATTTCCTTTTAATTGAAGGCACTTCCAACCTTTCTGGTTTTCTTCCCAAACTACATTGGGGCTCTCCATTGAAATTCATACAGCTTTACGATACCAACTTCTCGGGAGAAATACCCGCTTCGATTGGAAATCTTAGTCTCTTGAATGAGTTTGACGCTCGTGAGTGCCATTTTTCAGGATCACTTCCCTCTTCATTGGGTAATCTTTCTCGTCTCACTGCACTATTCCTTGACGGAAATAACTTGAGCGGTGATACTTTGGAGTGGGTGGTCAACTTGACAAAACTTACCGGCTTGGACATTTCAGGTAATAGTTTCTTCCTCTCTACCGGTTCGATCGGATCTCTTTCCTTCTCTCTCTCTCCAACTTCATGGAACCACCGACCTCTCGAGCTCCACCCCGCTCGCTCCCTCCCCGACCACCACCAAAACCCCCGCCGCGACGGCCACAAGCAAAACCAGAAACAGGGACTTCCTCCTCCACCTCAAGGCCAACCTCGCCAAGCGAGACGCCACGAAGATCATCCTCTCCTCGTCCCTCCTGCCCGAAACCCTACCCCCTCCATCGACGGCCGCCACTCGCGTGTTCTGTCGAAGATCAGCGCGTGGGCGGAGCTAGTCGGGTACATTGGGAGCGTGAATCTGAAAATTAGGGATTTGAGGAGGTTGCGGGAGGACGAGACGTGCGTCGAGTCGAGCATCGAGATCGCGACGTCGAGGGGGATCAATTGCGAGGAGGAAGAGTTGAAGTTGAGGAAGTTGTGGGAGAAGAAGTTGATGAAGAAGAAGCCGTCCTTGGTTCAGGACCTGGCCGAACTTGCCGAGCCGGAATGCCTTCCGGCTCAGGCCTGTCGCTGGACTCGAAGCTCTTGAGGCAGCGATGGTGGTTTTGCTTGTGGCCGTCGCGGCGAGGGTTTCGGTGGTGGTCGGGGAGGGAGGGAGCGGCGGTGGAGCTCGAGAGATGGGTGGTTCCATGGAGTTGCAGAGAGAGAGAGAGAGAGAAGGGGAAAGAGATGCGACCCGAACCGGCAGAGAGGAGGAGAGGGAGAGAGACTTTTCCAAATTTTCTGAAGGTGGGACCCACGGTGCCACTTTTCGTCCACTGAGTGGGCTGGTGCAGAGATGACGTGGCGTCACATTTGCTCCTAATATTCTCAAATGCGGTTAGTCCCGTGGTGTAACTAACGCTCCTCTTGTCTTGCGTCTTTTTTTTTATTTATTTCTGTTTGGTAGGTAATCGGCTAAGCGGTGGACTTCCATCTTCATTTGCGAACCTGAAGCAGTTGAAGTGGCTCGGTCTTTCTGACAACGACTTGGGCGGTGATATTCCGGATACATTGTGGAATCTGAAGGATCTTGAAGCGCTTTACCTGCGGTCGCTTAATCTCAACGGCGTTCTCGATACAAATGATCTATTCAAACTCAAGAACTTGAGATATTTAGATTTGTCCTACAACAATATATCGTTCACCAAGTCATTCATCAACGTCACTACATTGAAGCTTGCCTACTTAACCTTGGATTCATGCAACTTGACCGAGTTCCCACAGTTTATAGGCTACTTAAGCAAATTGGAGATCTTAAAGCTACAACACAACAGAATCCGAGGTACTATTCCAAGATGGATGTGGTACAATAGCAAAGAATCTTTTTGGTATATAGATCTTTCTCACAATCTTTTAAGCTACTTCGAAAACAACCAGACCAGTCTTCCTTTGCCGAACTTGATATATCTTGACGTGAGTTCTAACTTGCTAGAAACAACCCTCCTTGTCCCACCTCCCTCAGTCACGATGTACAACATCTCCAACAACTTCCTATATGGGGAAGTTCCAACATCCATTTGTGAACTGAGATCTCTTGCAGTGCTCGATTTGTCCATCAATTCTCTTAATGGCACACTTCCTCCTTGTTTGGGTGGTATTGGTCCTTTGATTTTATTGAACCTTGCAAGAAATAAATTCGATGGCATGAGCCCTCGAGTTGACCGAGATGATTGTGCATTGAGGATGATCGATCTAAGAGAAAACCGACTACGAGGGATTGTTCCGAGATCTTTAGGAAATTGTGGAATGCTGGAGTATTTGAATCTTGGTGACAACCAAATTAATGATACATTCCCATTTTGGCTATCGAAATTGGCCTATCTAAAAGTCATTGACTTGCGATCCAATAAGTTCCATGGTCCCATAGAAGGTCATCTAAGCCATCTTAACTTCACCAATTTGCATATCCTAGACCTTTCCAACAACAGCTTCAATGGTAAACTTCCTTCCAAGTTGTTACGGAGTTGCCGTGCCATGCAGTTTATCGATGGTCAAGATAAGTTGGCATATATGCATATACATCAATTGATTGTTGCGTCTAAGTTAATACTCGATGAAGGAATGATGACTTTTGCGATGACATTGATGAATAAGGGCACGGAAAGGGAATATGCGAAGATTCCTGATGTCCTCATGGCAGTTGACCTCTCCAATAACAAGTTCGAAGGTTCCATTCCTGAACTCATTGGAAATCTGAAGTCTCTTCATATGCTCAACCTTTCAAACAACTTTCTAATTGGTAGCATCCCTCCTTCCTTGGCAAACCTGACAGTGCTCGAATCGTTGGATCTTTCGGGGAACAATCTTGTGGGAGAGATTCCTCAACAATTAGCCCGCCTCACATTTCTTTCGGTTTTCAATGTCTCTCACAATCGTCTATCAGGACCAATACCTCATGGAACGCAATTTGACACGTTCGGGAGCAGTTCATTTGCGATGAATGATGGTTTGTGTGGAAGTCCCCTGCCAAATAAATGCACAAATGATGATAACGCTCCACCACCACCATCATCTTTCATAGTAGATAATGAAGAAGAGTGTTTATTCGACTTGGGTTGGAGAAGCGTGCTGATTGGCACTGGAGTTGGGTTTTTGGTTGGTGTTGTGCTAGAGAACCTAATCATTGACGAGAAGAGTAGGTGGTTCTTGCACTACTCCAAGAAAATGGCAAAAGGATGGAAAAGGTGAGGAAAGCTCTAGCGGATAAGAAAATATGCAGCTAGATACTTAATGTTATGTGTTTAAGTAGCTTGTTGAGAACAATTACACATGCATGTCTGAAGATTCTAATCTATGTTTGTTTGCGTAGTTCAGTATACTATAATGGAGATGTTGTTTTCTTGCTCATGAAACTTACAGTTCTTTAGGTTCTTAGAGGAATGTCTGTCCATGGATGCATCAGCAATGTAAGAATGTTTTGTTGTAATATTACTAGCCAAATGACTCAAAATAAGTGATTTGAAAAATATTTTCCGAAATAAATAATTGCTTATACTGTTTTGAAAAATAAATTAAAGGAAAATTATTTTATCACTCACGAAAATAATTCGACATACATTGTTATGGATAATAAAAATATTTCTGTTGAATAATTTTTCTATACAATATAAATAATCGTTTTTCAGAAAATATTTTTCAAATCACTCATTTTTCGGGAAACGAACGAATCCTAAATGTAAAATTCTTAGCTTAAGGAGCATATAATTTAATATAAGACTTTGACATTTTGCCTTTAGTCACCCCATGAGCCCTTTCAAAGAAAATTATGGAGTGTCTAATAAGAAGCCCAGAATTCCGATCCATAAAAATTGCGTACCGTATAGGCTATGGCATTACAATCTCCTCTGTCTCTTGTGACATTAGTGCTATAATAACAAACACAAAAATTAAATTAAGAAAAAAAAACCATATCTTGTCACCCTCATTAGTGTACATAGTTTATACTTAGGGTCATTTTGATCTATCGACCAAAAAAAAAAGGGTCATTTTGATCTCGATGTCCCATACATGCTGTTTCACTAAGAAAGTGAAAATCTTTCACCAAATAGATTGATTTTGGTTTTTTATACGGAAAGGATTTTGTATCGAACTTGGACAAGAAATTACTTGGCTGGAAATTGAAAGACGAAATGGAGAAGAAGTTACAGAATTTAAAGTGCTGGAAAGTAAATTTACGAGATATAAGACTGAACAAAAAATAATTAAACTTCATTGACTATTGTTTAGGAAAAAGAGCGAGAAAATTTACGATATTCATGATGAGTATTTATAGCTCACTAACATCAATTACATATAAGTAGTTAGTACTTCTAATTACAAATACCGCTACACGCTTTTCGTGATCACATGCATACGTTTCGTACGATGATAATCATTATTCACAAGAAGTTATCGGGATAATCAACCATCAATTGATACTGAAACCATCATCTTATGTTGAAATCGACACATCTCACTTGTCTTGTAATTCCAACACTTAAGCAAATCTTGCAAATGACAAATCATCAATGATTGATGTTGATTGGCAATGATACCAATCGATAATTTCTCTCATTTGTTGTTAATGATCTTACTAAGCTATAGATTAGTACACTTTAAATCAACCCCCATGTTCACAAATGACCTCTTGGATAGTCGACCAAACTTATCACTTGCCAATAATAAAAGTTAGTCAAATTTTGGTGTAAACACATGCTTTGCTAATCAGGAAAAGTGTCAGAAAAGTTTTAAACCTTTTGCATTGATGCCAGTTCAATCCTAAACATTTTTTTATGTCAATTCAGTCCTAAACCTTTTGTTTGTGCCAATTCAGTTCTTCTAGCTAATTTTGGTCGGATATTACTGACATGGATGCCAGTCGGCTTATATGGCACTGCCGACGCTGGTGTAGACAATTTTTAATGATATTTTAATATTTTTTTATTTTTAAAATATTTTTCTGATTTTTTTCTTTTATTATTTTTTTCCTTCTTTTCTTTTTTTCTTTTCTTTCTTCTTCTACCTTTGGCCAGTGACTGGACACCGGCCACCAGCCATGCCTAGCCACTGTTGCTTGGACGAGGCCACTGTCGCCTGTCATGGACAAGGCCGCCATCGCCAGCCACAAGCGAGGCCTAGCTGACCCTCGCTTGGGCGAGGGCAAGCGAGTCCCAGCGAGGGTCAGCCTCGCCCAGGCTAGATTTGGCAAGGTTGACCCCCGCCTGGGCAAGGGTGAGCCCATCGAGGGCGAGCCTCACCAAATATGGTGAAGCCAGCCCTCGCCTAGGCCATGGCTGCTTAGCGAGGCCATCATGGCTTAGGCGAGGGTTGGCCTTGCCAGATCTAGCTTGGGTGAGGTCAAACCTCGCCGGGGCTCGCTCGTTCTTATCCAAGCAAGGGTCGGCCGAGCCTCGCTTGTGGCTGGCGACTGCAGCCTTGTCTAGGCGAGGTTAGGCGGCCAGCCATGACTGGTGGTCGATGTCCAGTCACCGACCAAAGGTAGAAGAAGAAGGAAAAGAAGAATAAAATAAAAAAATGAGAAAAAACATTTAAAAAATCGAAAAAATATTAAAATATTATTAAAAATTACGCACGTTAGTGCTAGCGGTACCACGTAGGTCGATCGGCATCCACGTCAACAATATCCTGCCAAAATTAACTGAAATGACTGAATTGGCATAAAGACAAAAAGGTTTATGACTGAATTAGCATAAATGCGAAATTTTTATGACTTTTTTGACACTTTTTATCTTATTGCATTGATATCAATTTAGTTCTAAACTTTTTTAAGTGTCAATTCAGTCTTTCCGGCTAATTGTGGCCGGTTTTTGTTGACGTGGATACCGGCCGGCCTACGTGGCACTGTCCGTGCTAACGTGGACAATTTTTAATAATATTTTAATATTTTAAAAAAAATTTAAAATTTTTTGCATTTCTTTTGTTTCTTTTTTTTCCCTTCCCTTTCTTCTTCCTACAGCCGATTGCCAGACCTCGGCAACCGGCCAGAAGCCAAGGCCAACAAGGTCGACCTCGCCAACCTCTAGCGAGGCTCAACTTCACTAGATCTGACGAGATCATGCCTCGCCTAAAGCCGCAAGGGTGGCCTCGCATTGGGTTGGTGAGGCTCGCCCTCACTAGAGGCCATGAGAGCGGCCTCACACTAGGTGGGGTGAGGCTCACCCTCGCCGGATCATGTGAGGGTCAAGCCTTGCCTAGCCATTGGCGAGGCTCGAGCCCTCATCGAATGGCAACAAGGCGGACTCGCACTGGGCTGGCGAGGGTAAAGCCTCGCCGGCCATGGGTGAGGTTACCTAAGCCCTCACCAAATGGCCGCAGAGGCGGCCTTGCACTGGGTTGGCGAGGGTCGAGCCTCGCCAGTCATGGGAGAGGCGACCCAAGCCCTCACCGAATGGCCGCGAGGGCAGCCTCGCACTGGGCTGGCGAGGGTTGAGCCTCACTGGCCATGGGGGAGGTCCGACCTCACCAAATCCGACGAGGTCGTGCCTCACCTAACCACGGGTGAAACTTGAGCCCTCGTCTACCCTAGCCTCCAACCAGTCGCCGAACCGGCGATTGGCGGGAGGAAGAAGAAAGGGAAGGAAAAAAAAAAGAAAAAGGAAGAAAAGAATTTTTTTTAAAAATAAATAATTTGAAAAACATTAAAATATTATTAAAAGTTATCGATGTCAGCGTCGGTGGTGCCACGTAAGAGCGCTGGCGATGCCACATAAGAGTGTCAGCGATGCCACGTAGGCCGCCCGGCGTCCACGTCAGCAATATATGATCAAAATTAATGGGAAAGACTGAATTAATACTATATTAAAATATTTATGACTGAATTGGCATCAATGTAATAGATTTTTGACTTTTTTGACGCTTTTTCCCTTACTAATCCAATGTGTCATGTCAATGAGAGATCGGCCTTGACATGGCTCAAGAGGAGTCTTGGAATCAATCGAGCAGGTTCTCATTGCGTTTATCCGAAACTCGAATAACAGTCAAGTCACTTGGTATAAATAGAATTTGCTGCTCATGGGAGGGTTAGGAGTGGGACAAATTTAGCGGTCACGATGTTGGCCTTGACCTCGGTAGGAGTTGTCCCTTTGATACTGTACAACACCAGCCTTTTTTTAATCTAATATGTTGTGATATGACACGGAAACTAGCGGATATAGCAATTCAAAATTAACAGGATAATAAAAGAAATTGTCCTATTCAGCGATGCGTGATTCCGGCGCCCCTAGTGTCACCGGAAAGGAAGGGTCTCCACCGAATCATATTGGGCCTTGGGCTTTCGGCTCTCGACCCGAGTCCAAAAACAGCTGAAAGAATCGGGTCAGGCCCAAAACCCGTTTTTGTTTTTCGGATCCAATATGTAAGCCCTAGGGTTTTATGCACGAAGCGATATAAAATCTTCTCTTAGTCAAACCAGCTTCTCTCCGACGGAACCATCGCACCGCCCGGTTCTCAAGCTCTGTAGCGGGTACCGTTCGAGCTCGATCCTTTGAAAATTATCGGTGCTGATCATCGCGTGATTTCTCTTCGGCCTCTCGGGTCGCTGCTTCTTCGGTTTTGATTCGCGTCGGAGTCGATTCGATCCATTTCGGGTTCGAATCTGTTTGCTTTTTGCTCCGTTTCGAATCCGCTTGTTCGGTCGAAAGTTTCGGCATTATTCGCGGTCGTGGTCGTTCGCGCTTTGCTGAGTTCGCGAGCTCGATCTGTTGTGAGATGCGAGGGAGGTGTTCTCTTCATGAATCGCGGGTGTTTGTTTTCTTGCCGAATGTATTATTGAGTTGGAAATGCCGTGTTTTGTTCTCGCTCGACCTCGTCCGTTGAAATTATTGTTTATGCGGATTGATGAAAGTTCCGTGGCGATGCGTTGTTGGAAGTAACTGTTTACTTTTTTTTTGGGCTGTGGAGATTGAAATCAAGTTTCGATTTTTATCTGATTGCACTGCTTACTTGTCGGAATTGTTCGCGATGTACCATTTTGTTGGTCTAGTGTGCAGTGGGTGTGGGAAGGTTTGAGAATGTCAATGCCCTTTGAATGGGGATTGTAGTTTTAAATCCAGACATGTTTCTTATAGTTTTAAATGAGATTTGCTCAGATTTCTGCTGTCTAGGAATGTCCCGATTTGAGCTCAAACATGTTTCAGCTTATTTAAGCTGTTAGTCGACAAACTTAAAACTCACTATTGTTTGGTTTACTCGCTTACCGTGTCATTCTTTTCCTTTTGTGAAAGTGGTTATTCTGAATTGAAATTATTGTGTTGGCAATGTGGAAGATACTGTGCTTATGATATTTAGTTTTCTGAATTTCTATTTTGGCTTTGAAAACCAGTTTTAACATTGTGCGGAGTGAAAAAAACAAACTTGCTGTACTTTTCGTTAATACGTTTGGACCATAATCCGTCATGTATTTACAGTCTAATAGCTTTTGCTGATAAGATATATCCACATCTCAGAGCCTTCTTAACCTTAAAAGCTTTTGTCTTTTTTTCATTTCTAGGTAAGTCATGGTTAAACATAACAATGTTGTGCCAAATGGGCACTTCAGAAAGCACTGGCAAAATTACGTCAAGACCTGGTTTAACCAGCCTGCAAGAAAAGCTAGAAGACGCTTAGGTAATTGAATTGCTCCCTTTATGTAGAAGTGATGCCATTAGTTGCCATTCTTATTCTCGGAGCATCCTGATGTTCTTTCTTTTGTGCCCAGCTCGGCAAAAGAAGGCTGTGAAGATTTTCCCGAGGCCAACAGCAGGTCCGCTCCGACCAGTTGTCCATGGTCAAACCCTGAAGTATAATATGAAGGTCAAGGCTGGGAAGGGATTTTCGCTTGAAGAACTTAAGGTATAGTCACGATGAGTTGTTTGTTTGAATGGGTTCCTTTGTCATGAAGAATCTTCGTTACCTTGTTAGGATAATTTTTTTAGTGTTGATAGAAGTAAAATGAATAGATGTGGTCATTGAGCCCTTTCAAAGTTTGCAACATGACATTTAGCAATCATTTGACTTGCTGTTCCGCTTATAATTTTGTCAGTTAGGAAATTGTTCACTGCCCCTTTCGGATCTTTATATCCCAAATCACGAAGCATCATGAGGAGATAGGCTATTTGTATCTCACCAGCATTATTTTCACCATAATTTTGCATACGAAGCTTTGTTAAAGCCCCTGTACTGTCTTACTGTCATATATTTCTTACCTGCGGTCAAAGTTGCATCTGGCTATTTGAGTGGCAGAGAAACCAGTTTCAAGTAGACTTGCATAATTAGCTTCATTTACCTATTTAAACAGAACTTGGGCTTCTGTTCTTTTCTTTTTTTAACTTTTTGTTGTTTCATCCAGGTTTCAGCATGCTAAGTTGGCATGTTTTAATCTTTTTTTTGGCATGCTTTTTTGCACTGCAGTTTGGTATTACTCGTTTTTGTACCAGAATTTTGGTGATAACTAAACTGCTCCCCTGATTGCTCCTTCTTCAAGGATTTATTTTACAGTTTCCAGCATTTGGTGCAAGCCTTATGCTTAACTTGCATTTTGTATATCTCAGGCGGCAGGCATCCCAAAGAAATTAGCTCCAACAATTGGAATTGCAGTTGATCATCGCCGCAAGAATCGCTCGCTGGAAGGTCTTCAAGCTAATGTGCAGAGGCTGAAGACATACAAGGCGAAGTTAGTTGTCTTCCCAAGACGCGCACGGAAATTCAAGGTAAAATTGAGAACTTGAAAATTTCTTATCGATTTTATTCTGAACCCTGTTCTCATTGAAAACATCTCATCTTCCTTCTTTATATGCAGGCTGGTGATTCCACTCCAGAAGAGCTTGCAAATGCAACTCAAGTCCAAGGAACTTACCTGCCCATTGTAAGAGAAAAGCCAGCAGTGGAACTTGTGAAGGTCACGGATGAGATGAAATCATTCAGCGCATATGCCAAGCTGCGAGTTGAGCGCATGAACCAACGTCATGTTGGCGCAAGGATGAAAAAGGCCGCTGAGGCTGAGAAGGAAGATAAGAAGTAGTGAGGCCAGTTTGTATTTTGGTTAAAAGTATGTTTTTGACGAGTATTTAACGGGGTATGTTTTTGACGGGTATTTAACGGGGTTAAATTTTCTCTGTGGGTACTTAACATTTTAGCCAGACGAGAAGTTGAAAATTGAATGAGTATCGTTGTGCTTTATAGTTTCACGCATTTTTGGTACACCATGTTGAGCAAGATTTTCAGACGACCTCGGTTTTGAGAGTTCCATCTGTATTTTGATATTCTTCTTTTTTTTTTTCAATATGTTCTAATTATTTGTTTCCCTTGACGTATCTCCCTTAGCGGATATTAGACTGCTGTTTGGAAATGAAATTTGTGGAAATTTTTAGAGAGGCTTGTCACTTTGGTCATGTGGAAGATTACAGTATAATTCGAGATATGTTTCGTGCGATCATTTCGACCGCATTTAGTTCTTTTGCATTTAGTACTTTTGAAAATAGAGGTGTAAATAGTCATGGTATGGATTCCTTACCCAAAAAATAAAATAGTCACGGTATAGATTGAATTTGGCAACTTTTATTTGAAGCAAATTTTGATTTGATAAGAACATTGATACGTACACTTAATTCGTGTATACATAGTGATTTCAATTGATAAAGTTACATCATAAGTAGATTTTAATCTTACTCGAGCGTTGTAGGATTCATTCATATTTTTTGTCTTCTGCGAAACAAATGAGCATTTAATCTAACGTTACAAAGTTGGCTCCTCCGTTTAATCATGCCTATAACCATCTAACTAAAAGCCTATGCAAATCGTTCATTTCTAATCCCAAAAACTTTACTAATCGCAAGGATTGAACAAGGCGCCTTTTATTTTTCAAATTAGCCAAAGGTGCCTAATGCTCAATATTGGTAGGTAGATTTTACCTTTGGATGTTTAGCGCATGTACATTTCGTTGCACTATAAACTAGAAATTTGGCACCGTGTGTTTTCTAGACAAAAGAGTTCACGTGTCCTGGCATTTTATACTTGTGCATAACGAGGATGGAAGGGAAGCTGCCATCAGTTTGCCTGGGAAGGTCAGAATGAACAAGGAACAGAACAGGGCACTTGCTTGAAGGGTCGAATTGGATCGGCTCGTCGCACAGTTGGCTCTTCCCCCACGGCCCGGCCGGCAGCCACCTCTCCTCTCTCCCTCTTCAACCCCTTCACTTGCTCTATCATCGCCTCCCTCCGTGGAATTGCCCCCACCCATCTCTTCTTGTCCTGGCCACCTCCCTCCTCACGCCGCCAAGTGGTCCTCCATGCTCTGTCATTCTCCCATCGACTCCTTTGCCCACCGACTCGCCCTGCAAGGTTGTGGCCATGCACAAGGGCCAGATGACCATGTACCGCGCCCTGGAGACTGGAGGGGGAGGAAGACTCGGACTCGGATTCAACCCCCGTCGCGAATCCTGATCGACATCGACTGCTTGAATGGGATCCTATCATTTCCGTTTCGCTGCTCTGCTTCTCTCCTTGCGATTTGCGTTGTTCCAATGAGTTAACTTTATGCGATTCTTTTGATAATTCCATAAGAACTTTGGTATTCCTTTGATCTAGTGGCATTTGAATGCGCGGTGTTAGATAAGGAAGAACTTTGTTGCGTCACGATGTACCCTTGAAACGTCCTTTGCTCGTTCACCTTTTGAAAAAAAAAGAGAAATGCAAAAGCATCTTCAAGCTAAACTTCCTAGTTAGGATTCTTTTGAATTAACACTAGCTATAAGGAGTCGATTTAGGTTGGTCTTCTCGGTTTTTCGGAAGGTTTATGTTAGACTCGTGATTTCTTTGATGGATCTTGTTAACAAATGACCCCGGACACTAATTAAGTTAACTAAAAGTGAAAACAACACTTTTCAAGGCTCCGTAAAAATGAATACATTGTATATTTTGATATGGTCAATTACTATGGATAGAAAAAATTACATTTTCAAAAGGCGGCAAAGCACTTTTTTAAATATTTTCTATACGACCAGACCAATATATATTCTATACGCATAATTCGGGGTCAGTTTTTTATATGTATAGATAGGGATGCAGGGTAATTTTGTTATCTATGAAGATGACAAAACATTTTTCGTAAGCTTTTCATGTGGACGTGGAAACCATCCAGACTTCTCCCCTTTTAGGGTGTTGGACTTTTTAGCTATCTTATAGATATCACGAAAAATATTTTAATTTTTATTTAATAGAGTTCTTTTTTCAGGTAGTCATTTTTAAAGAAAATATTTTTCTGAAATTTTCGACGTCTGACTCAAATATGAAAAAAAATCGGAAAATAGTTTTCGTTATCTGAAAAGGGAAATCTGATTTGATTTTCCTAAATACAAATACATTATCTAGGAACTTGACAGCAAGGAATAGACATGGGCACCAAGATCCCAGGTCTAGCTTTGACGGACCCCAACCGAAGTGTCAAGGACCCAAGCATGAGCATGAGTACTAGGTTTCTGAGCCTCAACCTCGATGGACATGGGCTCAAGCGCAAGGTATCCGGACCCAAGCACTAGGGACCCGAGCCCAAGTGCCAAGCACTCGGGACCCGAGCCCAAGTGCCAAGCACCAAAGCCCAAGCATCGATGACCTAGGCACGGCCTTTATGGACTTGGGCCCGAGTGCTAGGGATCCGGGCCCGAGTGCTGGGGATCCGAGCCCGAGATCTGAAGATCTGGGCCCGAGTGCCAAGGATATGCACTCGACCTTTGTGAACTTGAGCCAAGTGTCGAGGCATCGATTATGGGCACCAGGTCCTCGAGCCCAACTTTGATGGATTTGGGCCAAGGCTCCAGGAACAAGCCTTAGGATTCCCGTGCCCAAGCACTACGTATAGGATTTTGGAAAAATATTTTCCGCAAAACAAATCCATTTTCCGGTTGTATAAGTTGATCAATTGCCGACCTTTGGAGCTTCCCCAAGATCCTAAATCTGAAACCGTTGATGGTGACCGAGTTTGACAAATGGTATACTTCATACGCCCTTCATATGTTCGACCAAACAAAAAAAGTTCTTCATATATTTTAATTAAACAGATATTACAAAATTGCACGAGGTGAACACTAATGCGAATGATCACCCAATCATCATCTTTACGTATGTTTTGTTAGAGACCGAGGCATCTGTCCAAAATATTTAACCAAGTCTACTAACACTCTTGCGCGGAAAAAAAACTAAAAGCAAATTCTTTTATTACTCTAAAAACTAGACAAAGCAGAAAAGATCGGTGCTGAATCTGAATCAAGTAATGACCATGGCAAAACTATAAAAATCCTAGCAAATGACATAATAAAGGACTGCGTATGTTGACGTTATAGGCTGTATAGCAATATTGAGGAGAGAATTCATGCGCCTTTCACTTGGCTGGTGCCGGTGCCAGTAGAGGTGCCGATTCCGGGTTTGGCATCGGTGCTGGTTCCTCTATTGGCAATGTTGGTGTTGGACCGGGCACCGGCTCCTCTGTCGGTGGTGTCGGCCCCTCAATTGGGGTTGATGGTGTCGGTCCAGGTGCTGGCTCCTCTATTGGCGGCATCAGCCCGAGTGCAGGCCCCTCAGTTGGCGGTGTCGGCCCCAATGCAGGCTCCTCTATTGGTGGTGTCGGTCCTAGTGCTGGCCCCTCAGTTGGCGGTGTCAGCCCCAATCCAGGCCCCTCAATCGGGGTCGGTGGTGTTGGCCCTAGTGCCGGTCCCTCAATTGGTGGCTCTTCTGTTGGCGGTGCCGGCCCGGATGCAGGCCCCTCAACAGGGGTTGGCGGCGTCACTCCCGGCACAGGCTCTTCAATTGGGGTCGATGGTGTCGGCCCTAGCACCGGCCCCTCAACCGGTGTTGGCGGTGTCACCCCTAGTCCCGGCTCCTTGGTCGGCGGTGCAGGCTCCAGTGCCGGCCCCTCGACTGGGATCCAAGGCGGTATCAATCCTACCGCCGGCCCTTCCGGCAGTGTCGAGGGTGTCGGCTTTGGTTTGGACACCGGAGGCGGCATCTGCGGTGGAGGACCGTGGTGGTAAGGGGGCCTCGGGAAAGAGAAAGGTGGGCGCAAGAAGGGGGGGAGAGGAGGGATTACGGGGAAGTGGCGGCGGGGAAACCATCGCCAGCAATCGCTCCAGAACGACATCATACGGCTCGACCCGGTCGAGTCTTGGCTCTTCTCCTCAAGCTCTCTGCCATTGCAGAGCTCGCTGACTGAGCAGCAAACAAGAAAAACAATGAGCGATATGGACACGACGCTCTTGACGCTTGACTTCCCCATCTTCTTCCCTCTTTCTCCTCCTCTTTTTCTTCTCTTGTTCTTGAGTTGGTCGTCGTGAGAAGTTCTTATATAGAAACCAGGGAGATGATGATGATCACGATCGTGAACTAACCCAGCAGTGTTTCTAAATTCGAAATCGATGCCCAAAAAAAACTGAACTCCCCCGTTTAAACATTCCATGATTCGAACGGGCAGAGGTTATCTTTTCTTCGAATTTGATCTCGAAAGGAGTTCGTGTATATATCCGCATTCTTCTTATTTCATCGGATTTCGTTGGAGTTTAGAATTTGAAAATGGCGCGACCGTCCTTGTACTCGAACAAACGTTCCCATATGGATCAAATCATATCATGGTAGTTCACAGAAGTGCTTGCAAAGAATAACACTTGTTGTTCAAGAAACATTTGGTAGGACAAAGGATACATTAGAGAGCAAAAGATAAATTTACAATTGAAAATTGAAAATTTCTGGGGAGAGAGAGAGAGAGAGAGGAGAGAGAGATATGAACAAGATCATCTGCTTAGCTCGATTGATCTTTCAGAAGCTTTTCATATATTACGTTTATGTCTATTGGTATCTGAAAACTATAATTTGAACTGTCATATTCCATATTGTTGACGTATAGGTGCGATTATGGATCATCTGTAATTTCAGTGGACCGATTAGGAATAACGTGCAGGTGTTGGTCAGCTGAATAGATCAAAAAAATCAAATGTTTGATTCCTAATCATTAACGATTATGCCTTATCCTAGATTTATTCGACTCTTAAGATAGAAATGGAAAAGAAAGGGCAAATGGAATCTAGGTGTCTCTATCTATAGTGGGAGGCTGGAGTTATCTTTTGTAGTACTTGAACATGATGTACATTGTACATGTAATGCATGATACATGCCTTATACGAGGATTAATCGGGTTGAGAAGTTCGGATATCACGTGTTTATAGAAGAAAAGGTGAATAATTAGATTGATAAAGCTTTGGTATGTCTTCTTTTGCACCACTTTTAAAATCTAAAAACAAACTTAGTTCACCAAGAAAAAAACAAAAATACTCATGAAGAATTTATGGCGATGTAAATTAGAACATTGATAAAAAAAAATGTGATAGGAAAGCTGGAACAATGTAGTGGTCATTAGGTAAAACAAATTGGCCATAAAAAGATTATTAAAGATCAATGCACAAGTTAATCAGTTAGTTTAAAGGAGTCAATCCGCTAAGCATTACTTATGCAATCAAAGGAAATTAGAAAATGTGGACAGGGTGTCGATAATTTCTTTAAGAATTTGAAATTAAAAAGATAAGGAAAGCAACTTTTGATTGGGAAAACGAAGATTTTCTATTTTCAAAATAGTGAAATATTTTTCGTTATCATTTTTGAGAAAAGAATTTCTACTCGTGATAATCCAAACACATTGCTACAAACAGTTTTCCATCGTCAAAGCAAAACTAGTGCTTAAACTTTGGTCCAATGTACGATGTCGCCTTTAACTTTTAATTTATTTAATATAATCCTTGAACTTTTGATAAATGTTCATTGTTGTCCTTCCATTAATTCAAGTTAATGGAATTTGCTCATTTGGCTTCTTATCCGGTGTGTTTAAACGGTGGAACAAAGAAACTTACGCATGAGTTATTCACATAAGATATTTAATTCAAATTAGAATATAATAATCTTTTTAAATTCAATATTTTTTTGTCGAAAGCAAATCAAATCGAGATAGAGCAAAACCCAAAATACTGCAAAATAAAGCCAAATCCAGAAAGCAAGGATCATCAATGGAGCACCTTAATCACACACTTGTTTCACAGGAATGGCTCTGTCAAGAAAAGTAATCGGGGCCTCGTACTTTATCAGTAATGAGCACATGTCGAAAATTCCTTCTCTATTGACTACAACATTGCTAGTTTGTGGTGTGCGCCTCAGTTAAGCTTTCTTTACACCATCGTCGTACGGAAATAACAAAGAGAGGTTGAACAAACATAAATCTAATATTTGGAAGAGCAATTCTCCGTGATTCGACGAGATAACAGAGCTTATATGATCACCATTCAAGCGAAAGGCAAAGGACATATATACAAATAGAGCAAAAGCGTATCGAATCCCCAAAAGCATATTTATTAAACTTCCATATTTAGATCAAGAGAGAATAGTACTCACATTATAATTAAATCGGGAGAGTTCAAATTGTCACATGTAGAACTGGATTAAAAGAAGAAAGCTCCCAGATTTAAATATGGAGAGAAGAAAAAATAATAAAAGGACCATTAAATACAAACAAAATCAACAAGAGAGCGGGGCAAGGGTGAAACCGTCTTCTCATGACAGAAGGTCGAAAAAGAGAGATTGTTTGCATTCAATTTGGAAAAATGATTATTCATGTTATTTAATAACGTGAATTATTATATCATAATTTGAGTTAAATATCTTACATTAATAGTACATGCATAACATTACACCGCTCAAACTTATAGAGCTAAATTAGCAAATTTTGTTGTACAATATTCATATGATCTATGGAGCAACCACCCGCCTAGGTGGCGCTGCTGGAACGCGCACTCTTCCTCTCGCAAAAGGTTGAGTATTCGAATCCCGGACGCCGCAGGGTAACTTAACCGGTGGCACGTGTGTGGTGGCTAGCACGTGTCGCCCCCGGGGTTTACTCCCCGGCTGTCGGCCGTGCGGGGTTCCCTGGGTTATCAAAAAAAAAAATGATCTATGGAGCAAATTGAATATTTACTATAAGTTTAAAGTCGGCCTTACACATCAACTCAAATTTTATATATTATTTGTGTCATTATATATTTTACCACTTGCAAATTAAAGTGTGCACGGCCCTGAACCACCAACCACCCGAATTATTCCACCTGTACAATGCAATGCACCCAAGGAATATATCCAAACTGGCTGGACCATGTGAGCATTACTCTCTCTCTCTCTCTCTCTCAACTTTTTTTTTTATGCTTTTTTAATCCAACGGATCTGGGCCGTTCTACCATCCGACTCCGGATGAAAATAAAAATCGATTTTTTAAGACGCCAGCTATCCCCAAGAAGACGCGATGCCACAGTAGAATCGCCCGTCTTTTCTCCTATTTAATAGCCATCCATCCAGCCTCCTTCCTCTCGCACGTATCCGACACTCTCTCGCGTTACGTTACGCTTCACATCAACGAATTCCCCGAGAAAAACGAAGCAGATCGAGCAAATGGGCTTGAAGGTCGCCGGCCTCGAATTCTTCTCTCTGTTTTTTTTTCCTGCTTTTTTCTCAGTTGATGATCAGATCGCTCTTTCCTGTGTCGTTGTTGCGATTTGGAATCTGGGTGCTCTGGCTTGTGATGTGCTTGATTTACCCATTTCTCTGTGCGTCGTTCTTCATTTGGGTGCATCAGATCGGTGCTTTGTTTGAGCTAAAGTTTGGTTTTTTAAGAGATCATATCTCAATGCTTTGACTTGCTGAGAAGCCCATGATGTGAAATTTATTTCTTTTTCTTTTTTTGCGAATTTTTGGGTTGATTTATCCTGGTTTTGTTCTTCTGGGTATCCGTTTTGTTTACCATGCGATTAGTGATCTTTTCTTATCTGTGAATCTATAGCTTCTGTCTGATTGATTGTAAATAGCTGCTGCCAAAACTGCTCACTGAGCTCCTCTTCTGTCTGATTGATTGTAAATAGCTGCTGCCAAAACTGCTCACTGAGCTCCTCTTTGTGATTGGACACAGTGTACTTGAATTGGCGTAGTTTTTAGTTAAGTTGTCTAGTTATATTAGCTAATTTGCCTGGGCAGAGAAAATGAGGAAATTGAATTAAATTTTGCTGGCTAGATTGGCCTTTTTCGCTTATCGCCTTTTCTACATGCAACATTTAAAGGTACATCCTATTGCTAAGGTGGAGCGGGATGATCCTTATGTATCAGTCTAGGCTCGTCCAGTGATGGATATGTACATTTTACACTTTCGAGATTTGCGTTCTTAAGCAACTGATCTGTTATATCTTCCCTCGCGCTCTGTAAATTTCAAAGGGAAAGCTGTTTCGCGAGTAATATTGTGCGCTGGCATCTCCTATCCATGTGTTGCTTAAGATACTATCCTCCCTCAAAGTATCATGCGCTTTTATCTTTCTATTTTGTTGGTGACTGGATAGATCTTCCTCGAACGTTTGCTTTACTTTATTTCATTGATGTTGGTTTTCGAACTTCTTTAATCTACTTTGCAGACTTGTTAGTTGTTCTCTTCTTGCGTGCTTTTATAGAGCTTTGAGGATGTTGATGTGTACTTTTAGTGTTATCCTTGTTAGGGGGTCATGACTTACTTGGTTTACGCAGGAGGATTTCGAGGAACATGCTGAGAAAGCCAAGACCTTGCCGGAGAGCACAACCAATGAGAACAAGCTCATCCTCTATGGGCTCTTCAAGCAGGCCACAGTTGGACCAGTGAACACCAGTCAGTAACTCACCCGCATCTAATGGGTTTAGGATTTGCAACTTGTTGCGCTTCAACGCTTTGTTTCTCGACTAGGTCCATCTCCGAGATAACTAATGCCTGTTTCATGTAACTTGCAGGTCGCCCTGGAATGTTCAACATGAGGGATCGGGCGAAGTGGGATGCATGGAAGGCTGTTGAAGGTAGAAAAATAAAATAGTAGTTCTTATCTTGCAACTTCCATTTTTTTGATGATTCGTGTCGGTCTTTGCTATTTCTGACAGTGATCTTTTTGTTTGTTGGCAGGGAAATCGAAGGATGAAGCAATGAGTGATTACATCACAAAGGTGAAGCAGCTGTTGGAAGAAGCTGCTGCCTCTGCTTGATGTCTGTGACTCTATCTTCCCTCTAAGGGCTTCATTGTTACTGTGTTTGAAATTCGTACTCTAAGAATTAAGAACACTATGTGATTACTCTCTTTGGTACTTTTCAAAATTTCATGTGTCCGAGCCAGTTTCATTATGTTCCTTGCACTTCACTTTCTGTGTGTCTTGCCCTTAGCAAGTTCTTGAAAACGGAAGGTCTATTGTGAAATTTCTGATCCGCAACTGTGAGCTATGTTGTGGAATGTGATGGATGTGTTGCTTGGGATATAATGGTAGCGATGGTGAATGATACATAAAAGATTTCGCCGACGCCACAAATTTAGAGTAAAGTGGTAGCGCAAATGTAGTTCCATGTTTGAACATGGTGAAGGTTGCATGACAGATGGCTCCATATTTGAATATGGTGAATCTCTCGTCGCCAGCGTCACAGATTTAGAGCAAGTGATGGAGCAAATATGACTCCATGTATGAATGTTTGGTTTGAGTCATTCCAGTAGAATGACATTAGGAATGAGGCATAGCTTTATGGGCAAGAGATTTCAAGCTCTCTTTGTTTCATTTGATTAGGGAATGTGTTATTCGCAATTGCAGAGGTTATAGCTGAAAGTATTTTCTCGGAAAGTGATCACTTTACATGATGACATCGCTGGTTGCTTCATATCCTGCAGACATTTTTATTGCTGGAAGGAAAGTTGGGAAGGTTGTTGGCAGATGATGAGAACTTTGATGATGGGTAGTTGTTGAATTCTTAAGTTATCAATTCCTTGTGGACCAGTGCGACGTGTTCGCTTGAAACCTTTTTTAGAGGATGTACCTTAATGTTCACGTCCTAGGCTGTTTTGGAGGCTACTTAATAGTGGTTGGTGGTAAGGTCACGGCTCGGGAGCGCAAGCTATTAAACATAAGGATAGAAATGAATGATATCGCATCTTCTGGAAATGGACTTGTGATTGGGTTGGTAATTTGTGAAAGCGAGTTGCCTGGTGTGAAAGCAATCGTCATTTTCTCTTTGAAGTCACTCGGTATGAAAGCAATCGTCTTTTTCGCTTTGAAGGGACTAAGTGTCAGGAAAAGACCCGGTTTGCGATGAGCGATAGGAAAAGATTTGACTCTTGTGGAAGGTTTCATGTTCTGTACGTGTATAATCGTTAAATAAGTATCGAGCAGGCTTCCGAGAAGGCCGCACCCACAAGGTTATGTTTCTGAGTTCTTGTCGCGAGTGTAGCTCGATGCATACTCACCACAAGCAGCCGAATACAATCTGAAAGAAACAGACACAAATCGCATTTACACAATGGGTATGGGCCGGTCCATGGCACTAACATTCAGAGAGAGGCTCCTGAAAACTTCGTTTGTTATGGTTAAGGGTGGTTAATGAGGGCAAGTTCACTTATACGTGATCAATGACTGTATATGACCTAATGCTGCAAAAAGTTTCTTTGTAAATTCCTGAAAGTGAGTGGTTACTTGTAAATTGAACTGACAGTAAGCAGAGACTATAGACGACTTTGATTTTGTTTCAATGAGACCATGAACATTTAAAAGGGGAAATTACACATTGTGGCCTCCAAGCCACTTGCTTTTCTTGCCCAAAGCAGGCTCCTCCAAGCACAAAGATTGACATGACATGACAAACATGAGAAGGCAAGTTCGCCCATCCTTTTTTCTGCAGAACCTTCACTCTCCCTAAGGTTTTTCACATTGGCAACTCACATCAAGCGAGCTAAGCAGGCAGGACTCGTTGCTCACTAGCATCCAGTTTCTTGGTCTTTTCCACCTCGAGGAGATACAATCTTTCCGCTTCCGGTATCGCAGATACGACCGACTGTAACTTGACGTTGAGTTCTTGGATCTTTTCCATGAGCCGGTCGTTTGTGAACATGCCAATGCAGACGCTCTGGATAGACTGCCAGCTCTCCATCACCGGCAGAGCAATGATAACCGCAGAGCCGATGGTTCCCCAAGCAATCGCAATGACCGCCCAGAATGTAAAATACCCTTTACTGAATTCCCCTGCAAACAAGCAAAGCAACAGGAAAGTTTCAGAAAAAGCAGACAAAATGTTGTGCGCAATATGTTAGGCAGTCCAAGGGCCTTAGGAATTTAACTTACTTGCTGGGAGCGAGAGAACCGGCCACAACACGACGATGACGACAGTGAAACCGATGCCCCATCTCACGATCCATGCCTTCGCCCTATTCAGCTTCTCTTCCTTGAACTCCTCCGACGGCAGGTCAGTCTTATCTTTTTCAACCATCGTGATCTCTTTGGTAGTTTCCCAATCATAGTTTTGAGGCCACAGGAAGCTACAGATGGCATGGATGGCCCCACCAGTAAGAATTGAGACGAGATTCCCCGCGAGCATTGGCGCATTCCTCCCAGTGGTTTCCAGATTCACCCGGCCATACTCAACGCTTGTGACCACCAACCAAGTTATGATTCCCAGGATGCACCCGGAGATTGTTCCGAGAATTGCGCCGAACGTGTTTGCCTTCCTCCAGAGGAGCATGAATGCGATGGGAAGGACAGCCGAGCCAACAATCACTCCCATTGCGAGGTACATCCAGCCCAGGGAAACTCCAGCCTTGTTCAAGATCACTGCAAGCACTCCCATGAAGCACCCGAACCCGAGGATGATGCTCCTTGAAACTCGGAGGATTTTCTTTCCACTTGCGTTTGGATTGATGTAAGTGCGGTAGATGTCATATGTGCATAATGAAGACACCGCTATTAGTTCGGAGGACCCGGCAGACGTCACAGCCCTGACACATAAGAACGGAGCAATTTTAAGTTCGCTATTTGATCTTAGTTCGATGCCAAAGTACCATCCTTTTTGTCCGACAAATGTGAATCAAATAATAAAATCGTCCTGTTTCATTTGTGTCTCTTACAGTTGACAGATGCAGAACTTACATGAAGAGCATAGTGAGAAGGAGGACAGCTCCTCCTTTCCCCATCAAAGCAATAGCTGTAGCTGGAGGAACAAGTCCATGGCTTGCTTCACTAGCGGTAATCGGCAAATCGAGCGCAAGTGCTCCTAGACCGAGGGAGGTGGCCAGTGAGAATGGCACAGCGAACCACACTAGTCCGCCTAACAAATAGCCCTTGTGTGTCGATGAGGGTCTCGCAGCTATGGCGCTCACCCAGTATCCCTGCAATGTTTCAGTCAAAACATGGCATCGAAATTAATGAAAGGGAAGAAGTTATGCCCGCATATGGATGAACAGATCATTCTCGGTGACGAAACCCTACGTTGTCAACAAAGACGGTACCAAAGTTGCCGACAATGTTGATGATACCGAACACAAGCCCTCCGGAGCTTAACATGGTCAAATAAGATCCGCCATAGTTCCCACTAACAGGACCACAAGACTGCCCGCTGTGCGATATTGGCTCCTGACAGGATCTTGATTTGCTCGCTACCTCCAAGAGATGTCTGTAAACCACGCTGGGGCTACCGAGCTCGCTGCTTGCCGTGTATACTAAGTAGACAAAGATTACTAAAACCACGTGCACTACAAGAGAAATCATCAGCCAATTAGCACCTGTGCTCCAAATCAGGAGAGATTACATGAAAATTTCCAAATTTTTTGGCAAAGTACCTATAACAGAATGTATATAGCTTGCTAAGAAGGTGGCTTTTAGGCCTCCAGCCAAAGTGTAGACGATCACTCCGAGGGGGATCAAGAAGCTAGCAGCATATATGTTCACTCCAGTCAGAGCATTTACGACTGCAGAGCCACCGAGAAGCAACATTGCTGTGACAATTATGTTCGTCATGAAGCAGAAGACGAGGAAAACAATATGCGCAGCAGTTCCCCAACTGAAATTCAAGCTTACTTAATTAGCATAAGAGAATTTCTTGCAACACGAGTTCAACCAAAAAATAAAAGTGTAACTTCTTGGGCCAGCTGATACATACCGAGCTCTCACGATTTCACAGACAGTGTGGGCATGAGGAGCTTTTCTTTTAATCTCTATAGCCATTATACCGAACAAGAGTACCTATTTGCAAGCACTTAGCAGCTCAGCCACGAGAACTCCAATGTCTATTTTCTCTCAGAAGTTGAAGTCAATAAACACGAATGAGCAATCGGATGGAAGTTGCGCGTACCTGGATCGTGGCACCACTTGCATACCAGAACGGCCCGCTAACTCCATATTCCCAGGCAACATTGGAGCTTTGCAAGATTGTAGCAGCCCAGGTCCACTTCAAGAGTTCAACCCAGGACATATAAGTTGTTTGAGCTGGAATTCTCTCTAATCTGCCTAACTAACAATGCAGAAGAAATACCTGAGAAACGATCACACTAGCTATTAGTCCAGTTTTGACATTCCTTCCTGCAGTGTTGAACCATTCAGAAGTGTGGCGCGATCCGACATAGCGCTTCTCCAGCCAGACCTGGCATCACAGGAAATTACTAGTCAGCAATCAGAATCACAATTAAGGTTCTGTACTGTGCCAATGATTCATTCAATTCTGTAAGGAAAAGAATGAGCAGCTAGTGCCAGTCTGGGATGCTAGAGATGTAGAAATACAGTTTTCCAGCTGGAATGAGATCGCAAAGACAATTATACGTGTCCGTTTTTCTCTCGAAGATGAGAATGTTGGCTTTCTTATATTTATGTTTGACATGATATATCGCTAAGTGGATGCAAAGATGACTCCACTATAGTGGTTCAGCCGTGTTACAGAAGCAAGATACTCTTTTCTCAACAGAAACAGAATGAAAGAAGCAAGGCACTTCTACTGATTAAATTGATTGACTAGTATCTCATGATTATTGGATAGTGAATACAGGCTTGTCTGCACAACTTTCGTATTGTCAATTTATGGCACGGAATAGACCTGATTGCACTGATAGTTAAGTCGGAACTTTCAGCAATTCATGAAAGGACTTATCAATTCGTGGTATTAACCGAGTTTTCAAAGTAATAGGATGAGAACTCCCATAACCTTGGAAAAAAAATCGACAAGAAATGACAACAAAAGAGAAATAATGTGATACATCTAAGACCCTGCTTGATCATTGGGTTAGATAGGAACATCAGATTATCAAGAAAGACACTGCAGATTTCAAACTCTTCCTACAAATCTGAGGTTGTCTGCAGATAGTAATGATTCTATGTCGAAATGTGCAACAAGTTCTTCAAAAATCAACTTAAGGTCCTTCATCAAGCAACCAATGAAAACAATGGATCATAACAATAAACTTAATGAAAACCTTGTTATGATAATCAGGAAATCATTAACTAGTGCCCCAGAAAATTCCAGTCCCACAACTGAAGAAAGAGCCACGGAGCCCTCTTTGGCACAGTAATAGCAAATAAAAGCAGTATGCACTTTGCCTGAATTTCATATCTTATCATGCATACCAAATAGTCAAAATTGAAACAACCTCATCATCAGTGAAGAGAAATGCTTTCTTCCAACCAAAAATACCATGATTCTTGGATTCACACAAAAAATAGAGACCGAAAACAACAAAAGAAGTAGTGCACGCAAGAGGAAAAGGGTGAATGAGTTGTGGAACAAGTACCAGGAAAGAGGTGAAGACAGCAAAGAATGCACCAAACCCAAGAACGACTGAATACCCAACACCCTGATTGAGCACAGCTTGGCCTCCAAAGAAGCTGCTCTGCCTCACACAGCTTCCTCCATCCGCAGACACATGGTAGTACTTCCCTCCGAATCCTAACGGAGGACACTGCGTCAAAGAGTTAGTGGCCATCAAGAATGATGATGCAGAAGACGGAGGAGGAGGAGGAGGCGGAGGAGACAACAAGACGGTGTGTTCAGTAATACGGCATGAACTGATGAATCACGGCGAATTTATAAGGGATCTTTAAGGCTGACATCTTCCAAGCAGAGAGATTGAGAGAGCACGGACTTACAGAGGGTCGTGTGTGTTTTCGGTTTTCGGTTCCTTGTTGCTCTCGCTCACGACCAAAGGCCCGATAGTATCTGAAAGTCAAACAAGAGAGGGCATCTCTCTCAATGACCGGGAATCTCCACGTATCATCACTCTCTCTGACCCACCATCTTCTCTCAAACTCATTACACTCAATTCAGGAAACTTGGGCAGATTCAAACATCACTGCTGTAAAAGGAAACTGAATTTCTTAGATAAGGTTGATTGCCCCACGTGAACATAAATAAAAAAGAGGGCTTTGCTAGCATAATAATCTTCCAACAATATGTTGTGAATTACAAATTTCTGAAAAGGTGAACCCCACAATAATTTTTAATTATTTATTATTTATTTGTTAATCCAAAATTATGGGTGATCGGTTCCAGAATGGGTAGGTTCTAGGTCTTGAACCCACCCTATTATAACCGGTTTTCAGTTTTTGGAACCTGAAACCTACCATGTTTGTCATGGAACCTGTTTTGGAACTTATCCTGTTTTTCCGATTCAGTTTCAAAGTCTACCTGAGAACATATTTTTCTCTTGTTCCTTTTACTGATTTTATTTTTTTCCAGCAAAATAATATGAGTAGCAATGAAACGATTCAAAGTAAAATATGAATAATAAAGATCACTATCCACCAAAAGTAACATCCCTAAGATAAGCAATAAAAATTACTATCCACCAAAAGTAATAATCCAAAATATAGTAATAGTGTGATCTACCTTTTTTTTCTTTTAACACAAACTAAAAACTGGTTTCATAACTGATCTAGATGGGTCTTCACTCAAAATTGGGAACCGGACTAGTTCCGACCAATTCTCAAAAAATGGAACTGGTTCCCGGATAGGTTCAAACAGGAACCAGTTCCCAAACCTGTTTTTCAAATGGTCTAGTCCGGTTGCACACCCCTCCTCAAAACAAATTGTTATTTTTGCAATAGATTAAGGACAATCTAATCTTTGGAAAGAAAAGAAAAGGAATAGCGAAATGAATTGTCCATAAATGTGTGCAAACAAAGGGATCCACCTTACTAGTCGTACTTTCACTCTTTTCTTTTTTGGTAAGGAACGTACTTTCACTCTTCATCAAGGATGAAGGTAAGAAAAACTCTGAATTACTTCTAGCGATTCGAATCGATTTTCTTTGCTTCTCTTCATCTCCCTTCTAGTTTCTTCTACCCATATGAAGATTAAAAAGTTAATCAATTATTTTCTTATCACTTGTTCTATCTAAGCTTTACTCTGATCATCTATTTTCTTTTCTATGGCTTATGGACCATCCACATCATGGTTTATGGACCAAAATAGTGCATGGGTCTTCGTAAGCCAGTAAAAACTCCAGGATTTGAGTTGTTTGCAAAAGCTCTGTGCACGTCAATGCTATCAATAAAAAACGCATCGAAAATCTTTTTACAATAATGATTTTCTATAGTAAAATGCATATAATAAATTTAATAATCTCGTCCATTTAAGCCTGACGTAATTGACAGATACAAACAAGAAAATATTTGTGTATTCAAGGTGTGTGATTGGCACACATGCATGGCTTTATTCGCATTTCGTCATCTTGACGAGTCTCGCTTGGCATGATCTATTTGACTTTTATACATCTGGAGGAAATAAAATTAGCGGCTAATCATTCAACGAGAGACTAAAAATTATTGAAAATTTGATTTGTACGCGACATAGATACAGTATTGAGCTTATACAAGCTCTTATCACTATTCTCTGCGACGTGCGATGCAAAGCTACATTGCCAATGATCTTAAAAAGTAGAAAGTTTTCCTCTCCATTGATCCTAACGAGATAGCTACCAGATTCTAGATATGTAACATATCTATCCTGAAATCGCTCTCTCCTAATATATACTAAACTGAACTGAACGCGACCATTGGAAACACTAGGTCCATATGAGTCCCATCAAGAGGAGATCAACGGGCTGGTGACCCGCTCAGACTGCCCAGGTTCACCGGATAAATGCACAACCTTGTAATTGGGCAAGGTTCTTACACAAGTAAGCTCGACACCTCGAACTGTACAAGCTCGGGCCAGCTCGAGAATTTCTATGTAAATTTAATATTATAGATGGACTTAGGCAACAAATTAGGTCCAACCTAGCCGAAGCTTGCCTGGTGCTCACGTTTAGTCCCACCAGATATGACCATCCAAATTCAATTAAATACATGCAGGCACCATAGTCACTAAATAATTTCTAGATAGCCTCACTCAATCGTGTCGGAAATCTTGTCGGAAGCTAGTTAGATGAGTATTCTTTTACATGTATACCCATGATTTCAAAGTATAGAGGCTAATTTCACAATCCTTGAATATGATGTCCTAATAATGCATTACAGATATATCTTGTTTCTTGGAAGTAAAATTTTAAAAACATCTAAGGTGAAAAAAAAAAAGGCATGTTGAGCAATACTTCCCTATTGCTACCATCAGGAAAATTACCAAAAAAGTCCTAAACCTATTGTAATTGCGCAATTCAGTTCTAAACTTTTTTTTTTTGTCAAGCGAGTCTTAATTGAGTCATAAACCTTTTGCATTTGTGTCAATTCAGTCTATCCAGTCAATTTTGGCCGGAAATCATTGACATAAACACTTACCATTGTATGTGACTCGGCCAGTGCTGACGGCAAGCTAGGCAAGGTCAGCCTCGCCCATCTATAGGGCAAGGCCGATCACCTAGCAACAGCGAGGTCAAGCCTCACCAATGGCCGATCGCCGGACCTTGGTAAATAAATAAATAATTCGAAAAATTAGTAAAATTTTCTTTTAAAATGTCCATGTCAGCATCGATTGTGCACGTAAGACGGCCAATGTCTACATCAGCAGTTTCTAACCAAAATTGATCGGATAGACTGAATTGGCACAAATGTAAAAGGTTTAGAACTCAATTGCTCAAAAAAGGTTTAAGATTGAATTGGCGCAATTACAATAGATTTAAAACTTTTTTGGTAATTCTCTCCTAGAAAGGTGAAGAAGGTGTATCATCCAACACCACTTAAGAATATCCAAAATCATTCGCACGAATTTCCTGAATCGCAAAAGAGAAGATCAACTATCTGCAGGTTATATATCGTTCAATGCTTGATCTTTTACTCAGCAAATTCTTGTCCAAATTGATGCAATACCCAGAGGAGGATGGGGGGTTCAGAAAGCAAACAAGATAGGCTGAAGAAAGTGGAGAAGGCCAAACAATCGACCGAGAAGAAAACAGAGCAGACGAGTCGCAAACTGACCAGCAACTTAAATGACGGTAGCGGGCAACAGATAGATCGCGAAAGATTTCTCCAGCTATCTGGTTTCAGAGCCAGGCTGGATGAGTTGAATAAAGAGAGCAGCAGAATACATTTGGAAGAACAGCAAATTCCTGGTGGGGGGTATGAGAAGGACGGCTTTAGTTGAATGATTCAAATTAGGCCACGGTTAGCGAGTGCAAGGTCAAAGACCAGAAAAAGCGGTAGTTATGGCACATATGAACATTGATTTCTAGTCTTTTGCTGTTTAAGCTCTCGAGCACGATTCTTGAATTCTCGTGTGACTGCTTCTTTTTCTATCGTTGTACTTCCAAGTTCCAAGCATGTTGATATGAAATGATTCCTGACGTGCCCGGCATTTTTAATCTGGTGATCATGCTCTCTCTAGAGATTGTGTCGTTGAGAAAGTAGTCTTCTTGGAACGCCTTCGTTTTCAATGCGTGTAGGCAGCTCATGGATCGGGTTATTACGCACTAACCATACCAGATGAAGTTTATAGCGTAGACTGCAATGTGTCTACATTGTAAAATGCTTGCAGACAATCACATTTTGAATAGGATTGATATCACGAAAAACCCCAAACTGATACACATGTAATAAATTTACCCCGAACTAATTTTTTGACCATCAAAAACCTCAAACTGGTATATTTGTGATAAATTTACCCCAAATTAATTTTTTGACCATCAAAAATCCCAAACCGGTATACTTGTAACAAATTTACCATTCGTTAAATTGGATTAATACCACGAAAAACTACACATTTGTAAACCTATGATAAACAGAGGGGTAAAACCCCAAACTGGAACTCCCGTCAACTGTCACGTGTTGTTCAACTCAGCAATTTAACAGTAAAATTTAACTGAAATAACAAAGAGTAAATTTGTCATAAGTGTACCGGTTTAAGGCTTTTCATTATCAAAAAATTAGTTTTGGGTAAATTTGTCACAAGTGTGTCAGTTTGGGATTTTTTATAATATTAACCAGTTTTGAATACGAGGTATTCCGGAAATTTTGTCGAATATCTGGCGTAGAGTATAGACGAGACATGTAATCCTTTTTGTTTCTTTCTTTTGGCCATACTAGGGCTTTCGTTTCTTTCTTTTGGCTAACGGAGACTAATTATCATGAACTCGCTTGTATATGTTAGGACTGGTCGCGTACTTGTGTGTGCATGCACGGTTGTGTCGTGACAGAGATCGGGGAGAGCATGAGCAGGAGTTGACAATAATACTTTGCCGATTCACGTTCTTCCATGTCCTGATCTATTCAAGAATCTCCATCACATTTGTAAAACCCTAGTCCTGTACAAGAGAGATACTATAAGCAAAAACTTGGCAAAAACCCAGTCAAAATAATAAGTGATCGATTCACTTCTTTCGTTTCTTGATTTTTCTGCGCAAGCTTCTGCAACATGATTCGGAGAAAACAATTCCCAGTTGCTTCTGCTGCTGACGAGAGGGGAAAGCTTCTTGTATGGGTCTTTAACTGGCCAGCAAGGAAGCGGCGAACGGTAGAGTACATTGTCCCTGAGGCTCATTCGCAAGGGCTGTTTGCTCTGCCCTAAGACCGTCTTTGGCCAGTATATTGGAAGACAATGCTGACTGTTGTGATACCTGGCTCTGTTATTCTAATCTTCAATTCAACTCTTTAAACTGTCCATTGAACAGTCCCAGCTTCTGTTACTGAACAGGTTCTTCCTCATCTTTGACAACTTGAACCCCATCACGAACACAAACTATCAAAAGCCCTGGGTCGATGTGAGTCTCATCAAGAGGTAATCGACGGGCGGATAGTGGCTGAGAGGTAAATGAGCGAGCTTGGACTTGGGCAACGTTCTTACATGAGTAAGCCCAAAACCTCCAACTCTACTGGCTCAAGCCCAGCTTGAGAATTTTTGTGTAAATTCTATCTTATAGATAGGCTTGGGCAACAAACTAGGCCTGACCTTTAGGCTCAATTCAGTTGGGGTGTACCCAGTGCTCATCATTTGTTTCACTAAATATGATAATCCATATTCAATTTAATACACGCATGCACTATATTCACGAAATAATTTCTCAATAGCCTCACTGAATTCCTTCAGAAATCTTGTTGGAAGTTGGCTGCATGAGGTACTATATCCACAGTTATACCAATGATTTCAAAGTATAGAGGCTAATTTCCCATCTTGAGATAGCATATCCCAATAATATATTATAGATATATCTTGTTTCGTGGAAGGATAATTTAAAAAACATTTGTAGTTAAAAAAGAAAAAGCATGTCGGGTAATACTTTTCTCTATTATGGCCCATGCCTAAGACTGCTTTTTCCTTTCACGTGTTTTCCTCCGTCTTGTTATAGGAGATTTCTTCCAATTGTTACTTTGACCGGCGGAGTCCAAACATGGACCATCATTTACATTTAATTTTAGTCAAGTTTGCATGCGGCTGACATTCATGTTTACAATCTACCAATCACAAAGGCTCGGAGCAAAATATGGCATTTTTTTTCCTCGGGAGAGCCCCAATTGTGTCAAGGACTACACTCAGCCTGTTGGGAAGACCATTGGCACTTTTCCACATACGCGACGTGGTTGCTATCCCCTCCACTCCAAGGAATGGCAAGTCCTGAGAAGGTTCCGAGCTTTTTGTATGTTCACATCATCTTATGGTCAAGCTATATGATCAACACTATGTTCACATTATCTTTAATGGCAAGTCCTCAGGATGCTTTTGAACGTTCACATTCAAGTGTGTCGAAAGCGAAGCAGGATGAACTACTCGCAGAAGCTTCCTCGCATGTCCTCCTGTTCCTAATCCCACCATAAATTAAGAGTTCAAAATAGTAACCACCACTCAATCAATCACGTTCCTGCTACAAATGCGGACAAAAATGATGATGTCTTTGAACGGATGGAATCGTGGGGAAACGTTATAGAAATCGCCCAACAATTTTTTCTTGGGATTACGTAGAAACCCAGCTTCATGAAATTTAGAATTACTTCAAGATTGTTCTGGAGAGACGACGATTATATTATTGCTCGGTTATTATTATGCTAGACGATGAACCGTGTAACTTCTCTTTTTCTCTCTCTGTTCCCAATGAGTTTAGAGAAGCAAAATCCTGAACAAATCGATATACGCCAATTGCTCGAGAGCGGAAACTCTGTCTATGCAAAACTCGTTCTCACAAGAAAAACAAATAGAAAAGAGAAATATGAGATTTCAAAGAGTGACAAAAAGTGCACTGCCTCATAAAGTTAAGAAATTCTTAGTAAACATATTTCGTTTTTCCCTAAGTTAAATTATGACGTCACGTCACCAACAAAAGCAATCGCAATTCTTTGTATTTTCTTTTATTATTTCAAAGTTCTAATTGCATTTGCAAACTACCAAACTATAAAGCACTCCCTACTTTTCTCCTCAAGAATGCATAATTATCTCGGGGTCAACTCTCTCCACCGGTCAACACAAACGTTCCAGGAACTCCGTGTCAGAGCAGGACTCGAACTATTCAAACCCTCTGCTCTTTCCTTCGACTTTCGCAGGTGCGAACACAATCGTTCGGAGCCGTAGAACACCTGCAAATGCCCTCTCGTATAAATGCACACCTTCCATGGACTCAGGAATTCATAGTCAGACCCACCGCAGAAAGAAAAGACCAGAAACGTTTCGACACACGACCAACCCATCTTCAACAGCTCTCTCTCTCTCTCTCTCTCTCTCTCTCTCTCTCTCTCCCATAATCTGCATTGAATATCACCGTTTCTCTGAAGTCCTGCACCTGATGAACCCCAGTGCCGCAACCAAAATGTCCGGGCTGTTGCTAGGGCAGCTCGGCCAGAGGGTGCTCTCGACGTCGGCCTGCCGGGGTCTGGTGGCCGATGCGTCGGCTAATTTGAGGCACGCCGGTCAGGTCGGCGGGGTCCGATACAAGAGCAGCCTGGCCACTGATGCCGCACAGGAGGAGAAGGGTGAGAACACCAAGGCCATTTCTAGCTACTGGGGGGTCGCTCCGCCTAAGATCACCAAAGAGGACGGTTCGGCCTGGAAATGGAATTGCTTCAGGGTATGCACACAATCACAAAAGCCCCCGTCAATTGTTGCATAAGAACATATCCTTTCCTGAGTTTGATGGAACTTTGTGTGGTTGGCTGTTGGTAAGATTTCTGTGTTCTAGTTCTTATCTGGGTCAACGCGTGATTGATTTGTTTATCTTCTTCTTCTTTTCGTGGACAGCCATGGGAGGCTTACACGGCAGATGTTTCTATTGATGTGGAGAAGCACCACAAACCAAACAATCTGATGGACAAGTTTGCTTACTGGACAGTTCAAACTCTCAAAGTCCCCGTTGGGCTCTTCTTTCAGGTTAGCACTTCTTGGTCTGCCTTTCCCAACTCTGACTGCTTAGGAAATTTTTCAGAAGAACAATTTGAGCACCGGACACGTAAATTCGGCGAACCTGTCAATATCTCTTGCAATATTAGCTCAAACTGCTCGCATCAGTGCTCATTCACATGACTGAAATCTCAATTGAACCACTCTACTAGTACAGTGAAAAATTCAGATACTTAAGCTGCATGAATTATGTTTGTGAAGCTCTGTTGAACAAACAAAGGGTCCTAGTCTAAATTTCTTTGACGTTTTGTTTTCCTAATTCTGAGTGAATGCGATCTTCTGCAGAGACGGCACATGTGCCACGCGATGCTGCTGGAGACAGTAGCAGCTGTGCCGGGCATGGTCGGCGGGATGCTCCTGCACTGCAAGTCCCTCCGGCGGTTTGAGCACAGCGGCGGGTGGATCAAGGCACTCCTGGAGGAGGCGGAGAACGAGCGGATGCACCTCATGACCTTCTGCGAGATCGCACAGCCAGCGTGGTACGAGCGCGCGATCGTGTTCGCCGTCCAAGGCGTCTTCTTCAACGCCTACTTCTTGGCCTACGTCGTCTCTCCGAAGCTGGTGCACAGGATTGTTGGGTACTTAGAGGAAGAGGCAGTGATCTCTTACACCGAGTTCCTCAAGGACTTGGACAACGGCAGTTTCGAGAATAGGCCGGCACCGGCAATCGCCATCGATTACTGGAGGTTGCCCCCGGACTCGACGCTGAGGGATGTGATCGTGGTGATCAGAGCCGACGAGGCTCATCACCGGGACCTTAACCACTATGCATCGGTAAGACCTAATCTTGTTCAATTGGCATGTCTTTCGGACATGTGCATTATATGAATTCCAATGAGCAACCTAGTTTTAGTCCCGGCACATTATCGCAAAACATCAATTTTAGGGTCTAAACATGTGAAGGGACCGTAACAAGAGACAACATATTCGATGGTTATCACACGTTACACCATCAGCTAACGTGGCGTATAACGCCATCGATTATAAAATTGACAAATGCGAAATCATCATCCATCCGCTTTCATTTTGACTTTGAAGCACATGTTTTATCATACTTTACACTTGCACATCATATTATATCATAATTCTTATGAGATTGTTGTTTTGAGACTTATAGAAGATTTTATTCATTGAATTTTTCAGGACATACAATGCCAAGGACATGAGCTGAAGGAGGCCCCTGCTCCAATCGGATATCATTGATTCATTTATTATATATTTATATGAGAAATTCCATTAATTTAGTGGGGACTATTATCTGTAACGATCTGTTATCATGTAATCTCTAAATGTAAAAAAAAAAAGATTTAATCTTACGTATCAAATGGAAGCACGTATGTATTAAAGCCTTTTAAGCACCTGATCAATCTTATCCAATCTCATCGGTTAAGCCGTTGATTTAGTCCGGATCTAATGTCATTCTAACCATTGATTAAAGATAACTATATGGTTTTGGGATGAGAAAATTATCAAAAAAATCTTAAACCTATAATTCAATCCTAAGCATTTTTTTCCAATTGAGTCATAAACATTTTACATTCCTTACCAAAAAAAAAACATTTTGCATTTGTGCCAATTCAATCCATTCGACCAATTTTCGCTGGAGATAGTCGACATGATGCAGGCCATCCTACATAGCGTGATGGGCACTGACACATACAAATTTTAATAATATTTTAATATTTTTCGAATATTTTTTCCTTTTTTTCTTTTCTTTCTCTTTCTTTTTTTTCCCTTCCTTCTTCTTCTAGCCGGTCGCTGGAACCAACTAGAGGGAGAAGGAAGCGAAAAAAAAAAAAGAAAGAGAAAGTAAAAAAATTAAAAAAATCGAAAAAAGCATTATAATATTATTTAAAATTGCTCGCATCAGCGTCGATCGTGCCATGTAGGACAGCGGGCGACCATGTCAGCGACTTCCTGTCAAAATTGATCAAATGGACTAAATTATTCACAAAAATGATATTATATTATTTAAAAGAAAAAAATTAAAATTAAAATAAAAATGTTATAATATTATTCAGAATTGTTCATATCAGCGCCAATTACGCCACATAGGACGGATTACGCCACATAGGACGGTTGGCGTCCATGTTAGCGACTTCCTATCAAAATTGACTGAATGGATTAAATTGGCATAAATGCTAAAGGTTGAGGATTTAATTGACAAAAAAAATTAGATTTAAAATTAAATTGGCATAATTGTAACAAGTTTAAGACTTTTTTGCTGGAATTTTCCTGATTTGGGATCCAATTGATATGATCGATGTTCATGAGAATTGAGAAAAGCCTTTTAACGAAAATACGAAAACAGCTCAAATTCTCTAGTGAGTGGTCTTTGAAGCCGCACACGAATTCATGTACACGTTCATGTACGTTCATGTAGTACATTCATGTACTTCGGCATATTTTCATGAAGGTTTCCTGACAGCTCCAAAGTTCGGTCAAATGTTGGCTCTTCCCCCTAAGATTTTAAAAATGAAAATATATTTTAAATATTGGAGAGTGTTTCTCCCAAAAAAATATCGCTCTCATCTTACCTTACCAAAAAATATATATATATTTTTGGCACTGCTTATAGAACATCATATGACTGCTTATAAAAAGAACTAATAATTAGAATGTTACGATGAAATCGCACGAATCCTCGGTCCAAGTTCTAGTGCTCCCGAAATGGTCCAATCTCCGAATTCGATAAGGTCAAGTCTCGTGTACTCGATGATGGGCATAAATGGTCAAGGCCGACTTTTCCTCTAGTTGAGGGAAAGAATGTTCAACTTTTTTTGTTAGTTAATTAATACTAGTGTCTTGCGCCACGCGTCGAAAAAAAATTTGAGTTTAATTTAGTTGAGTGGCCAATATGAGTATTTGCTCGTCAATTTTCGGGTTTAATATATATATATATATATATATATATATATATATATATATGGACTGAATGAAATTATTCGGACCTTCGAAGGGTCACGCGTCCACCACACGCCAAATTCGCGATAAGAGAATATTCAACCCAAAAGAATCACTTGCGTTAACAACTGTTTCATATTTTAATTTGTTTTATATTATTGGTTAAACGATAGAGACGTCGATCGCCACTAAGCGCGAAATGTAAGCGCTTACGTGATCGCGGCCAATGAGGAGCGGGATCCTTCGAGGGGCCACGAGGAAAAGTTGGACACGTCCATCGTTCCCGGACCGCAGTCCTTAATTGATCAAATCCCTACGACGCTGCCTCTTCGATTTTTTATAATATTTTTTTTCTGTGGTCGAAAGCCTCTTCGATTAATTAACTCTTAATTAATCACTCTAATTAAAGGTGAGCCCGTGCTAGCTCTCCTGCTGGGAAAGTTAGACCCAGCATTCCTCAAATAGCCTTTTTGGAAACTTCGAATCCGCGATCAATTACGAAAATGCCCATGGAGTCCAAGGAAATGATGTATGCACTAGGAGTGACCGGATCGGACCGGTAAACTCCCGGCTCCTAAAATTCGGGACCAGTGATTGTTGGTCGGGTTAGTTTTAGACGTGGACCGAACCGTCAAGTTCCCAGTTCCAGATATTGACCGAACCGTCGGGATCGGTTTGATCATATTTTATCACATCTTTAGTATCTTTCCAATTGATTAAATATCCAAAATATTAAAAAAAAAAAAAATTTAGACTATGTAACAGCACTTATAGTCTTGCAAATAATAGAAAAAAGAAGAAAAAAAGAGATATCACCATTCGTTCCCGAACCCACCTAGGAATCAAACCGGATAGGTTCGATCCGGTCCCGTTCCGGTGAGCCGGTTCCCGATTCCACAAATTTGGAACCGACCCTCCTTCTAATTCAGTTTTGAATTTCAGGATGAGTCGATACTAATCACCCCTTTTGCGTTAAATGAGAATTCATTGCTGCCAACGCGTGCCGTTTTAGAAGAGGGGCACTTTAATCCACCCAAAAAAAGAAAGAGGGCATTTTGGTCAGAAGGAGATATTTCCCATATAAAATCGAATATCTTACCGTCCCGACGAAAGTCGCCTCGCTGTCTGCCTTGCTCGCCAAGTAGCGTCGTTATCATTCGAACCTTCCCACCCGTGCCCCAAAATCTGCAATCTCCAGTTGTCAGGGGCCAATCCCCGACCGACGCGCGTCGCATCCTAGCCCCATCCACGTAGGCAGCCCCACCGTCATTCCCAACTCACACCTCTCCCGTTCGAGGCGGCAGCAGCAGCGAAGCAACGCGAGCCTGTCTAGCCCGTGTTCATTTACGAAAATACCCCCCGGAGCCGTCGCTATATAAGGAGGCCCGTCCTCCTAAAACCTCCCCCTCACGTACGTGAAGCCATAAACCCCACGACGAACGCCAACGCAAAACGAACCCGATACTCCTCCCATAACCCTCGAGCGCGCGGAGACGATCGGTTTTCCCTCCTCCTCCTTCGCTGACCGGAGCGGCGACGGCCACGGCGACGATGATGATCGGACGGCACCACGGGAGCAAGCTCGCCGGCGCCACCCTGGCTGCGCTGGGCCAGAGGGCGTTCGCGACGGCCTCCGTCGCCCGCGGCCTCTCCGCCGGCGGGGCCGCGGCCGCGGGGGCGAAGCATCTCCGCTCCGTCCCCGCTCGCGGAGCTGCGACCGCCTGGCTCAGGGCTCCGGCGATCGGGCTGCGCCACGAGAGCACCCTGGCTCTCGGGGAGAAAGAGGCGTGGCAGGACAAGCGCGGGGTCGCCGGTTCCGACGGAGCGAGCCAGGGCGAGAAAGCCATCGCGAGTTACTGGGGCGTGGAGCCTTCCAAGGTCATGAAGGGCGACGGTACTGAGTGGAGGTGGACTTGTTTTCGGGTAACGTGCATTATTTCTGCCTTATCTGCGTCCAGTTTGCTTTTGGAGATGCTTGTTTGCTTCTGTTGCTGATGCGTGTATTGACGGGTGGGGTGGTGGATGAAGCCGTCGGAGACGTACAAGGCGGACCTGTCGATAGATCTGGAGAAGCACCACGCCCCGCTGACGTTCCTGGACAAGTTGGCCTTCTGGACGGTCAAGGCCATGAGATACCCCACCGACATATTCTTCCAGGTACGTCCTCGTGTCCCCGTTGATTTAGGGCTGTATAGGGATGTGATCCGGCGAACCCTAGCTCATCTGGCGGGTGGAACGCCTAGTTCTCCGTCTGATTCTAAAGCCGTGTGGGATCGGAAAGTTGTATTATCGGCGGATCTATGTATACACCAAGGCCTAGGCATGTCGAGATCTATTAGAATATTTGACTTAGAACATGCGATTGCATGATGTTGGTGTTCCATTGAGTATGAACTAGTCAATGTTTTATGTGGACTTATGCCTTTGGAGACAAAAGGAATCAGGGTTATTAAGTTGCTGTTTGACATGGACAGAGATTTCTCGGACAAGTTTTGGAGTGCGTTTGAATGGCCAATTGTGATTTCAGCCTTTACTTTTTCTTTATTGTTTTTTGAGGGGGGTTTGTATTTTTCTTCTAGCTTTTAAGATTTAATTTTTATTTTAATAAAACACCTCAAATGTTTATAAAAGTCATGTCAAGTTGGTGCTGGACTTTTCTTTATTAACTATCAAAGTATTTCTTTATATTTTTTGACATTATATATATGCATTCAAATTCGAGTTCATGCATCTAATTGGTAATTAAGGCGAAATTGTCTTCTTTCCAGCCACTGTCCATCGTCGGAGCTGGGCTTTTTTTTTTATGTTAAATTATATCTTTGATATGTAAGGGCATAAGAGGCTAGACACAAGCGATCCACTCCAAGAGTTTGACATGAACATTTATTTATTTCTTGTAAACAGAGAAGATATGGCTGCCGAGCGATGATGCTAGAGACCGTGGCAGCAGTACCCGGCATGGTCGGAGGACTGCTTCTGCACTGCAAATCGCTGAGGCGGTTCGAGCACAGTGGTGGTTGGATCAAGGCCTTGCTAGAAGAAGCTGAGAATGAACGCATGCACCTCATGACCTTCATGGAGGTTTCGCAGCCAAGGTGGTACGAGCGCGCCCTCGTGTTTGCAGTCCAGGGCGTCTTCTTCAATGCCTACTTCCTGGGCTATATGATCTCTCCCAAATTCGCCCACCGGGTGGTTGGTTACCTCGAAGAAGAGGCCATACACTCGTACACCGAGTTCCTGAAGGAGTTGGACAATGGAAATATCGAGAATGTCCCGGCTCCGGCCATCGCCATCGACTATTGGCAGCTCCCTCAAGGGTCCACTTTAAGGGATGTCGTTCTCGTGGTGAGAGCAGATGAGGCACATCACCGGGATGTGAACCACTTTGCATCGGTAATGATCTTATTCATAGTGCTTCTGAAATTTTATTGGAGCACGTGTACAATTTATTCATGCGATTGTATACTTAAACCTGACTGTTTTTAAATGGATGAATTGTTGCAGGACATACATTACCAGGGACGTGAGCTGAAGGAAGCTCCTGCTCCACTTGGGTATCACTGAAATTTCCCGCGTCACCATAGTGTTGTGAAGGACTGCGAGTTCATATATGATCCAAGACTCTTGTCTTTTACTATGAAATAATAGTGGTACTCATTACAGTGTGTACAATCCACTGTTGTGTTCATTAATATGATAATGGTTGCTGGAGTTCGCCATCGTGAACCTTTTGGTAATTCGACTTTGATTCCTTTCGCTCCATGTGAATACTGTTGCTGAATGAAGAAATTATATTTGACCGAGATCATCTGTTCTGATTCGCGATAGTACTTTTCTAATGGCAGATTTATGAGATAAAAACGATGCGAGATATGATGGGCTCCGTTGGTTTCAAGAAATCCAATTTGGCAACAGGGGGTTGGTTTTGCTGTTGATCGAAGAATTGGATTTCGTCCGGGGAGAAGGTTTCTGCTTGAAGCAATTGATAATAGTTCAAGCCATGTCTTCTCTCCTGGAACTCCTAGGGAGCCCAAACGGTAATTGCATAACAGGGAACAACTATGAGTCTTAGAATCAATCCTTTTGAATTCACATTTGTTAGAGACTAGATAGGAGTCAACTTTCGGTTATTGGAGAATAGCAGTTGCAAGTATGGCTGGCCCAAAACTATTGTGTCAACTGGGAAGGGTTAAGAAATTACAAATTGCCTTGCAGGGGAAAGTATGGACTGGCCCATACTTTTCACAGAAGACGGTAAACTCACGCTTATTCTCTCGAATGGAAGGATAGATTTAAACGGAAATTTTCAGGTGTCGGCGAACCAATTCAATCCAGGTTGAAGCAAGTACGAAGCAAAGAGGCGAGATGGTTATCGTGATGGCGATTCCGTGTGTTGGGTGTCAGTTCAGCGAACAGCAGGCTACCAACTACCTCAGCTTCTAAACGTCGCCGGCAGTTGGGAGATGCTGAAGGTTGTGAGGATATATAATTGATTATTTTAGTGTGACGGTATCAGTATGAGCCTCTCTGCCATTGTTTATCGCTAACTGGCAACTATAGTTTGGATGAAAGATTAGGGTATATGTTCTTTCTCTAAGCACACCACCATGCTTCGCAAAAACCAATACAAGATGAACCGGTAGTAGCTGCGCTACTTGAGGCGTAGAACAAAGTTGAACCAGAAGAGAAGCCCTGGAAGGGATACGGCGCTGTGCCTGCTTATACACAAGTTCTACAAGTAGAATCACGTCGAATGATCTTTGCAGAGATCACCTGCGGCAGATGGGAACGGGTCGTCCCATGGGAGGATCTCTGATAAGCAGCTTGTCGGCTTCTTGGACAGAAGCTCATTCATTTGAAGGAATCACCCTGCAACTATGAAGATGACCCCAGGAAGACCCTGGAAACCTTCGTTAGTTGGACTGTAAGTACAGCCAACGGCAAAAGCCGATCGAGTGCAAAAGATAAAAGGACTTTCTTTACCTGATTTCTATATAATGCTATTTTAAAGAAAACCTTTTGCTTTTCTCAAGGAAAGTTATCACCAAAGCATATAACTCAGATTGCCATTTTTCAAAACTTCAAATTAACGCCCCTTCCTTCCCCTCCTCTGCGTTCGATTACCAAAATGCCTATGGAGTCGAGTCGATGATAGCGTGTGCGAATGCATGGATCGACATAATGCTCATTAGTGTGTTATTGGAAATTTATTAATGGGTTAATTCCTCCCCACCCTTTAAATTCAGCGTGACCCCTATCAATATCAACCCTAAATTGAGAACTATAAGATAATGGCATCCAATATCATTCGCTTGCTTTTTGGTCGAAACATCATTAGCTTACTAAAATTATGAATGTTTTTGGCTAGATCATATGTGGTGTGCCGTTTGCAATTACTTCTTTGCAATTCAAAATCGAGAAATTACACTCGCCAATTTCCTAGGTGTCTCCGACCCCCAAAAAAAAAAATTCCTAGGAGTCCAAAGGAACACGGCTATTTTGTGTGACCATTGTTAGAGAGGACACTTTGGTCAAAAGGCCATATTTCCCCTTGCACTGCTCCCCTATAATCGTCACCTCATCTCACCGTCCGTGCCCAAGATCGGCAATTCAGTTGTGAAAATCCACGTCCCGTCGACACATGTCACTTCCTCGCCCTATCCACGTAGGCATTTACCGTCATACCAACTCACGCCTTCAGAAAAAATATTGAGTAGGCCTATCTTGTCACGTAAACTGTGTTACTTCATTCATTGATCGCAACGTGCCCACGATAGATCACTTGTCAAATTTTTTTCTTCGTTACCCCTCTTATCTTTCTCTCTAAGCTCGCTCTCCGCAACAACAGTAGCCTCGCTCTCTTTCCTCCTCTTCTAATTGCTCCTCTCTCTCCTTCTCCCTTCGGCCCTCTTCCTCACCTACACGTCCCAGACGAGCCCGACCTCTGCACCGCCCACATCGTTGCCATCGGTAGAGTCGCCAGCACTGACCGAGCCGACTAGATATAGCCAAATGGCCCCGATGACGGGCACGGACGAGCGTCGGCATCACTCGTGAGCTGCTTGTCCCAGACTTGGATCTAGAGAAGTCCACATCTTGCCTCACCCACCTCAGTCTCCAATTGCTTAACAAATCTAGCCGAATGATGATGACGACGACAGCTTTGGACAAGTGTCGGCATCACCCACGAGCCTCTCGTCCATGACTCGTCCATGACTAGTGATCCTGTTGTCCATGGCTGGCCGTTGACGCCATTATCCACGACCCACGAGCATCGTCCATGGCCTCAAAAAGGCCAAAAAGAAAATCGAAAAAAAAAAAAAAACAATGAGAGAAGAGAGAGTAACGAAGGCGAGAGAAAAAGAAAATCCAAAAAACTGGGAGCCCACTAGGACACGTGGCGAGCAACGAGTGGAGTGACGCACGGCTTATTTGGCAAAACAAACCTACTCAATATTAATATTCGCGCGCGCGCGCACGATCGATCCTTCACCTTCGCTGATCGTAGCGGCGACCGTCACGACGGCGATGATGATCTGGCGACACCGCGGGAGCAAGCTCGCCGGCCGCCACCCTGGCCGCGCTGGGCCCGCGGCTGTCCCCTGCGGCCTCCGTCGCGCGCGGCCTCTCCGCCGGCGGGGGCGGAGCAGTTTCTACCTCGGTCCCGCTCGCGGAGAGGGGATCGCGTGGCTCGGGTCTCCGGCGATCGGGCCGCGCCGTGGGAGCACCTTGGCTCTCAGAGAGAAAGAGGCGCGGCGGCGGCAGCAGCAGCAGCAGCCGGCGGCGGAGGGCGAGCGCGGGGTCGCCGGTTCCGACGGAGGAGCGAGCCGGGGCGTGAGAGCTATCGCGAGTTACTGGGGCGTGGAGCCTTCGAAGGTCAATTTTAGCTCATCTTTGATATGTAAGGGTCGTAAGAGGATGAACACATGCGATTCACTCCAAGAGTTTTGGCTGAATATTTGTTTCTTGTGAAACAGATAAGATATGGCTTCCGAGCGATGATGCTGGAGACCGTGGCGGCGGTAGCCGGCGGCAGCGGTACCCGGCATGGTCGGTGGACTGCTTCTGCACTGCAAATCGCTGAGGCGTTTCGAGCACAGTGGCGGTTGGATCAAGGCCTTGCTAGAAGAAGCGGAGAATGAACGCATGCACCTCATGACCTTCATGTAGGTTTCGCAGCCAAGGTGGTACGAGCGCGCCCTCGTGTTCGCTGTCCAGGGCGTCTTCTTCTTCAACGCCTACTTCCTGGGCTATCTGATCTCTCCCAAATTCGCCCGCCGGGTGGTTGGCTACCTCGAAGAAGAGGCCATACACTCGTACACCGAGTCGTTCCTGAAGGAGTTGGACAACGGAAATATCGAGAACGTCCCGGCTCCGGCCATCGCCCGTCGACTATTGGCAGCTCCCGCCAGGGTCCACTCTTGAGGGATGTCGTGCTCGTGGCGAGAGCAGACGAGGCACTTTGCATCGGTAATGATCTTCTTATGGCACTTTTCAAATTTTTATTCAAGTATGAGTACAATTTGTTCATCCAATCTTATACTTACTGGTTCAATTGGACGAATTTTCGCAGGACATACATTATCAGGGACGTGAGCTGAAGGTAGCTCCTGCTCCACTTGGGTATCACTGAAATATCCAGGGTCACCAGAGTGCTGTGAAATAAAAATTCGTTATATGATCGAAGATTATGAAATAATTTCGGTACTCATGACGGTGTTTACGGTCCGGTCATCATCGGGAACCTTTTGGTAGTCGGACATTGATTCCTTTTCCCCCTCGCGAATAACCACATCTTGTTGTCGCCGAATGAAGAACTACTAATGTTTGAGCGAGATCATCCCTTCTGATTCCCGATGGTACTTTTCAAATGGCAGATTTACGAGATAGAAAAGGGACCGGTTTGCAGTTAGATCGAAGAATTGGAGTTCGTTGGGGGTGAAGCTTTTTCTGCTTGAAGTGATTGATTAAAAGCTCAAGCCATGTCTTCTCTCCCGGAACTCCGAGGGAGCCCAAATGGTAATTGCGACACAGGGTAACTATTATCGGGCGCAGCCAGTTTTAGGGTCGATGCCTTTTGAATTTGAACTTCTTAGAGACAAAGATAGCAGCCAAAATTTGGGGATTGGAGTATAGCGGCTGGATGTATGGCTAGCCGACAACTATCGGGTCAACTACGCAGGGTTTAGAAATTACAAAATCTAGCAACATATTTACCGCAAAACGTAAATTCTCATGTTGGGGTTCTTTCGAATGGAAGAGCTTATGCAACAAGTTTTACACAATGAAGGATTTTTGTTGAGATTACCTTGCAGCTCGAAACCTACCCTCGTCCCTGAGAAAGATCTCTAAAAGTAGTTTATTGGCTTCTATGATAGAAGCTCGTTCATTTATGAGAATGAGCCCTTGAGGAACTTCGTTAATAGACCGTAAGTTTAACCAACGGCAAAAGCTGATCGAGTGATTAGATTGGCTAAATCATATAATTAGTCGATCCATTTTCAATATAATTTCCTTAGCCGATCTATATGTACGGCCTTCCAAAGAATATTTGGCTTGTTTTAGTGACATGTTAACAGAGAAATGTTTCTTCTTTTTTCTTTTCCTTTTTTTTTCTTTTTTTTGCTAACTGTGATGATTCTGCAGATTTTCCACTGAACTGGGATTCGAAATATTTACTCGCAGATGCAGGTTGTGGAAACATAAGCAGAGATCAAACGGATTTGGCCACCCAATGGTCATAACTTAAAAAACAAGATTTGTACAGTTGTGACAAGCTTGTGACAGGGAAATCAGTAATAATTAGACAAACCTTCAGCATCACGCGCATAAATTTCAATTTCTCCTTTGCGATAATGCCCCTGTTTGTTGTTCACTCAAAACACTGCAAACGACATAATTTTCTGGACGTGTGGATAACAACCGGAGCAAGCTCGAATGTTTATTTAGCTTCTCAGTTTCTTAATTTCACAGTGAAAACATGGTACAACCGGAACAAGCTCGAATGTTTATTTAGCTTCTCAGTTTCTTAATTTCACAGTGGAAAGATGGTAAATTCAGGACATTCTTACCACCTCGTATTCGTGAGAAACCTTCAGGGGGGACTCCTTTGAAACAGGCCTCTCCTCTGACCACAGCTCCAAATTAACCGTTCCGGTTCCCCAGTGGATCATACACTTGAAGACCTCATTGACGTCGAACCGATTGACCAGTCCCACACTGAGGCATTTGTCCCAGAGTGACCACTCACCTGAAAAAAAGTTAGATGGTAAGGCTCTAGGATAAAGAATATCCTCGTTTGTCCGAACAATAGTGTCAAAAGTGATTGGCTGCTGATTGAAGGACCACTTCATGGTCGCTCTATCCAAAAGGTTATCGTTTCAAGGAATCTTTTGAAAACTAGGAGAAAAAATACGTTGATGACAATGGAACTGAATACTGGTTTATTATCAAGTTCGTCTGAGTGGGAAGCTAGTAAATCACCATTTAGGTTATGTAATCAAAGAAGAGAAGATTCCACCGAGGACAGGAAAATAGAAGCTGCAAGAGTTGTAGACATTTGAACCCAACCAAAAGCTACATATTCATACATCATGGAAAAAGACTGAGCAGATTGAACATTTGCTGAAGCATATGCATTGATCTCTCAAAAGATGTATGGAAATTATCTAGGGTGATTGGACATCCACTTGATGAAGATTTTAACCATATGTAGATATGACCATCCGAAGAAAGTGAAGATTATCACCATGCTCAACCATTGATTAGATGGAACTTTAGGATATGCAGTAGCTAATTGATGAAATCGGATATGGAGGAACCCCAGCTGATTGGTGGTTTCATGGAAGGAGTTTGACTTTGATTAATACAAGGCCATATGAAGATTCACACAAGAATGGAAGAGTGGAAGACAGTGATGGCTGGCTAGGGGACCTGACATTCGGATCAACGAGAATTGAGGACTGGAATTTGAACTATCTTTGTATCATCTTATCTCTAGTAAGCACCGCAGAGTGTGTTTACAAATTGATATGAGAGGGAGCGGCTTTACTATATGGGGGCATGGATAGGAGACCATTGTTCAGTTCTAAAGGAGCAGCTGGTTCTGTACAAGGGTTTAGGATAGAAGCAACTGATGCTGAAGTTGTGTGGAACAGATGGTATGAGTTGTAATATATTTGGTGGAAGTAGTGGACTCAGCCCTGGTTGGGGGCTGGGCTAGTAGTACTTAAAGAGAGGAGTAAGGAGCAGGCCTGAACCTCTCCAATACTTAGCTAATTTTTGTTATCTCTACTCTATTATTCCTTGTTAATCGCTTAAAGCCTCAACAGTTTCTGCAATATTTCTGTTAAACTGATACCAGAGTATTAAAAATTCAATGCTGACCAACTTTTGGTGATCCAAGATGGTAGAATTACCAAACTCTTGAACAATGCACTTGGTCTTGGTTTGACAAGGAATTTGTGATCCTGTTACCCTGGTCTTCCAGCAGATAACCAAATGCAAGTTTTGGCAACCCACAATGTAAGAGTTCCAAAAAGTGGAATGATGCAACCGGATCATGGTTTACTAGGGAGTATAGCTATCCAGTTACCCGGGCCTTTGCAGCAGATGACAAATGCAGAACCAAAAGAAAAGGGAAGAACAAAAAATTACCATTAGGTAGAAGGTTCCCTTCAAAAGTCTGCTCGTTGGAATCGGGCCAAAGTTCATGCTTAGAACCATCAACAGCTGTAAATGAGATAAAAGAATCTGTAGGGTGCAGCAGGGTGAACGTGGGGTGTGCTCTCAAGCAAACCAACCTACAGCAGAATATAAACAACCATTATAGGTGATTATCGACAATCTGAAAGTCAGATAAGAAACAAAAAGCATACAATGCAGTTCTCTGTTGATATCTCCATTTAATTTTCTGATTATATTAATTAACTATAAGAAAAATGCAGGCCAAACTTTAAGCACGTGTCCTCAATAGTGATGAGCAATGAGTTTTTCATAACATTTTCTTAGCATTAACATAATTGCTCATTTCTAGAGGCCTGTTATCAGAAGTCCCTTGTAGTTGTGTAACTTTCTCCAAAACCATGTTTGAGCTGACCTTGAAAATCCACCAGAACCAGCACCAACTTTCCTGGCTACAAGGCTAGAGTCAATTCGAAAGACCTTAGGGTTGTCCTTTCTGATAGATATTAGTCGTTGAAGAACCAGTCCACCGCCAATTTCACCTTCCATCATAAGAGATTCCTCCTCTCCAGCATGCTCAAGATTTCTCCTAGAGGGAATGCAGAACATACACAAGGTCAATCTACCGAAAGAAAATAAAATTCCTATGTTTTGTAAAATAATGTTTTCAAGGTTATGGTAACAGGGAATGGGAGCGATGGATGTCTAATTGTAAAGCTTTATAGATTAATGTTGATAAATAAATATTACAGCAGATTACGAGTGGTCAAATGCTTCTACAGAATGAACTGCTGGAATTACTACATTCCGAGGCCTTTTGAAAATGCTGATGGAGACATGCAAAAAGAGATTAAAAATATTCTGATTCACTTCATGCGGTACCAAAGCCATGAAAGGATGTAGTCGAACTCATGTTGTGATAAAAAGTATCCCTGTTACAAGTGTAAATATTCTAGGATCTTCAAGAGCGAGGGAGAGAGAGAATCGATAAAGACTAAACCTTTACTCAATGCCTAAATAAAAGAGTATATGAATGGCTCTATTTATACAGCAAGAGAGACCCTTACAAAATCTTAATTTCCTTATTCATGACCACCTACTAACTACTAGCTAATAGCCTAATATCACAAATATATTTCAACACTTAAATACTTAAATTACAAATATTTATATACTTTACCACCAACTATTCTAAAAGTTTAACTTGTTACAGGAAGGCGCAGACTAATATTTAAATACTTTAACACTACCCCTCATGCATAGGCTGGACTTTGTGAAATATATAACAAAGAAGGCAAATAGCGTCTGGAAAGATTTGAACTCGAGACCCCCTCAAAAAGACTTGATGAATGTGTAGATAGATGTGACTTACAAATTTTTCCAGTTTTTACCGAATTCAGCAATCATACCCTTGCAACTGCCATGTTTGGCCCGTGCTTCACAATCAATGGTCCAATAACATACTCAGACCCAGAATGATCAGTCCAAACAGAGACTAAATTAAATCTTCTATTAACTCAAGCTAACTATCTATTCCTAAAAAATTAACGAAATAATCCAAACTCTTGTTTCTTCCTCCTAATTCCTGAAATTTCTTAAACAGCTATTTGGCTCATTTTCTTCATGCTGCTTAGAGGTGATCACCAAAACTGAGACATAAGTTGAGAAACTTACTCAATGACAGTATAGTCCTCAGTACATCCAGCAGATCTATACTCTCTTCCACTATACTCTTCGTATCCATTGATTTCAATTCTGCTATGAAGCCATTGCGTACCTGCAATACAGACAAATAAAGTAAAAGGTTTTACCTTAAATTCTGATAACTTATATATGTTCTCACACATAATTGTCTTATAGCATTTGCCTTCATGCTTTGCTAATCATCAGATCAACCTCAAACTTCCTCAGCGTAGAGACATATAGAGGATCAACTATAATGGTCATCACCGTCGTGGCAGTGACATCACACAGATCACAGTTGTGTAGCCCACACAAGTATGAGATAGAATCAAACTTAATGATCAACGAAGTCTGAACTTTTACACACTATAGTGTTGCTAGATTACTTCATCTTTGCTTTTCGTGAGAAAATACCAATTGAAGTGGCTGTGTTACCAGTTATGGCATAATTACCATTATGGCCACAGCAAAATTCAGAATTGCCTATAACAACAAGAAATATCTGGTCTATGACAAGCTGCTTCATGGGCAGTTTAAGTTAAGGATAAAGATGCAATAGGAGTAATGCAATGTTTGTGGGCAATGCTAAATTTAACTTCTTATGTGCTAAATTGTCACATATACAGCAAAGGAGCATCACACATATCCTAATAAAGAAGGGAGGGACAGAAGCAAAGCTTTGTAGCCAATGCTACACCAAAGTCTATCCAAGCACACAGAAAAGAAAATAGATACTTGTAATCAAGTGCAAAAGGAATCTCTGTGGATTTGAACTGAACCTCTTATATATCTGATAGTCAGCTATGTAGCTACCTAAGAGCATCACACATTTCCAAAATTCAACTTTTGCAAAATTGTATTTTGCTGAAGAGAATTGGCTTACTGATAAGAATAATGAGCAAAGTCTTATCACTGCACGAACCTTTTAATAATATCAGCAAAGCTTCCACTTTCAAAAGTTGGAATTCAAAAACATTTAAATAGTTCTAATAGTATCACTGTATCAGGATGGTTGAGAACCCAATCAAATCACCTGAAGGGACATGCTCCATTGATATAATCCTTCCCCCAATCCAAGGAACAACTTTGGCTATCCATTCCCCGCTTTTTAACTCAATAGGGGTCCTCGGAAGTTCTACACCCTTATGGGTTGAAATCTCTTCAACGTCTGGAATGCGCTTACAGCTCTCTGCATGCAAAGTCACTTGCATCAAGAAACAAAAGGTGCATGGAGAAGATGCAGAAGATATAGGCGAAGTCACTGCATGATATCAACAAATACAGTGATTTTAAAACATTCTTCCTTGGAACCCATTATAAGGCATGAGGAAGTACGACACCCCCCGTCAAGGAGGAGACACCTTCCTCAAATATCAGCAAAAAGTTAGAAAAGCTACCACAGGATGTGCAGTAATGTTCACGGATTTATTAACTCTCTTTCCTTCCCATAGTAAAAAGTTCAAAAGGATGTCCTGGACATATCATCCATATTAACTTTTTAAAGTTGATGCATAGCAATCAGTAAGGGATTGAAACAAGTGTCAGCAGTCAAGGAAGGCAACTTTTCTCTGTGTGAATATGAATAAGCACAAAGTATCTCTTCCGAACCATGAGTTATGATTTCACTTTGCATTTATGACTATAAATTTGATAAACAAATATTAAAGTTCCATGTCATTGACATGTTCACAAAATGAATCAATTCTCATGGATAGCATATTTACTCTACTAATGTGAATGAAAATTTGTATTTGTCTTCCATCAAAAAGCCAATTAAACCCACAAATTGCAGCAGCTAGGGATATCTCGCCAGCATTTTTTCCAGGATAAAAAACTGCGAAAAAAAAAACGTGGCCTAGAGTATATCAATCAGGATTTAGCTCTAGTTATTACAAAAGGAACAAGACCAAAAGGAAAGAAAAGGATATAAACATAAACTTATAAAATTGATTTGATAAGAACTAGATAATGAGAGAGGTCTAGCCACTTCCACAGCAGAACACAATTCCATTTTGCCAGGAAAAGTAATGAATGCATCCTCAGAGATATAGATACATAATACGGTTACCAACTTGCAAACTAGCATTACCTAAGCGTGCATTATATTTCTTCTCGCTTGCAACTACCATCTTAGACACTTCGTGCTCTGAAGGCAATGTAATTTGGATAGTGTCACCATCCATGCCCCATGCATCAACCTGTGTGTGATCATATTTGCTCACAATTTCCAAATAAGAACTCCAATGGTGCTTAATAACAAATTCTTAAATCAGATAAAACAAGCGTTCTTCCTTATGAAAAGGAATATACCATTGCCCCTCCACCAAGTAACAACATTACATGCAGACGACGTTTTGGCCTCTTCCACGAACCTTCTTCTGTGTACACTCTTATGGTAACCAGTGAAGATTCACGTTCAGCAATGTAGTGAGTTAGTAGATATTCTCCCTCCATATACTTATATCCATCACCATCATCTTCATAAAGAATGCCTTTAGCAGTCCCTGTTAGGCAGAAAGATACAAATCAGAGTGGATAAAATTGAACCAATCTTCTTTACAGAAGGAAAAGGAAAGGTTTGGACGAAACACTCGGTAGTCACATGCTATTTATCGAATATTCATCTTTCCATATTTCTGAACAAAAAGATTCTCTTGCAAGTGCATTTTGACCTTCAGCCTAATAGCAACTGAAATGTAAACTGATTGCCTCACTTTGCCGTCAACTTATACTGTATCAAATGAGAACTTTTGTGGAAGAAGTTTTTCGATGGTTGTCAACAATAGTATGTGACAAAGGAGCATGTCACATAATGGGAAAATATAGAATTAGACAAGCTTAATTACAGAAAAGACAGAAAGAAAACAATCAGACACAATTTAGCAAGTACTTTTAACAAGATTGAGAAACTAAATCACTTAATGACATGCTTTTTTTTTTGGGTGGAAAATGACATGCTTCAGTTGTTCGAAGCTTGAGCAACCAGAAATTATCTATTAAATAGACATCTAGCATTACTGATTCTGTCAACAACCAACATAATGCTAAATTATGAGAATCCATAGAGGAAACAGTAAATATTTCAATTGAAAGCGACGGTCAATAATTATTAGACTTCTAATCAGTAATTTGATGCATCCAAATCACAAGTTGAATATGTCTATGGCCTATCTATAATCAAAATCATAAATGCAACACTACCCTCGAAAAATTCAACTCACACAATAAAAATCAAGTGGAAGAGATTTACCGCATTCATTCAAAGCCACAAGAAGTGTCAAGTCATCTGAAAGATTAGCTTCACCAACGTGTTGGTGGGGAGGACCCAAAGGAATGATTGACCCACCTTGTAGAAATAATAAGGGCAGATCCTATCAAGTCAAAGCGAAATTACATTAACTGCCGGCAAACCAGTATAATGAAGAGCATTACAGAGAAACTAAGAACTTGTAGTACCGGGTGTGCATCATCAAAATCAAAGGTCAGCCAAATACCCTGGGGCAACACATGCTGCACGTCATTTGATTCCTGATGGGGCATAGAGCTGATCAAGATTAAATGACATTAGCAGATGCATATGGATTGATGTTCGGCTTAAAGCCTTCTAAATGCGATCTATTAAACCCTTGCAGAACCATTTATAAGACCTGGAAACTTGGGCAAAAGAATCCAAACAATCATCTGTTATTTTCAGGACTAATAAGAACAAACTCAAGATTTGATAACTATCACATTTTTTGCTCACTGTTCCCATTATCTAACCAGATAGCAAATCTCTAAGACAACAATGCTACAAAATGCACAAGACCTTTAAAAGTGAGATAATGTTAAAAAGTACTGATACATTAACATAATCAATCTCTTGTCGGTAGGGCTTTTCCTCTCACAGTGGGACATGTACACTCAAACGTGGAAAACATACGTATGTAGGAAATCTATGTAATTCGTGAGAAGCAAAGGCTAACTAAGCCTAAGGGGGCAAGAGCCACTACTAGCCCGTCCAGGTCCGCCAGTGGTGAGAACATTGATAGTATACTGTATCACATACGTTCACACGTGCAGAAACACGCATATGTCATGTGATCAACCTACATAAGACATGGACAGCAGTTATAGCTAGTGACATGCTTAAACTCTAGCATCTTTAAGTTGTAATATCAAAAGTTTAAAAAATATGTTCTCCTTCTCAAATTCCAAGAAAGATACTAACTAGATCAGCAAAGAGAAAAGAAAAAGGGAAAGACACTAGTGACTGCAACACAATATGGAGTTGCAGCAAGGAGCTCAGTTGCATGTATCCGCATAACATATGAAAGGTCAAAATTTTTAATATTTAAAGTAAAGAGAGGATAACCTTGCACAAACCAAGAGTGGCCCCAACAAAAATGAATTTTCCAGTGTCCTTAACCTGGGATCTTTGGGATCTGCACAAGAACTTGTATATGCTTAGATACCCATGCAAATAAGAACAGTTATACATGTAGTAAGAAGGGAAGAATGCTATACAACACCATGCTAACCCACCAGCAAAAAAGGTTGGACTTGCCACGAGAGTGCCCATTTTATGAGCCATGTAGAAAAGAGTATATATGTGGAGAAGAAAGCGGTAGCGCCGCTTCAGTGCCAGGCGACAGACTTCCTCACACTAGTGCAAGAGAGACCAAAAAGAAATAAAAGATCAATTCAGTAAGATCTTCCAAGGTAACCAATGAATTTACAAAATAAGTGCCAATGACAAGTTGACAACTAGAGGAATCTATACATTCCAGCAATCTGAAGATAATCTGATTCTAGATAGTCAGCATGCTAAATTAGTCGTGATTTTATATACTTTACAAGAGAGGGAGGACAAGAGGTTCTCTAAGGACTGAGAGATATAATTTATTTCACATCTTCATAGCCAATTAAGAAATTTGAAGTCTTTCTAACAACGGGTCTATCTGTACGAGATGAGGGAAACCTTTTCTTCAAAACACTGGGAGCAAGGTCAGCGGACAGAAGTGCTTTAGATTAGAGAGAATTTAATTTGAATGAGTCAAATAAAAATTATCAGTAAAAAGTTCATGCACATGACAGGAGCACGTCACCAAGAAAAGGAGCACAAACCTCCTCACCAAATGACCAAGGTTCATGGTCATTAGTGTCCTTTTCAGAGTGCCCACGACAGAAGGGAAACATTGCACCTATACCCATCCACCTTCCAAAAAGCTTGGGTGGTGCATTTCCTGCAAATCCACCAATATCAGGTCCTGAAAGTGGTTGACCACTGAGACCCTGAACGAAATTAAGAATAGTCAAGACGGATGATCCAATAAATGAATATCCATTATGTGCATTATTCTGAAAAACACCGCATCAAGTTTGTTGATGAGAGTCCAAAATCTGTGCAAAACTAGGAACTTTGGGTTATCCGAGACCCAACAAAGCACAAAAGCTAGGATCTTTCAGAAAATGGATTCTTATTCGAAGAGTGCATAACCGCATGGATAAGCTCACAGTGAAGTTGATAAAATTCGCAGTTAAAGTCATAGCAATTTGAGGGCGGCAAACAAAACCAGGCTCTAGCACTTCAAAGGGTCTAAATCGCTTAAAATACAATTGAGAATTAATTCTGGAAAGAGTGTCCAACAAACAATAGAACTCAATTGTTCAGAGTTACTGCTTTGTCATGCCTTGTAAAGCGCAAACTTACTTATTTAAATCAAAGTGGCAGCATGGCATACAACAACTCTACCTAAATAACTTAGAAGCATCACCTATGTAGGGAAACAGAAATTAAGATAACTCTCGCTCATTCTAATGCACAATGATTACCACGAGATTGATGATGCAAACCAAATTTTTAGGTCCATGCTGCACACTGCAGTTACATATCATAATTATCCTGATGTTTCTAGACACTTGAGCTCCACCTTGAGTACACAAGCTTGGAAGGGAAGACCTAAATTTGCTACTGTCTTTTCCTAGAAGTAACCCATAAATAAGTCATAAAAGATGGAAGTTGGACAGGAAAATGCAATAAGTTCAGCACAAAACAAAAGAAAACGGAAATTCTTGAGCAAAAGCAAGCAGCATAGCCTCCATTATACACTTACCAGCTGAAGTACCATTGAGATGCTCATGTGCAGGTGCTCCCAGTTTGAAAGGTTATCACCAGTCCAAGTAGCTGCGAACCTCTGGCTACCAACGAATCCAGCTCTGGTAAGGACAAAAGGGCGCTTGTTTTCATTAGCTGATTTCATGCCCTCATACGTAGATCTGGCCATCAGCAGTCCATAAACCTGTAACGGGCGGTAAAACTGAGTTACCAGATTTTTGTGGACAAAACCAGGAGTACCAGCTACATGAGCAATGCGTACAAGTCACGAAGATAGTTAGGATGTACTATTTGTCACAGGCATCTATAGCAAGGAAATTCTTCGGACTTGTCACCATAAAAATTCGTACTCTCAAAATAATGTCACTAAATAAAGGAGAGGAGTGGAACTACTTATTTGTTTTTCTAATTGTGAGTACATTCGAATATCTTTTCTGTCTTCTTATCCCACCACAGCTAGAACATCAATAACTCTAATCTGGTAAAATTATCGATCATTTTGAGGCCTTGAACTACTGTATTTTTTCCATTTGTCTTCTTCACTTATTTGCTTTCCACGAAAGGATTCAAACTAGAGCTATAGCCAATAGAAGCCTTGAAAAATTAGTTAGGGAGCATCAGAGGACCAAACTAAGCAATGTGGATTGGACACGCAAGCCAGAATCACAAAATTGTCCTTTTCTCCATATCACTTTCACGCTTTGTGATGCTGATAGAATTAATTTTTTACTGTTTTCTATTTTAATGCGTGGAAGTTGTTGATCAGCTGTTTGGTTCTACGTGCAATCTCAGAACCTGCACGGGTTATTGTTTGATAAAGATGAGACCAATTTGACCAAAGTTTCTACACCGATTTAATCTCCAATACTGTGGTTCTCTTTCAAATCTTACATGTTTAAGGTTAAAGCTTGTAACTCATGCTGCTGTCAGATTATTGCAAGTAAATCACTCAATTTCAATCTCCATATCACTGGACTGCTGTTTAATGCGATCACAAGCCACATATGTCTATTCTGGAGCTACGAAAATAATAATTTTCTTCAGTCCTGTTCAACTTCAGACAGCAAACTAACTGATGAATGAAAACCTTACAATTGTTTGCTTATGTCTTCACATCGTTGGTACCGTAGTTATGGAACCGCAGATTAGTTTTGTGTGAAAATATTTCAACCCATTCATATATGTGTTTTTTGAAGAAAATTGCATGCAACCCTTATAAATGATGAAAGTACCAAATGACCAAAGATAAACCTCCTGCCTAATATTTCGATGGTGGCGTTGGTAATGCTTTACAAAGAAAGAACTCTTCTTCCACTAGCTCAGTCTCAGTTTCCTAAAATTTAATGAGTTGATTGTGAATGTACACATGGAAGAGAATACTGAGGTCACGGGGGAGAAGTCTCTCAGAGTACACAATGCAAATTTGGTAGAGAAGATTCTCAGACAAAGAGGTGGAAAGCAAGGCACTCTTTCATTCTGTCAGCTTCACCATTCGTTTTATATAACACCAAATGTGAAAGTTGAAGCATGACATTGCTTGTGCTAAGAATGTGGAAAGCCGGAAGTTATCATATTTTATCCTACTATATTCAATAAAAAGCATTTAGCACTTGACCCCGAATCAACGTGCTTGTTTGAGTAATAGCAATGAGAGCAATTTTTTTGTCCCCGACGCCCCTTAACTGCAACTCATTCTTTAACTCTTGACCCCCCTCGCTTTTCCAGTACAATCATGGTAGATACATTACAAAATTGCTTAACATCTATCTCCTTATAACTCTAAAACATGAAACACAAACTACAAATTGCAAAAGGCTGGAAAACATACATTATGATAGTGTGAGTGCTTCTGGAGACCTCCAAGTTCATCATCGCCCCTATGAATGTTGCTCTCGGGCATGGTTTTTGTCACAGACTGAAAGAGAAGTTGTAAGCCATAGTCTAACAAGATAAAATGACAGAAACTAAAAGTACTAGTTACCTTAAAAACAGCTGGTTCATTCATATCGTTCCATATACCATCAACTCCATTAGAAATGAAATCCTGAACTAACTGAGCCCACCAGTGACGGACTTTTGACTGAGTAAAGTCAGGGAAAACACAAGGACCAGGCCACACCTTGCCTGACAAGCAAACAGTTACTCAGTATTGTCTGATCAGTTTTTTTCTCTCGGAATTTTGAATATATATACACATACAAACATGTAGCTTTATTTTCAACTAAATCCAAATGACTCGGCATGTCAACATTTGCATGTTTTGAAAAATTTTAGGGGTTAGTTAAATTTCAAATGCTACGAAAAAGAAAAAGACATAAGGGAAAAAGCAATACCAAATACACAACGACAAAGATTAGCCAAAACCACAGTGAAAGACAGAAAGGTACCAACAAATGGAGTTCCATCTGCTGCTTTGATCCAGACATCACTTTTGCAACCACTGTCATAGACAAAATACCCCTCTTCACGTTTGATACCGGGATCAAGCATCCATACGGCTTTGAACCCGTCTTGGTGAAGACTAGCTACCAAAGATTTTGGATCAGAGAAGCGGTCCTGAGAGTAAATCCTCTGGTTCAGTTTCCGTGATGAAAATAGCACTCTTTATTTACTAGAAAGGTCTCTACTGCTTACTAAGCATCGAACCTAAGTCCTTTTACTATTATACAAGTTAGCGAGGTAAGAAGTCCCAGACATGAATGTGCTTTAGAGGTTTTGAACATAAAGTGACTACCCAATTTCAAAGGACTCAGAGGATTAAATGCATGGAAGCAATGGACAAAACAGAGATGCATGGCATTTCTGCATCAAGCACCGACCTAAGGCTGAAAATAGGATATCCAAAGAACACTGATCATTGCAGTGCCTCCAAAGTGTATTAACTGCCAACATATTCAACACGACCTACCTCATTTCCAAAATGAATAACACCTCTTCCTCAAGTTTATGCCCAGATGAAAAACAGATTCTCATTTATATTTGACAAAATTCACACATCTTACTTGTAGATGTAGATATATGCTTTATTTCAAGTGAACTTTCATGATGTAAATATATAGTTATGCTTTGTTTTAGGTGAATTTTCATGATAGGTATGTGACTTCTTTTAGAAATTACCTAAAACATTAAATTTTCATCCAGACATACGTTGCAAGTGATTTGATACCTATCAAAAGTGAGGTAGATGTTGTATAATTGGACCTACTTAGATGAAGGTAATCTGTAATTTTTCTAAACAAGGCAATAACAGGGTTAACACAAAATGGGAGTCCATGCCTTGTCAAAAGTGAAGCAGCGAAACCCATCCATATAATCTATATCCATCCATACAACATCACAAGGAATCTTCTTTTCTCTGAATTTACTTGTGATCTGCAATAAATCGACAAAAATTAGAGCCAAAAAACTATCATACTCATGAATGATCTGCCAACAGCGTACAGTAAAAGTTGGACATTTTTATTGAATCAGGTAGAAGGAAATGAGGGTTGAGGAGGAAATATTCTAGAATCAAGCAAGATGCATCAGAAGGGCCAACCTCTCTAACTATGTCATCAGAGTCATAGCTCCAGCGGGATTGATGATAGCCTAAGGACCACTTTGGTGGCATAAACACAGTTCCTGACAATATATGCAAGCTATGTCATTAATTCAAGCAATAAAAGTAATAAACAGACTATCAAGAAGATTGTCCAGCCATTCTGGTGGTCCTGTAAAGTCCATTAGTACTAAACTAGAAATCCACAGATGGATGTTTCTTGAGAAAAGAAAAGTCATAGATAGACAGAAATATTTATTTTGACAACTTCATTCATTAGCATGAAGCTTTTTCTTCATTTAAAGACAGGAAAAATAGAGTGTTCATGGTAACAAGAATTATGCATGATATCCTGACATAATGAATACATTCAACTTTTCTGTGTCTGTAAATCTAACGCCATATCATGTATACTCCTCAGAAAACCACTTAAGTGAAGCCTATACAAATGCTTTTTATTACATAAGTAATAAAAAGCAAATGGTGGAAAAAAGCAGTAAACATTCCTCGAGTGTTTTGGCATCAAATGAAGAAATCAAGATCTAAAAGTTTAGAGAGCATCTGTAGAAAAGATTCTAAGAATTTTTAAGTATCACTAGTCCACAAAACGAAGAAGACCAGATAAAAAAAAGTGGTAGAATTTGCAGTACAGGAAGCATAAAATCCTGGCATCTAAACTGACATGTCCGGTAAGCTAACAAAATGGACTTCTTCCATGTTCTTGGGTTGTGTTTTTCTACTTGTTTCCTTTGCCATATGGCCAGATTTTTGGCAAATTTGTTTTGAGGTCGGCTCATTCACTGACACATTTTTCAACATAGTAATTAGCATCTTAGAAAAGTTGCCAGGCATTGAAAATGATTGGAAGCGCAGAATTAAGCAGAATAGCACACTTATGGAAAGAAGCTGACGTGTGCAGCATAATTACCAGTTGCGTGAGACAAGGATGTTAAAACTGCGCCAGGTGAAGCAAATGGACCGAATGTAATGACAGGGTATGAGGATGGAGCTGTGAACTGTACTCTTGACTTGTTTCTCAGATCAATCTGCCCATGAGAAAATGTCACTTGCAAGCTTAAGACAAGTTCAAATTGGAGCTTCCAAGAAATTACTCCAATATGTGATCATAGGTATGAGTTTTACAACACCTCACAACGCCGTGTCGTGTCAGCAAGAATCCCCAGTGACTCTCCACTCGGAAGAACAGCTAGCACCCAAGGATGAGATTGGTACAAAGATGTAGTGCCAGGGCCATAACCCCAAGCATCCGTGTTCCATGTAAACACCTGAAACAGAAGAGATCGCTGAGTAATCAAGGAGAGAAGAAAACAAATGCTAGCATGGAAAGTTGGGCAAAGAGGGACCAACTCTTTTTCCTGTACGCTCAAGCTGTCCACTGACTTCACCAGTCCCGTAAAAACTGGTCCCATCAGGTAGCTAAATCACATGTGACAAAATGTTATTAAGGACTCGACAAATACATACTCACTTGGAAAACATAAATCAAGCAAAAAAAGTTCCTAAAAATATTGAAAATGTCACCGTCCGGAGAGTGCAACAAACCAACCAACAAGTGATTGAACTGATACATGAGAAAGAAATAAGAGCATGCGGTGGCTGACCTCAAGTTTGACAATCTGCTGCCCTAGGAGACATTGGTAAGTAGGGACATAAGAAGGGACATGATGACTCATTATCGGCGTGTCCCTATCCTTGCTATTGACAAAAGAAAGACTAGGAAATGCCGCATCTCTGTCGTTTGCAGAACAATCGAAGCGGAAAACTCCTTCCTCCAAAATGGGCTCGAAAATCATATCCCCTGTGGTGACATCCGCAGCCACCACCTGACCTTCTTGAGTACTCATTTTCGATTTCAATCTCGACTCCTTACTGTTTGCCATCTCGTCTCTGCACGCCACAAATTCGCACCGGTATCACTCTGCTCTAGACCTATCTGTTATTTTTCCACACATCAGGGATACAAAAATGCTAAACCCCATCGAAGAATACTGATTGTAGTATAAGAACCAAAGATTGATAACCTCACGTGCACATCAGAGAAACATCGTGCGCGTTACATATGAAAAGATATAAAATTGGCAGGAAAGCTTTTGACATGCAGCGACTTCCACAACAGAGAAACATCGTGCACGTTTACCTATCCAAATCTACTGCATTTTCACGACCAATTTGATATTCAAAAAAAAAAAGTTAATTGAAGCAGTAGGAAGGCAATACGGCAATGCAGCAATCCAGCTCGTTGACTCGCACATGTACCGCCTCTCCCCAACGGTCCAACCCCCCTCCCCGGCGGCTCCAATTATACACAGATTCATCTCGCCGGAACTCGAATTCCGAACACACGGTCGCGATCACGAGGAGATTTTCATATCGCTTGATATCGAATTACTCGTTCAATCTCATCGCAACTTCGGATTAAGGCAAAAAAAAAAAAAAAAGAAGGTATAGCTGCTCCGAAAAAGCAGCAACGGAGCATGCATGCATGCAATCCTCTCGACTTATTCTCTCTTTCACGAGTCATACACCACAAACGAGTGCCAAAAGCTCGATCACCCGCTCTACTACCGACGACGACCTCCTAAAACTGCCCGAGATAGACGAAACGGCTCCAAACTTTTGTTCTTTTTCCTTCCAGCGATTGGACTCGCCGGGTCGAAACCCAAAACCAGCCGCCGAAAGCGTGCACGATCGAAAACGACGAACCAAGAGAACGGACCTGAACGGGGAGGCCGACGCCGACGGCGACGACGCCGCAGCAGCAGAGGAGAAGACGCGACCGGGAAGAGGAGGGAGAAGAGGCTTTAGGCCCGAGCGACGGAAGAAGGACGACGGGGCTCCCGGTGAAGGCACGTGAAGGCGGCGAGGAGGAAGAGGACGACGATGACGACGGAGCGCGAGGTCCGATGAAGAACCTGCACGCGGAAGGGCGATGGTGACGCTGGCGCGACTGAGCAGTGGCAGGTCCTCCATTTGTACACCACCGTGGGGACCGACTGTTGACAAAGTACTCTTGTCAAAAACAATAATTAATTGACAAAAAAGAAATACATTTTATTAAAAAAAATTTAGAGAAAATTGGGGGCGGGAGCGGGCCGCGTCTGTGAGTCACGCGCGCCTCGAGAGAGGAACCGCCGCCCATCTGTTTGCCCGGAGTGGCTTTGCCGATCTTCAAACAGACTGAAATTGAAACGAATAGAGAAGCTTCCGTTTTCTCCTTCTTCTCTTTTTCTTTTTAATTAAATTTTTTTCTTTTTGGTCTTCTTGAAGTGGTCCGCTTGTCAATTTGATTTCTAATTGAAAGCGCCCCCCCACTTCTTCCGGTGGACGAGAGAGAACACAGACGTTCAATTCGATTCGAGACGACTGCCCCGCCGATGCAAACGAGCCCGTTACCGTGGTCACACACGAATTGCAAGTTCAAGTAAAGCCAAATTGATATCAAGAGAGGGATTCCAGATCAACTTGGCAGCACGGCCACGCCCGACAAAAGGTTGCTCTTTGTCGGTACGATATCCTAAATCTCATTATTGGATGGTAAAGTATTCATGAAACAATCATATCACATCTCCGTATACCGCATGAATCTCGTGATCATTATTTTAGACGACATTCATGTATGATTGCAAGCATTGGCGAACGTGCATGATATCAAACATCAAATCGAATTTAATTTAAACTAAGGCTTCTTTGGGTACGAGCGTAAGTGGACAGATCAGCTTTTGGCCCCATCAGTTGTTCAGGATGCTGACACGGCCCGCGCTTGTTGACATTGGACGAAAACACCTAATGCTTAGTCAAGCCATATTCATACACTCGAAGAGTGGCCGAATAGCCCCATCATTTGATTTTTCTCACGTTATCTTTCATTGACCCCGGTTAATTCCCATGATCAATTAGATCCCACAGGCTGTGTACGGGGGCAGCTGTGGCCGGCGGCAAATCGCAGACACAAGCAAGGCACTGAACAACGTCAAATCATTCCCGGTGCTACTGATGCGAGCAGCCCCGTGAGCTGTCAATCCAAGGGGGAGGGCATGACAATCCGTCCAATAATGAGCCACCGTAGTTGAAGCATCGTTTCTAATCATAGCTCTTACCGCCCCGCCCCTACCTTAACAAAACCACTAAAAAGGGGGAGACCTAGTTGGGAATGTCGCCGTTTTTCTATCACGGCTATAGTGTGATTTTCCTTAGCAACACAAAACACACTCTCTAGCAAAGTCACTGTTCGGTCTCTTAAATATGAAACCTTACAAAGTGTCGATTAAAGCTACTCGCCCCTTCCAACATGGGGTTGAGAAGTGGCTAAGGCGGTACATGACTACCGGGAAGCAGTGCTAATTGGAAACAACAGGGACAACACAATCTCCGAGTCATCGAACCACAGTCCCAACTTGGTCAGGAAAACAAGTGCGATATACTTGATCTTCGCAGTGAACAAACTCGATGCACGTCCAGTACGAACACTGGATAAAATCGCGCCACAATGCTTGCAGAAGCAAATATTGTGTCTGCACAGTGGAGGAAGATACAACAAACCTCTTTTTCTCCCCCAATAAGGGGCCCTGGAAAAGAGACAGAAACAAGGGAGGCGAGAACCTCTTTCACTTCGACCACCTGGAAGTAATCTGGACAAGTTACAAAGCAGCCCTGCAGTCTCCTCATCCTTATGGCAACCTGGATGTCAGTAGTGCTGATCAAAAACATCCAACTTTTGATGGGATGGTTTTCCATCACAGAGCTATGCAAACAAATGAACTACCAAGAATTGTGGATGTCAAGATCCAACACAGATGGTTCGATGAATATATAGGAAGTATCCGTATCAAATCTTGGGTGGTCATCTGCTGCTCCTCATAACATTTTAGGTGTTTAGCATATATTAGCCATATCCCTGCAATTCAAATGCATCATATACCCGTCCCTGCAGAGCAACGGATCCAATTCTCTGTGAGCAATACGAGCCAAAACCCTAATAATTGGATATGATGTGTAAGAAAAAAGTGGCCATGTATGCAGAAAGCCAATTAGGCAGTGAGAGTCAATTATTGTGGGGAAAAAAATAAGATAGGCAGGTAAAATCAAGATACTGGACAGAATCTGTCATTCCTTCCCCTATTTGGATGCACGATGGGGATAACTATGTGGAGGAAAAAAATTGACCGACAGACTTGAGTAGCCTCTGTCTTTCTCTTGCTTGCCACTTTCACTAAGGACATTCTTGTGATTATAAATTGTATGTATCAGCACAAAGTCAACTTCCATCCATTTTACCTCTTACTTTGGAGAAACTTTTTCTTTGGGTCCAAAAGGAAGTAAATGAATTCCTCTTCCATTCCCTTCCCTTGTTGTTACCAAGATAATAGAATCATTGCGAGTAGATTATTTTGTTTTTTCCTTTCAATGTCTTCCATCCAAGATAAAAGTTAGAGCAAAACGCAAAACTTATAAGTGAGTAAGGAAGAAAAGGTGGGAGCTAAAAATAAAGTTGAACCGTGTTAATATAATTTTGTTTCAACTGTACTTAAAAAAAGACTATCGCATTTCGTGTAAACTAGGACACTTATGGTTCGTGCATCTCGTTTGGAGACACTTTAAACAAACAAAAAAAAAACTAATTTCAGTAAGAAATTTCACCAAAATCAATCTAATCAGGTTAAAAGTCAAACCAAACCATGTAGTTAGTTCATCATTTGTGAGATACAGCTCTAAAGCAATAACAGATAAGAAGATAAGAAGTAAGTTGAAACTTTAATTGCTAACATCAAGCAAGAAAATTATTTTGATTCCAGAAAACCAAGGGAAAATGCAAGTTGCAAAGACATTGAACACCTATCAGCTATGACATTTTTTATTAGGTGAAAGAGGGATCATAGTCTTGTTGATGACAAAATTATTTCCTTAACATATACTAGCAATTTGGTTAGGTTTATCAAGTCAACACTTAAGGGAACCCCAACAAATAAGTCTTAACAGAAAACTTCTCTACAACCCGAGACCAAATTATCAAATCAGCCTTATCAGATAAAAGTCATCAATTCCTAAAACTTTTACCACGACTACGGCTCATCAACCATACCAAAGAACTACATAAACCCAAAGCAATAAACTTATTGAATTGCCCATCTAGGAATGATTTGCTGGGAACCAAGCACAAAGACAAACTAATTGATTGGTTGATTGATTCAATCCAGAGACACTAATTGATTGCGCCAAAATCCCAAGCAAAGAGCAAAAATGACGAGCGATTCAGCATTGTCTGACTAAGTAAGCAGCTCCTCTCGACTCAACTCAAGATGAGATGTACCATTCGTCTACCTTTTGATGCAAAAAAATAGTATCACGACCAAGATACTGGAATCTAAAATTTGCTATGTTACAAAACTTTACTGGTTTTGGGTCCATATAATTGTATGTTGACAATCATAAGGCTAGGGACAAGCTGTTAAAAGTCAACCTGCACCATCTTCAGAAATCCACACTCTCTAATTCCACCATGCACAACATTTTGAAACCACTGTCACCGATCTTGATCTACTTTCAAAGGGAACATCCATACAGCTCTTTCCCACACAACTTAAAATCAAAATCATTTAAAGCAAAATGCTTAGAAAGAGGTTTCGAAGTATCATCCAAATAAGTTTCCGTTATGAGGTTGAGATCTAACTAGTCAAGCATGCAGTTTGTTGTTACTGCCACTACAGCTCACTCTATGAACATTTTATTATTTAGTACATTTCGAGTGGAAAAAAAAAGTACCCAAACAAAGTTTTCTCCGTGCAATATCTTTGATCTCTGTGACTTCTATACCCTCTTCGTTTACTCTCATTGACTTAATTCAACTTTGCAATAAAATAGATAGACAAAGAGAGATAGGTTCTAAAACGAAACCTCAATATTCTTATTTGACAAGGGAATAGCTTCAGCTAGTAAAACTTACTTAACATCTCAACATGAACATAATATGAATCCAAAGGACAGCTGAAAAGTTTACTTAACATCATCACCATCATCTCAAGCAACTGCCAACACTGAATGCATCAATCAAATATGACCTAAATTTGCCCAAATACTAGATAGGAGACATGTCAAACAGGAATGCCTACCATCTTTCTGACACTGTTGAGGCATCAGGCAAATCAATATCCAATTAAGCTTGGATCTCCAACGTACTCAGCAATTTGATCAAGCCGCACATTGAACAACTCCTGACTATCAGCATCGCGGACTACACCAGTCTCTCGGTCAAAATCCCTGTCCACTAAACTCCCATGAACACCCTTATAACGACCAGATAGAACGAAAACCGGACCCCCACGCTTGGGTAATGCAGTCTCAAGATATTCTTGATCTACAGCTTGAATAAGTTCCTTGCTCTCATCCATCAATATATCGCAAATCTTAGGTCCAACAACATCGACCACCCTACCCTTTTTCAGATACAATCTCCCACCTTTCAAATCCTTGCTGGTCACTCTAACCCTTATGTGACTCATCAGCCACCCAACTTTACCACTGTCACCCCTCTTATCTCCACCATTTCGAACATCTCTCTTCCCTTCATCTCCGCTCCTTTTACGACTTCCCGAACTATCATTCTTAATTCGAAGCTCCTTCATCTTCCTCAGAAACTTTTCTTCCTCAGCAGAACCCAACTCAGTGACATCCTTGATCCTGACCTTGACTTCCTCTTCTCTCCTCGAGAGATTCAGGATCACCGATTCGCCGCCAACTACTTCCACGACTTTTCCCTTCAATCCAAACAAGTCTTCTCTACTTCCCCCAACAATCCTCACCTCTTTACCCGCTCGAAACCTCCCACCACCTCCCCGACTATCCCTCCCGTTCGCCTTCTCTTCCAGCACTGGCTTCTCGGGCTCAAACCCCAGCCCAAACCTCTCTCGACCCCTCTTCTCAATCTGCCTAATCGGAACATCCTCCTTGGCGTTCTTCCCCACCCCTTTCCCCTCCTGCCAACCATAACCCCTAAGATACGCCGCCGCAAATTCCTCCACGGGCATGTCCTCGTACCCCGGATCGTCCCCCAACCTCGCCAGCTCCTCTCTCAGTTTCAGCCCTGAATCATCTAGTCTACCCAATTTCCCTGGCGCTTCGGGCTTGTCCTCGCCGTCCCCCGACAGCTCGCCGCCGTCCTCTCTCCGGCGGACGGTGAGGCCGTACGACACGGCGGCGGCGGCGCTGGCCTCCTCGTCGAGGGACCTGGACTGGGACTGGAACCGGGAGAGATCGGAGGCGGCGGCGGATGCGGCGGAGTCCGGGTCGAAAGGCAGGTCGAGGTTCTTCATCCGCTTGGCGGGGCGCCACTCGTTGGGCTTCGGCGGGATGACCAGCAGGTTCCTGCGGGTCCCGTCCTCCGCTGGGGCGTCGGAGGAATCAAATCGGGTGATCTGCTCGCGCGCCGACGACGGAGGCGGCGGGGCACGATCGCCGCGGCCGTCGTCGGCGAAGGGGAAGGTGGCGGCGGCGGCGGAGAGGGGCTTGGCGGCCGGCTTCGGGGGCTTCTTGGAGGCGTTGAAGGAGAGCTTCATGCCGACCGCCGATCGAAACCTAACCGAGCAAAAGATGAACAATTGACGAAGACCGGAACGATTGAGGAAGCAGACGAGGGAGAGAGAGAGAATTGAACCGACTTCAACGTTAATGGAGTGTTTTTTTATGGGTAACCCATATGTAATAGCCATCACCACAGGGGCAATCACGTAAATAGTTCCTGGACAAATTAAAAGTTCAGAGATCAAATTGCACATTTAAATTAAATTTCAGAGACTATATTGAACAAATTAAAAGTTCAAAAATCACATTATATATTGGTTCAAAGTTCAATGACTGTTTATATCATTTTCCTTAAAAATTGCATCAACTTAACAAGTTTCAGGATTTTATTGCGTTTTTGGAAAATTTTATGATTCGATTGCACTTTCGTGATGAGTTTTAAAACTTCAAGCACACTTATCCCTTCTTTTTAATATCATTGATGGGGATAATCGCCAAATCGAAAACCGAAAGCGTTTGCATGATCCTACCGATCAGAAGAGGACCTTCGAGGCCCTTTCGAATGCATCTTAAGCTCCGTTTGTTCGAAGGAAAACCGTTTTCGATAAATAATTTTCCAATTTTCTGATATTTTGATGACGGAAAATTAATCGATTTACGGAAAATATTTTACCGTGAACCGAAAACAACAAGCCTAAATTGGGAAAAACGACTCTCTTTCTAACAAGAAAGAAATCACTTTTCCTAAACCACCAAACAAATTAAAATTAACTATTTTCCTTGAAAATGATTTTCATGAAAAACAATTTTCTGTCATAAAGTTTTCAACGAAACAATCGCGCCTTTATTGGATAAATGATATCAAGGCTCAAATGATAAGAGTCCTAGAGGTGATCATGCAAATGAAGCTTCTTTATAGACTAGGAACATGCATTTAATTTGAGCACAAATTAGAAAGAGGATTGCTAGACACAAACAGAATCAGAGGAGACATAACAATTTTAAGGTATGAAGGAAACTTCAAGGTGAACAAGCTTTGAATGAATGCTCCGAGTAGTCTTGAAAATGTTATGTGTGGGTTTACACCAAAAAGAAAACTAAGTTCTTCGAGCAGCTGCTGGGTTCCCATAACTATGGAAGATCATGCGATGTCGCTACTACCTGCCTGCACAATGAACTATATGGCCCCTACTCGAAAACAATCATCAACTGTCACAATGTAAGTATGGTACCGGAGGGGGAAAGAAGAGAGGCTAGCAAGCAAGAACTCTTCGTCGCATCCTCGGCTCATGTTGACACTCCCTGAAACAGCCAGGGAGTCACAATTTGAGGCCCCAAACCTTAGCACTGCATTATTGGTGACCCAGCCACAGAAGTACAAGTAAGCTACTCGTGAACAACTAAACCGATCCGCCGATGGCACATCCTCCAAAAGGAGGAGGAATACATATTGGATAGATCGAAATTCACCTGTTTTGAGGCAACTACAAAAAGGACCATAGCGTGTGAATCTACTCCGCATTATCTAGCTCCCATCTATTTGAGTAGTTTCACGGTACTTTGACAAAATGGTTCGAGAGACGCGAGATAATTATCATGCTTCGTCTTCACTTGTCTCTATAAGAACAAGAGGCTTTTTCGTCTTTGGTCTCTTCGACGGTCTATTATCGGTGCTTTGTCTTTTATGTGACGAATTCTTGTCAGGCTGATCAGTGCCTTCGTACTTCTCAACTTCTTCAAGAATTTTACTCCCATACTTCTCCGACTTGAGCTTCCCAATTATGCTCTCCAGCTGCCAGAATAATTAATGGTGTAGTAAGTCCTCATCCAAGTGACAACAAATACCAAAAAAGAGATGCAGTGAAATTATCTCATTTGGTAGAATGGAGATCACCAAGCTCTAACTGTACCGCTTTGCATTAATTTACTAGGGGCCAGTCCAATTTTTGGGCAGGCTTCACAAAGCAAACTCTTTTCATTTTTTTGGCGGCATAAACCTCTTTTATACAATTAATAAATTACCGATATCACAGGATTCAGTAAATTAGTTGGAAACTAAAACTTCTCTGAGCTATTTAGTGCGAATAATGAAGGAGCTCTGAACTAATCATGATTCTCCCCAATCGCACACATGTCAAAAAAAACCAATTTGATCAGACACAAACCATCAAGTTGAACTGGTTACTCTATCATTTGGTTGTTTGGATTTGGATGCATTCAGAAGATGAGCTCGGGTGATATGATTAACACTTGACTTTAAAGATTTCCAAACTACATGTTCTAATGGCATTCCTCATCTTCATGAAAACATAATCAGGTACGCTCTTCTTGACGAAGAAAGTAAGCATATTTATTCAACACTATGAACCAGGAGACATCAATTCTCAGTGCAAATAATTGTCGACACTTACCTCTTCTATTGAGCTGGGTTTTCTGGCGCTAATCATACTTATCTGTTGAGTTGTCAAGACTGAATGTGGTAATATCCCCCCATGAATAGAAGACAGTTCCTTTCGTAGCTCATCAAGTTTAAACTCTAAACCAGAGGTGGTGAGGCTGCACTTAGTAGATTTGATATTGTCGTTCATTCTCTTCTGATTGCTTAAAAGCTCAAGCTTAATCATCATCTTTCCTGCGTGAAAATAAGCACTGTAAGCGTTAGAATACATCCCATTCTCTCACACAAGCTGTTGGGCCTACCACATAGGCAAATCATTTGCGACCTTGAACATTCTAAGATGGAGCATTTGTCAATGGTTGGTGTTAGAATACATACCTTGCAAAACTTGCTTTGTCAATGGTCCAACTGTCACATAAGCATTTGTGGCATAAGCTGTATGCTGATATTCTTCTTTCTACATAATCAAAACAAGACATAGAACTCACCAAGAGAGTTTGAACATGTTACTAGCAGGTGTCTATATCAAGGAAGGTCTTGACAGGAAAAAAAAAAGGACTCTAGAATGAGGAAATCACACAGGTGTAACATCTTATTTCAAGTAGTTCTAAGAAGATTGGAAAGATATTAAAATTCAGTTATGTCTTCACTTATGAGAAAATTAACCACATCAAAAGACCATTATTTAGCTAGAGTGATTAAGAATTTCTCTAGCATCCACCATGGACACAGGTCCAAGTACTATTTCTTATCCCAGACAAACCGACAATAAAACAGCAGAAAAATCACAAAAATAAGTTAAAATGTCAAGAGACTCTAAATTATTACCAACACTCGATCCAATATCAACTGTATCACAAGTTGCTCTAATTGCTCCTTTTTGAGATCAGAACCTGGAGAAGATATACAGCAGAAAAGATAACATGAGGAAAAAATAAAGCTGGAAGAAGGTGCAAAAGGAAGCTACAGACTCCTAGAGTTGGCACTATCGAGCAAGAAAAACAGATCATTCAAAATAAATGGATAGCATAACTCACACAATACGAGATTTATCAGTATTGGAACAAAAGGAAAACCCATTTACAGAAACCCATCCGTCTGTAGCTGATTGCCTAGCTGTATGATTGATACCAAATAACATCGTCTCTAGAAAAGACCCCAGGACAACTTAATTGCTTTGTCCCATGCAGATGTATTTTTAAGTATATAACTAAGATTTAACCCGATCCTTCAAGTATCTTTGCACATATCTTATATCATTTATTACTTCGACATGAGTCTCCTTGCTGCAATCCATATAAGACTGCTACAAATTTAGAGACAATTGAGAACAAATAACATAGCCGTACTAAGCTGTTAATTTGCCGTTGGAATATCATGTTAAACTAGAGGATGAAGCCATTAAACTTAAGGGCTGAAGAACTACATTTTAGGTTTTTATATCACCAAATGGATATTCATAAAAGAAGTACTCAAATCGCTAGAGAATTTCACAAACAAACCCAACAAGTATGCATTCATTTTAATGTTACATGCATTTATTATATAATATTGATATTCACCTAACTCCTTTTGCATTGTCTTTATTTTATCAACCAGCTGCAACATGGTCAATCTCTGATCCTTCTCCTGTACATCTTGAAGCAAAGAAATAACAAGCTTTGCGTGACCTGCAGACAAGACCACCAGTCAAACCCGAATTATTAAACATGCTGGAAGGCAGCTTTAAAAGAATGGCATCAAATGCAAAAAAAAATGAAAAAAAGGTAGTAGGAAGCTTGATGCAAAAAAAAAATGAAAAAACAAAACAACATTGGAGAAGTGGGAAAATTTTGTAGAGGATTTATTCTCGTGCAATTTACAGATATTTAACCCTTTGCATCCATTTCTAAGTCTGTCCACTCCATTTATCTGGATGCAATCTATTATGAGTGAGGCCCAAGTTCCACACCACATTGGTTTAACATTAACAAATTTGACTGTAAGGTTTAACGATCAAACAGGGGAAATTCACATCTCTAAAATGAACTCACATACAAGGAACATGCATGGTCATAGACAGGAAAAGAAAAACCATAGAGAAAAAAAATAAGATCCAACACCTTAATCTTTATCAAATTTTTGTTAAAAGCTAAATGCATATATAATGAATATTGAAAGTCCAAGGTAATGTACCAGATACATCCACCTCTTTGATCTCATTAGAGAAGGCACAGTTATCGCACATTCCTGTGGCAGTGAAATCATGATTTAGTCATTAAACAATTTTAGGACATTGAACTAAAACAATGCCAGTTATACAGAGAAAATCTAATAAAATCAATTTACTGAGTGAAGTGACAAACTGTACTAGAAGTCAAACAAGCAAGACCTCTTCAGGAGATAATTTGCTTGTGCAAACATATGATTTTGTCATCTCACCCAGTAAACAGTCTTACTAGAAATTTGTAGCATCTCTAGCATTATCTATTGAACAAACTATCATAATAAACAGATATACCATTGCAGTCTTGCACTGCTTCAGCAAAATGCCTGAAAAAAGCACTTCGTCGACATTGTCTTTTACTCTGTAACACCAGAAACAACTTAGAGATATTTAAGGCTATTATAGAAATAAAAGTTTACTTTTCTATTCAGCTACAACTATTCAAGTGGAAGATTTTATTCTCCTTGACATCCACAATGTCATAAATAATGGTAATTAAGAAGGACAGAGCAGAAAAAATGTCAGAGTTTTTAGTCTGCCCGTGGACAGCATGAAGCAACTAATCAGTAAGGACAAAAATGAAAAAATTCTGGAAGAATGAATTGGAAATTTGAAATTTATTTAGCAAACATATATTACCACATCCATCACCAGAATGTGCAAATGCAACGGGAACTTATCCATTTACTTATGTTAATACACTCGGAAAAGTGTTGGGTGAGGTACGATTCCAATGTCTGCTTTGGCGATTTATAAAAATTAAGGACATGGGACCTTGACAAAGTGTCCGAACTTTGCACCATGAGTTTGGGGACACTTTCATATAGTAAGGATTGGAGCGTAACATTTGAATATCATTACCAATATTTGCCATGCAGTATTTCCAATTGTAGTATGAGGAGGAATAATCCAGCATATGGGATATCGACCTCCATAATCCTATGGGCACATACTCTTAGCACAAGTTTGTCAGGCTCAAATTGATTTTTTTAACAAAATTACAAAACCAGCAATTTGGTTCCCTTATGCACAAGAACATTCTATTTAAATTACATATATTTATTTTATACCGCATGGCTGTACAAGGCACCCTAGCTTTTGAAAACTGCTAAGATCATCAGCCTATCCAGCGCTAGGAGGGGAAAAAAGGACAATACCTGACAGTACCGCACTATGTCATACAGGTTTTGCAACCCGGAGTTCTCATAGAAGACCATCGAACTCTGTCCAAGAAAGACCAACATCTCATGGATGAACAGTGCACTAGAATATGAAAATGAGTAACTAAAAGAAAAATTATACCTGCCTAGGAACATCTGCAGCCCTATAATATAGTAAACATTCTGAAGGAAGTCCATCTCTTCCAGCCCGCCCACTTTCCTGAAGTAAAGGGTGTTACAGAAAGAAAGAACACTATCTAAAGCAGTTCAGAAGGAAAAGGTTGAAAACCTGGTAGTATGTTTCCATTGATTTACTCAGACTGTGATGGATGACAAACCTGACTACGAGAAATAATGATATTAAGTACAAAAACAGATGGAAATAGCATTAACACTTGACGTCAGATTAAAAAGAGAAGTGCTTGGACAGATATATGCATAAACCGAGAAATTAAATATCAAGGCCACATACATGAGAGCCTATTCTAAAAGTCTCTCAAAGAAATGATGGCAACTTCCAAAATCTCCACACAGGCATATGAGAGCACGCACACGGGAGACAGACGTGGCGCTTCAGTGCAGATACTTGATCTATAATACATTCAAGGGTTGAGATTATTTCATCTTCACAAATTCAGATGTGACGCAAGGCACTCAACATTGAATGTCCATTCATGCAAAAAATGTGCATTAGTTTCAGCAGAAGATCTCTTCAATGTGTTTCATTTAGTGAGAAGCTAAGTTTAGTTAATCCAGGGAATAACAGAAGGTGATGACAAAGGGTTTTACTTCACCCGAAAACGAAACAACAATCTATTAGCCTTCCCATGATTCCATCAACATCAGTTGCTCTATTAGATGAATTACATAGCAACCTATATTAGCCAAAAGAACTCTAAAATGAGGCAAATCTGGCCGATAACATTGTCAAAGAGTATGCTTAGTAAAAAATTTCTAATGCTCAGAAATGGAGCTATAAATGTAAAGACTGTTTCAGATTAATAAGCATGACCAGCTAATTCCTATTCTAAGAGTAAAAGACCTTTGAGAAAGAAATCAGCGCATATATATAGCATTTTGCAATACTAACCATCAGGTTTGTTGATTCCCATTCCAAATGCCACCTACAACCATGAGAAAAAAGTATGGTAAAGTGAATTAGATAAAAGGATATAATTGATCTGAATATACATACCGTCCCTACAATTACTTGTAGCTTGCTATTGCTCCACCTGTAATGGACAAACATTAAAGGGTCAAGCACATCTATGCAAGAAAAAAATGTCAGGAGAGGGTAAATGGACCTTTAGCAAATTATCTATCTCCTGGCAGGGGAAGGGGGATTGAAGAATCGTTGAGAGCGCTGTGTGCCTGTGTGTCTCTGTGCGCTCCACCATTTCTTTCTTAACTATGTTTAAGCATTTTGAAATCTACTCTCAGTAGTCTGATTAAAGATGCAAACCACAACTTTGGAGGTTGAAAACATTGTCAAAAATATCAGACTAGTTCAGCTACAGTCAAAAGACTGCTCAACTTCAGGGTGATGTTCCCTTACAATAAAAAAAAAAACTTCAGGGTGATGTTCTTCCAGCAGCAGATAAAGCTCATATAAAACTTGGAGACCCTCAGTTTAATTAAGATAATGAAATAGCACAGTTGGACAGAACAAGACTGATTTATCACAAAAACATAAGGCAGCCATCTTCATTGATAATGTGCTGGTAATAATCCTGTTAGCCTCTGTTTCAGTCAAATCTAGGTAGCATTGCACCAGAATCTTGCAAGTGAACAGCCATAGACAGTCAGACAGATAGACAGACAGAGAGTCATCTAACTTATTGACTTCCAAAGTGAGCATGCAAAAGCCATGTTACCTCAGATGAACTTTCTCGCGAGCATTTACATCCATATCTGCATGATAATGATCTGCTGAAATTCCTCTATCTCGTAACTCCTTCGCAACCTGCTCTACACCATACATGTCAGAAGTGAGTATTTAATACTAGTTACAAAGAAAGTACAGATATGTAAGCATAGAAAAGTAATTCAGTGACTTCACCAATTGTTGTAGTAAGAACAAAAAAAATGTGATTCTAAGAACAAATGGTATGAGGCAACCTCAACAGAAAATGACATTGCCCTTTTCGCTAAATCAACACAAAGACCTATTTATTACTATGAAGCCGGCAATCCTAACAACTTAAGAAAATTTCCCAGTCTTTGTTCCCTTGGGTGTACCATATTACACTACAGATATATTTGATCCATTCTGTCAATTCTGCAACATCATTGTCCATGTTATCAATTTCACTTGTGAACCAAAAATTTGAGCCTACACGTGAGGGGAAATGAAGAAATGACGCACATAAATTCTTGACCTTCTTTTTCTAATCAACTGTTACAAGGAGAAATAGTCTAACAAGTAACAAAGTAATGTTTTTATTGAATTAGTCATGCAAATTAGTTAGTGAATTTATAATACTGAACCGCCAATAACTAGAAAAACATAAACAGAGCACATAATGGCGAAAGAAATAGAATTGATGAAAGGACATTGAGTTCGATGATCTAAAACACCAGCATGAGACAATAAAATTAATCTCAGTTTGCAGCCCCGCTTGCAAGCGAATTGGAAGAATGTTATCCAGTGAAAAACAGTAAACAATACACCTCCAGAAAAAGAGTAAAAACAGGAGTTGAAGGATGGACTTAACTTGTTCACATTCCTTCCTAGAGAAGCAATAAACTATTCCAGATTCATTATTGGGATAAGATTCCCGAATAAATTCAGCAATTTCATCAACAACAACTTTAGCAACCGATGACTTCTCTCGTACCTGCAGCGTGTCCATAATAAATGTTGGCTCTTTGGTATGTAGCATTATATTAAAGATTCAATAAATCAATCAATGACATACCATATAAAAGAGATTTGGCCTGTTAACAGTGCTGACAAACTTAACACACTTGGGGATCTGCAGCATTTCCATCAGATCATTTTGTACTTTCCAAGTAGCAGTTGCCTGTAAAAATAAGACAACCAATCATTCATGTGATCGCAAATGCTTTAAATTAGTACATTTAACTATAAAAGTAGCCATGTCATCCAAAAATCAATAGAAAGAAGATATGAGAAGGCATACAGTCAAAGCGACCACAGGAATGTTGGGAAACTGAGTCTTCAAGATACCAAGGTTTTTGTAGTCGGGCCGAAAGTCGTGACCCCACTGACTACAGCAGTGTGCCTCCTGCAGTTCACAGGCAAGCAAGGACTTAGTACAACCAACTATATGACCATATTCGACCTCAGCAAGAAGGGCATTGACATCAAGATTCAATTAGTTGAAGTGGCATTTATTAAAGTCTGCAAAAGCATGTTTAACCTAATGGTCCATAGGTTATGATCATGAAAGACAAGTGCCTAAACGGCAATTTCAATGTGCATGATCAATGTTATCGAAGGGAAGAAAACATAATGACATTTTCTTCTACTTCCTCCTCTTTTATCACCCTCTGTAGATGAGCAAAGTGACGTCTTGCAAATCTATGATGTTTTTTTTTTTGCGGTGACAAGTCTAAGATGTTGACCGACTCTAAGTTCGCTAAAATTACTATCTTCCTAAGTTTCTCTACTAAACCAATTATCGTGAGTAAGCAGTTGTCAAGACTAAACCTACTTTAAAGACGATCAACGGAGGCGTAGCAGCAGAAGAAAACAAAATCAAAGTTTGGACAGTGCTATTCAGTAACTTCTGCGACTAATCACACACCTTCTAACAGCTCATTGTATCCAAAATACAATAATCGTACTTCATGTTTCCAGCTTTTAATGTAAGGTACACGTAAACTGGATCAAACGTCATTGATAATTTTACCTTCATAATGAAGTCCTTGATTTGAATCCTAGGTGCTGCTCCATGACCAATGTAATACCAAAACTAGCAAGCTGATTCTTCCAGGTTAGTCAAACCAGTTTTAAATGCTAAAGGACAAGCCTTAGGTGCAGTGTCAACTTAAGGCATCCCCACTAGCAACCTAACTCAGACCAACAAAATTGGTCAAACTACATTCCGTAAGCTTGTTATCACTTGAAGCAGTCTAACTGGCCCACCATCCTTGGTTTAAGACATTATGAAAGTCTTGTCTATCTATCGTTATGAAGTAGCATAACTTTCAAGTTCGAAGTGGTAAGTTATATCACCTTGTTACATACACAGAAACATAGGCTGCTCAAACCAATATTTACCAACACTAAAGCTCAGAGATAACCGAAGACCAAAACCAGAAAGAAAATTCAGATATTTACATCAATTGCTATCAAAGAAAGACGCCCCGCATGGTGGCATTTCTCCAGCTTTGACATGAACCTCTTGCTCTTGGATATCTTTTCTGGAGTAACATATAGTATCTTCAGCTCTCCTTCACCCTTTTCAAGCGCCTTGTATATAAACTTTTCATTGTCCTTGCCAGTAGTTGATGTCAACATATGCGCCGGAATGCCCAATGCAGCGAGACCCATCACCTAAGCAATGGTAATTTTGCATAAGTTTATGTCACTAATGAACTTCACAAAGTATAACACATTCACAAGGGAACAGAAAATAGGAAAACACCTGATCCTGAATCAAAGAAAGCAATGGACTGACGACAAGGGCAACTCCTTCCTGAAGAATGGCAGGAAGCTGGTAGCAGAGGCTTTTGCCACCACCAGCAGCCATGATGACCAGGACATCTCTTCGACTCATAATGGCATTTATGATCTGGAAACAAGGAACTGGTAATTCTCGGCAACATGTTGGGTTAAGGCAACAAATGGAAATTGTAACAGCAACACAAGCCCATTACAAGTACATTGCGCAGGCAGATATTTGTATGAAAGTAATGACAAGAGCCACAGCTGACAGATTTAGAAGAAAACATGACAATGAGTCTGACTTTCAGCAGACTGAGTCAGAACAGTAGTATATGAAACTTCAGATTCATTGCATTCACTCTGAAGAAATAATTATACGGATAAATACATTCAGCAATTAATATGATATGATTGTAAAAACTCACATTAACAAAGGGAGCGGATCTATATGATTTCAAATTGGAAGGCAAATCACAGGGTGATCATGAATGTAGATTAACCAAAGTATACAGAGCAAAAAATCAATTGGAAAGATCCCAAAATTAGGCAAGAACTTCAGCTCCTACTATTAACCTCCAGCATAACAACTAAAACAGTAACATGGATATTTCCAGCACTGACCTCCCGCTGATTCGCTCGATACTTGCGTATCCCAAAAATGTTGAACTTGACGTCGTCGGCTCGAGCATCCCAGTCAAACACGCCCGACCAATCTTCCGCCGACGTCGACGCACCATCCTTCACAGGGCTCCCGACATCCTCGCACGCTTCCAACAACGACTTCAGCTCAGACTGCCGCTCATACAGCTTCTCTTGCCGATCGAGCAAAACCTTTATCTGGTCTGCATTGCAGTCCGCAAAGAATCAAAACAAACAACAACGCCAAAAACGCGGCCAAGCTAAACGGATGAGCAAATGCACAAAGCCGGGATTTTTACGGGACCCCATTTGATTTTTTCATGAACCCAAATTCTCAGCATAAGCAGAACGATTCAGTTTTGTTCGCAAATGATCACAGTGCTCCTCAAGCCGTTCCTGATTGAAAATCAGAAGCTTCACTCCTGACATCAATTGCAGTCGTCGCGTGGCAAGGAACAGCTAATGGCGACCATCATAGAGAGAGCGAGAGAGAGAGAGAGAGAGAGAGAGACCTTGGACGTCTTGAAGCTCGACCTCCACGCTCAGCAGCTCCTGCAACACATCGCCGACTTCCATCTCCTCCCCAAACCAGCGGCACGACCGCGGCTCCGATTCCTCCTCCGACGCCGAGATTCTCGCCCCCGAACGGATCGCGAACCTACGAAAACGTCGATGCCGAATCGGCGCGGCGACGGCGGCGATACGGCTCCTCCCTCCTTTCTTCCCGCCGGAGGAAGCAAAGAGCGCTCTCTCTGCTTCTCACCTCCGCGTCGTCGGGCGCAACTGTTGGGCCTAAATAGGCCTTCCCTCTCCTGAAAAGCGTACGATGATGGAGTCCACGGCCCATTAAAGGGCCCAAAACGAAAAGGCCCATGAACAACTTTCGCTGCAAAATTGGGCCCACGCATTTGCGTGAGAAAGAAAATACAACAGCTTATAATTTGACATATTTAGTTATTTTCTTTAAGCTTTTTTATTCTGGGAAAAAAGGCACCAAAAATCTCAAATTATGCCCACTATGACATATTTTTCTTGAACTTTTTATTTCAACATTAAAAATCCCGAATCATACCCATTCTAACACATTAATCCTAAACTTTTTTCTTGTAACATAAAAAATCTCAAACTTGTACTTACATGACATATTTATCCTCCGTTAAGATTTTGTCGGATGATTTTTCAATTTAATTAACATTTATCTTCCGGCGTTTATGTAAACAGATTTTTGACAATGCTCATTAACAAATTTTTTACATATGTTAAATGTGTCACATTGGTAAAAGTTTGAAACTTTTTGAGTCACGGAAAAAAGTTTAGGGTAAATGCATCACATTGAGTACAATTTTGGATTTTTTGTGGCTTTTTCCAAAGCCATGAATTATGAATAGAATTCGATTCACTTAGTATTAGAAATTTAAGTATCGAGATGCTTCCTATGTCGACTTGAGTTCAATGGGACATTTTCAATATCTCACCTACCACAACCAAAATTTTCAGACTTTTTGTCGTTCTTTGTTATAACGGGCGCATGAACGGTGGTGATTAATCCGTCTAGGCCAACCTCGTGACCCGACCCAATTTTCGGGGTCCGAATTAGATTGCATGGGATTTTTATTTTTTTTATTTTTTTCAGGTTGGGATAAAAATTTGTCCATATCCTGTTAACTTCCAATAAGATCATGTGGGTTGTCGAGGTCAATTTCGTTTTTTACTAATTAGGTTTAAAAAATTGTTAAGAAGTTACAAATCAAAACTACTAATAAGTTCATTAGTCAAAGTCAACCGCGCAATTGACTATAAATATATCAAGGCAAAACGAGTAGAGTCTTGAGATTTGGATCACTTTACTTTTGCAACCATCAAGTAATCAAATGAAAAGTTTGGAATCCCTGAGGCACTAAATTACTTTGCTGAAATGTGTAATCAACGCATCGAAAGTCGAATATTTTCTTATCGAACAAATTCAACTAATGTTCCAAGAGCGCCCGACAAATGCGAACATTTCAGTGTTCGGCACCAAAGTATTGGATATGCTTTATCGGTTTGCCTATTAAAAATACATATAGCCGACGCATATACGAGTTTGCCCATCAACTCTTAGGGTCGGCTCAGTTGGTTGGGGCACCGATAGATTTTTTTACCTCGGAAACCGGAAGCTAGATCCCACCAACCGCATGCAGATTACCCCTTTAATAACCCCCTGGATGAGGTAGTCATATCCATAAGAAATCGGGGCAATTTTGTCTTCATCCATTGCATCAGCAAAAGGTCTAGTGCCGAAAAATGGCACGCTCCTCTAGTCTTGGTGAGCCAACCAACATGAAAACATGGATGAAGCTGGTTTTACGACCCTTTTGGTTCAACTTTGCAAATGAGCCATAGGAGAATACAAATACCTTTAGGTTAAAGCCTATCAAGGAAATGCAAATGGTGTTTGATAAAAAATTCTTTGCGAAGCTACTTTGGGCCAAGTAGTGTTTACCTATTTTTTTTTTCAAAGGGCTTTGGGACCTTTTTTATTTAAAAAAAAAAAGTTACCCTTTGCCGAAGCTGATAAAGGGCTATGGCCGCCGACGAGCTAGATTTAGCGCTAGCAGCCGCCTGGGGTCGCGCAACCCAAGCCGACAGTGCCTGGACAGTCGCAAGACCCCAAGCGACCGTCGCTTGGGTCGAGCGACCTCACTGGCCTCTCGCTGGCCCTTCGTAGGCCAGATTCGGTGTCGTCAACTGCCCTAACCAGTCGCCCTTTCGCAAGAAGATGAACAGTAACAACAAGGTCAAAATCGGAATATTAAAGAATAAGTTAGGGTAATTTAGAAAGAAAAAAATTAGGTTCAATATTTGCTAAATGCTAAAAGCTCAAAGCTGGTCTGGACTAGCTTTGAGTTTTTAGCATTCTCAATGCTAGCTTTCGGCCGAAAGCTCATTGGGACTACTTTCCAAACGTCATTGCATTTTTCTAAGATATTTTTAGCCTTGAAAATTCTTTGGGAAAGCTGACCCAAACGGGCCTATACTTCCTCCCATCACTCACGTGCGCACTCTCTCTTTATAAATGAAGAACCGTCCATTGAGTCATGACCGCTCGACCACGTGAAAGTTAGGCGAGGCCCCAAAACAGACTGGCGAGCGCCAGACAGAGACAGACACTGAGGGAGAGATACATTGAATTCAAGACAGGAGCTCGTTTTGGCTCCTGGGAAGAGGGAGAAGATAAAGGGGTCCGTGCGTGAACAAGGGGCCATTCAAACTTTGTGGCGGAGGTTGGAGATTGGAGAGAGAGAGAGAGAGAGAGAGAGAGAGAGAGGGAATAGGAAAAGGGCAATGGCATTGAATGCGTAAAGCTGGTGCATGGTCTCCACTCTCCAACTTGCTGCCTGCTCATGGGGAGCCTTTTTTCTGTCACCCAGCAACTTCTTGTTCTTTTCTTGAATGTTGGAGGGACTTCTCTCTATTTCATTCTGGTTTTGGTGTTCATAATAACTGGGCCCTCTTCTTCTTCTTCTTCTTCTTCTTCTTTTTTTCTTTTTTGGCTGGTTTTTCCAGCTCTCTAGATACCGTTGGAACCAGCCGCAGGAATTGTAAGTAAATGCGCATATGTAATGATTCTAACTCGAGCCTCAAGTGAGTAAAAAGGGTTTCACCATAATGTTTGTGCAATTATGATTACGAAGTGTTAACTAGAACTGAGCAATCGAACTGGAACCCCAGGATAGGGCCGAGATTGGTTCGTAAGGGTACCGATGCAATTTCCGGCTCCAAAAACTAAGAACCAATTGATTTTACCTTGAAACCTAGGATAGAACCTTGAACTAAATGATTGCAAATTGGTATACCTTTAACCCTAAGCAGAGTCTTTTTACTCTTTTCATAAATTGAATATATTCGATGTATTATTTTCAAGTAGAAGGAATTGTATTCATATTTAACATAATACATAATATCACCAAACAAAAGAATGAAAAAAAAAAAAAACCTATTAGTCTAAGGTCAACAGGGTCAATTTCAGATTCCAAAAATTGGAAATTGTTCATGACAGGGTATTCGGTTCTAGGTCTAAAACTTACATATTCTGAAACCAATCACTCTTAGTATCAACTTGATAAAAAAGTGATTTGCGTGTTTAATTTTTTTCGTAATGCCATGGCCCTATTGCTCTTTAATCCCATAATTTCTTTTTATTTTCACTTACAATTGAGAAAAAGAGATATATTGAAAAGAAAAAAAACCAAGTAGTGAATTAATGCCATTGCAACTTGCAAGCCCAATAGTAATGTATACATGGATAACCAACAATTTATCACGTGATCTATGATAAAATCATTTATCAATTTCCTTTTCGTTTCTCTAAGAACTTTTTGAGCATCGCACTTTTCCACTTTTTTCAATGACAAACAAAAGCGGAAACATGGGCTTCATGGATATCACATCAGGCGCAATAAAAGAAAGCATTCAAAGCCAGAACTTCAAGGAAATGCCTTTTTTTCCATATAAAGTGATCTATGGCCGAAGTAATTTATTAGTAATAGAAAGCATCATGTACAAATAAAACCGCAAAGGAAAAAAAATGGTGATACCCTGGCTCTAGCTAATTTATTACATGAATTGATGCATTGGTCATCCTACAGTATCTCGCATAGGAGGAGAGTGATGCAAGCAATGGCCTCACCTTAGTCATGCTGCCTAGGCGAATTCATGACCCTTATCTTTAGGAGTGTGATTGAGTCGAGTTGAGTCGAGACAATTCAATGTTTGAGCTTGATTGGGCTCAGACATCAAACTATGCTTGATTGAACTGGACTTTCAGGGTTTACCTCAATTCGAATAAGCTTTTCGCTAAGCTTGACTCGACTTGATTATTTAATCAATGGAAGCTCCGATGGCACTATGACCGTGAACTCTAAGAGTACATTATAACTCAAAGAAGGAAAATTCAGAAGCCATCTTCACTTTTTTTTTTCCAATAACAATTTGCATCATGAGTTTTGAAAATGTACAATTTGCATCTTCAAATAGAATTCCCAAGTCCAAAAAAGACCAATCCACCCTCAAACTCATGCAAGCCCTAAACCATTCCCCCCCCCCCTCCTTGCCACGGCCGTCATTGAGCTTTACCAATGTCGAGCTCAATGAATATGGGTGTTGGCGTGGAGCTCTGCGTATGTTGGTTGAGCTTGGCTGAAGCTTTGTCCATGTCGAGTCAAGCTTCACTCTGATGGAGCTACACGAATTTGTCAAGTCGAGCCTAACTTAGATCCGGGCAAAGCTCAATGGGTCGTGGCTTAGAATCGGTGATGGCATTGCGAGTGTCCGTAGTGCCGAGAGCGGAGCGGTTGAGCAGCGAGTGAATTAGGATTTTGGGCAAGTGGGTTTTCATTTGTGGATGGATTTGAACGGTGGGAAGGGCAAAATCCGAAAGGAAAATGACAAATTCATGCATAGAGCCAAGACGCAAGATGCAACTTGGGATGCTGATTGTATACTTTCGACACTCAAAAGTACAGCTAGATATGCACACGAAAACGCGAGGGATACTTTTTGATATCTTCCCCTTAAAATATGAACGACCCTACGTGTTTGTTTATACTACTTATCTTATAATCAAATAATCAACTAAGTACAGAGGTTCAACGACTGGCGGTGTCAGCAGAGGGCGAATGTGGACCACAAGTGATTAGGGGAACACGACAAGATTGTCTTTTTTGCCATTCGCACGCCGCGAGCTTTGTCTGCGTGCGTGCATGGGGTTGGCAGTAAGTGAAAAAGCTCCCAACCACGCGTATTTGCGCCTTTATCTTGATTACGTACGTAATTCCACCAACTACATTTTCTTTCTTTCTTGGCGGTCAAAAAGGGGCTTTGGGGCCCAACCAAAAGCTTGCATGATTAGATGCAGCCTTTGACTAACCGTCTAAATCGCTTTTATAGGTACTTTCGGCCTACAAATTGGTGGTTACTTAAAGAAAATGGGGGGTCTTCTCTTGTCCCTTTTCCTCTAACGGTCCAATAGAACTTCTTATTCATAGAAAGATAAGTGTTCCGACAAAACAGTTCCGACTTATGTTAAGGATTTGTTTTCTTGAAAATACTTGTCTACAATAACAATTCGTCGGTTCTGTTCTCGAGCACCTCAAGGGAGGGAAGATAAGCTCCAAAGGTCCCACTATATGGAGGAAGTGTTTTTACATCATTTACAAACGAAGTTATGGTATCGAGGTACTTTCTAAAGTTGACTTTAGTTCAATAGGACATTTTCAATATCTTACCTACCAAAAACCAAAATTTTGAGACTTTTCTCGTTTCTCCTTAGAAAACGGGTGCAAGAATTTTGCTTAACCCGTTTAGGTCAAATCGGCAACCCAACCCAATTTTTCGGATCCGGATTAGAATTTTCAGTTGAGAGGAAATGTTTGTCCATGTCCCATTGTTTCCCAACAAGATCACGTGCGCTGTCAAGGTCAATTTCATTTTTTTCCACCTACCAAGTTAAGTAAATAAACAAAAGTTAAAAGTAAGAAGTCAAATCAAACTCCCAATAAATTCAAAGCCAATCGAATTCGCATTTTACCAAATTTTCTGGTTGGGAAAAGAAATATACACTTACAGACTTACAGTGTGCTTTAAATGTCAGCTTTCATTGTTCTTGATACAAAATTTTCGGATATCCGATTTGCCTATTTACCCCTCGGTTGGCTCAATTAGTTGGGGCGATGGAGGATTTATATAGCTTGGGAGTTAAAGGACGGAATCCCATCCTTGCTCAAAGATGGCTCCGAGTCGCGATCTCCATGTCTGCATTTAAGGGTGATCAGGATAAGTCGGTTTCCATCCTGGAATCTGGAACCGAACCGAGCAAAGTTGGTTTCTTGTTTATGCAACTAGGAGCTGGCTCACCCGATTCTAAAACATGTGAGTTGTTCTTTGTTTGTGGATTTCTTTTATTTTCTACGGACGAAAGTATCCCAACATTAAAAAAAATGATAATTCAATAATTAGTGTTTACTTCAGAATGAAAAATAAAGAAAAAATTGAAAAAATCTCGGCCAGTCCGTTGATCCGATAGATGTGGGATCGGAAATCACCCAGACCTGGCAAGTTCTATTCGGCTCCTGGATTGGATGGGAACGGATGCACGCTACTAACCGCATCCGGAGTCGAGAAAAAGAGGAGAAGCAGATGATGAAACCGGGAAGTTATCATCACCTACTGCGTCAGCAAAAAGGTACGGAGCCAGCAAAAAAGAACAGCTAACTCCTCGAATCTCGGCGGCCGACCCATGCAGACATAAACAAAGCTGCTCTCTCTCTCTCTCTCTCTCTCTCTCGTGGATGGTGCTTCATTTACTCGAGAGAGCGAGAGAGAGAGAGAGGTAGCAGCTCATTTTGGCTCTTGGGAATAGGGATGAGACGACCGGGTGCGTGCACGAGATAAAGCTGTAGAGAGAGAGAGAAAAGAGAAGGAATTGAATGCGTAAAGCTGGTGCATGTCCGTCCCCCGCTCTCCACCAGCTTTTTGCCATTACTTGGGGCCAGGGGAAAAGCCTTTTTCCTCTTTCCAGCGACTTTCTTTTTCTTCCTTTTTGGGACTAGACTTTTCCTCTTTTTATTCTGCTTTAGTCAAAACAGGGCCATCTGTTTTTTTGCTGTTGTTCTTTTTTAGCTCTCTGGATACCGGTGGAGCCAGCCCCGCGAAGTAGAGACTTGGGGATCTCGTGTTCCCGCCCCCTCATCGATGGCTTAGGCCATAGTGACGAGACAATACGCAGATGTTATGATTATTAACTCGACCTCTTTAGTAAGGATGGTAGATCTAAATCTCAAGTGAAGACTGTTGCTCGACCTCCTCACGGCGAGGATGGAGCATTTGTTAAGGAGTCCTTTCTTTCTTTTCGGGAATTTGTTCGAGAGCATTCCACCGCGATGTCTGTGGAGTTATAATTACGGTGTATTGACTCTATTTTTAAGAATTTGATTTCCATGTTTAATTTTCTCATGGATTTTATTGAAAAAATCAAGTAGTGGATTAATCCCGCCGCAAACCCAATAATAATAATTTAGACATGGATAACCCAACCATACATCACATGATTTATGTTAGAATCATCTGACATTCTCCTTTTCACATGATACATGGGTTTCCATGATTTTGATCACATAAGATGCGTTAAAAAGAAAAGCATCCAAAGCCAGAACTTGAATGTAAGCGCCTTTTTCTATTTATAGTGACCTGTGTCCCAAGTAATTCATTACCAATAAAAAGCATCCCAAGTAATTCATTACCAATAAAAAGCATCGGATGTGAATGAAACCACACGAGACACGGGCACCTCGGTATGGAAAAATGGTGATGCTCTCGTCTAGCTAATTAATTTACATGGATTTAATGCATCGGTCATTGTACTGTATCTCACATCGGGAGGAGAGAGACGCCAGCAATGGTTGTGCCTTGGTCACGGTGTCTAGACGAGGTCTGTGACCCATTTCTTTGATGGTATGTTTGAGTCGAGTGGAGTTGAGACAGTTCGATGTTTGAGTTCGACTAGGCTCGGATGTTCAAGGCTGGATACTCAAGTGTGCTTGATTGAGCTTGATTTTCAAGTTTGACCTCGATTTTAATGGGTTTTTTGACCAGCTTGACTCGACTAAGCGTTAGTTGAAGCTCATATGGCACTGTAAACTCGAGTTTGTGCTAAGATCTCGAGCAATATTAATAAGAAAAAGGGAAATTTCAAAAGCAATCTCCACTTTTCATTTCAATAACTATTTGCATCCTAGATTTTGAAAATACACAATTAGCATCTGAGATTAGAATCCCAAATTCAAATATACCAATCTGCCCTAAAACTCATGTAAACCCTATATTTCCCCCTATCTTTGCTATGGCCCCACCACTGACCTCGACCAACATAGCATCACCGCTAAGCCCAATTGAGCCCTATGTTCATCTCTCTCTCTCTCTCTCTCTCTCTCTCTCTCTCTCTCTCTCTCTCTCTCTCTCTCTCTCTCTCTCTCTCTCTCTCGAGTCAAGTTTGATGCCGGTGGAGCTCGACAGGTCGCGGCACGACTAGGGTGGTGATTGGCGGTGATGGCAACGACGCGGCTAGTGTCAGTGGCACCAGAAGGAAAAGGGCCAAGCAGGGGCAAGTGAGTTTTAATTGTGGGTATACTTCAAAATGTAGGAGGGTTCGAAATGGGAAGGAAAAAAAAATTAAACGCAACTTAGAATTCCAAATATAGGCTCTCGTGTGGACATGCATGTGTACACAACGCAAATGCTGGAAAAAAAACCCAAAACAAATCCGCAGGTAAGAAGCGCAAGGCGATCAAGAGACACTGGTGAAGTCAACAATCGGCGGTTCCGACGGAGCAAGCTTGGGTCAAACGTGATTAGAGCATTGTTTGAACCTCAGGATCACTGAAATGTAAAATTTTTAAAGGATATCCCTATCTCTAGAGAAGATAAAGATATATGAAATAATTAGGAGTGCGAAATGTACGGATACAGTACCGTCACGTTAAAATAATGAAGGCATTCATGGAGCACGCCACACAGGCTGAGAACAGGCGCACGGGATAGAGACAGGCAACGGAGGGCATCGTAGGGGAAAATTGTAGGATTTAAGGAAAGTCCCCACACCGACGAGATCAACTATTGGCGATGGCCAACAGGCATAAAGGAATTAGGGGCGAGGCAGGAAAGTACTAGTTTCGGAATTCGATCCCGCGAGCACCGCACACATATGTGGATAACATAAAAGGAGCGATAAAAAACACAAAAGAAAAAACCGATGGGGGGTTCCGGCCGAGCGAGGATGGGCGACACGTGATGGGAGCAAGGACACGACAAGATGGCCTTTTTCCCCAGCTCCCCCACGCCGCTGCTGGGGGCTTTTTGTCTGGGCGCGCAGGTGGCGGAGCGACTTTTTAAAAGAAAAAAGGAAGCTCGCGACCACGCGTATCTGCTCTTTATCTAAAATTTTGCGTAATTCCACCAACTGCCATTTAACAATGGCGACAGGCAGCTTTTTCGCGTGGGGCCCCACCCTTTCTTCTTTTAATTTGGGGAAGAATTTCTTCCTTTCTTTCTTGGCGGTCAAAAGGGGTTTTTGGCCAACCAAACGAAAGCAAATGCATGATTCGATGCGAGTCTTGTTGATTCATCATCGTTTAAAAGTCGCTTTTTATAGGTGGCTTCCTTCGGCCTCACGTTGATGGGCACTAAAAGGAGCGGAGGAGGTGTTCTCTTTGTTCCTTGTTCTTCTCCTGACCATCCAATATTAACTTCTTGCGGCGGGGGATGGGAGTCGCTAACCGAGGCACTTTTTGGCGCCATTACCGCGAGACCGGTGCTCTCGGAAGTACTCGCGTGTGAAGCATTGGTAGCCACACGGGAAGAGAGGTCGGAGGGCGAGGACGAAGTCCGTGTGCCCGCTCGGGCTTCGATAGAAGATCGCCCGAGAAGCGTCTATCGCGACCCTATCCCTCCTCAAAGTGGCTCTGATCTTTGTCCGGATCTAGCGGCGCCTGGACAAAGGCGGTCCTGTATAACAACGTGTCGATTCGATTTTTCTAATACTTGAAGGAACAAGATAAGCTCCGATGCTTCCACTATGTAGGAAGCGTTTTTATTTCGATTACACAATTGATATAATGTAATTTGTCGATTGTGTTGCACCATTCATGTGCATCTCAAATATTTACCACAGTATGATATGGAAAATTACCAAAAAATCTGATTTGATTTTTCTCGTGAAAATTACCAAAAAATTCTAATTTTTTAATTATTTTTTACTTTTTTCCTTCGTCCTTGGCTGGCCACTGCGATAGCCAAAGATGAGCCATATACGAGGGACAAACTCACCCAAGGCCAACGAGGCTCAACCTCTCCAGATTCCGACGAGATTGAGGACTCTGGTCACCTCAGGCGAGGCTTGAGCATCGCCAGAGGCCGGCGATCTCATCCCTCACCTATGGTTGGTAGAGGAAGAAGGAAAAAGAAAAGGAAAGAAATAAAAATAATAATTAATAATTTATTTTTTAAAAATATTTTTATTAGAGCGAACGTTTCATTAGCAAAAGACTCGAATATGAGTGCTGAGAACCTAAGCACGACCTTTTGTGGACCCATGCCTAAGTGCCAAGGACCATAGCTAGAGCATTAGGGAACCAAGCACAACCGTTATGCACTCGGGCTCGGGTGCCAGGGCATTGGGTACATGCACCAAGGCTTCGGGTCCGACCTCGATGGACCTGAACGTGGGCACCGAGGGCCCAAGCCAGCCTTGATTGGCCCGAGCTCGGGTGCGAGAGACTTGGTCTTGAACACCGAGGACCTGGGAATTAATGCTGGTGTTTCCATGCTGAAGAGTAGAGTTTCGGGCTCAAAAGCTAGTCATATTTTGGAAATTATTTTCCGATTTTTCAAAAAGAAAATTAGTTTCCCGAATTTAAGCAAAGGTTTTCTATTAGCTCAAAAAATATTTTCCGTTAACTTATTTTCCTAAGCGAATCAAATGCCGAAAAATGAGGAATGTTTTTCCGAAAAATGTTTTCCACGAAACAAACGAAGTCCAAATATATATTCATCTTTTTCTAAAAGTTTAAGTTAGTTGAAGTATGACGCAATATAAACACTCTTTTTTTATATAATGGAATCTGCTGCATTAAGATTCTGTCGGATGATTTTTCAACTTAATTAACATTTATCTTCCGGCATTTATGAAAACAGATTTTTAACAATGCTCATTAATGAATTTTTTACATATGGTAAATGTGTCACACGGGTACAAGTTCGAGACTTTTTGAGTCACAGAAAAAAATTTAGGGTAAATGCATCACATTAAGCACAATTTTGAATTTTTTGTGGCTTTTTCCAAAGCCATGAATTATGAATAGAATTCAATTCACTTAGTATTAGAAATTTAATTATCGAGATGCTTCCGATGTTGACTTGAGTTCAATGGGACATTTTCAATATCTCACCTACCACAACCAAAATTTTGAGACTTTTTGTTGTTCTTTGTTATAACGGGCGCATGAACGGTGGTGATTAATCTGTCTAGGCCAACCCGGTGACCTGACCCAATTTTCGGGGTCCGGATTAGATTGCATGGGATTTTTATTTTTTATTTTTTTTTTTCAGGTTGGGATAAAAATTTGTCCATATCCTATTAACTTCCAATGAGATCATGTGGGTTGTCGAGGTCAATTTCATTTTTTACTAATTAGGTTTAAAAAATTGTTAAGAAGTCACAAATCAAAACTACTAATAAGTTCATTAGTCAAAGTCAACCGCGCAATTGACTATAAATATATCAAGGCAAAACGAGTAGGGTCTTGAGATTTGGATCACTTTACTTTTGCAACCATCAAGTAATCAAATGAAAAGTTTGGAATCCCTGAGGCACTAAATTACTTTGCTGAAATGTGTAATCAACGCTTCGAAAGTCGAATATTTTCTTATCGAACAAATTCAACTAATGTTCCAAGAGCGCCCGACAAATGCGAACATTTCAGTGTTCGGCACCAAAGTATTGGATATGCTTTATCGGTTTGCCTATTAAAAATATATATAGCCGATGCATATACGAGTTTGCCCATCAACTCTTAGGGTCGGCTCAGTTGGCTGGGGCACCGATAGATTTTTTTACCTCGGAAACCGGAAGCCAGATCCCACCAACCGCATGCAGATTGCCCCTTTAATAACCCCTTGGATGAGGTAGTCATATCCATAAGAAATCGGGGCAATTTTGTCTTAATCCATTGCATCAACAAAAGGTCTAGTGCCGAAAAATGGAACGCTCCTCTAGTCTTGGTGAGCCAACCAACATGAAAACATGGATGAAGCTGGTTTTACGACCATTTTGGTTCAACTTTGCAAATGAGCTATAGGAGAATACAAATACCTTTAGGTTAAGGCCTCTCAAGGAAATGCAAATGGCGTTTGATAAAAAATTCTTTGTGAAGCTACTTTGGGCCAAATAGTGTTTTACTATTTTTTTTTCAAAGGGCTTTGGGACCTTTTTTATTTAAAAAAAAAAAGTTACCCTTCACCGGAGCTGATAAAGGGCTACGGCCGCCGACGAGCTAGATTTAGCGCTAGCAGCCGCCTGGGGTCGCGCAACCCAACCCGACGGTGCCTGGATGGTCGCAAGACCCTAGGCGACCGTCGCTTGGGTCGGGCGACCTCACTGGCCTCTCGCTGGCCCTTCGCAAGCCAGATTCGGTGTCGTCAGCCGCCCTAGCCAGCCGCCCTTTCGCAAGAAGATAAACAGTAACAACAAGGTCAAAATCGGAATATTAAAGAATAAGTTAGGGTAATTTAGAAAGAAAAAAATTAGGTTCAACATTTGCTAAATGCTAAAAGCTCAAAGCTCGTCTAGACTAACTTTGAGCTTTTAGCATTCTCAATGCTAGCTTTCGGCCGAAAGCTCATTGGAAATACTTTCCAAATGCCATTGCATTTTTCTAAGAGATTTTTAGCCTCGAAAATTCTTTACGAAAGCTGACCCAAACGGGCCTATACTTCGTCCCATCACTCACGTGCGCACTCTCTCTCTTTATAAATGAAGAACCGTCCATTGAGTCATGACCGCTCGACCACGTGAAAGTTAGGCGAGGCCCCAAAACAGACTGGCGAGCGCCAGACAGAGACAGACACTGAGGGAGAGATACATTGAATTCAAGACAGGAGCTCGTTTTGGCTCCTGGGAAGAGGGAGAAGATAAAGGGGGCCGTGCGTGAACAAGGGGCCATTCAAACTTTGTGGCGGAGGATGGAGGTTGGAGAGAGAGAGAGAGGGAATAGGAAAAGGGCATTGGCATTGAATGCGTAAAGCTGGTGCATGGTCTCCACTCTCCAACTTGCTGCCTGCTCATGGGGAGCCTTTTTTCTGTCACCCAGCAACTTCTTGTTCTTTTCTTGAATGTTGGAGGGACTTCTCTCTATTTCATTCTGGTTTTGGCGTTCATAATTACAGGGCCCTCTTCTTCATCTTTTCCTTCTTTTTCTTTTTTGGCTGGTTTTTCGAGCTCTCTAGATACCGTTGGAGCCAACTACAGGAATTGTAAGTAAATGCGCATATGTAATGATTCTAACTCAAACCTCAAGTGAGTAAAAAGGGTTTCACCACGATGTTTGTGGAGTTTTGATTACGAAGTGTTAACTAGAACCGAGCAATCGAACCGGAACCCAGGGATAGGGCCGAGATTGGTTCATAATGGTACCGATGCAATTTCGGGTTCCAAAAACTAAGAATAAATTGATTTTACCTGGAAACCTAAGGTAGAACCTTGAACTAAACGATTGCAAATTGGTTTACCTTTAACCCTAAGCAAGGTCTTTTTACTCTTTTCATAAATTGAATATATTCGATGCATTATTTTCAAGTAGAAGGAATTGTATTCATATTTAACATAATACATAATATCACGAAACAAAAGAATGAAAAAAAAAACCCTACTAGTCTAAGGTCAACAGGGTCTGTTTCAGATTCCAAAAATTGGAAATTGTCCATGACAGGGGATTGGGTTCTAGGTCTAAAACTTACATATTCTGAAACCGATCACCCTTAGTTTCAACTTGATAAAAAAGTGATTTGCGTGTTTAATTTATTTCGTAATGCCATGGCGCTATTGCTCTTTAATCCCATAATTTCTTTTTATTTTCACTTACAATTGAGAAAAAGAGATATATTGAAAAGAAAAAAATAACCAAGTAGTGGATTAATGCCATTGCAACTTGCAAGCCCAATAGTAATGTATACATGGATAATCAACAATGTATCACGTGATCTATGATAAAATCATTTATCAATTTCCTTGTCGTTTCTCTAAGAACTTTTTGAGCATCTCACTTTCCACTTTTTTCAATGACAAACAAAAGCGGAAACATGGGTTTCATGGATATCACATCAGGCGCAATAAAAGAAAGCATTCAAAGCCAGAACGTCAAGGAAATGCCTTTTTTTCCATATAAAGTGATCTATGGCCTAAGTAATTTATTACTAATAGAAAGCATCGTATACAAATAAAACCGTAAAGGATAAAAAAATGGTGATACCCTGCCTCTAGCTAATTTATTACATGAATTGATGCATCGGTCATCCTACAATATCTCGCACAGGAGGAGAGAGACGCAAGCAATGGCCTCACCTTAGTCATGCTGCCTAGGTGAGTTCCTGACCCTTATCTTTAAGGGTGTGATTGAGTCAAGTCGAGTCGAGACAGTTCAATGCTTGAGCTTGATTGGGCTCAGATATCAAACTATGCTTGATTGAACTGGACTTTCAGGGTTTACCTCAATTTGAATAAGCTTTTCGCCAAGCTTGACTCGACTTGATTATTTAATAAATGGAAGCTCCGATGGCACTATGACCATGAACTCTAAGAGTAAATTATAACTCAAAGAAGGAAATGAGTTTTGAAAACATACAATTTGCATCTTCAAACAGAATTCCCAAGTCCAAAAAAGACCAATCCACCCTCAAACTCATGCAAGCCCTAAACCTTTCCTCCCCCCCCCCTCGCGCCATTGCCGTCATTGAGCTTTACCAATGTCGAGCTCAATGAATATGGGTGTTAGCGTGGAGCTCCACGTATGTTGGTTGAGCTTGGTTGAAGCTTTGTCCATGTCGAGTCAAGCTTCACTCTGATGGAGCTACACGAATTTGTCAAGTCGAGCTTAACTTAGATCCGAGCAAAGCTCAATGGGTCGTGGCTTAGAATCAGTGATGGCATTGCAAGTGTCGGTAATGCCAAGAGCGGAGTGGTTGAGCAGCGAGTGAATTAGGATTTTGGGCAAGTGGGTTTTCATTTGTGGATGGATTTGAACGGTGGGAAGGGCAAAATCCGAAAGGAAAATGATAAATTCATGCATAGAGCCAAGACGCAAGATGCAACTTGGGATGCTGATTGTATACTTTCGACACTCAAAGTACAGCTAGATATGCACACGAAAACGTGAGGGATACTTTTTGATATCTTCCCCTTAAAATATGAACGACCCTACGTGTTTGTTTATACCACTTATCTTATAATCAAATAATCAGCTAAGTACAGAGGTTCAACGACTGGCGGTGTCAGCAGAGGGCGAATGTGGACCACAAGTGATTAGGGGAACACGACAAGATTACCTTTTTGGCCATTCGCACGCCACGACGTTTTTCTGCTTGCGGCATGGGGGTGGGAGTAAGTGAAAAAACTCCCCACCACGCGTGTTTGCGCCTTTATCTTGATTACATACGTAATTCCACCAACTACATTTTCTTTCTTTCTTTCTTTCATCGCTGTCAAAAAGGGACTTTGGGGCCCAACCAAAAGCATGATGATTAGATGGAGCCTTTGACTAACCGTCTAAATCGCTTTCATAGGTACGTTCGGCCCATAAATTGGTGGTTAATTAAAGAAAATGGGGGGTCTTCTCTTGTCCCTATTCCTCTAACGGTCCAATAGAACTTCTTATTCATTGAAAGATAAATGTGCCGACGAAACAGTTCCGACTTACGTTAAGGATTTGTTTTCTTGAAAATACTTGTCTACAATAACAACTCGTCGATTATGTTCCTGAAAACCCAAAAGGAGGGAAGATAAGCTCCAAAGGTCCCACTATATGAAGGAAGTGTTTTTACGTCATTTGCACTACTGATGCGGTTTAATATGTCAATTGCCTTGCACGATTGATGCGTATCTCGAATTGACGTCAATGTTTATAATTGGAAAGGCCTTTCTTGAAGTTCATCGGGTTTGCATAACTTAGGCTCTTTTCATATTTGGTGAAGCCACAATTTTTGCAACATATGTCCTGCTTAATATTATGATTTTTACTAGGTATCTACTAGTACTCATGTAGTGTTAGATATATAGGCCCCATTTATTTCGCAGAAATGAATGATTATATAAATATTTTCTTAAAAATGATTACTTATAGAACTTGAAATAATAAGTCAACGGAAACAGTTTTCATTATTTTATAAGTGATCATTTTTAGGAAAAAATTTTCTAAATCATTCATTTTCTACAAGACAAACGGAATTATGGTATTGAGGTACTTTCTAAAGTTGACTTTAGTTCAATATGACATTTTCAATATCTTACCTACCAAAAACCAAAATTGTGAGACTTTCTCGTTTCTTCTCATAAAAAGGGTGCAAGAATGGTGCTTAACCTGCTGACCAAAAAAAAATGGTGCTTAACCCGTTTAGGTCAAATAGGCAACCCGACCCAATTTTTCGGATCCGGATTAGAATTTTCAGTTGGGAGGAAATGTTTGTCCATGTCCCATTGTTTCCCAACAAGATCACGTGCGCTGTCAAGATCAATTCCAATTTTTTTTTACCTACCAAGTTCAGTAAATAAAATAAAGTTAAAAGTAAGAAGTCAAATCAAACTCCGAATAAATTCAAAGCCAATCGAATTCGCATTTTACCAAATTTTCTGGTTGGGAAAAGAAATATACAATTACAGACTTACAGTGTGCTTTAAATGTTGGCTTTCATGTTCTTGATAAAAAATTTTCGGATATCCGATTTGCCCATTGACCCCTAGGTTGGCTCAGTTAGTTGGGGCGATGGAGGATTTATGTAGCTTGGGAGTTAAAGGTCGGAATCCCATCCTCGCTCAAAGATGGCTCCAAGTCAAAATCTCCATGTACGCATCTAAGGGTGATCAGGATAGGTCGGTTCCCATCTTGGAATCTGGAACTGAACCGAGCAAAGTTGATTCCTTATTTAGGCAACCGGGAGCTAGCTCACCCGGTTCTAAAACATGTGATTTGTTTTTTCTTTTTGGATTTTTTTTTAGTTTCTACGGATGAGAGTTTCCCAACATTAAAAGAAAAGGATAATTCAATAATTAGTGTTAACTTCAGAATGAAAAATAAAAGAAAAATTAAGAAATCTCGGTCAGTCCGTTGATCCAATAGATGTGGGATCGGAAATCACCCAGACCTGGCAAAGTTCTATTCGGCTCCTGGATTGGATTGGAACGGATGCACGCTTCTAACCGCATCCCGAGTCAAGAAAAAGAGGAGAAGCAGATGATGAAACCGGGAAGTTTTCATCACCTACTGCGTCAGCAAAAAGGTACGGAGCCAGCAAAAAAGAATAGCTAACTCCTCGAATCTCGGCGGCCGACCCATGCAGACATAAACAAAGCTGCTCTCTCTCTCTCTCTCTCTCTCTCTCTCGTGGATGGTGCTTCATTTACTCGAGAGAGAGAGAGAGAGAGGTAGCAGCTCATTTTGGCTCTTGGGAATAGGGATGAGCGAGGGGGTGCGTGCACGAGATAAAGCTGTAGAGAGAGAGACAAAAGAGAAGGAATTGAATGCGTAAAGCTCGTGCATGTCCGTCCCCCGCTCTCCACCAGCTTTTTGCCATTACTTGGGGCCAGGGGAAAAGCCTTTTCCCTCTTCCCAGCAACTTCCTTTTTCTTCCTTTTTGGGACTGGACTTTTCCTCTTTTTATTCTGCTTTAATCAGAACAGGGCCATCTGTTTTTTTGCTCTTGTTCTTTTTTAGCTCTCTGGATACCGGTGGAGCCAGCCCCGCGAAGTGGAGACTTGGGGATCTCGTGTTCCTGCCCCCTCATCGATGCCTTAGGCCATAGTGACGAGACAATACGCAGATGTTATGATTATTAACTCGACCTCTTTAGTAAGGATGGTAGATCTAAATCTCAAGTGAAGACTCTTGCTCGGCCTCCTCACGGCGAGGATGGAGCATTTGTTAAGGAGTTCTTTCTTTTCGGGAATTTGTTCGAGAGCATTCCACCGTGATGTCCGTGGAGTTATAATTACGGTGTATTGACTAGATTTTTAAGAATTTGATTTGCATGTTTAATTTTCTCGTGGATTTATTGAGAAAATCAAGTAGTGGATTAATCCCGCCGCGAACCCAATAATAATAATTTAGACATGGATAACCCAACCATACATCACATGATTTATGTTAGAATCATCTGACATTCTCCTTTTCACGTGATACATGGGTTTCCATGATTTTGATCACATAAGACGCGTTAAAGAGAAAAGCATCCAAAGCCAGAACTTGAATGTAAGCACCTTTTTCTATTTATAGTGACCTGTGGCCCAAGTAATTCATTACCAATAGAAAGCATCGGATTTGAATGAAACCACACGAGACACGGGCACCTCGGTATGGAAAAATGGTGATGCTCTCGTCTAGCTGATTAATTTACATGAATTGATGCATCGGTCATTGTACTATATCTCACAATAGGAGGAGAGAGACGCCAGCAATGGTTGTGCCTCGGTCACGGTGTCTAGACGAGATCTGTGACCCTGTCCTTTGATGGTATGTTTGAGTTGAGTGGAGTCAAGACAATTCGACGTTTGAGTTTGACTAGGCTCGGATGTTCAAGGCCGGATACTCAAGTGTGCTTGATTGAGCTTGATTTTCAAGTTTGACCTCGATTTTAATGGGTTTTTTGACCAGCTTGACTCGATTAAGCGTTAGTTGAAGCTCAGATGGCACTGTAAACTCGAGTTTGTGCTAAGATCTCGAGCAATATTAATAAGAAAAAGGGAAATTTCAAAAGCAATCTCCACTTTTCATTTCAATAACTATTTGCATCCTAGATTTTGAAAATACACAATTAGCATCTGAGATTAGAATCCCAAATTCAAATATACCAATCTGCCCTAAAACTCATGTAAACCCTATATTCCCCCCTCTCTTTGCTATGGCCCCACCACTGACCTCGACCAACATAGCATCACCGCTAAGCCCAATTGAGCCCTATGGTAATCTATCTCTCTCTCTCTCTCTCTCTCTCTCTCTCTCTCTCTCTCTCCTAGTCAAGTTTGATGCCGGTGGAGCTCGACAGGTCGCGGCACGACTAGAGTGGTGATTGGTGGTGATGGCAACGATGCGGCTAGTGTCAGTGGCACCAGAAGGAAAAGGGCCAAGCAGGGGCAAGTGAGTTTTAATTGTGGGTATACTTCAAAATGTAGGAGGGTTCGAAATGGGAAGGAAAAAAAAATTAAACGCAACTTAGAATTCCAAATATAGGCTCTCGTGTGGACATGCATGTGTACACAACGCAAATGTTGGAAAAAAAACCCAAAACAAATCCGCAAGTAAGAAGCGCAAGGCGATCAAGAGACACTAGTGAAGACAACGATCGGCGGTTCCGACAGAGCAAGCTTGGGTCAAACGTGATTAGAGCATTGTTTGAACCTCGGGATCACTGAAATGTAAAATTTTTAAAGGATATTCCTATCTCTAGAGAAGATAAAGATATATGAAATAATTAGGAGTGCGAAATGTACGGATACAGTACCGTCACGTTAAAATAATGAAGGCATTCATGGAGCACGCCACACAGGCTGAGAACAGGCCCACGGGATAGAGACAGGCAACGGAGGGCATCGTAGGAGAAAATTGTAGGATTTAAGGAAAGTCCCCACACCGACGAGATCAACTATTGGCGATGGCCAACAGGCATAAAGGAATTAGGGGCGAGGCAGGAAAGTACTAGTTTCGGAATTCGATCCCACGAGCACCGCACACATATGTGGATAACATAAAAGGAGCGATAAAAAACACAAAAGAAAAAACCGATGGGGGGTTCCGGCGGAGCGAGGATGGGCGACACGTGATGGGAGCAAAGGACACGACAAGATGGCCTTTTTCCCCCAACTGCCCCCACGCCGCTGCTGGGGGCTTTTTGTCTGGGCGCGCAGGTGGCGGAGCGACTATTTAAAAGAAAAAAGGAAGCTCGCGACCATGCGTATCTGCTCTTTATCTTAAATTTTGCGTAATTCCACCAACTGCCATTTAACAATGACGACAGGCAGCTTTTTCGCGTGGGGCCCCGCCCTTTCTTCTTTTAATTTGGGGAAGAATTTCTTCCTTTCTTTCTTGGCGGTCAAAAGGGATTTTGGGCCAACCAAACGAAAGCAAATGCATGATTCGATGCGAGTCTTGTTGATTCATCATCGTTTAGAAGTCGCTTTTTATAGGTGGCTTCCTTCGGCGTCACGTTGATGGGCACTAAAAGGAACGGAGGAGGTGTTCTCTTTGTTCCTTGTTCTTCTCCTGACCATCCAATATTGACTTCTTGCGGCGGGGGATGGGAGTCGCCAACCGAGGCACTTTTTGGAGCCATTACCGCGAGACTGGTGCTCTCGGAAGTACTCGCGTGTGAAGCATTGCTCGCCACACGGGAAGAGGGGTCGGAGGGTGAGGACGAAGTCTGTGTGCCTGCTCGGGCTTCGATAGAAGATCGCTCGAGAAGCGGCTATCGCGACCCTGTCCCTCCTCGAAGTGGCTCTGATCTTTGTCCGGATCTAGCGGCGCCTGGACAAAGGCTGTCTTGTATAACAACGTGTCGACTTGATTTTTCTAACACTTGAAGAGACAAGATAAGCTCCGATGGTTCCGCTATGTAGGAAGCTTTTTTATTTCAATTACACAATTGGTATGGTGTAATTTGTCGATTGTGTTGCACCATTCATGTGCATCTCAGATATTTACCAACGTATGATATGGAAAATTACCAAAAAATCTGATTTGATTTTCCTCGTGAAAATTATCAAAAAAATTCTAATTTTTTAATCATTTTTTACTTTTTTCCTTCATCCTTGGCTGGCCACAACGATAGCCAAAGATTAGCCATATGCGAGGGACAAGCTCACCCAAGGCCAACGAGGCTTAACCTCTCCAGATTCCGACGAGGTTGAGGACTCTGGTCACCTCAGGCGAGGCTTGAGCATCGCCAGAGGCCGGCGATCTCATCCCTCGCCTATGGTTGGTAGAGAAAGAAGGAAAAAGAAAAGGAAAGAAATAAAAGAAATAAAAATAATTAATAATTTATTTTTTAAAAATATTTTTATTAGAACAAACGTTTCATTAGCAAAAGACTCGAATATGAGTGCTGAGAACCTGAGCACGACCTTTGTGGACCCATGCCTAAGTGCCAAGGACCATAGCTAGAGCATTAGGGAACCAAGCACAACCTTTATGCACTCGGGCTCGGGTGCCGGGGCATTGCATACATGCACCAAGGCTTCGGGTCCGACCTCGATGGACCTGAACGTGGGCACCGAGGGCCCAAGCCAGCCTTGATTGGCCCGAGCTCGGGTGCGAGAGACTTGGTCTTGAACACCGAGGACCTGGGAATTAATGCTGGTGTTTCCATGCCGAAGAGTAGAGTTTCGGGCTCAAGAGCTAGTCATATTTTGGAAATTATTTTCCGATTTTTCAAAAAGAAAATTAGTTTCCCGAATTTAAGCAAAGGTTTTCTATTAGCTCAAAAAATATTTTCCGTTAACTTATTTTCCTAAGCGAACCAAATGCCGAAAAATGAGGAATGTTTTTCCGAAAAATGTTTTCCACGAAACAAACGAAGTCCAAATATATATTCATCTTTTTCTAAAAGTTTAAGTTAGTTGAAGTACGACGCAATATAAACACTCTTTTTTTTATATAATGGAATCTGCTGCATTAAGATTCTGTCGGATGATTTTTCAACTTAATTAACATTTATCTTCCGGCATTTATGAAAACAGATTTTTAACAATGCTCATTAATGAATTTTTTACATATGGTAAATGTGTCACACGGGTACAAGTTTGGGACTTTTTGAGTCACGGAAAAAAATTTAGGGTAAATGCATCACATTAAGCACAATTTTGAATTTTTGTGGCTTTTTCCGAAGCCATGAATTATGAATAGAATTCAATTCACTTAGTATTAGAAATTTAAGTATCGAGATGCTTCCGATGTTGACTTGAGTTCAATGGGACATTTTCAATATCTCACCTACCACAACCAAAATTTTGAGACTTTTTGTTGTTCTTTGTTATAACGGGCGCATGAACGGTGGTGATTAATCTGTCTAGGCCAACCCGGTGACCCGACCCAATTTTCGGGGTCCGGATTAGATTGCATGGGATTTTTTTTTTTTTCAGGTTGGGATAAAAATTTGTCCATATCCTATTAACTTCCAATGAGATCATGTGGGTTGTCGAGGTCAATTTCATTTTTTACTAATTAGGTTTAAAAAATTGTTAAGAAGTCACAAATCAAAACTACTAATAAGTTCATTAGTCAAAGTCAACCGCGCAATTGACCATAAATATATCAAGGCAAAACGAGTAGAGTCTTGAGATTTGCATCACTTTACTTTTGCAACCATCAAGTAATCAAATGAAAAGTTTGGAATCCCCGATGCACTAAATTACTTTACCGAAATGTGTAATCAACGCTTCGAAAGTTGAATATTTTCTTATCGAACAAATTCAACTAATGTTCCAAGAGCGCCCGACAAATGCGAACTTTTCAATGTTCGGCACCAAAGTATTGGATATGCTCTATTGATTTGCCTATTAAAAATACATATAGCCGACGCATATACGAGTTTGCCCATCAACTCTTAGGGTCGGCTCAGTTGGCTGCGGCGCCGACAGATTTTTTTACCTCGAAAACTGGAAGCCAGATCCTACCAACTGCATGCAGATTGCTCCTTTCATAACTCGCCTCCAGATGAGGTCGCCATATCCATAAGAAACCCGGACAGTTTTGTCTTCATCCATTGCATCAGCAAAAGGTCTGGTGCCAAAAAATGGCACGCTCCTCTAGTCTCGGTGAGCCAACAAACATGAAAACATGGATGAAGCTGGTCTTACGACCCGTTTGGTTCAACTTTATAAATGAGCCTTGGGAGAATGCAAATACCTTTAGGTTAAAGCCTCTCAAGGAAATGCAAAAGGGTAAAGCTACTTTGACCCAAGTAGTGTTTTACTACTTTTTTTTTTGCAAAGGGCTTTAGGACCTTTTTTATTAAAAAAAAAATTACCTTCGCCGGAGCCGGCAAAGGGCTACGACCGCCGACGAGCTAGATCCTGCGCCAGCAGCTGCCTGGGGTCGCGCAACCCAGGCCGACGGTGCTTGGACGGTCGCGAGACCCTAGGCGACCGTCGCCTGGGTGGGGCGACCTCACCAGCCCCTCGCCGGCCCTTTGCCAGCCAGATCCGGTGTCGTTAGCCGCCCTTTTGCAAGAAGATGAACAGTAACAACAAGGTCAAAACCGGAATATTAAAGAATAAGTTAGGGTAATTTAGAAAGAAAAAAAATTAGGCTCAACATTTGCCAAATGCTAAAAGCTCCAAACTGGTCTGGACTAGCTTTGAGCTTTTAGCATTCCCAATGCTAGCTTTCGGCCGAAAGCTCATTGGGAATACTTTCCAAACGCCATTGCATTTTTTAAAGATATTTTTAGCCTAAAAAATTCTTTGGGAAAGCTGACCAAACGGGCCTATACTTCCTCCCATCACTCACGTGCGCACTCTCTCTCTTTATAAATGAAGAACCGTCCATCGAGTCATGACCGCTCGACCACGTGAAAGTTAGGCGAGGCCCCAAAACGACTGGCGAGCGCCAGACAGAGACAGACACTGAGGCAGAGATACATTGAATCCAAGACAGGAGCTCGTTTTGGCTCCTGGGAAGAGGGAGAAGATAAAGGGGGCCGTGCGTGAACAAGGGGCCATTCAAACTTTGTGGCGGAGGATGGAGGTTGGAGAGAGAGAGAGAGAGAGGGAATAGGAAAAGGGCAATGGCATTGAATGCGTAAAGCTGGTGCATGGTCTCCACTCTCCAACTTGCTGCCTGCTCATGGGGAGCCTTTTTTCTGTCACCCAGCAACTTCTTGTTCTTTTCTTGAATGTTGGAGGGACTTCTCTCTATTTCATTCTGGTTTTGGTGTTCATAATTACAGGGCCCTCTTCTTCATCTTTTCCTTCTTTTTCTTTTTTGGCTGGTTTTTCGAGCTCTCTAGATACCGTTGGAGCCAGCTACAGGAATTGTAAGTAAATGCGCATATGTAATGATTCTAACTCAAGCCTCAAGTGAGTAAAAAGGGTTTCACCACGATGTTTGTGGAGTTTTGATTACGAAGTGTTAACTAGCACCGAGCAATCGAACCGGAACCCAGGGATAGGGCCAAGATTGGTTCATAAGGGTACCGATGCAATTTCCGGTTCCAAAAACTAAGAACCAATTGATTTTACCTGGAAACCTAAGGTAGAACCTTGAACTAAACGATTGCAAATTGGTTTACCTTTAACCCTAAGCAAGGTCTTTTTACTCTTTTCATAAATTGAATATATTCGATGCATTATTTTCAAGTAGAAGGAATTGTATTCATATTTAACATAATACATAATATCACGAAACAAAAGAATGAAAAAAAAACCCTACTAGTCTAAGGTCAACAGGGTCTGTTTCAGATTCCAAAAATTGGAAATTGTCCATGACAGGGTATTGGGTTCTAGGTCTAAAACTTACATATTCTGAAACCGATCACCCTTAGTTTCAACTTGATAAAAAAGTGATTTGCGTGTTTAATTTGTTTCGTAATGCCATGGCACTATTGCTCTTTAATCCCATAATTTCTTTTTATTTTCACTTACAATTGAGAAAAAGAGATATATTGAAAAGAAAAAAATAACCAAGTAGTGGATTAATGCCATTGCAACTTGCAAGCCCAATAGTAATGTATACATGGCACGTGATCTATGATAAAATCATTTATCAATTTCCTTTTCGTTTCTCTAAGAACTTTTTGAGCATCTCACTTTCCACTTTTTTCAATGACAAACAAAAGCGGAAACATGGGCTTCATGGATATCACATCAGGCGCAATAAAAGAAAGCATTCAAAGCCAGAACTTCAAGGAAATGCCTTTTTTTCCATGTAAAGTGATCTATGGCCTAAGTAATTTATTACTAATAGAAAGCATCATATACAAATAAAACCGCAAAGGATAAAAAATGGTGATACCCCGGCTCTAGCTAATTTATTACATGAATTGATGCATCGGTCATCCTACAGTATCTCGCATAGGAGGAGAGAGATGCAAGCAATGGCCTCACCTTAGTCATGCTGCCTAGGCGAGTTCATGACCCGTATCTTTAGGGGTGTGATTGAGTCCGGTCGAGTCGAGACTGTTCAATGCTTGAGCTTGATTGGGCTCAGACATCAAACTATGCTTGATTGAACTGGACTTTCAGGGTTTACCTCAATTCGAATAAGCTTTTCGTCAAGCTTGACTCGACTTGATTATTTAATAAATGGAAGCTCCGATGGCACTATGACCATGAACTCTAAGAGTACATTATAACTCAAAGAAGGAAATGAGTTTTGAAAACGTACAATTTGCATCTTCAAACAGAATTCCCAAGTCCAAAAAAGACCAATCCACCCTCAAACTCATGCAAGCCCTAAACCATTCCTTCCCCCCCCCCTCTGCCATGGCCGTCATTGATCTTTACCAATGTCGAGCTCAATGAATATGGGTGTTAGCGTGGAGCTCCACGTATGTTGGTTGAGCTTGGTTGAAGCTGTGTCCATGTCGAGTCAAGCTTCACTCTGATGGAGCTACACGAATTTGTCAAGTCGAGCCTAACTTAGATCCGGGCAAAGCTCAATGGGTCGTGGCTTAGAATCAGTGATGTCATTGCGGGTGTCGGTAGTGCCGAGAGCGGAGCGGTTGAGCAGCGAGTGAATTAGGATTTCGGGCAAGTGGGTTTTCATTTGTGGATGGATTTGAACGGTGGGAAGGGCAAAATCCGAAAGGAAAATGACAAATTCATGCATAGAGCCAAGACGCAAGATGCAACTTGGGATGCTGATTGTATACTTTCGACACTCAAAGTACAACTAGATATGCACACGAGAACGCGAGGGATACGTTTTGATATCTTCCCCTTAAAATATAAACGACCCTACGTGTTTGTTTAGACTACTTATCTTATAATCAAATAATCAACTAAGTACAGAGGTTCAACGACTGGCGGTGTCAGCAGAGGGCGAATGTGGACCACAAGTGATTAGGGGAACACGACAAGATTGTCTTTTTTGCCATTCGCACGCCGCGAGCTTTGTCTGCGTGCGTGCATGGGGTTGGCAGTAAGTGAAAAAGCTCCCCACCACGCGTATTTGCGCCTTTATCTTGATTACGTACGTAATTCCACCAACTACATTTTCTTTCTTTCTTGGCGGTCAAAAAGGGGCTTTGGGGCCCAACCAAAAGCATGCATGATTAGATGGAGCCTTTGACTAACCGTCTAAATCGCTTTTATAGGTACTTTCGGCCTACAAATTGGTGGTTACTTAAAGAAAATGGGGGGTCTTCTCTTGGCCCTTTTCCTCTAAGGGTCCGATAGAACTTCTTATTCGTCGAAAGATAAGTGTTCCGACGAAACAGTTCCGACTTATGTTAAGGATTTATTTTCTTGAAAATACTTGTCTACAATAACAATTCGTCGATTCTGTTTTTGAGCACTCCAAAGGGGGGAAGACAAGCTCCAAAGGTCCAGCTATATGAAGGAAGTGTTTTTACATCATTTACAAACGGAGTTATGGTATCGAGGTACTTTCTAAAGTTGACTTTAGTTCAATAGGACATTTTCAATATCTTACCTACCAAAAACCAAAATTTTGAGACTTTTCTCGTTTCTCCTCATAAAACGGGTGCAAGAATGGTGCCTAACCCGTTTAGGTCAAATCGGCAACCCAACCCAATTTTTCGGATCCGGATTAGAATTTTCAGTTGAGAGGAAATGTTTGTCCATGTCCCATTGTTTCCCAACAAGATCACGTGCGCTGTCAAGGTCAATTTCTTTTTTTTTCACCTACCAAGTTAAGTAAATAAACAAAAGTTAAAAGTAAGAAGTCAAATCAAACTCCCAATAAATTCAAAGCCAATCGAATTCGCATTTTACCAAATTTTCTAGTTGGGAAAAGAAATATACAGTTACAGACGTACAGTGTGCTTTAAATGTCAGCTTTCATTGTTCTTGATGCAAAATTTTCGGATATCCGGTTTGCCTATTAACCCCTAGGTTGGCTCAATTAGTTGGGGCGATGGAGGATTTATATAGCTTGGGAGTTAAAGATCGGAATCCCATCCTCGCTCAAAAATGGCTCCATGTCACGATCTCCATGTCTGCATTTAAGGGTTATCAGGATAGGTCGGTTTCCATCCTGAAATCTGGAACCGAACCGAGCAAAGTTGGTTCCTTGTTTATGTAACTAGGAGCTGGGTCACCCGATGCTAGAGCATGTGATTTGTTCTTTCTTTTTGGATATCTTTTATTTTTTTTACGGATGAGAGTTGCCCAATATTAAAAGAAAAGGATAATTCAATAATTAATGTTTACTTCAGAATGAAAAATAAAAGAAAAATTAAAAAAAAATCTCGGCCAGTCCGTGGATCCAATGGATGTGGGATCGGAAATCACCCAGACCTGGCAAAGTTCTATTCGGCTCCTGGATTGGATTGGAACGGATGCACGCTTCTAACCGCATCCCGAGTCAAGAAAAAGGAGAAGAAGCAGATGATGAAACCGGGAAGTTAATCATCACCTATTGCGTCAGCAAAAAGGTACGGAGACAACAAAAAAGAAGAGCAAACTCCTCGAATCTCGGCGGCCGATCCAGATGCAGACATAAACAAAGCTGCTCTCTTTTTCTCTCTCTCTCTCTCGTGGATGGTGCTTCATTTACTCGAGAGAGTGAGAGAGAGACAGAGAGGTAGCAGCTCATTTTGGCTCTTGGGAATAGGGATGAGACGAGGGGGTGCGTGCACGAGATAAAGCTGTAGAGACAGATAGAGAAAAGAGGAGGAATTGAATGCGTAAAGCTGGTGCATGTCCCTCCCCGCTCTCCACCAGCTTTTGCCATTGCTTAGGGCCAGGAGAAAAGCCTTTTTCCTCTTCCCAGCAACTTCCTTTTTCTTCCTTTTTGGGACTGGACTTTTCCTCTTTTTATTCTGCTTTAATCAGAACGGGACCATCTGTTTTTTTGCTCTTTTTTTGAGCTCTCTGGATACCGGTGGAGCCGGCCCCGCGAAGTGGAGACTTGGGGATCTCGTGTTCCCGCCCCCTCATCGATGGCTTAGGCCATAGTGACGAGACAATACGCAGATGTTATGATTATTAACTCGACCTCTTTAGTAAGGATGGTAGATCTAAATCTCAAGTGAAGACTCTTGATCGGCCTCCTCAAGGCGAGGATGGAGCATTTGTTAAGGAGTCCTTTCTTTCTTTTTCGGGAATTTGTTCGAGAGCATTCCACCGTGATGTCCGTGGAGTTATAATTACGGTGTATTGACTCTATTTTTAAGAATTTGATTTCCATGTTTAATTTTCTCATGGATTTTATTGAAAAAATCAAGTAGTGGATTAATCCCGCCGCAAACCCAATAATAATAATTTAGACGTGGATAACCCAACCACACATCACATGATTTATGTTAGAATCATGTGACATTCTCCTTTTCACATGATACATGAGTTTCCATGATTTTGATCACATAAGACGCGTTAAAAAGAAAAGCATCCAAAGCCAGAACTTGAATGTAAGCGCCTTTTTCTATTTATGGTGACCTATGGCCTAAGTAATTCATTACAAATAGAAAGCATCGGATGTGAATGAAACCACACGAGACATGGGCACCTCGGTATGGAAAAATGGTGATGCTCTCGTCTAGCTGATTAATTTACATGAACTGATGCATCGGTCATTGTACTGTATCTCACACCGGGAGGAGAGAGACGCCAGCAATGGTTGTGCCTCGGTCACGGTGTCTAGACAAGGTCTGCGACCCTTTTCTTTGATGGTATGTTTGAGTCGAGTGGAGTCGAGACAGTTCGATGTTTGAGTTCGACTAGGCTCGGATGTTTAAGGCTGGATACTCAAGTGTGCTTGATTGAGCTTGATTTTCAAGTTTGACCTCGATTTTAATGGGTTTTTTGACGAGCTTGACTCAACTAAGCGTTAGTTGAAGCTCAAATGGCACTGTAAATTCGAGTTTGTGCTAAGATCTTGAGCAATATTAATAAGAAAAAGGGAAATTTCAAAAGCAATCTCCACTTTTCATTTCAATAACTGTTTGCATCCTAGATTTTAAAAATACACAATTAGCATCCGAGACTAGAATCCCAAATTCAAATATACCAATCTACCCTAAAACTCATGTAAACCCTATATTCCCCCCTCTCTTTGCTATGGCCCCACCGCTGTCCTCAACCAACATAGCGTCACCGCTGAGCCCAATTGAGCCCTATGTTCATCTCTCTCTCTCTCTCTCTCTCTCTCTCTCTCTCTCTCTCTCTCTCTCTCTCTCTCTCTCTGATTCAAGTTTGATGCCGGTGGAGCTCGACGGGTCACGGCACGACTAGGGTGGTGATTGGCGGTGATGGCAACGACGCGGCTAGTGTCAGTGGCATCGGAAGGAAAAGGGCCAAGCAGTGGACGGGTCGGGGTTTTGGGCAAAGTGAGTTTTAATTGTGGGTATACTTGAAAATGTAGGAGGGTTTGAAATGAGAAGGAAAAAAAAAAATAAATGCAACTTAGAATTCTAAACATAGGCTCTCGTTGTGGACATACATGTGTACATAACGCAAATGCTGGAAAAAAACCCAAAACAAATCCACAAGTAAGAAGCGCAAAGCGATCAAGAGACACTGGTGAAGTCAATGATCGGCGGCTTCGACAGAGCAAATTTGGGCCAAACATGATTAGAGCATTATTCGAACCTCGGGATCACTGAAATGTAAAATTTTTAAAGGATATCCCTATCTCTAGAGAAGATAAAGATACATGAAATAATTACGAGTGTAAAATGTACGGGTACAATATCGTCACGTTAAAATAATGAAGGCATTTATGGAGCACGCCACACCGGCTAGGAACAGGCCCACGGGATGGAGACAGGCAACGGAGGCGATCGTAGGGGAAAATTGTAGGATTTAAGGAAAGTCCCCACACCGAGGAGATCAACTATTGGCGATTGCCAACAGGCATAAAGGAATTAGGGGCGAGGCAGGAAAGTACTAGTTTCGGAATTCGATCCCACGAGCACCGCACACGTATGTGGATAACATAAAAGGAGCGATAAAAAACACAAAAGAAAAAACCGATGGGGGGTTTCCGGCGGGGCGAGGATGGGCGACACGTGATGAGAGCAAAGGACACGACAAGATGGCCTTTTTCCCCAACTGCCCCGACGCCGCTGCTGGGGCTTTTTGTCTGGGCGCGCAGGTGGCGGAGCGACTTTTTAAAAATAAAAAGGAAGCTCCCCACCACACGTATCTGCTCTTTATCGTAAATTATACGTAATTCCACCAACTGCCATTTAACAATGACGATAGGCAGCTTTTTCGCGTGGGGCCCCGCCCTTTCTTCTTTTAATTTGTGGAAGAATTTCTTCCCTTCCTTCTTAGCGGTCAAAAGGGCTTTTGGGCCAACCAAACGAAAGCAATGCATGATTAGATGGGAGTCTTGTTGATTCATCATCGTTTAAAAGTCGCTTTTTATACGTAGCTTCCTTCGGCCTCACGTTGATGGGTACTAAAAGGAACGGAGGAGGTGTTCTCTTGTTCTTTGTTCTTCTCCTGACCATCCAATACTGACTTCTTGCGCAGGGGATGGGAGTCGCTAACCGAGGCACTTTTTGGAGCCATACCGTGAGACTGGTGCTCTCGGAAGTACTCGCGTGTGAAGCATTGCTAGCCACGCGGGAAGAGAGGTCTGAGGGCGAGGACGAAGTCCGTGTGCCCGCTCGGCTTCGATAGAAGATCGCCCGAGAAGCGGCTATCGCGACCTTGTCCCTCCTCGAAGTGGCTCTAATCTTTGTCTAGATCTAGCAGCGCCTGGACAAAGGCGGTCCTGTATAACAACGTGTCGATTCGATTTTTCCATCACTTAATGGGGAGAAGATAAGGTCCGATGGTTCTCCTAAAGAGAAAGCGTTTTTATATATCGATTACACAACTGATATGATGTAATTGTCGATTGTCTTGCACGATTCATGTGCTTCTCAAATATTTACTGCTATTTGGTATGGAAAATTTGATTTGATTTTCCTGATGAAAATTACCAAGAAATTCTAATATTTTATTTTTTTCCTTCTTCCTTAGCTGGCCATGACGATAGCCAAAGAATAGTCACAGGTGAGGGACGAGCTCACCCAAGACTGACGAGGCTCGACCTCTCCAGATTCTGGTAAGGTTAAGGACTCTCGCAACCTCAAGCAAGGCTCAAGCATTGCCCGAGGCCAACGATCTCGTCCCTCGCTTATGGCTGGTAGAGGAAGAAGGAAAAAGAAAAATTAAAAAAATTAAATTTTAATTTAAAAAAATATATATTTATTAGAACGAACATTTAACTAAAGACTCGAGTATGAGCAATGAGAACTCAAGCATGACCTTTGTGGACCCAAGTCTAAGTGCCAAGGACTAGAGCTAGAGCATCGGGGACCCGAGCATAACCTTTATGCAATTGGGCTCAGGTGCCGGGGCATTGGGTATATGCACCAAGGGTTCAAGTCCGGAGACTCGGTCCTGAACACCGGGGACTTGAGAATCAATGCTGGTATTTTCGTGCCCAAGCGTAGAGTTTCGGGTCCAAATGTAAATACCTAGTCATATATTTAGAAATTATTTTTCAATTTTTCAAAGAGAAAATCATTTTTCCGAATTTAAGCATAGGTTTTATGTTGACTCGAAAAACATTTTCTGATAACTCATTTTCCTAAACGAACCAAATGCCGGAAAATGAGGATAATGTTTTCCAAAAAATATTTTTCATGGAATAAATGAAGCCGAAATATATATTCATCTTTTTCTAAAAGTTTAAGTCAATTGAAGTATGACGCGATATAAACACTCTTTTTTTTATATAATGGAATCTGCTGCATTGAGATCCAACTCTTATGGTGGCGTCTCAACTCTCTTTGTTAGTTAGCACTTTCGATGGGGTCTCTGTGATTAACTTGTCCATTTCGGGTCAAAAATCAATTCAAAAATGGCTTACTAATCAAATAGAATACATGTTCAAGAGAACCTAAATCTGGTCATCGTCTTCGCTCGATCTTAAATAGACTTTTAAGTTTTATTTTCAATCGACACTCAGGCAACAAAAAAAAAATCTATTTCCACTAAAAATGGCAACAACCCCAATCATGCTCACAAGTGACGGGGTTAGGACTTATTTGTGCAAAATTCAAAGTTTCACCATCTGATTGGAGTTTCACTTGATTTACAACATACTTTTTCAAGTGAGATTCGACGCGATTCCAGCTTAAATCGTGAATTCTTTTTTTTTTTTTGGTACGTTCTCTATCCATTAGGTGCTACGTATCAAATCACGATAACACCTTCTTCAGGCAATTGCCTAATATGCATTCAAATAACAACAAAAAAAATTTATTGTCGTTCGAAGGAATCAAACGCAACTCCTAAAAAGTTATGGTCCGAACAAAATCGTTATTAAAATTAATCCCCACCAAAGAAAAAGGCAAAGAAATTTAAAAAATAAACCGAAAACACCACTATAAAATGCCTCACAAACTCGCCATTGTCCCTTCCATACAAATGGCCAACGCCGTCGCTCCCACAGCCGATTCAACCCCCTCCACCGCCTCCTCCGCCGCTGCCGCCACCTCCTCCTCCTCCTCCGCCAAGCGCCGCAAGGTGGCCGACCACGACCGGGACCGCCCCCACGAGCCGCCCTTGCTGCCCGGGCTCCCCGACCACATTGCCCGCCTCTGCCTCGCCCGCGTCCCCCCTTCCCTCCTCTTCTCCGTCTGCCGCTCGTGGCGGCGCGTCATCTACGCCCCCTCCTTCCCTCCCTTCCTCTCTCTCTACGCCCTCCTATCACCCTCTTCGCCCCAGGAGCCGCCGTCGCCTCCGTCGTCCTCCTCCTCGCCGCCGTCGCACTCGCTCCAGAACGATGAGCACCACCTGAGCAACGTCGAGTTCGCCACCTTCGACCCGATCGCCGCCCGGTGGCGCGCGCTCCCCCCGCCGGCCCCCGACGCGCCGCTCCGCCTCCTCGTCAGCCACCCCTCCTTCCTCTCCTGGCGCTTCCCCATCCAGACCGTCTCCGTCGCCGGCAAGCTCGTCCTCCTCGCAGCCACCGCCCGCAACTTCTTCCCGGCGATATCGCGCCCGCTCATCTTCGACCCGATCGCCCGGAGGTGGGCCTCCGGCCCGCCGTTCACCGCCCCGCGGCGGTGGTGCGCCGCCGGGGTCCTCGGCTCCGCCGTCTACGTGGCGAGCGGGATCGGGTCCCAGTTCAGCACCGACGTGGCGACGTCTGTTGAGGAATGGGATCTCAACACGTCCGGCAGCAGAAATCCCGGCACGAGGAAGAAAGATGAGAGCGCCAATTGGGAGTGGAGGAAATTGAAAAGGCTCAAAGACGGGCGGTTTTGCAGGGACGCCATCGAGGCCGTCGGGTGGAGAGGCAAGCTGTGCATGGTCAACGTGAAGGGCCACGCCGCGAAGCAAGGGCTCGTCTACGACGTCGCCGCCGACGCGTGGCGGGAGATGCCGGAGGGGATGATCGGGGGCTGGCGCGGCCCCGTCGCGTCCATGGACGAGGACGTCATCTACGTCGTCGACGAGGTCAAGGGCGTCCTCAGCCGGTACGACGAGGGGCGCGACCGCTGGGACGAGGTCATGGCCTCGGAGAGGCTCCGCGGGGCCCAGCACGTCGCGGCCGGGGGCGGCCGGGTCTGCGTCGTGTGCGGCGGGGAGGACGGCGGGATCGCGGTGGTCGACGTCGCGGCCGCCCCGGCTAGGCTCTGGGTGGTGGACCCGCCGCCGGGGGTGCGGGCCGCGACTGTCCACGTCTTGCCCCGGATGAGCGGCGGCGATGGGCCGGAAAATTGGTGAATCGAGGACCGGCCATCGGCGAGAGATTATGCTTTCTCCTTCAGTCTCTTCAGATTGGATGAGCTACCATCAAATGGGGGCAAAACGGTAATTCCAAGTCAAAGAATTTTTTTTCCCCTCCTTTCCTCTTATAGAGTTTCTTCATTTTTAAAATATTTTTTTTGCCCCTTTTGTAATTTAAAAAAAAAAGGAGATGTCTTATGACTTATGAGGCCGAAAGTGAAAATTTGTCGTCTACCAGTGCGTGTCTGACAGAGAGAGAGAGAGAGAGAGATGGGGGAAGGAAACTATATTGCAATATGAGCAAAGATGCAATGCAAATGGTAGCGATGTTTTCGAATTCTTCTCCTATGGTCGGTTTTTTTGACGTGGCCATTTGATTTTGTCGAGATCTATCTATTTCAAATTAAAAATGATGTGCAAATGCCATAAATAAATTTTGAATTATGCGGCCATCATTTCAATATTGATTTTGTTTTTGCGTTGCACGGTACGCAATTTTATGATTGGAATGTCGATAAATGAGTGCGGTTGTGACCCACCCGTGGGTGGCGCAGTTGATTTGGGCTCTCCCGCCATCGCAGGAGGTGAGTGGTTCGAAACTCTGCGTCGTTAGCGATTTAAGTGGGGGTCCTGGCGGTGGGTTGCTGGGCTAGCCTTCCCCCGGGTTTAGTATCGAATAGCCTGTCGGGCGAAAGGGAGGTTCCCGAGTCATCAAAAAAAAAATGAGTGCGGTTGTGAATCGGAAAAATAGGGTTTGTGACAACTGTTGTCTGAGCATTCGAGCATAAAAAAAAATTTGTACTACAAGATACGCGAATATATTTAGATATAAATTATTTTATAATTATTTTAAGCGATATAAATAATAATTATTAAAAAATATTTTTAGAAATATTTATTTATTGGCGAAATAAACTATGCTAGTGAGGTCGCACGAAATGGTTGGAGGAGAGAGAAGCCAAAGTACGGGTTGTGTAGCAGGTGGTTGCGTGCCTGTAAAGGATAAGGATGTGCGGCAGGGAATCGGGATGATGGAGGATGCGAATGGGGCCCCAAATTAATAATAAAGAAAAGCCACGCATTATTTGGATTTAAAAAAAATGTTTCCTCTTCTTTTTCAATTTTGATAAAGGTCGAAAGACAGAGGTTGGTTATCAGGCACAAGTGTCGTAATTTTCAAACGACGTTCAATTTTAATGTCGTAACTTTATAACTTTTCAGCTGATGACCCAAGTATCGGGACATCATAATTGGCATTAAAACTCTCGGCACTTTTGATGAGCCTTTTTTTTTTTTAAGTCACGGCATTCGAGCGATAGATTCAAAAGTTACGGGGTCAAAGTGGAGCAAGCTGCGCGAAAATTAGGACGCGTGCCGCGTCTTTTCCCACGTGCTCTACAAATGTTTTTAGCGATTCATAAGGCAGAAGGATATTAGTTCTTATCTCTAAGGGCAGTTCATGTGCATTGACAGTCTGCGGTGGCTGTTTGGGCTACCAGCTTTATCGTCAGCTTTTCGTATTAAATGTCGCTTTCTTGAGGTGCAGGCTTAGCCGCCAAGAGTTTCATTAAATGCAGCACATGCAAGTTTCTCAACTAAGAAAAACCTCAACCTTAAGTTGAGTCCAAGTCTTCTCAAAAAAAGTTTTGTCGTGGCTTAATCCGATCCTAATTTTTTTTATCTTATAAAAAATTACATACTTTTACTTGAGTTCCAAAATACATTATGTTAATCCTTTATCGACAATTGAGAGATAGAAAACTCTTTGAGTATGAGTTGTTCGAGCATCCTAAGCACGAGCTCTCCAAATGGGAGAGATGGAAGACTCCCGAGCACGAAAGATTAAGGATTGAGTGCGACATCGAAGATTCCCGGATGAGAAGGAAGGACGACTCTTTTAAGAGTAAGAGAAATTGTAGAAAGCCAACCCCGATTACTCTAGTTTTATCCAAATTTCAGATCTAAGAAGATGTCTTGGATATGATATTTGGGGGAAAACTATAGCAATGACGTGAAAATGCCACGTAGGATCACTAAAGGTGATTTTGGAAGGAGTGTTAACAGGATAGATATATATATTTGACTCGAGTAAAAATTTGTGATCTTTTATGAAATAATTTTTTTTAAAGTAGAACTGGGATAGGACAGAAAGTTTGGGATAATTAATAAGACTAAAAAAGTTCAAAATAGAATTAGGATTGGACCTACAATTAGAGATTTTTTAGGGTATTAGGCCCGCATTTATATGGCTTGGCTTCTACTCCATATTGACAATAACACATTGCTATCTTCTCTTTCCTACTTTTAAATATTTACTTTTTTTATTTACTTGGTAGGAGAAAAAGTTCTCTTTAATTTTTATTTCTTATGCCGTGCAACATATGTAATTATATAATAATTGTAATCTGATAAAAAAGAAACAATTGTAAAAATTTCAAAGGAAATGAGAGAAAAAGAGCCCCTCGAGTAGGACTCGTTTCAAAATTTTGAACCCCGAAAAGGGAATTAAAAAAGAAAAGAGAAAAAAGGCTAAAATGGGAAGAAGGAGCTAGAAGTAGTTGAAAGCCATTATTTTCTGATTGAATGCAATTCATTGAATTCTTCGTTTGGGATTAATAAATTGGAGTGTCATATGTTTCAAGCGACAACGGTATTTATAGCTTGAGTGGTTGGAGACTTTTCCGCAATAAATGGGTGTAGAATGGTCCTTATTATAATAAGGGGTGATACCATAAAAAACCTCAAATCGGTATATATGTAATAAATTTATCAAAAATTAAATTTCAGATAATAAAAAATCTCAAATTGGCATGCACGGACACAATGTCATGTGTGTATAAGTTTGGTGTTTTTGGTAATTCAAAATTTTAATTTGAGGTAAATTTATCATATGTGTATCAATATGGGTTTTTCGTGATATTAACCTATGTTGGGTTATTACTTATTATTCTATAGTTTAGCAAGTTGGGGTTATTTATGTAATTGTAAAAGGCTAACCCTAAGCTTATAAATACTTTTTTTAATCTCAATAGAAAAACATTCTCTCTTTTATCAATAACATGGTATCAGAGCTCAACATTCCTACGCGAGAGAAGATGCACCAAGGTGTTGTTTTTGCCAGTTCTCCTAGTCAGCCGTGCCAAGGTGTCGTTTTTGCTGGTTCTCCTAGTTAGCCGCACCAAGGCGTCTTCTTCTTCTTCTTCTTTTCCTATTTGCTGTCCAAGGTGTCGTTTTATTCTAAAACGAAGAAAAACGAAACTAGTGTCCCATTGATGTCAACGCCTGTAAAACACTGCTATGCCGTGCTGTTCCATTGACGTCAAGGCCCTCGCTTGAACCAAACGGTGTGTTTTGATTTGTGTTGAGTTGTTTGTAGTAATGTGATAATTATATCATAAAGTTGTGGTGGTTTGGGTGAGATTCGTGTATGCTCGTGGTGTTGTCATTGTAGTTGCCGACTAGTCAACTAGGTTTTAGATAGTGGACTAATAGTAAGTCTGAAAAGCAAAAGTTTCTTTAAATCTCACCCTTTAGTGCTCAGTGGTGTTGTGATAGCGTGTGGTATTTTATTCTTAGTTTGTGGATATGTCTCCTAATCTAGCAAGCTCTTCGTCTATTGTTTCGAGGGTGATTCCTCCTAATGTTACCCCTAATTCAGAATCTTTTGGTACCTATTATAGTGGTACTCATGGTATGATAGGCTTACATACTGCCTTGGTTAAGTTGGATGGTACTAATTATCTCACTTGGTCAATGGCTCATTCTACTTTTATTTATACTAATCGCCAGTCCAGATGGCTTGAAGAACCACCTGCAGATCCGGCTAATCAAAAAGAATGGAAGGTCACTAATGCTACATTGCGTACTCTTTTATGGGAAAGTATGGCTGAATCTATCTATCATCTTTTCATGGATTGTGCAATAGCCCGTGAAGTGTGGACAAAATGTGCGTTTCTCTATTCCAGACAGAATAATATGAGTCGAGTTTGCGATATGTGGGAGGCTTTATTTGAAGCTAAAATTGGTGATGCTGGGTTTGCAGAGTATCATGCTCGTTTTTCGTCTTTGTATTCCATCGGCTACCATGGTCACTCAGATGCAGCAACGAGAAGCGGACATCGTGGTAGTCCTTTTTCTATGAGGTCTTGGTCCATATCATAGTGCTCTTCAGCAACATATTACTTCTCTTGGTTCTCTACCTTCCATAAAAGAAGTGTACTCTCAGGCTACTCGTTACACTTCTAGTCCCAAAAGTTCAGCCATATCAGAAAGTAGTGCTATGGTGGCTCATGGTGGTCAAGGAGCTCGTGGCCGTGGCAATGGTCATTGAAATTGGAATTCAGATGGTTTTAACCGTGGTTGTGGCCGTGGTGTTCAAGGTTGAGATGGTCCTCGTAATGGTGGTAATAGTAGTTCTAGAGGAGCTCATGGGGGTCGCTTTTGTACTCATTGCTAGCTTATAGGACATACTATTGATTATTGCTACGACGTCCATCCTGAGTTACGGGGTCTAAATGCTTCTATTGATACTGAGCCTTGGTCTCCTTCGTCTGGACTTCCTTCCGGACAGAATATTGTGAATTTAACTTGTGCAGAATATGATGAGCTGATTAGGGGAATTTAACTTGTGCAGAATATGATGAGCTGATTAGGGCATGACATCTTGGTGTTCCTTCGAGTCCCGTTGCTACTTTGGCACAACACAATGATTTTACTTGTCTTTTGTCCACTATGACTACTTCTCGCCCTTGGGTTATTGATTTGGGTGCCACTCATCATATGACTGGTGCTTCGAGCCTTCTTACCTCTACCTCGTCCATTCCTTCCACTTCAGTTGCTTTGGTAGATGGTTCTCGGTCCAAAGTGACAGGTTCAGGTTGTGTATCATTAAGTTTTTCTGTGTCCTTATCGACTGTTTACCATATTCCACACTTCCCTTATATTATATTGTCTGTCAGTTCTATTACCCATGATCTTGACTGTGGTATCATCTTTTCTTCCTCTTCACGTGTTATTCAGGATCGTAAGACTGGACGCTGAATAGGTAGTGGGCGTGAGGCTCGTGAATTGTACCTTCTGAATCCTGAGATTATTGCTGCCACTGCTACCTTTCAGAGGAAAGCTATGGATGATTCTTATCGATTACATTATCGCCTCGATCACCTCTCAGCAGACGTACTCTGACATTTTCCCTTTATGTCTAGTTCTAGTCTTCAATTTGATTTTGAAATATGTCAGTTGGGTAAGCACCATTGGGTGTCTTTTTCCTCTCGTGTTTTGAGTCGCGCGTCTCAGCCATTTGAGTTAGTCCACTCCGATGTTTGGGGTCCTAGTCGAGATTTTTCATTTGGTTTTTGTTATTTTGTCACTTTTATTGATGATTGTAGTCGTACAACTTGGTTATATTTAATAAAAGATCATACTGAAGTGTTTTAATCTTTCTACCATTTTGATAATGAAGTTTGTACTCAATATGATTTTCCTATTAAGTGTTTGCGTATAGACAATGCTCGTGAATGCTTTTCTTTTTCTACCTTTATTCCATTTCTTGCGTCGCATGTAATTTTATATTAGAGTTCTTGTGCTCACACTCCGCAAAAAAATGGGCTTGTTGAATGAAAGAATCGTCATTTGTTGGATCTTGCTCGTTGTCTACTTCTCCACACCCATATGCTTAAATCATTCTAGAGCTATGCTCTTCTTACAGTATATCATCTTATTAATCGTCTTCCGTCCTCTATGTTGAAGGGAGCTTGCCCGTATGCTTTTCTTCATCCTGATCATTTTTTGTGGTCTATTCGTTCTCATATTTTTAGGTGTGTTTGTTTCACCCATTTTTTATCTCCTCGATTGGACAAATTATCATCTCATGCCGAAAAATGTGTATTCGTCGATTACTATTGTACTCAAAAGGACTATGTCTCTTATAGTCCTACTCGTCGTCGGGAGTATATTTTTGCTGACGTGACGTTCTTTGAGGATCATGCATATTTTGATGATATTTTTTCTCAAGCGCCAACAACGATAAATCTTTTGCCACCTTCCGCACCTTATTAGTCATTGCCGCTGACTCCAACTATATCTCCCACTACTTCTCAGCTAGAGCCATTGCCAGTTCCTTCTACCGATGCTTCACCCAATTCAGGATTACCTACACCAACTCCTTTTTAGGTGTATACACACGGTCCTCGCTCTATTTGGGATCATGCCTCTCTACCAGCGAACGCTCTACTACCATCTTTGCCCCCAGCTTTTGATCCTCTTCCACTAGCTCATGTTGATTCTCCTATTGCTCAATGTACTCGGTCTCGGTATCCTCTTTCTCATTTTGTGTCTTATCATAACTTAAACCCTAAGATGTCTCTCTTTTTGTCATCCCTTGCATATGTATCTATGCCCAGTAGTATATAGGAGGCCTTGGCCCATCTAGGTTGGGCCCGTGCTATGGAGGAGGAGATGCCTGCATTACATCGTAATAAGACTTGGGAGCCGGTCCTTTTGCCTCTTGATAAACAATTGGTAGGTTATCGTTGGACCTTTATCATCAAATACTGTCCTGATGGTTCAGTAGAGCGCTTAAAGGCGTGTCTTGTTGCGAAGGGCTATACTCAAACTTGTGGTAACGACTATGATCAAACTATTTCTCTAGTGGCCAAAATTCCTTTCGTTTGTATCATTATTTCTTTGGCTGCCCGGTTTAAGTGGTCTCTTCATCAGCTTGATGTAAAAAATGCATTCCTTCATGGTGATCTTCACGATGAGGTTTATATGGAGCAACCACTTGGGTTTATTGCTTAAGGGGAGAAGGTGTGCCGATTGCGAAAAACCCTCTATGGACTTAAGCAATCTCTTTGTGCTTGGTTTAGCCGCTTTAGTGATGTGGTTATTACTTTTGGCATGCATTGGTGCATTGTGGATCACTCCATGTTTAGTATGTCCTCTTCTTCAAAGGGGTGTGTTATTCTTGTTGTTTATGTTAATGATATTATTGTTACCGGAAGTGATGTTGAAGATGTACAACAGCTTAAGCAGTTTTTACAGAAGGATTTTAACATTAAGGACCTGGGTCATCTTCGATATTTTCTTGGCATAGAGGTTGTCTATGCCGATGGCACTATCGCTCTCTCTCAGCAAAAGTATACTCTTGACATTCTTAAGAAGGTGGGTTTGCATGACGCTAGGCATGGTGACACATCTATAGACCCTGGGGCGAAACTTGATAATGAACACAGAGAGCTTTTTCATGATCCAGAGAAGTATCGCCGGTTAGTAGGCAAGTCAAATTACCTCACTATTACTTGTTCAGATATTTCATTTGCTGTTAGTGTGGTGAGTCAATTCATGAGCTCTCTCTATACTACTCACTAGTAAGCCGTCCTACAGATAGTTCGCTATTTGAAGGGAGCTTCGGGTCAAGGACTTGTGTTTCATAATCAGGGCCATCTTCATATAACTGGTTGTTTTAACCCTAAGTCTTTGGAGGTGACAGCATATTCTGATGCTGATTGGGCCGATTGCCCTATGGATTGCCAGTCTACTTTTGGATACTGTGTCTTTATTGGTGGTAATCTTGTGTCATGTAAAAGTAAGAAACAATTAGTTGTTTCTCGATCTAGTACAGAGGTCGAGTATCGTGCTATGGCTAATGTTACAGGTGAACTTCAATGGGTTCGAATGTTGTTAGCTAAGATTGGATTGCTTATGACTGGATCATCTACTCTTCATTGTGATAATCAATCTGCTGTTCATATTACTAGCAATCTTGTGTTTCATGAACAGACAAAGCATATAGAAGTGTATTGTCATTTTGTTCAGGAAAAAGGTGAATTACGGTGATATATAGTTGGTGCACATACGTTCTGAGGAGCAGCTGGCATACATTTTCATAAAACCTCTTCGATGTGGACGGGTTTCATACATTTGCCACAAGTTAGATCTTTTTGATATGTATGCCCTAACTTGAGAGGGAGTATTGGGTTATTACTTATTATTCTACAGTTTAGCAAGTTGGGGTTATTTATGTAATTGTACAAGGCTTAACCCTAAGCCTATAAATACTTATTTTAATCTCAACAAAAAACATTCTCTCCTTTACCAACAACAGCCTACATAATAACGATGACATTATTTATAAAACATATACATAATATAAGTATATATGTCACCGCATAGTCCGTTGTATCGCTTCGCCGGCCGATTCCGTCAATCGATTTTGTCGATATAATCGTAATGGTTTATTAGCTCATACGAATGTGCTTATTTTTGTAATTCGCATTGTTAATTTAAATTGACGTTGGCGTGTTAAACCTAACTAATGATCCAACATGATCCGTCAAAATGACATGGAGCCCACTAGTATCGAATTTAAAAACCTGAGTATTTCAGTATAGGAGACCTGTCAAAACGATAGGTCAGATAAAAAATGATTCGATCCAAATTGACTTATTTCACTTATTTCCATATAATACAAATTTAGTAACCCATATCCGACTTGCACCCAATCATACCTGACTTATATTGCTAAAACACTTTCATATTTAGCTTAATTTAGGAAAACTCAAACCCAAAATAAGATGAAAGCACGGAGTGAGCGAGCGCGAGATTGAGTGAGAGCGGGTGTGAGTCATAGAGGTGAGTTGAGTCTAAGTAAGTTGTGAACCCCTTTAACATCCATATTATTTTGGCTTTATCATTCTAAATCCATTTATGACTCATTTACCGAATATAACTAACCTATATAATAGCGCATGCCATCAAATATGGGTTAAGAAAATGGGTCTATCACGCATTTTGAAAAATTTATAATATAATAATCGTTCTTGTAGCTGGCCAACCAAAGAATTTTTTTTTCTATCTAATCCATATGGACCGTCCAAAACCCCAATTATCCTTATCTATTAAGGTCATTGTTTGTGGCCTGACTGACTAGTGAGCCCAAACATCATTTTGGGCCGAATTGCAAAAGTTGGCTTCAATTCAACAGAAGATTTTTGTGTAGCCCAAGGCCAGAATCCACGTCTCATCTTGCAAAGCCTCTCGACGGAGCCTCGCGAGTGTTTTACATCGAAAATCTTTTATCTTTTGACTACAATTTCGTGAAAAAAAGACGATAAATTCACTTAAAAAGAGATAATTCGAAAAAAAAAAAAGGAAGATTATCGACTTGGCAGCAGCCGCTGTAATGATGGTAGAGACTAGGGATGGTGAACGATGGTCTGCGGTGGAGGTAGAATACAGTGGTTGGTCGACGACGGTAGTAACCACGGGGAGATATCGACAGTTGTTGGTGGATATCGATGCTTGCCGACGATGGTGGTGATTGTTAATGGTGGCAGGAGGAGGAGGTCGAGATGGCGGCGGCGGGGCAACCGATGGTGGTCATGATCGCATTACGAGTCATGATGGTGTTGGCTTCGAGCGAAAGAGCCGTCCAAGTGGCCTAGAGAAAGTTGCCTTCTGGTGCATTTCGAATTGGCAGGGCTTAACATAAGCAACATTCTTCGTCGGCCTTAGGAGACGGCTGCCGTTACCAGGCTTGGGTGAGGGACGCCTCCGCTTGGGCTGGCGAGGGCTGCGATCGTCTTGGGTAGCCCTCACTTGAGGCTGGTGTAGGCTGGTGAGCGGTGAAGGGAAAAAGAGAAAACGAAAAAAGAAAAAAGAAAAGGGAAGGAAAATGGAAAAAAATAAAAAAATTATCAAAATTATCCACGTCGGCATCAGGTATGCTATGTAGGACGACCGATGCTAACTAGACTGTCACGTTAGAGATTTCCTGCAAAGATTGCCCAGATGACTAAATTGTCCGATCGTTAAAATATTTAAGACTTAAGTTAGCAAGCTGTCAAAAGGATTAGGATCAAATTGACACAATCGAAACATATAATATTAAATTGGCTGACGAACCTTTTGGACAATTTTCCCCGGCCCAACTCGGTTTGGCCATGGTGATTTTTTTTGGGGGGTAATTTTGGCCATATCGATGAAATAGAACATCTCTCTCTATCTCTCTCTCTCTCAACAAGATACACGGACTAAGAAGTGAAGTAAAGATTTAGATGGGCAAAAGAACACCAGAAGTGTCGTAAGTTGTGTATGGGGGTCACTTTGGTGCCATAATTTTTTTTTTATCACTTAGTACCAATTTTTTTGAAAAACAATCAATTTAGTGTCAACTTCGATTTGTTTGCCAGAAATCCGATGTGATGCTGACATGGCTCGTTGAAGAGTTCCAGTTAGCATTAACAAAAAAATGACGCCTTTTAGTCCGCTGACGTGTAATTTTTTAGAAAAATAAAATTTAAATTTTATAAAAATAATTAAAAAACAAAAAAAGGAAAATACCACGAAAAATCTTAAACTAGGACACTTGTGACAATTTACACTTAACTTTTTTTTGACATGGAAAACCCCAAACTATGCTATTTATGACAAGTTTACTATGAACTCTTTTTTTGTGATACTAAAATTCCCAAATTATACCCATTATGACTCATTTACCTTGCAACACTTTAACCTAAGGGTATTTTTGTCTTTTTCCTTTTTATATTTTTTTTTCTTTCTTCTCCTACGAGGGCGACCCTCGCCTGGGTGGGCGAGGGCTTTCCTCGTCCTCACCCGACTTAGGCGAGGGCTTCCCTTGACGACGTTGGGCGAGGGAAGCTCTTGCCTAGGCGTGCGAGGGTCACCCATGCCCGACTCAGGCGAGGGCGACTCTCACCCGCCAAGGCGAGGGCTTCCCTCGCCCGACGCCGGCGAGGGCAACCCTCGCTCGGTCGGCGGTGGTGGGGCGGTGGTAGGGCGGCAGCAAGCCCTCACCTGTTGCTGCTTCCCTTTTTTTTTCCTTATTTGTATATAATTTAAATTTATTTTTTTTTAAAAAAAGCCACCTAATTTCTATGTGTACAAGGTAGACTATTTTTTTTAAAAATATAAATGCCATGTCACTATTTTTTTAAATGTAAATGCTAGGTCAATTTTTGGTCGAAATTTTTGGTGAAGTTACCAAAGTGATCTATTTTTCTCCGACTTGTCACCAACGTGATCTAAAAAAAAGTTATGGCACTAAAATGATCTCCGTACACAATTTATGGTACTTCTGATATTCTTTTGCCGATCTAAATGCGCAGAATGTGCAAAGAAGTGGATCTAGAAGCTTAAAGGTGGTGTTATTCAAATTGATTGGGGGCTAACCATCATCAATCAGTTGCTATGCTCAGTCGAGGAAGATAAATTATTCGAACACACTTCGTCGCATGTCTAACTCAGTCAATACAGTCTCACCTTAGTCCGAGCCCCACAAAGCCGCCGTCAAGCCCCCGAACGTTGCCGTCGTGTGCCTCCTCTCTCTCTCCCTCTTGCGATACCAAATCTCAGGTCGCAAGCCCATATCTGACATTGTCGATCGTTGTGATCGGGGCCTCACGCTTAAAGCCCCTTGCACAATGGAGATTTCGGCGCAATCGAGGCTCGACGCTTCAAGGTAGACTCGACGGAGGGCGAGACTTGATGGCGGGCGAGATGTGATGGCGGCAGCTACGTCGGTAGAGAACTTGGCGGAGGCGACAAAAAAGAAAGAATTGATCCGAAAGGCTGACATCCTCTGATTTAAACGGGTTGTAAATGGGCGAGGCAAAAAAAACCCATTAAAACCCATTCTCATCGAGCTTCCAAATTTTTAGACCCTCTTCTGATACGGCTCTTAAAACTTCAAACAACTCACATATGACTCACCCCTAAATACACGAGTCAAAAAGTTCGATTCAATGATGAAAGAAAAGATCTAAATTGCTTGCTATTGCGACTTCACCGAACGACAATCACGTGAAAATCGCTTTACAAAGAGGCTTCGAAAATACCGATTTGCCAAAACACTTTTCGGCCCTCATAAAGGTCCCTTCTAGCCGAGGTCCCTCGTCGGGACGAAAAGCCATTTCCCCTTTGTTCTCCCAAACGCGTTAATTAGGATAGAACCCCGTTGACATTTTCGATGTGCTGTCGATCTCTTCCACGAAAAGTTAGGAGGAGGGGAGGGGAAAGGAACACCACGAAGCAAAAAGTCCAACTCGTCGAACCAAATTTTGCCCATGCCTCCCCAAAAGTCAACCCCCCATCGACCTCTTTGACCTTCGAGGCGCCCCGACCTCCAGTTCCGTTCCCCCCTTTGCATTTACCATTTTGCCCCCACCCCCCCGCCTCGTCGTGTCGTTTCGCCTCCCCGCGCCCCCACCGTCGCCCCCGAAACGACAGCCCGGAGCGTAGAGAAAGAGAGAGGGAAAGAAAGTTATCTAAAAACGACAGTGGCATAACTATAAATAGGCGCGAAACCGCCTGGGCTTTTCCGACAAATCCCCCCCTCCCCTCTCCACGCGCCCCGCCGACGCGGAATTCCAGGAAGCCGCGAAAACCCGTTGCGCCTTGGGAAAAGAAAACCCTAAAATCCCCCCGCGGATCGAGTGGCGGCGGCGTCGGCGGCGTCGAGGAGCTCCGATTTCCCGGCCATGTTCGCCGGCGAGGACGACGACGACGGCGGCGGCGAGCCCCTCGGCCGGATCGGCATGGTGGCGCCGTTGCTCCTGAGCCCCCCGGCGGCGGCGCCGACCCAGCAGCATCAGCCGCAGTGGAGCCAGGAGGAGACGAGGGAGTTCATAAGGATACGAGCGGAGCTGGAGAGGGACTTCACGGCGTCGAAGCGGAACAAGAACCTGTGGGAGATCGTGAGCGCGCGGATGGGGGAGAGGGGCTACCGGAGGACGCCGGAGCAGTGCAAGTGCAAGTGGAAGAATCTGCTGAACCGCTACAAGGTAGCTTTTCCGCACGTCGTTCCTGGTCGTGGAGGCGCGCGCGCGCGCGCTGTGTTCGGTCGAATCTGTCGAATCCGTGCAGGCTTCGATGATACCCGGAGTTCAATAGGCTAAAAATGATGCCTTTGACACTCGATAACGAGAGTTCTGCTCATTGGTACCTCTGAAGCGAATCCATTTCCTATTGTTTAGCTATGCGGCGGTGTTCGCCTTCCATTGTTATGTGTTTCTCAGCTTCCCTGTGATGTGTGTCTCTCTGGGTTTGAGTTTGAGAAAGTGGCTCTGTCTTTGTGAGATCTTCCCCTGGTATCAGTCTGATCGTGCTGCAATGTTAGTTCGTCAAGATTTAAGGAACCGCTTTTATCTTGGAAATGACTTTGTCAGCTAAAGCTAAGCGGGTCTTGACTTTGTATGGCCTCCTGTGCATTCTTTCTCTGTAGCCCGTGTTCTCGAGTTCTTGTCTTGCTCTCTGCTTTTAGGCGATCCTCTGCACGCGGATTTGAGTTAATTATTTAATTTGTCAAAGGCGATCGAACGAGTAAGTTGCAATTTGGATAGAGTTTTCAGCTCATTATATTGAGTCCCCGCTTCGCTGTGATTTCAGGGGAAGGAGACATCGGATCCTGAGAATGGACGGAAATGTCCCTTTTTCGAGGAGCTGCACGCGTTGTTCACCGAGAGAGCGAAGAACATGCAGCGGCTTCATCTTGAATCCGAAGGGACTTCCGTCCAAGCGAAGAAAAGATTGAAAAGATACGGCGGCAATCAATCTTCTGATGAACTCTTGGAGGCTGATGATGAAGATGAGGATGATAGCGATGAGGAGGGGCCTTCGAAAGCCGGTTCTCGTAAGAGGAAGGCAGAAAAGGTCGTGATCAACAAGCGTTCGGGGGGGACCAGCGGAGTTTCTGGCGGGAGCAGTGGCGCTGATATTTTTGATATGCTCAACGAATTCTTCAAGCAGCAACAGGCGATGGAGATGCAGTGGAGGGAGATGATGGAGAGGCGAGCCCATGAACGCCTTTTGTTCGAGCAGGAATGGAGGCAGTCCATGGAGAAGCTCGAGAGGGAGAGGCTGATGGTTGAGCAGGCTTGGAGGGAGCAGGAAGAGCAAAGGAGGCTACGAGAAGAGAACCGAGCTGAAAGAAGGGATGCTCTATTGACAACCCTCTTGAACAAGCTTCTTCACGAGAGCAACTTGTGAAGTGGCTGGATTGATAGTTTACTGACCTAATTTTGTTTGCGACGATGTTCGCGTCTATAATGTGGATAGGCCGGAGAAATTACTAAAGGGTCTTATCGATTTGGAGGTACGTTTTGCACAGACGACAGACAAACATTTTGAAGAGCAAGTATGGCAATGCAAAATTACGTGTAGGGATCTTCTCTTAGTCTGGTATTTGTGTAGAGAGAAAAGGGTTTTCCTGTATTGATTTGTAATGTTTGTAGTTGTATGTATTCGTTACACATTTCTTCAATCGCTTGTCCTTTGTCCTGCATGTTCTGTTGAAATATATATAATACAAGCTCATACGACAATCGATGTAGGGTCATTGAAGATAGCACCATGTGTTCGAGATCTGGTTTGCACGATGTCTATGGTGGGTTGCCTCATCTTTCTGATACAGTTTACGCTCGTTGCTCGTCTCTATATATCGAGGGAATTCTACTGGGATGAAACAATCTTAACCATGGCGATTGATTTTGCTAGGTGTTTTTGTTCTCTCTTCTTCCATTGTTACCGAGAGTTATATTTCTACCAGAATTAGCTTCCGTCTTTGTAGGCATCCACTGTTATCCCATCCATGTTTATGGCGGTACCATGCACCATAATACTTCGATTACACAATTTGTTACTAGGGTTTATGTGACAACCATCGTGCAGATCTCAGCAAAAAGAAAATGTAGAGTTTCTTTTCTGTGCATCTTAATTTCGCCAGCATGTCTGTTGATGCACTCGAAAAGTAATCTGTGGTCTTCTAATGCCATATGCACAGCAAGCTCAACCAGGATAAAAGAGTTTTTATCGTATCCTGTCACATTGCAGATATCAATAAACAAACCAATCACACAACCTTGCAAGGATAGGCTTGAGAAAGAGGCCATCACCATAAGGGTGCATCTTCAGGAAGAGGGTCTGAACTCGAGGCGGTTAACTACAGCCCCCTTTTCATGATTCATGTTCTAAAAACCAGGTATTTGAGCAGCAGAGAAATTGTTAAGAGATTAAAGATACCTAGAGTTTCTCCAGAGATCATCGCTTTCAAAGTATTATATACGAAATTGCCATTGTGGATGATACGAATACTGACTCCAAGCAACCAGGAAAAAGCAACAACGCGAGTTCAAATGCAGTTGCAGTACAGACTTGCAGAAGCAGCACCAAGTTATATGAGTCGAATTATTGTGATTCACATAGACCCTTGTTACATGTGGATCAATTTTTTCTCCACAGTTTCCAGATTTTTCTACAAACAAAAGGCACCATCAGCTCAAGTCAGTAGGTGGCTTCTCCTTTGGATGTTTGGAAGCATAATGATCCCCAAGTTGATTCTGATTTGCTAGCTGCACCTGGTAAAGAGACAAAAAGAACAATGAATTCCATTGCTTCCTTGTAGTTAACCATTGCCATACGACAAACATGTAAGGTGAGACCAGCTAAAGAAAAGCTACAAGAAGAGGTGCGCAATGGAAAACAAACAAAGGAACTCGCGGAATGAAAAATGCTTGACTTGGCGTAACATTGATAAAAAAAAAAAATGCACAACAGATATACACATAAAACCTTCAAAGGAAAGGAGTGCGCGCGCGAGAGAGAGAGAGACAGAATTTTCATGCAGAAAAAGTTGATATGCCATCCCTGTCTAATATGTGATCATGCCTACATAAAGTTAGTGAAAACTTATCCTAGCAGCAGTGATAAACTATATAAGATGCATCGATACCATATACTCCAGTAGACATGCCGCACATCTTAATTACAACCAGATATTCCAACGGATCAGTGTCAAATTACCCGCGTTTAGAAACCCATCCTCCAATTCGTGCAATAACCCTAGCACCATTCACGTTTGGAATAACCCCAAACTAGAGCAATTCTTTTCCCCAATATTATGCCAGCATCTAGGCCTACATATCCAGCTAACTGCCTTATTTCACTTCAAACAGTTACACTAGGATGAAAACAACGGTCCTCTAAGAAAAAAGTATTATGGAAGACAGGACTTGGGACTTTTTTACTTCAAGGGTCCCCTTGAATCCATAAAACCGAGTATAGTAGACAAAGCCTTCTGTTCTCTCATTCGCTGGGATTGAATACAGGGAAAGTCTTACGTCATTGCAAGGTCCATATGTTTCAGGGTCCTCATGGAATCCACCCCGCCAAGTCTTCTCAGGTCACCTGTTCTTTTTTGACTGGCATCCCGCCATAAGTTTTCTTTAACGTGTTCACTCAGTTTACTCCAAGGATTTGTCTACCTAAGATTTTACCTTTCCCTTGTCCTACCACAGCAGTATCTTATTCACATTCTTCATCTGGGGGAGAGATTGAGCTTCAAGAAATAGCGAATGGTCTTTCAATACCCAAATGTGTAACTCCCCAGGAATTTTAAGCAAAGATCAAAATTTCAGCAACCCAAGCATTGAATATGCTACAGAAGAGTAATTAATCTTCACAACGCCAGCAAAAGGACATTGGACATTTTCAATGTAAAACCTAAGCATACCTCATAATATGTCAAAATGATGCAAGTATAAAATGCCAATTATCAAAGTATTTAAGCAGAAAAAAGAAACGAAAAGAAAAGAAAAACTATACTAGGTGCATACTTAGAACCATTTCATCCCCGAAAAAAGGTGTCATTTATACCAAAAAGCAGCAGAACTATAACAACTATATGCCATGATCTTCATGCAATTCAAATAGAGTGTCCATCTACTGCTGCAAGAACACACCTAAATGGCATTTCTCAAGCAGCAATATAATTGTGCATTCCTCAGCTACTGCCGTATCGTTCCACAACATACAACCACTAAAAAGTCCTCCAATACATCCAAATCATTATCCTCTCAGTTTGAAGAGAGTCAATGAGATCCAATCAGAGCTCTTCAGCGAGGATGCTTTAGATTCTCACGACACCTCGTTAGCAAGGCAAAAGGAGGGAATCCCGCCTCAGTTAAAAAGTGCAGCTCCTCATATCTCCAAGATCACGCACGAATATCCCTCTCCAGAGAAACTTTCGAAATACTAGCTCACATACCCAATACTCTAACCGTAAATTAACCACCACAGAAGTCAACGACAGCAACAAATGATTTGATTTTCTTATCGAAATGGGCACAGCAACCCAATTCACACCCGCAACTCAAATGCTACCAATCCACGAGATGGTTCATGCCCATAAAAGCTGAAGCCTTGAAAGGAAGCAAATGGTACAACGAGACCGGGATCGATGATTCCATACAACGATGGCCCCCCTCGCCGATTCGATCACAAATCAAGATCTATCCCATTCGGGCAGGATTAAATTTAAAGGGTGGGGAAAAGAGAAGAGAGTGAAGAGAGAAACCTTGCAGATGGGGCAGGTGACTTTGAGGCCGACGACCCTGGCCTCCAGCTGAGACCCCTTGGCCTTCTGGTTCCTCTCAGCGTTCCTTCTCTGCGCTTCAATCTTCTGCTTCCCCCTCGTCATCTCTCTCTCCCTGTCTCTCTCTCTCTCTCTCTCTACCTATCCCTCTGCCTGCAAAGCGAGCAATCAAGAAACACGAGGATCAAGTACGATGTCGGGTCTACTGTGGGCGGCGGGTGTGGTGAAAGGCAAGCGTGTGGAGGGGGTGTGGGTCTCTTTCTTGATTGGTTTGTTTTTTTCCTTTTCCTCTTCCTCTTTCTTCTTTTGGTGACATGGATCTACATGGTACGCCTCTTAAGGTAAGCATCGACTTCTCTCTCTCTCTCTCTCTCCTCCCCGTTTTGAGATAAAACTTCCAACCGTTTCTCTCTTTGACACCTTTTGCGGTTGAAATTCAAGACATTTGCATTCACAAATTTAGAGAGATTCAATCCATTATTGCGTTCGATTGCTTTAGTTTTTGCCGTCGCATTCATCTCGGTAATTACGCTATTTTTAGCGTGTTGGCTATAACATAATCTTGATACGTTTCTATGTATCTTTACTTTCGAATTGCATCCAACAATTCCTTCTATTAATTTTATAGATACATTAAGAATTTCGTAGGAAAAACAAGCTGATGATATTTGGAAGGCACAAATTATCCCCGAACTTTGATCCGATGTGTAATATTACTCATAAACTTTAGCCTAATATGTAATGTTGTCCCTTCACTTTTAATTTGCTCAATGCAATCTCTAAACTTTTGGTAAATGTCAAATTTAATCCATAAATTATATGAAAATATCGAATATTATTCTTTCGTTAATTTAGGTTCAAAGACAACATTAAACATTTTTATATAGTTTACAAACCAAACTGAACATATTAAAAAGTTTAGTGACTACATTGAATAAATTAAAAATTTATAAACGACATTATATATTGAGTCAAAGTTCAATGGTCATTTGTTTCAATGTCAATCCAAGAATATGTTTTGTTGGTTGTGCTAATATAATTTTAGTTTCGTGGTAGAGATGTACGCGTTTGCATTCCAACAGTCATTTTAGTTAATCACATCCACGAGAACGAGAGAAGGATTTATAGTGAATTTTTCTTAAATCCAGCACATATTCTTAGCTTAAAAGGTTTCTTGTTATAAAGGAATAATAAAGATAACCTAATAGTACAATTCTAAGTCACTACCTAGTAACGCCAAAAATGAGAACTAGTCACCTCTTGAGCAATAAGCTGCTGGCTAAAAACCATAAAACAGAAGACATCGACATGATAAACAACAAGCTTTCCCTTCTTCCCAATGAATCTTTCACAAGAGAAGTTACAAGAGTAGCTCAATTATAAACATGTCATTTCACAACATTTACAGTATCTCGTTGGTGTTGCCCAGATAATAATCTCTATGTGGACAACGTTTGAATCCAAAAAGAAGCATTTTCTTATGCATATGACTAAATTTGACCTATAATTATCTATTGCATTTTCGGAGAATCAATTTCCATTTCCTTAGAGCGGCCTTCAAGTCATAGGCCACTCATTTCTAAATAAATCCACGCTTGTGTCATTTTGAGCCAAAGGAAGAGAAAACTACTTCACTTATCAGCTGATTACACGAGGCACCTTATGACTCCGCATCGTCTCAACTTATCTTGGCATGAAGCCTCAGCTGAAGGACCCGCATCACCACTGACATCTTATGCAGCAAACGCTCAATAAAGCCAGGACCAGATGTCTGCATACTTCTTATCAGCCACTCATAATCAGAGACTGTAGCATCAGGCAGCGGTTCCAAAAACTCGCACCTGTTAAGTATGTGAGGTGGAGGTGCTCCAGCCACGAGGTTTGTATCTAGCTTCGGCCTATTGACCTTGGCGAGCTCTTTTGGCATTTCAACGATTGTACTATTAAGGGCCTGAGGAACAGCACCTGGAAGTACCCCTTGTTGGAAAGGCAATGCTCTTGCAGATTGCAAGCAGAATTCAATCCATTGATGGATTAATGGAGATGGGCCTCTAATGCGACCTCCGATTTGGTTGGTGCCTATCTTAGAGGCAGCAGGGATGGCCTATCACAAGAAGAAAATACCATCAGGAAATGATATATCCTAGAGCTACGTTTAACAATATAATACTCCTAGTACAGTAGCTTCCATACATTGCTAGTGCGCAGTCACTAACAGGTGGAATCACATGAATATGGAGAAGAGATAAGGTTCCACAAACACATACCCACAGATCTGCCCATAAGCTTGCTCCTGATTTTGGCACAACGACTGTAACATTGCGCATCTTTTTGGCAACCGGAAGGACGTCACTGCTCCACCCAACAGCCACCCATACATCTTCCACCCCAAAAGCTTTTAAATAGTGAGTACTGTCAAAGAGTCGAACCTGCATAAAGTAAGACCCAAGCCTTAAACTTTTCAAAGATAAAGATCTATACAAGATGCAATAAGCTGCTCCCTTTCCAACATGAAAAATTGAAAGATCAGATGTTTTCAATAATTGCTGGAAGATCCATTCATGGCCATAAACTAATAATGAAAACATCAGATGATTCCGACCATCTTCGGGAAATTACCAAGCTACCCCATTTCCACAAGCAATTGAACAAGTATCAATCTAGTTTTGGAAAATCTGCTCGAGTTCTCACCTTATAGTTTCTTAAAAGATAAAGCTAGCTCATTATGAGGGAATGGGTGTTCTAACTGCACCCTACTATACCTGCTTCGCAAGTGATGCCAGATTTTGCCTGACTGCATTTTTTCCACCGACCACTTTTGAGTCAATGTTGTCTGTGTTGTATGATGCTCCCATGTACTTCAAAACAGCACCTATAACCTCTCTAGGACTATCCACCATTGAAATCCTCCCAGCAAGCTCAGGCCTCCACAAATCCTCCCAGTCCTGCAATACACCAATGACTGTTAATCCTACAATTTTACATGACAGCTAAAATTATTGTATGCAAATAAATATATGCAAAAAGTTTGTAGATCATGACAGTTCATCATATCTTATGATTATCTAACTCATGGCACTTCAAGTCGAGCAAAATAGAAGCTAGTTTGGCCATCTAGATTCTTGAGGGAGTCAAGGAATGCTCTCAAATCTTAAGTACACGATTCATCCAAGTCATTCAGGAGTTTGAATGAAAGAGAACCTTACAAGATTAGTTTTACAGTGGTCTGCTTTCATGAATTTGAAGGAACTTTTGACTAAAAAGATAGCGCTAGGTAGAAAATCCTTCACCTAAGAAATAACTAGAGAGATACTTTAAGAAAAGTCCTTGTTTAAATTTCTACTGTTTACCTTCTTCTCATAGATTGACACAGTCTCACAAAGTATAGATATGAAATGAGAGCCATGGGGGGTGTTGAAAAGATAGATAGCATTCATATTCTATTCAGGGTTGCTTGTGAGTTGTCTTATGTCCTTTGGTATTTCCTACATTGCATTCTCTATTCAATTGGTTGCTCAGACATTATGAGTTGAAAGATGTTTAAGGCGGTTGATTAATAAAAAAACAATAACAAATTTATATTACATCCTTCATGAAAATTTCCAGTTTATACACTGATACCTGCAAGCTCCATCCAAAGTTTTGTATTTATTGGTTTTTACCCATGAACAGGAAAAAAACCAATTTACATGAAAGAAAACCATAAATTCTTTTTCCAGTTTGAAATGAATTTGTCACAGTTCAAATACCATAAAGAATGTCACTCTAACTTTAACAGAGCAAATGCCGATACAGATATGCACCTCATTCACATCAAACTTCAAGCCCATGTTTCACCAAACTCTGGACACTCTTGTATCATTTTATATGCAATGCCATTATCAACCACAAGCATAAGGTAGAAGAGAACTTCATGATGTTTTGTATACATAAGCTTCAGAGGGACTGGACCACGGCTGCAGCTTAAATATTGCAATAGCAGTTAACATTGCCAAACTAACCATGCCATACACCTTTGCAAAGTGATCAGGACCATTCCAGGATTTACCGAATCTTTTAAACAAATTAACATCAAGCTGCAAGGAGTTACCTCTATAGGAGCCATATTAAGCTTTTTGAATTTGCTTTTTTTGTAAGCTATCACCATGCTTCCCCAGCGATAGGGAGCTGCCCATACTTTACCGCCTGTATCAGTTGCCCCCTCACAATTCCTGCGTAAATGTACCTGAGATCTTTTCAGTGAAAATGAAAATTATTAAACTAACAAACACATCAAATCAATGGCTCAGGTAGGAAGTAAGAGCAGTTATTATATCAAAGTCAAATCACGCACAGAATTTCAGCAAGCAGTTGTTTGATTAATTACATTGTTATCAGACTTTAATAACACCATTTTATAAAAGGACTGCAGCATGCGATTGGCTGCATCTACTATTTCATGTTTACCTTCCACCTGTCATTTAAGCCAGAAAACCAATCCTGCTCTTCTGCCCCTTCTATAGGCTCGATCAAGCCTCTCTTTATAGCTAGGTCAAGCCACGAGTCACCAACAGTGACAATATCAGCTGCAGCAGTAGAAGTGGGCTTGACATTGCCTTTGGCCAAAGCAGTCGACACATCCGAGAATATGCTGTCAAGACTCTCACGCAACTTAAGTTGTAGCCGCGCTCTCTTCCCTTGGGACTGCATAAATTCCTACACATCAAAAGCAAGAAGTTTTTCACAACACAATACACGCTAGGCAAATTCGCCTAGGTCATCAGCAAGAATACAGCATCGATTCCCATTTCTCCAAAATTTGGACCCCAGAGTCGAAAGGTAAAGTCCAAAACAGCAGAACCTTAATCCAAGGTGGAGGCACGGAGCCGCGAAGAGCAACAACCCTCAGCGGAACAGTCAAAGCATACGACTTCGACTTCCATTTCTCAAACGCTTCCTCCAATTCCTTATCCTCTTCTTCTTCTTCTTCTGCTACATCTTCCCTTCCACGCTCTCGTTCCTCGTCGCCAGCGCCATCTGCGCTCACATTTTCAAGCACAAACGCAACAAAATTACTAGCGAATCAACCTATCAACGGTCCGGCAAATCAAGCAAGCGAAACAGAATCAGTTCACTCCTAGTTCATGCTCAAACAACAAAAATCCTCGTGCCTCAACATACGAAAATGCACGGCACTGCATAAGTGAGGAACGATAGTAAAAAGACCTCGAGTTCGGCCTTCCTCTCGGTGAACCGCGGCGGAAGCGCGGGAACCGGAGGCCAGAGCGACGGGAGGAAGCGAGAGAGCGGCGGAGGCGGAGGCGAAGCCGAGGGCCAAGAAGACGGCGGCACAGCCGAGCGATTCGAGCGCATTGCGGCGCGGAGGCTCCGGCGGGAGGTCGAGGGAGCGGCGGCGGGAGGAGCGGAGCGAGGGCGCCGGACGACGGCGCCCTTGCAGGTCGCGGTGGCGGCGGAGCTGAGGAAGGAGGAGAGGCCGGTTCGCCGGAGCTGGACGCCGGTCCGGCGACGGAGCTGCGAAAGGGGATGAGAGAGAAGACGAGCTCATCGTTTGGAGAGAGAGAGAGAAAGGCGTGCTTTTGGTTAGAGAGAGATTTTTATTTTTATTTGTTTTTGGTTAGTAAAACTTTTATTTTTCCTCTTTTTCTGCTTCGCAAATTCAGAAGAGGAATTCGAAATTGCTTATGTTTTTTTGCTAAATATAAAGAGTCTTTTTTAGGATTCTAAATAATTGTGGATAAATACTTGTGCTATAATAGATGCTCGCCATTACGAAAATATCGGTAAAAGAAAATATTATTCAGGAATTCCTTTTTCTAACAAATGGTTTCTCAGATTTGGAAATTTTCCCACTTTTTTTTTTCAGTCCTACACCTACTCCTACTCTACTTTTCATCTCGCTTTCAGACTTTTGCTTTATCTCTTATAAAGTGTGAAAGTCGAAATCCACACCTGAAATTATGTGTCCTCACTCCTAGCCCTCCTGAGAAGGTGGGAAAACGGCATTGCAGGATGATAAATTTCTAATTTAATGCGTATATCTACACTTAATTTAGCTTTTTATCTAATGGGGGATGCATTGTTAATTTGTTTCATGCGAAATTAACAAAGCGAGTTCCGTAATAATTGTGCGCGTGCCAAAACTGGGTTCCCTGTGATTTTTTTTTCCTTAAAATGTAGTTTATTAGCAACATCTATTATGTGATTTATCGATTTTAAACAAGCAATGTCTTAAAACTCTTTCGAAAATATCTTACGTATTTAATTTTTTCGTTAGTGAGATTGAAAGACAAGAGAATACATGCTCAATGCATATCCCTTGTGCCACTAATAAAGGACAATTGTCTTAAAATACTTCATCTCAATTCTCATCTCGATCTCGTGATCATCGATATGTATAACTATCAAGAGGTATTGCCTCTGCCTTTCCTAGGGATGCAAGACGTGCTGGTATCGCCACATTAAAATAATGAACTCATCTGCAAGGCCTGCCCCACAGCCACAGGATGGGGACAGGTCGTGGAAGTCTTCGTAGGAGTGAAAGCTCATTTCATTTGATGATGTTACTTCTTAATCGAACATCAAGAATCCTAGGGTTTATCTCCCGACTGTCGGCCGTGCGGGATTCCCTGAGTTATAAAAAATAAAAAATAAAAAATAAAAAATATGCAATTAAAATATTATTTATATTATAATATACAAAAGTGTCGATGGCCCGGAAATTATTTTAAGGAGAGAACACCAAACAATCGACTGAATCGAGCGCTATCTGAAAAGCAAAGGCTACCTTCCACAATTGTTTATTTGATAAATTATGCAATCAATTCAGGTTGGTAGCCGTCAGAGCTTGTTTTCAGACAGAACATATGATTCTGTCATTATTACAGCAATCATCGATTCAAGCTGACCAAACGTATGTTTCATCGGATGCAATTCACGTTCCTTCAGTAATTCGAACAGACAGAAGAACCAACTGGGCAACAACTTTATTCACCAAATAAAATAATTTACAAAATGAAAGAACGATTTATTCGGCTAAAACTCGACAATAGTGAGGCACCATATGATACAAAGTAAAAAAGGGTTCGAACATATTTCCTGGAGATTACGATTCACAAGATTGATTTTTTGCTTCAGATTCTCGAGCCTGTCGTTTCCAGTACCCTTTTAGCTGGTGCTTTCTCTTGGCGTTCAACGTAAGCAGAAGGGAACCATCCAGCATTTCCATTAGATTCGCCTTCCGACCATCCGTTGGGAGCAACCTTGCGGGAAACCCCGAAAAAGAGACAGAAGTCAATGGAAAAACGAAATGGAAAAAATAAATTGTAGTTGCAATCCACAGCAAAAGACAGGACCGATGGACCGAGATTTTTGGAGAAAAAGAACATGCACTCAGTTTAACGACAGTGCCAAAAATGATATAGATGGCAAAACCACTTCATCAGAAATGCGCCAACTTGTTCCAATGTAGCTGTTGATTGGTAGCAAGTAGAAATTGCAGCGATGAAAAGAGAAGTACCTGCCGAACAATGACATAATCATCAACAGATAGACTCAACTCTCCTTCTGCCTCAGCATCAAATGGGTGTATGACCTGATGCATGAAGTACTAGGCTATTAGCTAAAAAAGAAAAAGGGAAAGAGAAAATAAGGAAGTGAAAAATGGCAGCTAACGTAACAAGAGAAACTCCAATTAAATAGACCAAAAAAAAAAAAAATAGTGGTGTCAGCAATGGACTAATTAAGCACAAAGTACTCTGGTTAAAGCAAAGTCAAATCTGAAATGCAAATGCGTTACATGAAGAAAAAAACAATGCGATCACATGAAAGTATGTGACTGAGAAGAGAAACTGAAAAGGTTTATGACCAGCTTAGATGTCAAAGCATCTGTTCCCATCTGCAAATATTCTAAATTTCCTGTAACTATAGAGCTTGGAGACCTTACTTTTCCAATGAAGTAGCTATCGTACTGATCAATGCGCCCATGATCATCTGATATGCTTGATTTGGCATCCTCATGAGCAAGTGGAACTTCCCCATCTGGCTGCATCGTGATTGATGTCACTGAAGGCACACTTGATTGCTCTTCCTCTATCATCTACTCCAGGAGACAACATATTCAGCCACGCTATAGTAGCAGCAACAACTCAAAATACTAAGAAATAACATAAAAGAGTGAGAGCACTATTATCGGTTAAAAGTAGGATATTCTGGGAAGAAGTCTAAAGTTGGTTTCTTGAGAGCATGAGGAAGCAGGGCAAAAAGCTGCCTACCTTAGAGTGTAACTTCTCTAAGATGGCAACAACTCTTCGATGATAATCTCTCTCTGCATCCACCTGCAAGAAAATTTCACTACCGATTCAACAACTACTGCAAGCAAATGGCGGAGGGAAAATGCAATCTTTGCATTTAAATTTTACTACCAATCTAAAGCAGTTGCATTTGCACAATCCGCCATACAATACGTCATATACTGAAATTCCTCTACTCGGGTTGATTTGTAATTTGCTATAGTTGGTCTTTTTTTGGCCAAATATTTTATTGTTGGTTGAATAGGACATAAGTGTTGCCTTATCTTCGTTGAACGATAACATAGAAGAGAATGCCAAGTACCCAAAAGAAGCTGCAACTATAATTCTGAGGATTTGTAATTCCACGAACTGTGGAAACTAAGGCATACTTCAAACTGGCTACAATAAACTGCACCGAAAGCTACATTACATAGCCAGCTTTACTATCACTAACTGAAAGAATAGTATCGGCATAAAGTCATTGCTATAATCTTCCGGGTCTTTATTTGACAATTTTGCTCGACCTTTATAATTTAGCCCAGAAATTAGATGGCCCAGGAAAACAATTAATTTTAGGGGAAAGTACTTAGACCTAAAGGATCAAAGAATTATGACAATAAATACCAGAAAAACTGCCCAGAAAAAAATTCCCTGATCAGGCCATCTTAGTCAGCTAAATCCTAAAGTATGTACAGACAGTAGCTAGCAAATTTGACAAGCTATATCAAACTCACAGTTAAGAGAAATGCAACGGTGTAAAAGGATTTGTGAAGTAGACTTGCATTAGTAGGAAAGCTGCATTGCTATTTTGTTTCATGATATGCAACACAAAACTGCAAGCCAACCCAATAAAACCAGTTCAGCAAAAGTGAAAATACCAAAAATTGCAACATTGTAATGTGCATTGACACTAAAATAGTCACAATATAACCAAAACCCTGTCTGCCAATTGTTGAACAACCTCCTCCTCCTTTTAGAGTTTCTCTATTCAGTGTACATTTTCAAACTGCATACTCATGACATAGGGAAATAGAAATGTAAAGAGCACAAACCAGAAAACTGCTGATCATAAACTCTAAAGCAATAAAAATAAAAGGACCCACTAAAAAGTAAGCAGACTACCATTTTAAGGAGGCGCTGGAAAGTGTACTGCTGCTGTTGATCCTCAACTGATAACATAGCATCAGTTGCTTCTCTACCGAGTGCCATCATAGCTGATTTAAGCTCAGTCAATCTTGCTTCTGCGCTTTTAAGCTTCAGGGAACTTTCTGCAGATAGAGCCGAGTCCCTAGATCTTGATCCCCTTCTCAGAACTTCAGCTGCCTGAGAGGGGAAAAAACAACTTTACCACACAGTTAATATATCTCTAACAACATCTTGATGAAGATGTGACCAAGAAAATTACCTGGTTTTCCACCTCTTGCCGGAGCTTGTCATAGCGGCGAGTCAAGTGACGTGCATCTTCCAAAGGAGCTCCATTTATAACCACCCGTAGAGGCTTGGAAACCTATTAATAATATCTGTAACATGATTAGATGGAACCTAAAATTGCTAAAGCAGCTAGCTAATCTCGATTAAGACTTTCTAGCAGCAGTTCGTGCAAGGGACCATTTATCATCACAAAGGATGAAAGACGTGAACAGAATTACCTGATCACCTAGGGTTCCAAGCAAGTTCTTTCGCTCACTTTCCATTGAATTGTGCGAAGTACCGAATGAGAGAGCAGCCCTTGCAAGAGCAGAGCCAGAGCCCTGGTTCTCAACTCCATAATTGCAGCAGTCATCAGCCAACTTTCTTACTACCGCATAGAAACAAAATACAGATGTCAGCACTGGAAAGGGCATGGAGAATGAGAAAGAAAATCTATCTTCACCTATCTCAATTTGCTTTGAGCTTATGGATATGAAACCTTCGACGCCACGGACAATATTCCTCTGTAGATGCTGTCCAAGATAACATAGTTTTAGACTTTTCTCAAGCAAAATCATCATCTCATTATTACTTGCATCACATCTGAAAGTCCCATCTTAGTGAGAAAATATACCCCGCATGAAATTAGTCAAAGACGCTCGACAATATTACCTTGGCTACCCTGGTCGAATTGTATAGATTCTGAAGTTGCCGGTAACACTGAAGCTCATCCTCATCAACCGTTAGTGCTTCAGCATCAAAGTGCCCCAGTTGTTTCAATATTGCCTGCCGAAACAAGAAAAACACAATATTGGAGGATTCCTCAACCACTGTACAATCTTAGGTTTATTTCCTCAATGTTGACTAATGCCTCAATATTGCAGATGTATCAAATTCATAGTCCCACCGGCACCGCACATGTTCGCTGCCCCGAATATTCACAAAAAAAAAACATTCAAACATAACCGAGGAGAAGATGAAGCTAATTGGGTATTCTTCGGATAACTGCATTATCTCGATTTTATGAGCAAGACTAGCATTTCCATGCCAGTTATATCGCAATACTAAGCCAAATTTCTGCAGCACAACAAGTCAATGAACACGAACAGAACCCCTCCAAGTCCACAATTCAACATACTAATAAATCCGGATCATCCAAAGCAAACCTATCCACGTAGCTAAGACAACAACTACCCAAGCAAGCAAAACAGGACCAGCAACAACAACGAACGATTCGCCAAAGGAGCAGCAACAGTGCCCTGCCCGCGCGACCGAGCTCGCTCAGTCGGGGAACAACCGGAATCACCTGCTGCTGCTTGGCGACTTGCTCCCGCAGCTTGCTGGCCTGCTTCTTGATGGCCTCCATGTCCCGATTCGCCGGCGCTCGCTCGGGATTGCGATCGCCGGGGAGAGAGAGAGAGAGAGAGAGAGAGAGAGAGGAAGAAGTGAGATATCGCACGGCACCCCCCCGGAAGCAGAAGGGGAGGGGGGCGGCGGCGGGAGCAATGGCGCGGCGGAGCGACGGAGGAGGAAGAAGAAGAAGAAGAAGATGATGACGATCGTGGGGGGGGGGGCAGGGGGGCAGAAAGGAGGTGGCTTTTTGCGGTTATCTTTACAGGTAACAACAGAAGAGAGAGAAAAAAACAACAGAAGAGAGAGAATGGCGGTGGTCGTGGTGGCATTGGCATAATTGAGAAGGGTTGGGGGGGTTAAAAAGGGAAAATCGAGTAAAAAGGTGGGGACCGACAGGGAAAGGTGGTGGGAGGAAGGAGGAGAATTTTGGGAGAAAGCGTCTTGACTCCGCTGTCACCGCGCGAGCGACTGAGGGTGGGCCCCGCACGTGGCCTCCAGCGTGGCTTTGGTCGGGCCCTCCTCCTCCTCCTCCTGCGACGACGATTAGATTAAGGAAGAGAGAAAAAAAACGCAAAGGCACTTTGTAATTTAAAATTTTTAAAAAATCGAGTTAAGCCTTCGGTGTTAAAATTGATCGGAATCCGAAGGGCAAATGGCCACGAAAAATCATGAATCATGCTCGTTGCTCGCCGTGATATAAATACCCCAAACTTTTTCTTCTTTTTGTGTTACTGAAAATTTGAAACTTGGGCACTATGACAAAAACCTCCAAACTGTGCTTGATATGCATTTTCGTATAGTTCAATGATTAAATTGAATATGTACCACGATATTTTTATATAGTGCATGAACTAAGTTGCGTACGTACCAAAAATTCAGGGGTCATATTGAATAAATTAAAGGTTGATGGATCACATTGCATATCAAATTAAAATTCGGGGATTATATTGGGATCACACGCACGTTATTTTGAGGGATTATTTGTTACATTTTTGTCGAAAAAGAAAGCATGAGTGAAGCCTTTAGAGTCAAAGCGGACAACTAAACCTGAAGAAATAAAAGCAGGGACGGCCACCGAACATTTGAAACGCTTACTTTTCCAACGGCAAGCAAGAGCAATGTCTTCCTCGTAGAGTTTTACAGGTCTAATTTCAGGATTCATGATAACACGTGCTGACTGCGACAACGAGGTATCTCTTCCCTTACAAGTCTAATTACAAGTCCAATTACGCATGGAGGGAAGGATCGCGCAGCAGCAGTAGCGCCAATGGTATGAAGAAACAGCCCTGGCAACGAGGTTAATCGATGCCGTTTCGATTCGTTGGAGCGCTAAGAAGTCGATCCGAATCATGTAAAAACAACCGACGGAAGGTACCTAAGTCGAAGGAAATAGGCAGAGTGATGGAACATTGAGTATGAAATTTCAGACACGAGTTTGTTGCTGTCCCTTGAATCCACCAGATTGTCCGTGCGGGGCAAGGGGTAGTTATTTTTCGTAAGGGTGATCAGTTTCGGAGTGGGTCGGTTTCCACCTTGAAATCGGGAACTGATTCTAGTATGGTTCCCAGTTTGTGAAACATGAAACTGGCCCACTGGTTCCTAAATCAACCCGAGGATACTTGAAAAGAATACTTATCCAATTCTTCATTGAACCTTCCTTAGTGGACATTTCTCTTGAAATTCCCTTCATCTTAATTTTTTTCTTTCCCAAATCAGAACGGGCACACGTAAATTTCGGCTAGGTTAAGGAAAAAGGGAGTGTGGCCGGGTTCCTTAGAGTGGGCCAGGCTCAAATTGTCTTATTTTTTACTATCAAAGTTTTCGGCTTAATTTGTTTTACAGAAAATAAATAATTCCGAAAATACTTTCCTAAAAATGGTTGATCGTATCGCTTACGAAAATGAATGAACGGAGAATATTTTCATTATCAAAAAAAATTTTCATACATAAATTGCTTATCGATAACGTAACCTTTTTCCTATTGAGCGATATTATTCCAAGCGATACTTTCCAAATCATTAACAGAGCCTTGAAAAATGATGATGGCTGCGAAAGGCGAAACCAACGGAGGGGGAACCTGTCTGGGCGTCCTTCGCTTCTCTTTTCATTTTCCGGTCAGACCAGGATTTCGTGCTTCTCTTTTCCCGGAAAATGATCTCTCTCTGTGGACGAAACTCGTTGTCTGGACTTGCAAGTGTTTTTGCTCCTATGGCGTTGACGGTCTACAGGTGTGGGGGGGACACACTTGGCCACTTTTCCTGGGAAAATAGTTCGCAGCTACAATTGCGCAGAAAGGGGAAGAGAAAAGACACAGGGGTGTGCTAGAATCTCGTTGTCTTTCGCTCGAGCCCAATGGCACTAGGACAGCGGTGGACTCAATTGTAGACGCAAAGGGAGTCAAAGTCTTCTTGGAACGACAAATACTTGGGTCGCAAACGCTGGTGGGTTGTTGCTTGTCTGCTTGCCTTTCTTTTTTGGTATACCTGTCCACCCCAATCGATTCCCCACTCATTCCCACTTCTTCCACTTCTTCCCCCTTAATCCTATGGCGGGGAAGATGCGGCCGCGCAGCACTTGTCATTTCCACTTCTCGTTTACGCTCCCGCCTCATTCGTTTCGAATTTGCGAAACGATATCGTTAAAGTGAAATTGGGTTTCCATTCCCATTCCAATGGCTTCATTCCCGATAACCAAACATGCCCTCAAAGTCGTATCCGGCAACAGATAATTCAACCCCCCTCCGAAAATTATCGGTGTTAGGTAAAATACGTGTTTTTTGTCTCAAAGCTACATAGAGTCTAATTTGATATTACCACGACATATCTCTATTTTTGAAAGATGAAACTAATAATAAAATCAAACTGCATTTGTCATTTCTACTACATAAAAGTAAACGCGCACACACACTCTCTCTCTCTCTCTCTCTCCACATATTTGACCTGTTATGTTTTCTAGATCATATCTTATATGCATAGACAATTATGTTCACTTATCCTTTTTCTTATGATATTTCTTATAAGAAAATGTGATTTATTTATTTATTTATAGTGACTTTACATATGCGCCTTCATCTAGAAGAAAACCTATGAGATTAAGGCAAAATTTTCAATTTCAATCGTTGAAAAGTATTGTTTAAATATAGGTGAAGCCAAAATTAATTGAATATTTTAGTGAAAAGGCTCTTGATGAAAAATAGCCTTCGATATCCTATATAATTACGAATACTTATCCAGAAAATGTTGTTTCTCTAGGCCAAACAATAAATCAAATTTTTATGGACAAGTTCAAGAAAACAACTCGAGAAAATTCTGAATCGATCTTTCTGCTTTTCTAAACTTAATAACGACTAGTATACGCGTTACCTAATGTAAGGTTATTCAGAATTCTCACGCTAAGAAATTTTTCTGGACTCGACTTATCGTCGTCAAACTTTGCCAGCTCAACCCAAATCGTGGCTCCGTCACTGGTCTCATCTTGATGCTTCCTATTAGTCAATCCATTCAATTGTTTGCCAATTTCAAAGACTGGAAAAATTTCATTTGGCCGGTTTAGTATGTCTCAAGTTGGGTCTTCGTTTTGTTGTTTTTTCTTTTTGGCATAGATAAAAATAAAAAAAATAAATAAATAAATAAAACGCCGTCTCAGCGGACCATGCAAAACTTGGGCACTATGACAGAAACCTCCAAATTGTGCTTGATATGCATTTTCGTATAGTTCAATGATTAAGTTGAACATATACTGCGATATTTTCATATAGTTCATAGACTAAGTTGAACACGCACCAAAAGTTCATGGGCCATATTGAATAAATTAAAGGTTGATGGATAACATTACATATTAAGCTAAAGTTCATGAATTATATTGGGATAACACGCATGCTAGGCTAAAATCGAGGGATTATTTGTTACATTTTTGTCAAAAAGGAAAGCATGAATGAAGCCTTTAGAGTCAAAGGGGGCAACTAAACCTGAAGAAACAAAAGCAGGGACGGCCACCGAACATTTCAAACGTCTACTTTTCCAACGGCAAGCAAGAGCAATGGCTTCCTCGTAGAGTTTTACAAGTCTAATTACAGGATTCATGATAACACGTGCTGACTGTGACAACGAGGTGTCTCTTCCCTTACAAGTCTAATTACAAGTCCAATTACGCATGAAGGGAAGGATCGCCCAGCAGCAGTAGCGCCAATGGTATGAAGAAACAGCCCTGGCAACGAGGTTAATCGATGCCGTTTCGATTCGCCGAAGCGCTAAGAAGTTGATCCGAATCATGCAAAAACAACTGACGGAAGGTACCTAAGTCGAAGGAAATAAGCAGAGTGATGGAACATTGAGTATGAAGTTTCAGACTTTGAATTGGCGACAGCTGGGAAGAACCCACATGGAGGGCATGCCGTCGTTCTCCCCAGGAAAGTAACATTTGGGATAAACAGATCCGATCGTCTGCTAGGCCATGTCGAAGACCCCCGCTAGTCCCCGAATTCGGAGGTAAATAGAGTGCTCGATCGGACTACCTAAGTGCACGGCGGGAAGCGTGAAAGGGTGATTTTTACCCATGAATAGAGCATGATCCTCTGGGCATTCCGCCATCTCCAGGGTTCCGAGTCCTTGGAGCTGGTAGACGTCGGAAAGACAGAGTCTTGGGGTGCAAGCCATGGTCCTCCTTGAGGTCCTTATCGCCGTCGGCAACATCCAGGGGGTTCCCCATCCCCATCTTCCGGGACATATCGAGCCATGTACCCACGACTAGTAAAGGATCAAATGCGGAATCGTTAAGGGCGGTGCCCACCCCGTCCATGTCCATCTTTGCGGGCTGCAGTTGTACCTCAACGCTGATTTCGATCGACCAGCCGAGGATACTCGAGACTTCAAAATCCCAGGGCCAGTCGGGGTGATTGTAGTGCTGCCGTAACTCGAGAGTGACGTCATGGTTGCCACATTGGGACAAGACGCAGGGCATGTGGCTGTCGAAACAAGCGTCCTCATACCGGCTCCCCTTGGGGCCGGCCAACACTTGTTCCCACGGGTAGACAGAGATTGAGTGAGAGTCCCCCTCTCCCCGGCCTCCAGGGTGCGGTACATGGTGGTCTGGCCCTCGTACACGGCCTTGACCTTGCAGGGCAAGTGTGCGGCCGAGGAGCGAGGGGGGGGGGGGGGGGGTGCAGGGACAAGAAGAGATGGATCGGCAGGGGCAATTCCATGGGAGGGAGGTCGATGAAGCCGGTGGTCGGGTCCTGGAGGAAGAGACAACCGTGCGAGCAGCTGATCCAATCCAAACCCCTTGGACAAGTGCCCCGGTCCTTATTCACAGACATTCCTAGACGCACTGATGACACCTTCCTTTTACCTAGCTTCCGACGAACAAGTACTCGGCGATCGTCCAAAGGTGGTAACGCCAATCATGGCGATCCTTTGGACAACATGGTCGAGGACCACTTCAGTCCGAGAAGCATCTTTCCAGGATCCGTGCTCGCGCTCCTCCCGACCGCGGTGGCTGAAAGGCAAAGTCCTCCTTCCAGGGACTGCACAAGTAGCCCTGATCATCATCCCCACTAATTTATTCATCCTCTCTAACTTTTTCGTGACTCCGCTTCAAAGAGGGAAACAAAGATGCAATGTAAAACACTACCAAAGCTAATTCCAAATTTAAATTCTTTGGATCGATCACGCTAAGGGAGAAGCTGATCAAGAACAAGCAAAGCTTGTTTATATGACAGGAGTCGATGGAGAAACGAAATCTTCATCCAACTATATGAAAAAAGCTACCCAAGGAAATAGGAATTGGAGAGGAAATAGGACATCAATGACTTGGAATTGGGTTGTAACGCTGGATTACGTGAGATCCAAGTGACCTAAATCGGGTGGATATGCATCCGGTTCATCCAAGAATAGCTGACTTCTTTTTAAAGCTCCAGTACCTGTACCTTGAGAAAGCATCCAAGAAGGACACGTCGCTGTCCGTTGAATCCACCAGATGGTCCGTCCGGGGCAAGGGGTAGATGTTTTTCGTAAGGGTGATCAGTTTCGGAGTGGGTAGGTTTCCATCTTGAAATCGCGAACCGATTCCGGTATGGTTCCCAGTTTGTGAAACAAGTAACCCTCCCACCGGTTCCTAAATCAACCCGGAGATACTTGAAAAGAATACTTATCCAATTCTTCATTTAACCTTCCTTAGCGGACATTTCTCTTGAAATTCCCTTCATCTTAATTTTTTTCTTTCCCAAATTAGAACGGGCACACGTAAATTTCTGCTAGGTTAAGGAAAAAGGGAGTGTGGCCGGATTCCTTAGAGTGGGCCAGGCTCAAATTGTCTTATTTTTTATGATCAAAGTCTTCGGCTCCATTTGTTTCGTGAAAAATAAATAATTTCGAAAATATTTTCCTAAAAATGGTTGATCGTATCGCTTACAAAAATGAATGAACAGAGAATATTTTCATCGTCCACAAAAATTTTCGTACGTAAATTGCTTATCGATAACGAAAACGATCGTTCTTAAGAAAAATACTTTCCAAATCGTTAACAGAGCCTCGAAAAAATGACGATGGTTGCGAAAGGTGAAACCAAACGGAGGGGGAACCGGTCCTTCGCTTCTCGTTTCATTTTCCGGGCAGACCAGGATTTCGTGCTTCTCTTTTCCCGGAAAATGATCTCTCTCTGTGGACGAAACTCGTTGTCTGGTGTTTTTGCTCCTACGGCGTTGACGGTCTACAGGTCCCCGGGGGGGCGGGGGGGGGGGGGGGTTGACACATGGCCACTTTTCCTGGGAAAATAGTTCGCAGCTACAATTGCGCAGAAAGGGGAAGAGAGAAGACAGGGGTGTGCTAGAATCTCGTTGTCTTTCGCTCGAGCCCAATGGCTCTAGGACAGCGGTGGACTCAACTGTAGACGCAAAGGGAGTCAAAGTCTTCTTGGAACGACAAAGACTTGGGTCGCAAACGCTGGTGGTTTTTGCTTGTCTGCTTGCCTTTCTTTTTCGGTATACCTGTCCCCCCCAATCGATTCCCCCACTCATTCCCACTTCTTCCCCCTTAATCCTACGGCGGGGAAGATGCGGCCGCGCAGCACTTGTCATTTCCACTTCTCGTTTACGTTCCCGCCTCGTTCGTTTCGAATTTATGGAAGGATATCGTGAAAGTGAAATTGGGTTTCCATTTCCATTCCGATGGCTTCATTCCCGATAACCAAACATGCCCTCAAAGCCGTATCCGGCAACGGATAATTCAACCCCCTTCCCAAAGTTATCAGTGTTAAGTAAAATACGTGTTTTTTGTCTCAAAGCTACATAGAGTCTAAGGGAGTCAATTCAACACATTCGGGATAGATTCATATGCCATGAATGAGGGGTTATGTGGAAGTCCTCTGCCAAAAAATTGCAGAACGACTGTGGATATATTACCAATATCACCGCCTCTCGAGGAAGAAAATGGCGAACAATCTCTGTTCGACTTGGATTGGAAAGTTGCGCTAATTGGCATTGGAGTCGGGTTTATGGTCGGCGTTGCGCTAGGGAACTTGATCATTGACGAGAAGAGCAGGTGGTTCTTGCACTACTCCAAAAGAATGGGTAAAAGATGGAAACGATTGGGAAGGCGCTAAAGAATAAGGAGTTGTGCCTCGTGCATGCAGTCAAATACTAATATGGCATTGGTTAGTAATTGTCGTGTGTCTGGCTTATATTAAAATTGTTACGAATTTCTATGATTTGGATTTATATTTGCTTCACGTGAACTTGTGTTTTTGGTAAGTTTTGCATGTAGACGCTCTTTTCTTTGTCGCTATTTTATCTTGCTGACTGTTTTTGCTAGCAGAACATATTATATCATCATATGATGTGACATGTACATTGGCAATCTATGTTCTAATGTAAGCACTCACATTCACTTCTTGGCTGTGATGGGGAATCTAATTTAGGTCATTTGCTACTTCCAAAATCTAGTTGTGGAATGCTACTAAATATCGGAACCCATAGACAGGGCAGAAGATACTAGAGAGAGGGAGATGAAATATGAAACTCAGTCATTTGCAATTTAATTTTTCTCGTGAGACTCATCCCATTTCTCGCGAAGGAAGAAAAGTCTCTTTCATTTCTATAGAGTCAAAGTAAAATAACAAAGTCAAGGCCAGAAAGAAAATTGGATTAAAAAGGCTGGCAATATCGCTCTAAACCAAAGAAAAAGTTCAAAAGGAAAAGGCTACAAATAAAAGAAATTGGATAATGATTTATGACTTTTTTAAAATTACATTCGCAAGAATCAAGATAGACATACATAAAAACCGAAGAGACAAGATATCGATGGAGGATGATTCTTTCACAAGCATCTGTTTTATTTTTTTTTTCCAAATTCGATGAATAAGAGATTATTGTTTTAATTTGCGCAAAAATATATCGTGAGCATATAAAATTAATTGTATCAAGTAATGATGAATTACATTTAAATATAAAATTTATTTAAAAATGTTTTTGTAGAAATTATTAAGATAAAACTTAAAAAGATCATTTCCTTGACTCCATTCTTTTGGGCGTAAATGTCGTTGTTGTCACGTTGTTCGTTCACTAATTCATAATCACATCATAATCAACAGAACTGACCAATTCAAGTAGTATCTCTCCGGGCTCTGCTCAAAGCGACAGTTTTTGACATTGCACTAAGATGGACTCCTGGAGTGTTTTATTGGTAATTCATTATAAATAAAATCGACCAATTCAAGTTGCAATCTCAGGTTCTTAGGCATTTATTATTAAATTTACAGTTTCTGTCAATCTCATGATGGGTCCTTAAGAATCATTTTACACTTCATGTTGACCCTCACATGATCCTAACTTGCTTTATATGCATTTGAGACTCGCTCATTGTCTGCGCACGGTTGAAATTAGTGTCCGACTTGCATGCTAGAATTTAAGATTTAGAAGAGGGATTGATGGCAAATTTGATGTCCCATCATAGGTGCCCAAGCCCTGCATAGGTCTCATTCACTGAATTAGTGAATATGATACCCTTTGGATTCGACATCACATCTAGGTTAGTCATTTGTAAATATGCACATTACATGATTTTTCCATATGCAAATGCTCCTGCGGTTACTCTAGCATCAGGGTAATTCGGATTGCATCAACTTGCATTTTCAAATTTTGCAACCTAGTATAATACTATGTTAAGCGAAATGATTAGTTTACATGGGTAAAGCTCATTCGAATCAACCTTCTTAATCTATACAGATCTTGTGTAAAAGGCCGACCATAAACCAGAAAAAGCAAAAAAACAAGCCATTATTTTTTCCAAATGCAACTCCTCCTCAAACTATGTCACTGCGCTGTGCAATCCGTGGCCATGAACGACACCATCCTCTTCCGCAAGTCGAACCCAACCTTGAACTCCATCTGTGCGAGGTTCCCGAGTATTGGCACGCTGTCCGTTGGCATTATCGTGAAGCACACCAGATCCTGTGCGAACTGCGCGAACGTGTTGACCGTGTTCAGTGCCATGTCGGCACCGCCTGCGAAATGTAGGGTCACGACCGGCGCATCAATCTCACCTCCCGGGCTCCTGTAGCACAGGTCGAGCATGCCGTGGGGGTCTGGGACTCTTGGCAAGGGGATGGTCTCAGCTACGGCGCTCTCCAGGTTTTGGAAGAATTGAGACGGCATGAATGTTAGGGTCGTCCCGGAATCAATCATCATGTTCGCGACTTTGGCGGACTCCTTGGCTTCTGAGCCGACGGAGTTGTCGACATACGAGAACCTCGTTTCTCCGACACTGAAGCCTTCTAGGTTTACATAGTAGTACGTGTCGGGGCTTTCTGAGACAAGAGGTATTGAGACGGCACCCGGGCCAGAGATCGCGGCATCCTCGCCAAAGCTGATTTTGCTTGTGCCTTGACTAAACACAGGGACGAGGCAGTAGCCGAATTGGCCACCAATGGAGGCCTCCATTTGAGAGATCAGCGAGAAGGGGCCGCCTCCGAGACCGATAATGCCTGAGCCGGCATCGGCGAAGATGCCACCATTGTCATAGCCACACCCGAACGCAATCCTCGGGAGGGTGATCGTGCCGCCGGGAGGTGTTCCCATCCTGAAGGTCTCCACAGCCATGTCACCACTTGTGAAGGACCCGTCGCCGTATGTGTAATTGTACTTGCACACGCCTCCATCGTCACCGCCACACCTGGCCCCGTCCAAGGACTGGCACAACCTCGTGAGGCATTGGACAGTTTCGTACGTGGAGGAGTTCCGCGGGTCGAAGATTGGCAGCTTTTGGCGGTAGCATTCAATGCAAGGCTCGCATTGTGTCCACGAGAGGTCGCTCCCCGTGTCAGCTATCACGAGCGTCTCAAAGGGAGGCGACCCAATCGACACCTTCATGTAGTATTCGCCACCGCTGTAGGTCATGTCGGATTGAATATTCAGACTATGTCTGGCCCAGACGCGACGTGCACGAGAGATCGAGCGCCAGGCTGCACTGCGCATGCGGTCAGAGTGAGTTGTGGAGGGATCGTGGAATGGAGAGGACGGCGAATCGCGGTGTATCAGGTCGGCAGTGAACCTGCCGCTTCCGCCAACAGCGGATTCCAGTAGACAGAGAAGGACTAGGAGGGTGACGCTGCGAAGAGGACGCGATAGCTCATCAGGCATTGCCATGATTAACGATGCTCAGATGTTATCTGGGTGGTTGTGTATCAAAAGAGGGTTTATGTAAGGGAGATTGGCTCATTGGCGACATGGAAGGTCAAACGTTGAAGAAGACGGTAAGAAATTGTTCCCGGCAAGCGATCTGGTTGGTAACCACTGATTTCTCAGGGAAGTCCATAAGCCTTTTTTTCCTGGAAAAGAATCTGATTTCTGCATGAAATTCAATTAACATGGCCACTGTTTCTCTCGTCAGTCAGTGAGCAAATGAAAGAGCATACATGCCGATACAGATACACACAGACATATAGATTCACCTCTTTCTTCTTGTAGTGTGCATATAAGTGAGGTTGCAATTGGTTCAGGTAATAAACCCAAAATGCATTAATAAAGATGGGTACTTTTTCATGTGCATGGGAGGTCAAAAGCCGATGAGTATCTGCATGAATTAGTCTGCCGAGGATTAAAAGTATATATTAAGAGATTTGATTAGGTCATTTAATGCGAAGGTTGTTAATTAGTAGGAATTGAAGATATGTAATTAATGTGTATAACGCACGTATGCAATCAATGGTGTGCAAGGGGAACTCTCTTTGCCCAACTCAGAGGTAAAAAACTGGTCAATCTCTTAAATTTTTTCGTGACGCTCTTCAATTAACTCACTCGAGATATTCTCTATTTTAACCCGTCCCACATTGATGCCTCATGGCTTTGTCTATAGCGTACAAGTAAACACTTCACCCATCTTGGAAGTGCTCTCACTGAAGCATGCTTAATAACGGAGTTCCAATGCTAAGTATTGCTGTTACGTTATGAGACACATCTTATTAGTTAATTCCAACTTCACATGTATAATCCAACAATTGTCACGACCTAAAAAATCAATCAGCGTTTCCGATTTTAGGCTAATGGATTACTAGATAAAATTAAATTAACTAACCTAGCTCGAGTTCTCCCAAACTCTACCAAATCGCAATTTAGGTCCAATTGTGAGCATGCAAATATTTTCAATGGGAGTCGCCACTAATCATTTAAGGTAGATTGATTAGAAACCTAAATAAAATAACGGGAATACTATTTTATTCCTACGAACCAGAAATTATGGATTTGGGGACTTGGTTACGCTAAATTCCTTAACACTCTTTCAGTATCAATTTCAAAAAAAATACTCAATTCGACAATTTGAAAAAAATTCGGATTTAAAGTTCAAAGGTGCAGAAATTTCTTTTTGATTTTTTTTATTTAAATGAAAACTAACCTATATGTAATGATGTGCAAAAATTGACATGCGATTAATGCAACCTAACATGCAAACTATATATCATGCGATGACGTGACCTATTTCTAATGACGGACATATTATTTTTTTTTGTATTTTTTTTAAATGAAATTCTGAATTAAAAATGTCAATTACCTAAACATGCAATTCTAAGCTAAAGAAATTAACCTATTCTAGCGCAATCTTTTTTGGTATTTTTTTATGAAAATTGGAAATTAAAATCAAGTAAAAAAAAATAACCGCTTAATCTTTCGAATTAATCACATCTTGAAAAATTTAGATATCTCAAATATCTTGGATATATTCAAAGTATTTTTGGAAATTCTAAATCCTATCCAAATTTAGCAAGTAGATATCCAAAATTTCAAAAAGGAAATAAAATCTTAATTGGAATATTGTCTATTATCTAAATATGCAAAATCAGATATCCACAAGTAGAAATTCGGCAACTAAATATTCAAATTAAATAGGATGTGGTAATTACCTAATTTGTGAAATTTTCTTTCCTAATTTGAATTTACGACGATCGGGATTGCGGATCGACGATGCGTCGGGAGCGGCGGCGGCGCATCGGGAGTGGCAGCGGCTCACGGCGCGTCACGGTGCACCGGCGGTGTGGGCTGGTGAGCGGCGCGGCAGTGCACGAACGATGGTGCGGCGTCAAGAGCAACGGCGGTGGTGTCTCGTCGATGTTACTCAAGGACAGCAAGATGGTGTTTAGCAAGGGACCTCCATAGCTTGGACTAGTTCTCGGTGGGCTTAGATGCTTAGCCGACTATGGTGGCTGGTTGGGATGCTTTAATCACAAAGGAATCAAGACTGCTTAAGAACTCGGTGGATCTCCTGGACGTTCGCTACTGCAGTTACTATTGATTGGTCGCTGGTAAAGAAGAAACAAGCAGGAGCCGTCACGTGAAGGTGGAGATCGTAGGATCAGCTGGGCTGCTGCTTCGGTAAGTCTTCACTACGGTCAAAACTTGCAAGAGAGAAGAACTGAACGTGGCTGTTTGTGTAGCGGTGCTGGACGATTGGGGCTCACTCAAGCCTTCATGCTCCTAACTCTGAACTCCTTTTCTTGATTTTTCTCTTGATGGTAGCCTTCCCCTTTTGACTTTTCTCCTCTCTTATGAGTGAGTGCAGAATATGGAAATCTTTTGCTCTCCACCTTGACTTTTCAACTTTTGCTTTCTCTTCTTTCGCTCGTGGGTCTCACTTTTTGCATGCTGATTCTTTCTTTTTCTCACGTTCTCCCTCTCTCTACCGTGTATCAATTTTTGTGGCCTCCGAGTTCTCCGAAAAATCTGTTCTCCCCCAAAATTCTGAGACCACCCTCCTCCATTTATATATTTTTCTCACCAACAAATCTTTGGACGCATGCATATTTTCTTTCCTCTTTCTTTAATTTCACATGCCACCAAAAGATTTTAATGATATTTTCTCAATATCTCCTAATATGATGCGCCACACGCGCAATAACGAGTTGGGCTAAATCTTTAATTCACACGGCCTTAATCCAATTAAGCCCATCCGCCACCAGTCTGATGCAAATGCAACTACTAAATGCTATGTAATTTAACTTTAATATTTTTGTTAAGGACTAAAATTTAATCCCTAATTTTCTGTGCAATTAATCACTAAATGGTTAGTCAAAATTTATGTGTCAACAGCTGCTTCTCTTTGAAGGGGAGCTTGAAGAGGTTTCATTCAAAGATAAAATGATACCTGAATTTTGACTAAGCAAATGCAATGAGAAAAATTAATCTTTTTGTCGAGTAAATGGGATCCCAACGAGCCCACACCCATTTTCTAATGTGATATATGGATGCTAATGCTAATGTAACGATAGAAAATATACATGCACTTACTTACCTGAAGATTTGGGAAAGCAAATTTGAGATATGGAACAGCTTTTGAAAACCCGCTAAGTATTTGGAATTCCCAATATTATTAGAAAGCTCGAAAATTCCCTTTGAATTTTCGAAATAAGACTTGAAATAAACTCGAAAATTCCATTCGAATTTTCAGAGAAGATGCTTGAGATGAGATGGGCCCGAAAATTCCCTTCGAATTTTCGATAAAAGGTATCAAATAATTCCCTTCAGACTTTTAAGAAAGATTCTTGAAACTCCAATCAGGTATTTGAATGGCCTCAAAAATTCCCTTCGAATCTTTGAGAAAGATACTTGAAACTAAAATTGCAATCAAAAGTAGATATGCTCGAAAATTCCCTTTGGATCTTCGAGAAAGATATCTGAAACTACAATAAGATATTTGAATGGGCTTGAAAATTCCATTCGGATCTTCGAAAAGATATCTGAAACTGCAATTAGATATGATTAATAAGATCGAAAATTCCCTTCGGATTTTCGAAAATGATACCTGAAATTTCAATCAGATATTTGAACCGGCTCCATGATTCCCTTCGGATCTTCGAGAAAAATATCAGAAACTGCAATCAAATATGATTAATAGGATGGAAAATTCCCTTCGGATTTTCGGAAATGATACCTGAAACTACAATCAGGTATTTTGAATATTGAAAATATTTTGACGAATTCGAGATAGCAACTCGAGCGTCGGGAACTCTTCAGTCTTCGATGAAACATTGCCTGTTGGACATGACTAGAGTAAAGACACATATGCATTCATCAAAGAGATTAGCAATTACAGCTAAACTAGAACACACATTTCAGAATTCATCAATTCAATTTAGGTTTATGCATGATGGTTTTACCATATTTGTATAATCAAATTTCCACTGAGGAGAATTATCATTAAGATAATTTTCACTCATAATGTGGATTTCTTAAAAATGCTAAATGAGAGACTTTCAGTTAGAAAGGGTTTTCACTCACTCTCATTCAGAAGGGCTATTTTATGAGAATCACTCCATTTCATCATTATCATGTCGACAAGGATCCAAGTATTCTTACAAGCGGTATGACCTTATCAATCTAAGAGGTCTTTATCAGGATCGTAGTGCCAGTTCGGTCAATGGCTTAACAAGAAGACTCTTCGAGTCGAGACTATTGAAAGAAAATACTCCACAATCGTCTCCGGATTTACGAGTCAAGAACCCTGCAAAATGAGATAGAAATAGACTTGCTGGCACTTCTTCGAGCTAAGCTTATAAACATATGAATTCTACGTTAATTTAAATGTCCTAATATGAGACTTTGCAAAGGACGTAACGTAGGCTGGGTTCATTGGTTAAGAAACAAAAAGATATATCAGGCTCAAAAAATGTGTATAAGGGTGAGAGTTGGTGATCATATAGGCATAATCATCGATCTTCTTCTTCGCCAAGGATTGTCTTTTTGGTAGATGCTCTATTGGCCTCAAGAGTTTGTCACTTGACCTCGAGAGTTTGTCACTTGATTTCTTCGAGACTTGTAGGACTACTGCTCCACTGGAATTCATGATTTTGACATGTCATATCTTGACGTTTTTTCTCCAAAGTTCTTCCTTTTTTTTTCGATTTTTTTAGGGGATTGCCTTATTTTTACCAGGCACACTACTTTTTATGCCCCTTAGTTTTTTTTTTTTGAATTTTGACACAATCTACAATGCATACATTGGTCAGCCACACTTTGGCTTGTTTTGATCGAATGACTAACATTTGGACTCTCAAAGTCTTCGTCTTCTATCGGCGCTCCGAATATGCTGCGTGGACAGTGATGGCTTTTACCTTGCCCCATTGTGGGGGATGATCACCAACTGAGTTTTTTGAAATGAAATTGTAGGCTCAAGTGGGCTAAGCAATGGATAAAGTGTGTAGGATAGAGAAAGAACCGCTCTTTATCATTCTAAAGCACTTGAATTAATATTTGAGTTCATTTGCAATAACAACACTTGAAGATTAATGCAAGTGTGAGCAAGAAAATTTTTATTCATTTTTCTTACCTTACGATGTCGACTTCCCTCCAGTTTACCCCGATGTGGGGTGATTCTTGACAAGGGTACTTTAAAAAAACTTCTCCAAGTGTTTAGGCTCAAAGTAGCAAAACAATGGATAACCTGTATTGTTTAGGATAGAGAAGTAAATTGCCTCTCGTCATTTCGATAGTTGTACCTTTCGCGAGATAACCCTTTACCTTGTGGACATGGAATATTTCGCTCACCTCACAAGTGTATGAATAAGGGACAATATATAGGATATGGCTTGTCTTTCATCATCCCGACACATCGCATTTAGCATACTCAAATAATGCTACGTCATTCATTAAATTGTCCATTTGGATCATTCTTAATGAACTTGGTGAGTTAAACAGGTAAATTATCATGCAAAACCCTCTTTTGAAAGATATCAGTATTTTAAATATCTATCGGCTTTAGGCATGCAAAGGTTCATAATTCAAAAATTTCATTAAATGCATGAAAAGCATAACATCCATTTCAAGAACATGCCATCGCTCAACAATATCAAACAAGAAGAGTATCCTTAAGAATGAGAGTCCTTTGATTGCCCTTACTTGGAAAGGATGGACACATGAACACTCCATCTTTGCTTTTGCCCCTGCACAAGAAAACGTGCATGAATTGGATACTAAGCAAATGTGAATTGAGACTCAGAAGATTCCAATTAGAACCATGACATTATCTCAGTCGGATTTGTCAATCCATTATCATCATCAAAGTTCAACATGCCCCTCCATTCGTCATCCCTTACTATTGAACACTTATTTTCGCTCTTTGAAGATAGCATCATGCCCAAGTAGGTGGTGATCTTTTGCCTCATAGGTTCATCATTAATAGAACTTGATGTGTCAATTCCTCAACACAATAAGCTGGAGCATTATGTTTTGAGACATGAAATAAATGAGTTAGACAAACAAACATGGTTTATTTGATCCGCGCTTTGAAATTTTTTTTTAAGCAATGAAATGCTTTTTTATTTTCAAAAAGTCTTTTTTTTAGGGAGCATGAGAAAGCCCAGCCCTCAGAATTTCTCATTGGATGATATTTTCTTTTTATGGTTGAATATCATCACCGGGCTAGTTTGGTATACTTTAACATGCCCTTAAAATGCAAATAAACTTGTAATTTCATTGAATAGAATCGAATGAATTACATTATTGGAAGAGAAATGCAAATAATCAAAGCCCTACGAATAAAAACATAAACATGAATTGAAATCTTAAAAAGCAGGAAATCCTAGAAAACACTTGAAATCCTAGAAAGCATGAAAAACTCCTTCGTAGAGGAGTACAGAAATTTCTTTACTCAATAATAGCATCCGCGCTTCCAACATGGTTCGGTAGAGGGTTCCGCTGGACATTTGGTTGATCACTACGGAAAGAGAATGCCTTTGTGTCCAAGAGGTCTTGAATTTTATGCTTCAGTACGTAACAATCGTTAGTAGAATGACCGACCTCCCCCATATGATACTCACACTTCTTAGAAGAGTCATAACTAGAGAACCGCTCGGGGTTCGGATGTTTCGACTCACTTAAAAGCAAATTTTTGTTTTGGAGGACTGGTAGAACTTTGGATAACGATCCAGGCAGAGGTGTGAAGTTCCTTTTAGTACCTTGTTGTTGACTAGTGAATTGGCGTCCACCTTGTTGTTTGCCAGCAAATTGCATTGATGGGGCAATTGCATGGTTTTTTTTAGAGTAAACTACATTTATTTCATGTGCCAGTTCCTTATCTTTTTTGAGGGTGAATTTCTTAGCGAAGGTAGTCTGCTCAGTGGCCTAACTATCGCGCAGAGCGATCTCGATACGTTCTCCTGGTGGTATCAGCTTAGCTAAAGAATTAAAATTAGAACCCAACATTCGATTATGAAACTCGAATGATAAAGTCTTCATAAAGGTATCGAGCATCTTTTTCTCAGTTAACTCGAGAATAATTTGCATAGCTAGAGCTCTCCACCTAGTGGCATAGGCCTTGAAGGTTTCGGTCTTTTTCTTCTCGGTGCGAATCAAATCCTCACGTGACGGGGCCACATCAATATTGAATTTGTATTGACGGGTGAAGGCATCAGACAAATCCTCTCATGTCTTGAGCGAGTGAATCTTCTTCAAAATGAACTATTGTAAGGGGGGTCCGGTTAAGCTATCTTGGAAAGTGTGGATCATGAGTGGCACATTATCAGCATACGGCACCATCCTTGACGTTTAGTATTGTAAATAGACCTTAGGACAGGAAAGGTCATTGAACTTATTAAACTCAGGCGCCTTGAACTTTTTAGGGACTTGAACCTTGACAATGTGAGCAAGACCTCGTGAGAGTTAATCATCAAAGCCTTGCATTTGACGGAATTTTTCTTCAAGCTTATTAATGCGCTCAGCCTCATCACTCTTTGGTGGCTTAGAAGATGTATCGCCTTCATTTGTAATGATTGGACGAGCTTTGTCAGTTAAAGTTGCACCATTCTCAGTCGAGGAAATGCCAATGGCAACTGTTTTTCCTTACCTTTTGACTCAACAAGAGGAGAGTCATCGGGCAGTACAATCTCTACATTCGGTTGAGCGGGTGCAGATAGTGTGGAAATGCTTGTCTGTAGGGAAGCAACTTGTTTGGTGAGATTCTCGAGCACATTCAAGACTTGCTTCATCTCGGTTTCAAGGACAGCAACACGAGTCTACTCATTTTGATCAGTCATTTTTGCTCTTGAGCGAGTACGGATTGGGGAACGTTGACGGTCCGTAATAACTTGATTTGCAAAAATAGAGCATGGTCAGCATGTGTCCTCAAAACGATCGGTCCATAATTCAGTCTAATCGTCCCTTTTTATTCCCATTTTTCATTGCTCCATGTATTTGTGAAAATGATGGCAAATTTTTTAGGAAACAATGACTTATGACAGATTTAGGAAAATAATAATAAGAATTGAAAGTAATTTCTTTTCAAAGCTTTATTTTTTTTCTTTTTCTTTCCCTTTGAAAAAAATTCAATGATTATTACTTTAAAAAATTACGATCAACCTAGACCTATCATGGACCGACCAAATGTACGAAAAAGTAAGTAAATTGCAAAGCATAGGATTAGAAAACTTACTTCATCCGGTAGGATAATGGCAATCACATAGACCTGCACATGAATCGTGAGTTTAAATCTTAAGCTATCTACCCTAAAGGCTTTGGCAAAATGAAGTGATGAACGGAACGACATGTCGCAGCCTCTCATACAATCATCATGACTAGTCGCAACCTAGCATACAATAGTCATGACTAGTCGGGTCCAATCACTTCGGCTTGGTTCGATCGACAAGGTTAACCTCCATGCGTTGTAGCCTCACATGCATGAGGGCGACCCTTGAGCCATTTTTTGAAAAAAATTTCGAGATCCAAATCACCAAGATTAAAGAACCATCTAAATACCATCTTAGAACTATGGGTGTGACCCAGGTCCGATCACAGGTTGTGTGTGGTGTAGTGCAAATACTGTAAATCATGCACAACAATTATATGCAAACAACGCTTCAATAGTGCAAAAATTAAATCAAAATACCACTCCACCAAGCCTGCAAAACAAATGGTTAGCCAATTACTACTCCCCTTATAACTCCCATCCTGCAAAACCATTTAACACCTAAGAATGAGAATTCAAACAAATTTTGTCAAATCGAATGGTTTTTCCATGAAAATTTTTTTTGGCCTAAGTTCTCCTTAAATTTTTTTTTTTTAAAAATTCAAGTTAGTCCCCTGCGGAGTCGCCAAGCTGTCGCGACCTGAAAAATCAATCAGCGTTTCCGATCTTAGGCTAATAGATTACTAGATCAATTAAATTAATTAACCTAACTCGAGTTCTCCCAAACTCTACCAAATCGTAACTTAGGTCCAATTGTGAGCATGCAAATATTTTCAATGGGAGTCGCCACTAATCATTTAAGGTAGGTTGATTAGAAACCTAAATAAAATAGTGGGAGTACTATTTTATTCCTGCGAACTAGAAATTATGGATTCGGAGATTTGGTTACACTAAATTCCTTAACGCCCTTTCGGTACCAATTTCAAGAAAAATACTCAATTTGAAAATTTGAAAAAATTCTGATTTAAAGTTTAAAGGTGCAGAAATTTCTTTTTGATTTTCTTTTATTTAAATGAAAACTAACCTATATGTAATGACATGCAAAAATTGACATGCGATTAATGCAACCTAACATGCAAACTATATGTCATGCGACGACGTGACCTATTTCTAATGACAGGTATATTAATTTTTTTTGTATTTTTTTAAATGAAATTCAGAATTAAAAATGCCAATTACCTAAACATGCAATTCTAAACTAAAGAAATTAACCTATTCTAGCGCAATTTTTTTTTGGTATTTTTTTTTATGAAAATTGGAAATTAAAATCAAGTAAAAAAATAACCGCTTAATCTTTCAAATTAAGTTTCGATTTGAAGCCTGACAGATTGATCCTAAAATTCGCAATACCCGCTATGAAAATAATTATATCTAAAGCCTGATAAATAGATTTATTTCCATGTGTGCGGTTGCGGATTGAGAAATTTTCCTAATCGATCACATCTTGAAAAATTTAGATATCTCAAATATCTTAGATATATTCAAAGTATTTTTGAAAATTCTAAATCCTATCCAAATTTAGCAAGTAGATATCCAAAGTTTCAAAAAGGAAATAAAATCCTAATTTGAATATTGCCTATTATCTAAATATGCAAAATCAGATATCTACAAACAGAAATTAGGCAACTAAATATTCAAATTAAATAGAATGTGGTAATTACCTAATTTGTGAAATTTTCTTTCCTAATTTGAGTTTGCGACGATCGAGATTGCGGATCGACAGTGCGTCGGGAGCAGCGGCGGCTCACGGCGCGTCACGGTGCACCGGCGGTGTGGGCTGGCGAGCTGTGCGGAGGTGCACGAACGATGGCGCGGTGTCAAGAGCAACGGCGATGGTGTCTCGTCGGTGTTACTCAAGGACAGTAAGATGGTATTTAGCAAGGGACCTCCACAGCTTGGACTAGTTCTCGGTGGGCTTGGATGCTTAGCCGACTATGGTGGCTGGTTGGGACGCTTTAATCACAAAGGAATCAAGACTGCTCAAGAACTCGATGGATCTCCTGGACGTTCGCTACTGCAGTTGCTATTGATTGGTCGCTGGTAAAGAAGAAACAAGCAGGAGCCGTCACGTGAAGGTGGAGATCGTAGGATCAGCTGGGCTGCTGCTTCGGTAAGTCTTCACTACGGTCAAAACTTGCAAGAGAGAAGAACTGAACATGGCTGTTTGTGGAGCGGTGCTGGACGATTGGGGCTCACTCACGCCTTCATGCTCCCAACTCTCAACTCCTTTTCTTGATTTTTCTCTTGATGGTAGCCTCCCCCTTTTGACTTTTCTCCTCTCTTGTGGGTGAGTACATAATATGGAAATCTTTTGCTCTCCACCTAGAATTTTCAACTTTTGCTTTCTCTTCTTTCGCTCATGGATCTCACTTTTTGCATGCCGATTCTTTCTTTTTCTCACGTTCTCCCTCTTTCTGCCGTGTATCAATTTTTGTGGCCTCGGAGTTCTCCGAAAAATCTGTTCTCCCCCAAAATTCTGAGACCCCCCTCCTCCTTTTATATACTTTTTTCACCAACAAATCTTTGGACGCATGCATATTTTCTTTCCTCTTTCTTTAATTTCGCATGCGACCAAAAGATTTTAATGATATTTTCTCAATATCTCATAATCCGATGCGCCACACGCGCAATAACGAGTTGGGCCGAATCTTTAATTCACACGGGCTTGATTCAATTAAGCCCATCCGCCATCAGTTCGATGCAAATGCAACTACTAAATACTATGTAATTTAACTTTTATAATTTTATTAGGGACTAAAATTTAATCCCTAATTTTCTGTGCAATTAATCACTAAATGGTTAGTTAAAATTTAGGTGTCAACAACAATGCTCTCCCTTTGTCATTCTTACCTCTTTCACCATCCTAGGAGTCTACCACAAGCTGCTCATTGTTCAGGCTCTGTCACCCCGAAGATCACTCCCCGCCTATCGGACGGGTTGTTGCATTTTTTTAAGTATCGACACACACAAAATTGGCGTGCTCCAAGCTATATTGTCCGAGCCTTTACATGCACAAAACATGCAAGAGTTACTGTTCTCTTGCAATCTAAACTTTTGGAATACTCACATTTTTAGTGGGGAATTTTAGGATGAGCTCAAGTAATGTAGGTAAGTATATGAGCAGGTCAATGTAGAATTTTCATCAATCTAACCAAGAACAAGAAAGAAAAATCGACACCCCTTTCCAACATTGTGTGGGAGGACATGAACCTCTGGATCATGCGGCAAGTTTAAAGATTACCAAACATGTTCAACTTCTATTGATTTCCTTAGTTTTTCTTTGGAAAAAAGACGGAAAGGTTTTGATTACAAAAAGAAAAATTGAAGGAGAAATGCTATGATACGAAGGACTATCTTTGGACTTCAGACAATGTTATAATATATCTATGATATTAGAATATCTATAGCATCAAATTGAATCTCAATTTCTTGATTATGTGATTCGCTAAATCACATAACCAAACCAAAACCAAATCATAGATTTTATAAATTAAACCTAAAAGTGATAATAAGCACGGGAGAGTAGAATTATAAGGGCAAAAGCCACCAAAAATCATAAACTATACTCATTATGACATATTTACCTTAAACTTTTTTCCGTGACACCAAAAATCTCAAACTTGTATTTGTGTGGCACATTTATCCTCCGTCAAAGTTCTGTCAATAAGAATAGTTAAAAGTCTGTCTACATGAACGCTAGAAAATAAACGATGTTGACATAGCGCCACTTAGGAACTTGCCCACCCTAGAACCTGGGACCAGACCGGGCAAGGTTGATTCCAGTTTGTGGAACTAGGAACCGGCCCACTCAATTTTGGAGTCGGACCACTGGAACTAGTGATTCTTTTTCTGTTCTTTTTTTTTTATTTCTTCTATTTTCTACAAGTGGGAGTCTCCAAACATAAAAAAAAAGAGCATTATTTTAGGTTTGTTCGTTTTTACATGATCGGGGGTGGAGCGCTAATTGATGACCAACTAGTTTTCAACTGGATTTTGTGGTAATTACTCTTTTACATGGCATCGCACCAAAATGTGTTAAATAATAAAATAATGTGTATATACACATATATAAGCATCATGGACAATCAAAATTATGGAGAAATGCGTAGGTTTGCTTCTATATATTTGGAAGTCTTTACTTTATTTCAGTGAAAATTGAAACCTAAGTTGCTAACTTAGGGTTTACTTCAGAATTAAATTTTTTTAAAAAAATAAGTAATATGGGACGGTCCGGTCCAGTATCAGACCGGGTGGGAACGGACCGATGCGCACCCCTAACTCTAAAAGGGGAGAATTTGCATGCCGCTAATGAATTCTATTTTTGCACACGAGTTGCAAAAATAATTATACATATGTTGTTTGTTTCTAAGCAAGATTATTAAACTTTTAGAGATTGTTGTGAGCTGGTCACCAACTAGCCCCACTCAGAATGCCAATTTCATTGGCCAAATCCTCATCAAGACAATTTAGAAGATGGTGAATGGATGATATTGACTTAGTGCTTAATGGGGCCCTTGACCTCATCATCTCTGTCATCCACAAGCAATCTGGTAGGAGCACAATTTGATATTGTCCTCCTCAGGAAAGAAATTATCTCCTTCAGATTGCAAATATTCCATGATCTGCTTTACTTTCTCCAATTGAACTCTCCATGTCAAACATCCCATGGCCATGAGGCATATGCACAAGGTCAGGAGGCAATTTCATTGACCAAGCTTGATGCAGGAGTGTAAATTTGTGAACCTGGTTTAGTGCTTTCCTCTGTTCTTGAATTTCGCCTGATGAAGCCGGCGTCGCCACCGCCGAGGCTGATTTGCTGCTTCTCATTCTCGCCGGCGAAGGACAACCGACGGAAGAGAGCGGGGAAAGGAGTTTTGAGGTCGGACATGGAAGAGCCGAACTGGGGAAAGAACGAGGACATGCTGTCGGATATGAGCACGTTCTCGGTGAAGGAACAGGAGAGGAGGCTGAAGATCGCGCGGGAAGAGGAGGCGAGAGCAAGGAGGGAGGCTGAGAAGGTGGATATGTGGGTGAGGCAGGAATCGGCGCGGATGAAGGTTTCGATCCGAGACGAAAAGGATGCCGAATAATGGTCTTTTGGTTATGTAGCTAGCTAATCATACATCAATCTGTTCATAAATTCAACAAATTGTTTCATTTTTGTGTATCAATTATCGGGTTCTTGAATTCTGTTGTGCTTTGTTTGAGGAAATCAACGGATTCCAACTTCTAGGACAGAAATCATCGAAACGATGCAAAATCATAGGTTGAAGTCGGGTGCCATAAGCAGAACATTGGCACTAAGTACTATGAATCAATCTCATGTTCAGCTCAGATGCCCACTCTGCATATAAGAAGCTTGGCGGTTTGTTTGACTTAGTTAATTGAGAAGTGCTGTCTTTCGGAAAGGGCGAAGCCAAGCTGATTCTGAATTGTTCTTTGTGTGGATGTTCTCGGAAATACAAAGGTGCACTTGTTCTTCAGAATTACCCCCAATTAAGCATTCAAAATCCTTAGATGAATCCCATCTGCAATAGACGCGCATTGTAGCAAATTCAGCTGTGGAAAGCTTCTGCGAATGGTGAACCACGAATTCCCTGATCGTCCTACATTCCTATTTCTTGTTCCGAGAAAATATGAAGGCGATAGAAAACGATGAGTTCCTTAAGAATCAATGCTGTCCTCTGTACCCATGGTGACATTTCAAACCGTCTGATGATCTCGTGTTTTCCTTTTTTATAGTAACTGCAAGAAGGAAAGAACTTCGCTCGGCATACCACAATCCTTGCGCTCCTCGGGGTTATACATATGTTACATCTGTACTTCAGTCCATGCTCATATTGCAAGCAAAGACCAAGGAAGTGCAGTCCAGACTTCAGGAAAGGCTCTACCAAGCCTGGGAGCAGAAGCACATTAGAATGCACCGATGCAGAAAATAGAATTCACCATCTCCCCGAAACCCAGTAGAGATTGCATTTGCTACAGATTATCAAGGCAAGATCATTAGCCAAGTGAAGAATCACAATGAAGATGGATTCTCTCTTCATCATTCCATCCAACTCAGCAATCTCTTTGTGCTTGGCCTGCAGATGAGCAAAATGCTCACATTTTCACCTATTCAACCCTCTCAAGCTCTTCCCAAAAGATTGGCATATGAGTTGCAACAAGCAACACAAAAATTCAGAGGAAATTTGTGGGAGTCATCAATGAGAAAACAGACTTCTTTACAAGTTTAACAAAAAAAAGACTTATCTTTGTATTGCATTAGCACTTTCTCAAGTAGAACTCAAGCAAAATTTACAAGCAAAACATGGAAAACCCTGTATGGCACAGCATTTCATTACCCACGTAGCCCTTCACTTATACTGCATCAAGATTGCATTTTTGCATTCACCCAAGTTTGCCCAAAACCAGACAAGATCTTCATTCAATCGTCGTCGCTTGAATTGCCGCCGGTCCTTGAAGCGCTCATCATCCTCGCTGATGCTTGCCTCGCCATCCTCGCGATCTTCTCCGCCTCGCGGCTTATCCTCTCCTCCTCCTTCATTGCCTTCTTCAGTAACTTCTTCTGCTCTTTCACGGAGAAGCCCCCCAAATCCGACAACACCTCGTCCTCCTCCATCCATTTAAAGCTCCTGCTCATCCCCTTCTCAATAGCCCTAGATTCGTCCCGCTTCCTGGGTGTCGCCTTCTTCGGCGAGCACCAGAAGCAGCCGGCCTTCCTCGGTGGCGATGGCGATGGTGACTTCGCCTTCGACTTCAACTTCGCATTCTTCGACGTATCGGAATGATACGTCGGTGAATAGACTGGATCGTACTCCTCAGTGTGCTCCCGGCGCGATTTCTCGTCCGGATTCCGCACCGCCGGCGAGAAAACCGCCTCCTCCGCGGACGAATTCCAAGAATCGGAACCCGACGAACCGCGTTCATTCCCCCGCGGATCCTCCGCCTTCGCGTCCGGCTTAGGCCGAGCCTCCCCGTCGAGCGCTGGCTCTGTCTTGCGATTGCTCGAGCTCCGGAGCGCGGTTTGGGGTTTGGAGAGAGGGAAGGATTTGAGCTTGCGGAAACGGGACTCGAGGTCGGACGGCAATAGGGTGTCGCCGCCGCCGTCGTCGGCGGCGGCGAAGGAGGAGCAGTTGATGGCGGCGATCTCCTCGAGGACGCACAGGTCCTTGGTCTGGGAAATGAGTTCTTCCACGGCGGAGTCGTCGGTGTCGGAAAGGTAGGAGAAGTCGGCCATGCCTCCCTCCCTCCTCCTCCTCCTCCGTCTTCTTCCTCTTCTGGGTACTTGAGGTTTCGTCGAGATTTCGGATTTCCGGAGGTGGGTGGGAAGATTTCGTTGGGTTCTTGCACAGTTTTCTACACTAGACACCCCTAGCTCTCTGCTTTTGCTCTGTTCAGACGGAGCTTTGCTCTGCTTCGGTGGTTTCTTCACAACGGCTAATTCGTGCTAATGGCGCTTCATGTCAACACAGGTGGGGGCCCAGTTGAATCATCATTGATCACGCTTCCGCCGAATCAAGCGAAAGCTCCATGGACAGCGAGGGCAGCCGAGGACGATGATCAAGAACAGTCTGAAAGCGAGAGATGCCACTTTTCTCATTGCCAACTCAAAAGCCAAGAAGCCCATGGAGGCTTGGGGCTTTGGTCCTTTGAATAGTGAAAGCCCATGGAGTTGTTCTTGGCCTTTTCTATGGCCACTATGTGAAGAAAAAGAACCTCTGCCTCGGTTCATGCATTTTGAAACGGGAAAAATGAAAAGAATGATCCCTGAACTTTATCCCAAATATGTAACATCGTTCCTAAACTTTTAATTTGCTCAATGTGATCCCTAAAATTTTGGTACATATTTGATTCGGTCCCAAAACTATAAGAGTATGTTTAATATTGTCTTTCTATCAATGCAAGTTCAGGGACAATATTGACTATATTCGTATATAATTTATGTACTGAACTGAATATGTATCAAAATTGCAGAAATCACATTACACATTGAGCTAAAGTTTAGGGATCACATTGAACGAATTAAAAGTTCTGGATCATATTGTATATTGAACCAAAGTTGAGGGAATATTTGTATAATTATTCCTTTTGAAATCGTCTCTCGCCTTTCTCCAAAATTCAATGCTACTTCATGTTGCCCAAGGAATGCCATTGAAATAATGTCAGAGTTGAGTTTGCATGGGTGGCTTCAACATGGTAGTAATAAGAGACTTATGCCGATTGGTACATATAACTTATCTGCCAATTCTTAATCTCACTTGTGGCTGACCCTCGTTTGGTTCCATCCAAGTTTGCTCCCTGATCATGGACAAATCCAGTTGGTTAGAGTCTAAAAGCAATGACGGTTGCCCAATGAAGACTCGCTTTCGATCCCTCAAGAGACCAAACCGAAGATGACAGCTTGAAAAAATTTTCGTAGTCAGAAAATGCTGATAGTTAGTAGTTTGGAAAATGAAGACTGCTATTGGTTCAACAACTATAAAGTGAAAGCATCTTCTCTTGATTTTACGTAGGGCAAAAGCCACAAAAAATTTAAAATTATGCCTGTGACACATTTACCTTAAACTTTTTTTCATGACACCAAAAAATCCAAAACTTATGCTTGCACGATACGTTTACCCTTTGTCAATGCGGACCGTTAAAAACCTGCCTACGTTGTTGCAGGTAGAACTGACGTTATTTTAACTGAAAAATTATCAAACGGAACCTTGATGGAGGATAAATGTGTCACATAGGTATAAGTTTGGGATTTTTTATGTCACGAGAAATAGTTTAGAAAAAATGTGTCACCGGAGGCATAGTTTGAGGCATTCAATGTCACATAAAAAGTTATGAATATATATGTCATAGTGAATATAGTTTGAGATTTTTTTGTTATTTTTTTCCTTTTACATATTATGGATAATGAAGTACAGCAATATGTGCATGAAGAGGGGTTTTCTATTGGCATTTCAAAGGGTGCGAGTTGCGAAGGGCATAACGGGCAGAGAAAAGGTCGGAAAACGCCATCTGTATTTTCATATGGTGTTAGATAATTGAAGAGTTTTTTTGTCGGGAATAAACATGGTCAACTCATCTGCGAGGGCTCATCTAAAGTCCACATAAAAATCTAAAGTCCCTCTACACTTTGCCAACAAAGATGCGGCGCATTGCAAGGAGCTAGTGACTCTACTATAAAGCACATAAGCAACAAAATTACCTTTATATAGCCAGCAAATATTTTGGATCACAGATGATTGTTGTACCATCATTAAAAAAAAAAAGAAGAAAAGAAAATTGTCGTGACAAAAAATTTTCATAGGACTAAAAATATCTTTAAATCATTAGCTCTCTCTCAATTTGAGATTATGTACATATGTTCTTCAAGTAAGTGATGTCGTTCAAAAACTCGTCTAAGGGAATATAAATTGAAAAATCTAGTTAGAAATTGAAGCGAGAAGAGAATGATTTTCATTCGCACCATTATTGAAATGTCTAATCATGCTTTGAAGATCTCCTAAGCAAGTCACATATGTTGTCTCAGGTCTAGATGGTGAGCCATTGATATTTTATTTGGAGCTCATTTACACTCAAATCCTCCCCCCTTTTCTCTCTCTCTCTCTCTCGATGTTGATATAGAACTCGTTGCTATGGCATAGATTTGGACCTTACTATTGGCCAATGAGGCCACGGCCTTCAGATATGGAAGAAGCAACTACTCCATGGCCGTGGAACTCATTGGCAAGGGGGAGATGCAAGTTTGTAAGGTGGAGAGGGAGGGGGAGGGGAAGGAGGAGGGTGTTAGGATGATGCACATTTGTATAAGATTAAACTCAATCAGTTGATACATATCGCAATTTCATGAAAACAGCATATAAGATTAGAATTGGGGATAACAAATCTTTATCTTATGAATTGCACTAAAAAATATCATTAATTATTCAGCATTCTAAAAATGCCGAATGCCCAATTCTAATAAGTAGTGGCCTTGAGCTAAAGGCCTTTAGAAATACAATACATTTTACAATGAGCATGAGGGTCTTTAGAAGCTCAAAGGACTTTGGCAATTATGATCCCAAACACACCTAAAGTTTTTCTTCGTAACCAAACGCAAACCCTCCAAATAGAAGGTGTTTTTTTGAGTGAACCGGTTTCCGCGCTCCATCCAAAGATATTCGTGCTAATTTATTAGCGCTAGTAGATAAATAAACATTAGGCTTGCATAGTTCACATAAACTCGGATTTGCTTGCTCACTTATAAAAATATATATATTTAATACCCAAAAAAATTTAAAAATATGGATTTATCTAATAAACCCTCCAAATATTATGCTCTCTTTTTTTTTTTTTGTCGAAAGGCCATTGTTCTTATAATGCATTTGAGAGCTTAGGATTCCGATAAAGCTGATCCTCAAAGAAGATAACTTTGGCTAAAGCTGTGGAATTTAAATTGTTTATATCTAAGTGGAGCAGGAAAAAGAAGATTATGTTTAATAAATGATTATTATTATGAACCATACGTATCGCATCACTTTCAACAACTCCTCCCGATATTTTCCAAATGCCAACCCAAATTTGCTGCTCTCATCCCCCTCATCACTCCTCTGCTCATCCATATCGTGCCTATGGCTTTGCCAGAGTGATACATCATTCTATTTAATGCATAGAATAGATGGGTCACGTTACTTACAAGTTTAGGTATTTTGATTTTTAAGAAAGGAACAAAATTTGGCTGAAAACCCTAGGTCAAGTAATTGAATTCTGCACATAAGTCCATTTGCGTCGTCTACTTTCTCACTGGAAACGATATCATCATCAGTTGGAGCAAGTGGAATGTGAAGGAAAACAATAAAGTGGTAGATAAATGCATGCACCACTCAATCCAAAACATGGACGTGTTTTTTTGCCCATGAAACAAAGAAGATGTGTTAATTACTTTTGCATAATGACAACTTTGAAAATTTTGTCCAAACGACAAACGCTATATCTATCAGATTTTAGGAAAAATTCTTACATTTCCCTAAAGAGTGTATCGTGGATACAATGCATACTAATAGCCGACCCAAGATATCATTATATAATATCCACCGGATTCAATTTAAAGATTTCCACGTGGTTATACCTAGTGGTGGCCACGGTTCGGAACCGTCCGGTTCCGGTTCGGAACCGGCGGTTCCGGTTCGGAACCGGCGGTTCCGGTTCGTCGCCATATGTGAACCGGAACCATCCGGTTCCGGTTCCGGTTCGTAATTTAAAAATTTTAAAAATAAATTATAAAATAAATAATAAATAATTATAAAAATATGAAATAATGAATTATTCAATATAAATTATAATCAAAATGAAAATTGTAGGACCGGTTTAACTTATAATCAATATAAATTATAAATTTTTTTAAATTTTTAATTTTTTTTTTCGCAGAACCGGCCCGGAACCGCCGGTTCCGGGCCGGTTCACATTTTTCTGGAACCGGAACCGGGCCCGTAGGCCACGGGCCGGTTCCGGTTCCGAACCGCGGGCCCGGTCAACGGTTCCGGGCCCGGGTTTGATCGGGCCGGTTCCGGGCCAAACCGGCCCGTGGCCACCTCTAGTTATACCCAATTCATACTATTAGAAAGTTCATCCCAAAAGTTTAAGTTTTCAATGTATACTAAAAGCTGACCTGATATATCATTATATAAGATCCACTCGATTCAATTCAAAGATTTCTACACGGTTATACCTGATTAATACTATTAGAAAGTTCATATCAAAAGTTTAAGTTTTCAAGTGAAGAGAAATCACACACATATATAAAGAGTATATAAACCCCTATAGACAAGCGATGTAAGGTATTTTAACACATAAAATGAACTCTCTAATACTTTCGTTGTCCTATGTTTTGTTTTTCAGAAGCTATATGTATTGAGATTATTTTGTGCACTATTCCTGCCGACTAAAACTCAACGAGTTGGTGAGATGAAGACATACACACGAGGCTAGTAACATAGGAGTTGTTGAACTCTGCACTTGGCTGATATTAGCAATTCCCATCCAAAATCTCCCAAAAACGAAAGCATATGATCCACATCCAAAACCCTACAAAAAAAAATCATATAATAACACGGGCAATTGCTGCATGAAGACACTTTGCATGTGACAAAAACATGCGAAGAAAAATATTAAGATGATGTTATAAAGACAAGGTATTAGATCAATTAGAAAAACAAATACACTTTCCCCATTTTAGTAGAGTGGTTAGAGCAGTTGAAGAAAGAAGGTCTTCCTCTTTCCTCTCTCTCTCTCTCTCTCTCTCTCTCTCTCTCTCTCTCTCTCTCTCCATAGCCCCTTAGTTCTCATCAGAATTAAAGCCATGATTTGTTGGAACCAAAGATTTGCACACCCAACTCTTCCAATAACCATCCCAATATCACTCCATCATATCATTGTCTGTCTCTCCACCTCTTCTTCTTGATCTTCTTCTTCCTCCTCTTCTTCCATCGAGCATTAGCAAAACCAACATGAAGGAAAAGGAATCGAATTCAAAGCCATGGAGGCCCTTGACCGCGAAATGCTGCTCAGCCGAGGACCAGACCATCTTCGGCAACTTCAGCCGGTGCTGCCCCTCGAGGTCGGAGTTCTCCAAGAACGTTGCGCCGATGCCGTCGTTCTGGAGGCTCTCCTTCTCTGACCTCAGCCGGTCGTCCTCGATGCGCATCAACGAGGACCTCGCGCAGTCCTTCGGGCCCGACCTGTACGACTTCCAGCTGAGCGAGCTGAAGGTAATCACGCAGAACTTCTCGAGCCATTTCTTGCTTGGCGAAGGCGGGTTCGGGACTGTCCACAAGGGTTACCTAGACGACAGCATGAGGCAGGGCTTGAAGGCACAGGCCGTCGCTGTTAAGCTCCTGGACATTGAAGGCCTTCAAGGTCACCGTGAATGGCTTGTGAGTACATGTTCTTTAGCACATCTGCATACAAAGATAAAAGGGACATCTCTTCAATAGAACAGTTCATAATTCAATTGACATTAAAATAAACTTTATTGTCAAAAAAAGTCAGAAAAAACAGGCCAACTACGGCTGTCAGTTGGCTTGATACTGTAACACACGTCCATCAATTATTGCTACAAGCCAGGAATCAAGGTTGAAAATCGAGACCGGCTAACAAGATTGAGAAGTAGCTAACATTCTGATGGGTCAACATATAGTTAATTAATTATTCTAGGACCCTAAGGTGTCTAAATATTTCTTTAAAAATAGAAGATTTACTATCTTGATTATATGTAACGTCATCTTCTTAGTCACATCTGCATGCTTATTGTATGAATTTCCTTTGCTTAGGATATGGGTAAAGAAATAGTTAAAGTAAGTGATGATGTTAACATTAATTAGTCGAACTTGAATTTAAATGATTTTTTGCTCATGATTTTGCAGGCGGAAGTGATATTTCTGGGGCAACTTAGGCACCCGAATTTGGTCCGATTGATCGGCTACTGTTGTGAGGACGAAGAACGACTCCTAGTATACGAGTTTATGCCCAGAGGCAGCTTAGAGAATCACTTGTTCAAGAGTAAGTTCACTACCTATTTAATTTTAATTTTTCGTCCCGGTCGGATCCACAATTTTACTGAAAAATATATAAACTTCACATCATGGAATATAATTGTCGTTCAATTTGAGCCTAAATATGATATTTGCATATGGAAATTTGCCAAATTTCAGGGATATCAATATCATTGCCATGGGGCACGAGGCTCAAAATTGCAATAGGAGCAGCCAAAGGCCTTGCCTTCTTGCATGGTGCTGAGAAGCCTGTGATCTACAGGGATTTCAAAACTTCCAATATCTTGCTTGATTCTGTGAGTCTCTTGGACACTAAATTGTGTTTAGGACACAACATTACTGGGAACTGACAACTGAAGTTCAATTATTTTTGAGTAATTCCAGGATTTCACTGCCAAATTATCTGACTTTGGACTTGCCAAAATGGGACCGGAAGGATCAAAGTCCCACGTTACTACTCGAGTGATGGGTACTTACGGTTATGCTGCTCCGGAGTACGTCTCAACTGGTAATGCTTCACAAGAATCGAACTAGAAACTACTGTGACCATTCAAAAACTAACATGTAGCAATTAACCGGAAAAAAAACTTTTCAAATCCCAATGATTGCTTTCAGGGCACTTGACAACAAAGAGCGACGTGTATAGCTTCGGGGTGGTCCTCCTGGAGCTGCTCACGGGGAGGCGGGCGGTTGACAAGCTCCGGCCGAAGACCGAGCAGAACCTGGTGGATTGGACCAAACCCTATTTGACAAGCAGCAGGAAGCTGAGGTGCATCCTGGACCCGAGGCTCGGGGGGCAGTACTCAGTGAAAGGGGCCAAAGAGATGGCCCTCTTGGCACTGCAATGCATCAGCTTGCAGCCCAAGGACAGGCCCAGAATGCCTGCCCTCACTGAGGCCCTTGAAGGCCTCCAAAACTTGAAGGACATGGCTGTGAATAGTGGGCAATGGCCTTCCACCAGGACCAATGCAAGAAATGGAGTTTATGCCAAGGGAAGGAATGCGGAAGCGAAAAATGGGAATTACAGAAAGTCTTATCCGGTCGCTCCTGCTAGGAAAACATGAGGGAAACAAAAGATGGGAAGGTGGGGAGGTTTCTTTTGTCTAAGTGTAAAGTAGAATGTGTGAAGGTTCTCAGGAGTTCTTATAATCCTTTGTAAAATGATATATGGTAGTTTAGTCGCCAGTGTATATATGTATATGTATCATACATAAGGATAATCTATGGGGAAAAATAGAGGCAAAAATGAAGAGAGTGATGATCATTAGAATCTGCTAAAATATAATAAGAATGTACTTAGGGAATGGTGATGGCACATATGGCATTTATAATGGACTATTGGGTATACCTCTATTTCTTGTTGGTTTGATCCCCACAAAGCTAAGTGCACTTTTGGCTCATTTTTTGCTTAGTGGAAATTCTCATGGATTTGAGGTTTATTTACTTGAGGTTGGTACGTAAGGGCTTTTTCATCATTTAAAAAAAAGGATTAGTGAAATATATATGTCTGGATCAATTGTTCGACATAAGACCGATTTCACATCATCAAGTGCTAATAATCCCATATCCGAACCATCCGCTTGGGTTTAGTTCACGTGTGATATAGTTCATGCGAAGGTATTTTTCATGATGGTTTAATTACCTAAGAAGGCTTAAAGAATAATGAGAAAGTAGGGATGTGCGCTAGGTCTAGTTCAGTTCGTGAATCGATTGGAACTAGACCAATCTAGCTGATTAATAAGGGAGAGTCGGTTTGGCTATTGGTTATGAAAAATGGGAACCAATCCTTAGCTAGTTCAGTTCCCAATTCTTATGTATGAATCACCGGTCTACTTTGGAATCTGCCTTGGGGTTGAACCAATCTAGAATTTGATTTTATACGCTATTTAAAAAAATATATATGGAGAGTTGCATCCTAGTGAATTGAAACTCGTGACTAAGAGTGGCCACCTAGTCGTGCCCATCCTTTTAGGTTAAACTTAAAATATTATTTTTCTGAAGAAAAATTCAAAAAAATGAAGAAATCGAATTTATCCATCATGCGACATGCAAACAATTTCTGCAAACTTTTATGTATAACCCAAATAATAAGACGGGACATATGTGGCGGCACAAAGAGCACAATTGCCATCAAGAGGAGCGTGTGAATAGGCTAGGGCCGACCAACGAAGTGTAGCAGTGGAATATCAAGTCTTAAACATTATTAGTGGTCTAGTAAGTAGTACGTTGCTTATTATGTACCGTCTTAGTTATCCTAAAATATGTTCTATATCCAAGTCAATTTTTGAGTAGAACCAAGTATCGGTTGGTTCGATTTCAAGCCGGTTCCAATTTTTCAAAATCGAGACCAACAAGGTCCGTCTCAGGCTTCTGTCTTGAAACTAATCATCCTTGAAAAGTACCACTTGCCCCATATTAGTAGTTTTTTTTTTTTTTTGGTAACCCAGGAACCCCCCGCACGGCCGACAGCCGGAGGAGTAAACCTGGGGTGACGCTAGCGCAGGACCCACCACCACGGCGCCACACTTAAGACTCCCTAACGACTACGCTGGGGTTTGAACTCTGGTCCCTTCGTGGGGGGACCAGAGCGCAAGCCAACGCAGCCGCTGCGGGCGGTGGTACCCCATATTAGTAGTTGATTAGCAAATAATCAAATTATTGTAAAGGTGCAAGAAATTTGTACACTCAAACGGAAGGGCCAATGATGAACATTATCAGATTCAAAGGGCTTTCGTAGAACTAGCTCACCCCGAACTTTGAGTCTCTTTTCGTTGCTTAACTTGAAGAGATGGATCACAACCCAAGCAAGGCAACCTCAATTTCACAATCTCCATTGCTTGGTGAAGAAGCCCCTACATGTGAGCTACACCAAGTGTTAGCAGCTGGATTAACATGCTCTAAGAGCAAGCAAAGTAGAGAGCAAAAATGCTTTCCCACCAAGCAAAGTGGACCACTTCCAATTCCCAATTTGCATGGCTGGCTGAGCGAGCTTGGTTTTGCTGACTTCCATTCATTTATTCTATAATTGTGCACATGAAAATCAAATTCTTCAATCGCAAAAAACCCAAAAACCTGCCTCGTGACACTGAGGCGGCTTTGAATTTGGCCTAGTCCTAACATGCAAACTGCCTTCCACTCCAAAACAACGCAACTTGCGGTTGACTTTTTCATCGGTCCTGTTTCAAATCCAATGGTCGATTTGCCTAACTTTGGCAGAGTGGACGTATCACAGTCCATTGGAATCAAAGACCCACTTTCTTGAATCTCATGGAGAAGGAACTTGCATAGGATTAGGAGTTGAAGCTTGAGATTCATGATCAATTTTACCCTAAATCGATTGCTTCCAATGGTAAAGGGTCCGGAAAATATCATTGATGTCATCATGTCACCCACTATTATTGACTTCCAAAGTCAACGCGTAATTTCCCCCTAATCACCCATCAATCCATCTTTGTTTGTGAAATCCTAATTGAATTCCAAATTCAAGGTCAGAAGATCAACTATTTGAGTGATTCATGAAATTATAACAAAAGAGTCATGTCGAGGATTTTCGATAGTATCTTTTGATACTAGACGCTAACAAATACCATTTTACGTTGGTACGAGAAATGGGGAGCGAAATGAGACGGTCCCGGACTAAGTGTGAGGAAACTCATCTTTGTCATGAGTTTCGCTTATGTTGTTGCTCTCAAAAGATGAAGATTCAAAAAGGTCAATAAGTGTGAGGAAAGTCACAAGCATCCAAATGAAGGTTCCTCATTCCCTCTTTTTCAACCAAAGGCGTGAGAAACGCACCAGTCCAAGAACGCTTGCTCGAGTGCGTGCCTACCTCTCCAAATTCCTCCAAAACAGGCCATCGCATTCACACTCTAAAGCCGCAGCACCAATCTGTTGCTTCACCTCCTTTTGTTCATTTGCCATTCATCCCAACATGGCCTTCACCTCCACCGCCGCCTCCACCGCCACCAAGCACAAGAAAATGGTGAACCCCTCCCAGTCCAACCTATGCACCACCCTCTTCTTCATCGTCCTCTTCACCATCCCCGCCCTCTTCCTCCTCCGCGCCACCACCACCGCCTCCTCCGCCTGCCCCGCCCGCGCCGCCCTCTTCTCCAACGCTGCCGCCAATGCCCCGATGCCCTTCTCCGGTGATCTCCGGGACGCCCGCTTCGCGTGGAACCGGCTCCCCTTTGACGACCCGAGGGATGCTCGATGCCCGCCGCCGCTCCGCATAGCCGTGTTCTCCCGGAAGTGGCCGATTGGCACAACCCCTGGTGGCATGGAGCGTCATGCCTACACCCTCCACACCGCCCTCGCGGCTCGTGGCCACCGAGTCCACGTGTTCACGTCCCCTGTTGAGGGTGCTGCAGGCATCAAGGACAACGTGGGGGATTCGCCGACTCCACCGCCACGGTTGCATTTCCACGAGGGTGAGCCAGGGAGGTGGAGGTACAACAAGGCTTGGGAGATGTTTGTGGAGGAGAACCGGCAGGAGGCATTCGACGTGGTGCACTCGGAGAGCGTGGCTCTCCCCCACTGGCTGGCCCAGGATGTGCCGAACCTCGCCGTGTCGTGGCACGGGATCGCGCTCGAGAGCCTGCAGTCGGACATTTACCAGGACCTCGCGCTGAGGCCGGATGGCGAACCCATCTCGCCGGACATCAACAAGAACATGCAAGGCGTGATTCCGAAGGTACGTTACATCATTTGTTAGTCTCTCTGTTCTCCTTTGTTTTAATCTAGAATCCATAATTTGCGAGAACAATGCAATCTAATTTGAAAACTTTTTCGATTAAGCAATCCTCTTCTCTCTTTTCTACAAAGAATGTTCAATCGAATGATTCCAATGTAGATATGCTGAATTACTGACAGCGATAAATTGTTTATTGGACATTTGAGCAAACCATAGGCATGGATTCGATTTCTTTAAACAGCCAATCGATCATCAATTGGTGGAATTGCTAATTGCCTAATCAATTCGACTAATTAATCATACCCTAGTGAAAAAGTTTTCCTTCTTCTCAACATGGGCAGGAGATCCTCCTTTACATAAATGTGGTTTTCAATCAGGTACTTAATGAAATCAGGTTCTTCCACAAATATGCCCACCACGTGGCGATCAGCGATAGCTGCGGCGAGATGTTGCGCGACGTGTACCAAATCCCGACCAAGAGAGTCCACGTCATCCTCAACGGTGTCGACGAGGCCGACTTCAAGCAGAATCTTGACTCGGGCCGTGCATTCCGGTCCCAAATGGGTATCCCCGGGAATGCCACCATCGTGCTCGGCGTCGCCGGCAGGCTTGTCAAGGACAAAGGCCACCCCCTACTCCACCGAGCATTCTCCATAATCACCGCAAAGCACCCGAACGTTTACTTGGTCATCGCGGGATCCGGCCCATGGGCCAGTCGCTACAAGGAATTGGGCCCTAGGGCTTTGGTCCTGGGCTCGATGAGCCCGTCTCAGCTGGGCCATTTCTACAATTCGATCGACGTGTTCTTGAACCCAACGCTAAGGCCGCAAGGGCTGGACCTGACGCTGATGGAGGCGATGATGAGCGGGAAGCCGGTGATGGCGTCGAGGTTTCCGAGCATCAAAGGGACGATCGTCGTGGACGACGAGTTAGGGTTTTTGTTCTCGCCGAACGTGGAGTCGCTCGTGGAGGCGATGGAGACGGTGATCGCGGAAGGCCCCAAGAGGTTGGCCGAGAGAGGTAGGGCTTGTAGAGAGTACGCGACTTCAATGTTCACGGCCAGGAAAATGGCTTTGGCGTACGAGAGATTGTTTTTATGTATAAAGAACGAGACATTTTGTAAGTATCCTTAGCTTTCATGGCATGTTTTCATATGCAATGCACAATTCAAATTTTCAGAATTTCTTCCCCTTCTTTAAGGAGATCATATACAATTAATGTCAATTGAGATCAACTATTCCAATCTTATAATAGAAGACTAAATTCAAAATTTTCGCCATTTTCCATGTACTTCCACAATTTCGTATCATTTTAGCACAAAGAAAAAGCAGCAGTTCTAATTTGAGTTGCTTACGTGACGTCTATTTGCCACAACATACAATCTAAATATGGATTTTATAGTAGTTACATACATTGCGTCGTAGAGGCACTTCCTAACCAATAGTAGTTACGATAGATCGAGCTAATGCAAATCATGATATACATGAACGCTACAGTTGAAGATATCTTGTAGACATGGGTTGAAGAACGGGATCCGATTCGAAAGCGGCTGCCAGCTCCGGCCACAGGATAGCTGACACTGTCCAAGAACCGTCGCCTCTAGCGCTCGGCCTCTGATTCACATAACCGACTCCAATCTTTTCTATGGTGGAACACACCGTCCCTAGCACTGGCTTACCGAATCCGAAATCCAGTTCCGCTACCGGGAATCTCCGGCCGGAAGAGACCACGAGCGTCGGCCCTCCTTGACCAAGCACGACCCTAGATAGCATCAGCCCGGGCTTATGGCATTCGATCCAATCAATCAAATCCTGAAAATGGCTTCGAGTTGTGACCTTAGAAATTGCCTCATGAACCTTGCTTGAAACATCTGCTATAGTCCCATTCTTCAAGTCTTCAATACTTGCCTCTCCGACAGCCAAGGACAACACATTTCCTATGTAATCCGGTGACGGGTCGGACTCTCTGTTGCCCATCCTTCCTCTTCCATCGACCAACCATCCCATCTTGCACTGCGCATGAAGCTTGACATCGATTGCACGGACCATTATCTTCCATAGGTAAGCCGAGAAGGCCTCGATCTTCGTCCGGCTCCGACCATCCAACGAAGCAAGCTTCTGCAAGTTACTAATGCTCTCATACTCCACATGATAAAGCCGCTTGAGCAAAGTTTTGGGCGTTGGAATGTTTAGTATGTCTTCCAAGGTGCACTTTGCGAAAGCTTGGTCTAGTGAAGAGTGGTACGTTGGAGGAGTACGTGCGCAAAGGTTGCGACTATGATTCGGTCTACATGAAATCGGTATGTCCCTCGAAATTTCAGACCACGAGAGAAGAAATTTGTGGAATGCGCTCGCGTCGCCAAGGGCGTGGTCGAAGCTGAACGTCAACGAAATGCTTCCGCAGCTGTACCTCGTTAGCTGCCATTTTTTCAAACCCGAATCAGCCCAAAGTTGTCGAGTTAATTAGACATTTGGGATGATGCCCGTCATTTGCACACAGATTAAAGACACGATTGGAGGAAGTTCCCATCAATTAAGGATGGAGGAAAATATAGCCCATGGGTGCATGGAAAAAAAATCATTTTTGGTTGACTTAGGCTAGAATAGAATAATATAGACAATTGAAATGGACATTTAAGTAATCATAGATTGTTTCATCGAAAGGAATCCTTAAAATGGATCTCCTATTTCACATGCTAAATGTTGACAATTGAAAAAGTAAATTTGACCTTCTAACGAGATGCTTGCAAGGTCTGACTCCAAAGGTTCAAACAAGACTATGGAGGTTCCTCTGGCTTAGTGCCTTTCCTCTATTTTGAGAGACACTTAGTGGTTGCACGCACCTAAATACATCTAGACAAATAGATGTCGTGAATTCTTTATTAGCATGGTATTCATCAAATTCAACAATTCAAATGGATTTAGAAGACGGATGTCGAACTTATACAAATAATTTTGCCTGCCCATTTTGCATGAACTACTTATGATCACAAGAACTAGAAGTGGTCCGTAAAAGTAACTTATGGAGCTGCTATCCTAGGCATAAAGTTACCCAAACTCAATATGCACATACGTGTGTGTGTGTGTGCGTGCGTGCGTGTGTGTGTGTGTGTGTGTGTGAGAGAGAGAGAGAGAGAGAGAGAGAGAGAGAGAATTGTTTACCCTTAGAAGTCTCAATTTACTATTTTGAAGTAGAGTCAAGATTTCAAATATTCAAAGAAGTGAAAGTTAAAGCAAACGGTTGCTCCAAACACATTAAAGAAACTACCTGGATTTGAACCAGGAAGTCGGGTTGAATGTGAACGAGCTTCCCTTGCATGAACTGATTGAAATCGTGGAAATCCAACTTCTTTAACTCTCTACTCGCATCAGCTTCAAGAACCAATACTCCCGTGTTATCGCACACGATTTCCAGTTCGTCAGTGCTCGGGTTCGGGACTATCTGACCGGCGAACGGGTAGAAGTAAGTTAGAGTAACTGCTAAAGAGCTCTTGAGGGCTTCCACAATGGAGGTGAAGTTATCTTCATCACTTGCCGGTTTCCGGTAAAAGTAGAAGTAGGTCACCGGGAACCGCCCAGAGAGAAGGTCGAGGTTGGAGAGAGCGAGAACTTGAGGAGGATCTTCCAATGGGGTGATGGATTTCACGATACTTTGCCTGGATATGTTCACCATGAAACCTCCTTCGAGTGACGCTCCAACGTCCATGGTTTGAGATGAGGCCATCGTTTGAGTGATTTTTGGTGAATTAGAGAGATTTTAGGCTTTCTCTTTTACTTGCATACACGTGCTTTTGTAGTGTGGCACGTTGATTTGATATGATGTGGCCTCACTTGCACTAAATTTGCATTTTTACGAAAAATACCCTCGGTGAAAACATAACATGAAAAGCCTTTAAACCACAACACACCCATCTACGAATGAAATTGATCATATCATGCTTATAGTAGAATATCATCATGTATATTAACCCTATATGTGAAATAAATTATTTTTTTACATATACGTATGTGCAAAACATAGAAAAAATAAACTGACAAATTGTGGAAGAGAAGGTAAGATTTGTAATTTAAGTTATAAAGACAATGAATTTAAATTGGTATATGTTATTAGGATGTATTTAAGTTTAGAGTTTGCGAAAAATTTATGAGATGTGACTATATTTATTTGGTCCGTTTTATATTTCTGTTCATTCATTTTCATTTAGTAGAACACACCATCGGCTTTTGTTTAGAATGCTTGTAAGAATTTGGTGTGGAAAATATGAGGTAATTTTGATCTAGATTTAGGTCATTTCGCGAAGGAAAAAAAGTTAACAGTGCGGCTAAGTTGGAGAATGCACTCGATGCATATGAGTCCATTTATTATTGTGGCTAATATGTCAATAAGGATTGTAAGATTTACGATTTATGATCCAAACATAAGAGTTCGGATTTTAAGTAGGATCTTAATTTGAAATGATGATCTCTAGAGCATTGTCATTCTATTTGTTAATGAAATCACATGTTTGGTATGATCCAACTGATCTATTGATTTGATTTCATACATATATAGATTAGACTTGAAACTTTTATGTGCATATTTCGATATTCAACAAAAATATATGAGATTTTTAGATTTTGGTTTAGAGAAGTTTTGGTCTTACCAAAAATATAGTTATCATGATCCAATCTCATGATTTGATCTTCCAAATATTCTTAAGTACTTAGCAAAAATCTTCATCTTAATATCCTCGTTGAAAATCCTTCACAAAACCTACTAAATGCTAGTGTTACATTGACTTAATTAATCTACATGAATGAATGTAACTCACATTGTCGGTCCATATATATCATATAAGACTCCACCTTATATACAATAGTAGCATTGATCTTTAAATTAACAGTTCTCGTCCGTCGTCAAATAAGTGAAATATATTACATCAAAGTCGAGTGCTTAATTACTCGAGCAACCCTTTCGGAAGTTACGCAAGAATCAAAGTTGGCAGGCATTATGATTGCGAAGTGAAAGCGATGGCCATTTGTTTGAAGGTGATGGCATGCGAAAAAAGTGCTGGCATCTTGGAATCTCGATTGGAATAGACGCTCTTGCTAAGTGATCCTGCTCTTTTTCTCACTTTTGACTACAAAAGAAACCCTAGAAGTGGCAACTGCCACTTCTTTTCTTTTTGTTTGTCAGGACCTGCATCTGCTAAACTTTGTTACTTTGATAGTGTTACATTTTGCAGATCATGGAACAACTCACACAGAGAAAGACCGTAATATCATACCACATTTTTTGTTTGCTTATGATTGGCTCGTTTCGTGTTGTCGACAATTATATGATAGCACGATACAATCATCGTCCCTACATTGATAGAATTCTTTCCCTAAAAAAAATAAAAATCAGAGTTTGGAAGAAAGCCCCAATTCATGACAGGAGGGGACATCAAAGGCCTCAGGGAAATCCTCTTTCCAAGGGCGAAATCTTATGCCTGCCTTGATAAATAATTTGATAAGCCAATGATTTTTTTTCGCCATTGATGATACGATAACATTTCCTCCTCATTTTTTCCTGGAACCCTGAATATGTAGTATCTAACTTTCACGCATCCCCCTCATTAATTGGCACTAACCCTAGATCATTGCTCTTGCTTCCCAAACTTATGTCTCTACAGCTATGTACACACAATGGTTCTCCCACCTATTTAGTGTCATGTTTCGGTAGGAATTGGTCTTCGCCATGTGAAGACCCCACCGCTGAATGTGTTGAATGGACTTTTTGAGAAGAAGATATTCCAAAGAAAGAAAGGTGATTATTGCATGATGAAGCTGGATATTGAACTTTAGGTCTTAGTTGCCTTATATCGAATACAATAATCATGACCCTTTTGATAAGGTCCTTTGCAAAAGTGGACTGAGAATTGACTGTCAAAAACAAAGTGGTAGTCGGTGTGAAGGCACCATTGGTTTGCACATTGGCTGTCTCTTCATGCTAGTGGGCGTCACTGTAAAAGAATATCTGCTTAGGTTTGCAAGCAAGAAAGACCAAAGCCAACTCCATTTTTGCAAAGACTAGAGACACAAGCCCAACATTAATGACAAAGACACCAGGTTTTAACATGGATGACGTGAAGATTGATTCTAGAGCATTAGATGAGTAGAAAACGTAATTTCTCTAATTTATGAAGTCCTTTTTTTATGGTGATTTGAGAAAGTTCTGTCGAACTAAACCAAACCGAACCACGCACGGAAGGTTGAATTTGATCTTTGATTGAATGGTTTGGATCTGTCCTAAGGATTTCGGATTTTGACTATCACCATGGCTTGAACCAAGGCTGGCCTAATAAGCACCATCGTCACTGATAGGTCCAAGGAGATCAATTAAAAGCCATGGCTAAGATTGACTGTTTTCCTTGGGCCTATGGATTGGGTTTTGGTCGAGCAAACTAAATCTGAATAAAACCTTGATCAACACCCACTGCAACTTTCTTTACTTTTGGTTCCACAGGACAGCTTCTTTTCCTTGTGTTATGTCTTTTTGGGCCAAAGGACATGTTCTTTTAGTTGAATGATATAGACTTGAAACATTTTTGCAGTACTCATAGATAATAATTGGAGGCATTGGATCCATCTAAGAAATATCACAAGGACGAGAACCTTTGAGGGTGACATTTTCATGGAGGTCCACAATAAAGTAAGCACCTTCTTCTTGCCTTCAACTTTCCAACCAAACATTGAAGTGTACACAAATCACATGGAGGTCCACTTTACTAGTGCAATGGTTTGTAGCATCAAGGGACTTGGTCGTGGTCCAATGTCATTGGTGAAACCCTAGATGATCTCAGCATAGCGTGCGCGTTCGTCGAAGGGATATATACCATTCGACATGGTCCCCTATTCCGATGGACAGGTTCGGTGAATTAATTTATATCTTCTGGCTCATACACGAAGCTCAAATTAGAATAAGGAGTAACTCTATGTGTGGAGACGAAGAATTTACTTGGTACTATAGTTCATGATGTTCTTGCTCTAACTTCAGACTTCAGTCCATTATATGATAGTGAGACAAGATGTAGCACATCGTCTCTAATTGGAAAAAAAAAAAAGCCAATAACTAGAGGCTCTTGTAGATCCTTGGTGTTGGTTAAGGTGTTATCTCACCGCAGAAGGGGCTCTCTACGAGGGCCTTTGTAGCCTATCCGTTTGATACGTAGGGACGACAGACTCCACGGATACGTTTATTATTTTAACGTGTTGGTGTTCGTACGTTTCGCACCCCTAATCCTCTCTATATTTTTCTCTTCTCCGGGAGGAGGAAATACCCTTTGTTTGTTTAACATCCAAGGGATACCAAGGTCTATACAAGACCTCGGACGAGGCAGTTTAATCTCTTACTTAGGAGGAATCCATTATATAATAGTGAGACCAAAATGCAGCACATATTCTCCAATTGGAAAAAAGGCAATATACAATTCTGGGTAATGCTATGTGGGAAGAGAGAGAGAGAGAGAGAGAGAGAGAGAGAGAGAGAGAGAGAGAGAGAGAGAGAGAGAGAGAGAGAGAGAGAGAGAGAGAGAGAGAGAGAGAGAGAGAGAGAGAGAGAGAGAGCCCAAGAATCTATCTAAAGCCCACTTACATATTGGGCTCGAGAGCTTAACTGAGTCAAGGACAAATAGCAAACTCTCTGAAACATAGTTTGATAGATGAAACTGAAAGCTATAAATGTTATTAAAATGAATGAGTTTGTAGCGCAAATAAATTTTTGCATCGACCACTAATGATGAGCTATGAATCAATTTCATTGAAAAGAAAAACAGTGCCATGCACAAAGAGCAGTTGAATCTCCATTTTATGCAGCTCCATTGTATGCATTTACACTCGATCAACTCATCTATTGAAGATGTATGAAGGTATTCCACCCACTTGAAATGACACATCTTTGATCATCAAGAAATAGAAGAAAAGACACTATTTTCTTAACATAAGTCGCCACCTGATCTCTTTCAAAAGCCTAAATTTGAATCTTCACCTTTGGCAAAATCCGCATCCAATGGCATTTGTAGAAATATTTTGTTAACCATTGACAGAGCCTCTATGCTCGACTAATTCTCCCTCTATGGTTCTTGATAGAATGTATTTTACGTGATGAATACATGTCTAAAGACGAGCATCAGTCTGTTCTCCCCTACCCATGTGAATTAAAAAGCGGGCTTTGTAGCATCGACATGAAGTGTGAGAGATGCAGAATGATTGGTGCAATTGATTTGTGGGAGTTTCGTTAGAGTGTTTATACTAGAAATTCAAGACAAGTTTGGTTTGGGGAAAAGTGCCAAAAAAGTCCTAAACCTTTTACATTAGTGCCAATTTAGTCCTAAACTTTTTTTGTGCCAATTCAATCCTAAACCTTTTGCATTTGTGTCAATTTAGTCCTAAACCTTTTTTTGGTGCTAATTAAGTCCTAAACCTTTTAAATCGGTGCCAATTCAGTCAAAAACCTTTTGTTTTTGTGTCAATTTAGTCATTTCGGCCAATTTTGATAGGAATTTGCCAACGTAGATACCTACCGGCTAGCAACTGGTCACCGGCGCCAATGTGGACAACTTAAATAATATTTTTTTGAATTTTTCTTTTTTTTTCTTTTTTTTCCACTTTTTTTTTTGGTTTCTCCTTCGTCTGGTCGATTGCTAGAGGCCAGAGGCCGGCGAGGCTGAGCCTCGCCTTAGTCAGGCAAGGCTCGACCTCGCTAGATCCGACGAGGTCGGGCCTCACTGGCGATTGGGCGAGGCCCAACCTCGCCAAATCCGGTGAGGTCGGGCCTCGCCCAACCATGGCAAGGCTTGCCCTCGCCACGGGGGCTCGAGCCTCGCCGGGCGAGGCTGCCCTCACCAGTGGCCGGCAAGGTCGAGCTCGCTGGCCTCTGGCCGATCGCCGACTCGGCGACCGGCCAAACGAAGGAGAAACCAAAAAACAAGTGGAAAAAACAAAAAAAAGGAAAAAAAATTTTCAAAAAATATTAAAATATTATTTAAGTTGTCCACATCGGCGCCAATAACCGGTTGCTGGCCGGCAAGCGTTCACGTCGGCAAATTCCAGTCAAAATTGACCGGAAGGACTAAATTGGCACAGAAATAAAAGGTTTAGGACTGAATTGACACCAATTTAAAAGGTTTATGACTTAATTGGCACCAAAAAAAAGTTTAGGACTAAATTGGCACCAATGCAAAAGGTTTAGGGCTGAATTGACACCAAAAAAAAGGTTTATGACTAAATTGACACTAATGCAAAAGGTTTAGAACTTTTATTGCACTTTTCCTGTTTGGTTTGCCATACACAAACTGATCGGGAGCTAGGGCCCTCCAACCTAATAATGGTAAGGGCAGGCCAAAACAAGTTGTTGGAGTGAATCATATGTTTCACTCAAGGGACTGAACATCCGATCTGAATCGGTTATTGTACAATCCATTCAGAGGATGCGATTCACTGTACCATCCTTTGGAAAGATCTTTCGAGCAAACGCTAGTCTTGTATTCTAGCTCATCAGGCATAATACGGTCTTGTCCTTGGCCAGAAAACTTTACTTCCATCTAAGGTTCGCTTTGATCACTGTCCACAAAAGAAGTGCCATTAGGAATGAACAACTATTTCTTTGAATAATTTGACAGTCTTAGAGAATCGAAGTTTAGTAATGAAGGACACTAGTTTGGCAGCCTAAGAAGTGAAATAAGACACCATTGATTGCAGCTTTCATTCCTTGGTTTTCCAGAATTTTCCAAACCAATTTCTCAGACACTCTCTTAAATTAAAAGAAGTCAATGGGCAATCTTCCAAACATCTTCAAGAGCCACAAGAAATTAGTCTGATTCGACCCGGATACAATCGAACACTCGGATATCCGTCCCCTCTTGCCCAAACCCGATGGAACATACCGTGTCGAGTTGACCGAATAAAACGGAAGGATCCACAGATTTACGTGTTACCATGAGAAGGCAAAGTCCCAATAATAGATCGCATTATTTCATTAGGCATGTAGGGACCATTCGCCATGAGCTTCATGAAATAATAATTCGACCTTAGTTGTCGTTATTTTTGTGAACTATAAGGTCGCTACGAATAATTGTCCGAAATGATTCTAATGTTGACATCAAATTAATTGCCCTTTTAGCTAGCGTTTTATGATCGATCCGACGCGTCTACTTGCTCGTGGAAGAGTAAGCGCCCGACGTGTTCGCTCGTTCTCGTCTCGTCGTCCATTATCGCTTCGATTATTTCCGGGCCGATCCAAAGATTGAATTGATGGATTGATGCTGACGTGAACTCTACCGCTAGCATCTTTCGTTCCGTCCGTGAAGTGGTTGCTTTCATTGGAACGAACTCGACGGCCCACCGGACCGCGGCGATTTATGTGACTCACATGACCGTCGTCGCCCTCTTGACAGGGCCACTTTCTTCTCAAAATGTATGTGCACAAAAGGCCTCAAATTGAGCCATCAAGTCCTAAATCCTGGTCGAGCTCGTGGCCATGGATCTTGAAGAAGTGGGGTTGGCGCGGACGTAATTGAACTGATGTTCTAGGCTTCTAGCGCACGAAGTTTTTGCATTTGTGTGTGTGTTTTCTTTTTTATCTATACAATGGATTGATGCGTCGGGACAACAACTCTCGTCGTGATGATGCGAGAGGGTCTCGTCCCTATCCTCGAGTAAGCCCGCAAAATGCTCGCCAAAGTATTCGATCGAACTCGAGACCCGAGCCATGGAATCGAAGCGAGCAGCGGCGATGGCAACCCAACACGGGGGGTATGCACGAAATGCATTTTGAAAGCAAAGGGGGAAGCTTCCGTGGTCCATCGAGACAGCAATCCGTCGCATCACAACCCATCCACATCGCGTACAGCTTGTTATAACTCCTATTCAAAGCGCCTTAACGCCACGCCAACTGCGAGAAAATTCAGGATAAATCTATCTCGAACGCTTGAACTCAAAATCAATTTTGTGAAGGACTAATAGGCGACAGCTTTGATCCAGCATGACTCCTGTGATCATCGAGTCCTCCTTCCACCGCTTGACGTGGGCCCCCTCTTTAGCGGATCAGCGTCAGTCACACGGGTCGCTCCAAGGTCAGGTCGCCGCCCTCGCAGTGGGCCTACCGCCTCAAATTTCTAACCGACTAAATTCCTTTTCATTGGACGATAAATCAGCAAAGCTTTAAGACAAGACCCGCCAAATTTCACTTTTTAACGACCCGAATTACCTAATCGGTAAATAATTGAGCAGGGAAAATGATTTCATTTCATCGAAAATCGTATTAAATCATTCGATATATTTTTGAGTTAATACAACGAAAAACCCCAAACTGATATTCATATGATAAATTTACCTAAAATTAATTTTTTTTTAAAAAAACCCCAAATTGATGCGTTTGTGATAAATTTTTTCCTTTACTAGTTCCGTTAAATTGGATTAATACCACGAAAAATCACAAACTGGTACACCGGTGACAAACAAAAGGTAAAACCGCAAACTAGTATACCCATCAACTGCTACTTGTTATCCAATTCAGTAATTTAACGGTAAAAACTAACAGAGGATAAATCTGTCACAGTTATACTAGTTTGGGGTTTTTTGTGATAAAAAAATTGATTTTCGATAAATTTGTCAAAGGTGTATCATTTTAAGATTTTTTGTGGTATTAACCTTTTATGTAATACATAGTCTTCACGGAAAAACACAAACTCATTTGTCCCAATGAACACTCATTTGCGTCTCTTTCTCTTTCTCTATCATCCTCTGTTTTTCGAGACACGCACTGATGTCGGTGCTCGTGAATGGACATGATTTGGTGTCTGTCTCTTGTCACCCAACGTCTCGGGTCGGATTTTACGCGAGGCCCTGCGCAGTTCATTGTACCATGACGTGGAAAGCTCCTTCAAGAATCAAAGTTCCTTCCTTTTACCCTTTTAAAAAAGGGTTAATATAACGAAAAACCCCAAACTGATATACAAAAAACTCTAAATTAATACATTTATGATAAATTTACCCCGAGCTATTTTTTGACCATCAAAAACTCTAAACTGATACACCTGTGACAATTTTACCCCGAACTATTTTTTTTTTATAACCCAGGGAACCCCCGCACGGCCGACAGCCGGGAGGTAAACCCTGGAGGTGACACGTGCTAGCCACCACACACGTACACCGGTTAAGTCACCCTGCGGCACCCGAGATTCGAACACTCAACCTTTTGCGAGAAAAAGAGTACCCTTCCCAGCAACGCCACCCTAAACTAATTTTTTTACTATCAAAAATCCAAAAACGGTACACCTGTGATAATTTTATCCCGAACTAGGTTTTTGACCACTAAAAACCTCAAACTGATATATTTGTGACAATTTTACCCTCCCTTAGTGTTCGTTAAATTGGATTAATGTCACAAAAAATCATAAATTGATAAACTTGTGACAAACAAAAGGGTAAAATCCAAAACTGATACACCTGTCAATTACCATTTATCATTGAACTTAGCAATTTAACAGTAAAATTTAACTGAAACTAACGAATGGTAAATTTGTCGCAAGTGTACCAGTTTGGAGTTTTTGGTGGTCGAAAAATTAGTTCATAGATAAAATTATTACAAGTTCACCAGTATAGGATTTTTTGTTGTCATAAAAATAGTTCGGGATAAAATTATCATAAGTATACTAATTTTGAGTTTTTTGTAGTAAAAAAAATAGTTCATAATAAAATTATCACAGATGTACCAGTTTAAGATTTTTCGTGACGTTAGCCCTTTAAAAAATACTTTCGCTTTTGTTCCCGGGACCGAACGAGTGTCGGTGCTTGTAGTCTCCGCTCTGATTTGCTTAGCACTTAAGGAGTGGAAAGTGAGCTGAGCTGTTCCGCCACCGTATAAAACCCGGTGCCAGGAAAAAGAATCGAAGGCACTTTGGTTCTTGAGGTCCAACCTCAGCAGCCTCGTCTCCCTCCACCGTTTAGTCAAGTTGTAGTGATAGATACGTTCAGTAAAGAAGAAGAGAGCTCGTTGGAAGATTTGAGCTCATTTCTGTAACTGGGTGTCGGCGACATTCTTCAACTTCCTCGTCACTCAGGTAACTTCATCGTGTTCTTTTTCTTTTCTGGGTTATTCATTTGAGCTTTTCTGGCCATCACCCAATCTTTAGTGATCCTCCTTGTGTTTTTTTTTTTTTTTTATCTATATAGATTCGTTCTTGCATTTTGTTTATGTTGCATCAGAATGGAATTTCTGTGATTCAGACGCGTTTGGTTCTGATCTGTAGCTATTACTGATTGTTTCCTTAATAAATAAGAGTAAATAGAACAAGAAAGGTTTGTGGTTATCTATGTTGGGAGAAGTTATCCATCCTGGCGTGCAATGAACTCGCTCATTCTATATTTAGCAGAAAGTCTTTTTTTTAATCACGTCACACTTTCATATCCGCTATTTTCACTTTTGCTAGTGGTTTTGCTTTATTTATACGCTTTTCTATGTCCTGTTTGAAAAGGGTACTAATTTACGTGTCACTCGTCGACTTCCATATTCCGATTCTTCCCTTGCCTTGTTGCTCTGCTTACCTGCATATCTATTTTGGTCGAAATTGCTTTCCCACCTGGGCTGATAAGTAAACGACTGATTTATTGATCTCACAGAAAAATGGCTGATGCAAGGTTGAGGACATGGTTGTGTGTTATACTGAGCATACAGATCTCGCTCAAGTCTGAAGCCTTTAACGTTGGGATTACCTATGTCCAAAATGCTGTAGCGAAAGGAGCTGGTGAGTCCGAGATGAGTTTAATTGCTTACCGCGAAATGTCCTGCAATTTCACCTTTCATTCGAGTTTTATCAGTGTTGACTTGGTTGAAGTTCAACGTGCTCTGCAGTTTGTTTGGATGGTAGCCCTCCGGCTTACCACTTCGATAAGGGATTTGGCGCAGGTGCTAACAATTGGTTGATTCTCTTTGAGGTTTGTACTTCTGTAGTTCATCATAGATTGAGGAATTTGAGATTGTGTTTAATTCCCTGTAAGTTAAAGAAAGGAATAGTAATCACAAGTTACAACCGACTACTGCCGAGCAAATAGAAGTTTTCTGAGGTTCGCATTTATACACTAGCACTTTTTCATATTATTCATCTATGCTCTAGAACATCATGAGTTATAATTTGGACCAACATGGTGACTGAACAGCTCTATTTTGTGTTCTCAGGGAGGAGGATGGTGCAACAACGTCACCACTTGCCTTGATCGAAGGGATACACGGTTAGGTTCATCGAAACAGATGGTCAAGGAAGTTTCTTTCTCCGGTATACTCAGCAATAAACAAAAATTTAGTCCAGGTGCGGCTCTATGGTTATCTAAATTTGGTCGTTTCTTAGAAAATGTCAGATCTCAACTTCCTTTCTTCTTTTTTGTGGTGGTTTAGACTTCTACAACTGGAACAAAATCAAGGTCAGATACTGTGATGGAGCTTCGTTTACTGGGGATGTGGAAGCTGTTGACCCCGTAAGTTTGTTTAAGCCTTGAACCCGATATTTTTTGTTGCAAGTGCAAAGCTGAATTTGTTCCAACATTTTGTACTATATTCCTTGATCATTTCAAATTTGAACCAGGCCACTAACCTTCACTTTAGAGGAGCCAGGGCTTTTGTAGCAATTATTGAGGATTTACTGTCGAAAGGGATGAGTAATGCGCAAAATGTATGAACTGCCTCGATGAGCTCTCCAATCCTTTATATCCTTTTCCTTTTTCCTTTATTTGCCTTAATAACCGGAAGTGAATTTGGATTTGTCATGTAGGCTGTTCTTTCTGGCTGCTCAGCTGGTGGATTGACTGCAATACTGAATTGTGATAGATTCCGATCTCTTGTGCCTGCAAGTGCCAAAGTCAAATGTCTTTCAGATGCTGGCTATTTTATCAATGCGTAAGCTTGCTAGTTCCTCCTTTTGGATTCAGGCCTAGGACAGAATGCGGGTTGCATGTATTACAGGAACTTGGATGACATTGCTCTCTTTTCTGGTTCTAATTCAGGAAGGATGTTTCTGGAGCTCCACACATTGAAACTTTCTACAGTGAAGTTGTTGCAACACATGTACTCTCTCTCTCTCTCTCTCTCTCTCTCTCTCTCTCTCTCTCTCTCTCTCTCTCTCTCTTTCTCTGGCGTGCACACTCACTCTCTCCCCATATATTTATATGTGCATGTATGTTAGTCTCAGAAATATGCATGTCTTTGTTAAGCTTTGTCACTCAACACTCAAATGAATGGTTCAGGGATCAGCCAAGAATCTACCAACTTCCTGCACATCCAAAATGAGACCAGGATTGGTAGGTGACTTTAATTCTGTCGTTAATTTCTGCATCTTTTGCTTCTAACTGTGTCCTAATTACAACCAACATTGCAAAACATTATTGCAGTGCTTCTTCCCTCAAAACGTGGTTCAGCAAATTCAGACCCCGTTATTCCTTATAAATGCCGCCTATGATTCGTGGCAGGTCGGTACTTGATAAACTTAAGATTGAAAATAATGCCTCGTCGATAAACAGTTTGAGTTGTTCATCACTTTTGAAGCTATTTTGAGATAGTTTCTTAAACTTTTTTAAGATGGACAATCAAGCTTCAGATCAGTCAGAGAAGATGATGATCACTCGTTATTTTGTTGCATTAAGGCACTGATCTCTCATGCATCATTGCTGCTTTCAGATTAAGAATATTTTGGCGCCCGGAGTAGCTGATCCTCATGGAACCTGGCGAAGCTGCAAGCTTGATATTAAGAAATGCTCACCGAATCAACTCAAAATCATGCAAGGTGAAAAAATTTGTTGAGCTTTAGCCGTGACAAAACAATACTGCGGAAGCTTCAAGCTGGAAAATTTACTTGGTTGGAATTATTGTATTCAGATTTCAGGCTGCAGTTCTTAAATGCACTGAGCGCAGTTGGAACCTCTCCATCAAGAGGAATGTTCATCGATTCTTGCTATGCTCATTGCCAATCTGGGACGCAAGAGACGTGGCTGAGGAACGACTCTCCAGTAGTGGCGAAGACAGTAATGACCGCTTCAACCACTTTTCATAACATTGTCGCTGGACCATAACATGTATTGATGTTTGTCCATTTCTCTTTCATTCTTTCTTTGCAGTCAATCGCAAAGGCAGTTGGAGACTGGTATTACGACCGGAGTCCGTTCCAAAAGATTGATTGCGCTTATCCCTGCAACCCCACTTGCCACAACCGTATTTTCGATCCCAATGAACACTCTGACGTATAGTTTTCCTCTGTCCAAAGTCTTCTATCTATTCTTGAAGTTCTAATCGTCATTGTTAAAATGAGCTTGAACGGTAAAGGTGCATTAGCACAGGTCGTCACAGCACCAAGTCTGCGTGCTGGTCACTCTGTGTAATACTTTAATGTGTGCAAAGCATGATAGTAATGAATAAAGCCAGACCTTGAAGGGTACGGCAGAGTTTGAAGCGTTGGTTACACAATGTGAGGTGAAAGCGAGTTTTGGATAGGTGGAATTTGTTCAACAAGTTAGAAAAGTCGAAAGATATCAGCATGTCAATGTCCAACATAATCCTCACGTTGATGAGTAGCTTTTCAAAGGAAAGGTTGGCCTCCCATGCACAAACTGATCGGGAGCTAAGGCCACTCAACCTAATGATGGTCACGGCAAGCCGAAGCCGATTGTTTTGCTGGAGTGAACCGTATGGCTCTCTTGAAAGACCAAACGTCCAAGCTAGATTGGGCTTGATACAATCCATTATGAGAATGCGATTCGCTATATTATCATTTGGAACAATCCATCGAGCGAACGCTAGTCTGGTGCAATGCGGGCTTGTGGTTGGCCAGAAAACTTTCGGTCCATGACACTTCCATCTCGATCACCGTCCACAAAGAAGTACCATTAGGAATGAGCAATTATCTCTTTGAATAATTTGACAGACTTAGAGAATCGCAGTTTAGTGATGAAAGCCACTAGTTTGGCAACCCGAGCTGTGAAATAAGACATCAGTGATTGCAGCTTCTATTCCTTGGTTTTCCAGAATTTCCAAGCCAGTTTCTCAGACAGCCTCTTAAATTAACAGATGCCATGGGCAATCTTTCAAACATTTTCAAGAGCCGCAAGAAACTATTCAGGTCGACCCGATCCAATCGAACGCTCGGGTGTCCGTCCCCGCTTACCTAAACCCGATTGAAGAAACCGTATTGAGTTGACCGAATAAAACGAAATGATCCACAGCACAAAAAGGGTCAAGTCCCAACAATAATGAGTCCATTATCTCATTTGGCCAATGGGGACCATTCGCTAGTACTTTCATCAAATGATGATTCGACCTTAGTTGTCGTTATTTTCGTGGACTATAAGGTCGCTGCCGCCTTGATTTTCGGATCATTGAGTGTCCGAAAATGATGCTAATATCGACCTCGCATTGCCCTTTTGCCTGGAGTATTATGATCGATCGTACGCATCCTCTTGCTCGCGCACGAGTAAGTGCCCAACGTGTTTGATCTATCCTGTCTCGTTGTTCATGCATCATTATCGCTTCAATTATTCTCCGGGCCGATACATAAATTGAATTGATCGATTGAGACTAACGTGAACTCCATCCCTAGCATCTTCGTTCCATCCGTGAAGTGGTCGCTTTCTTTGGAATGAACTCAATGATGTTTAAGGGTTACAAAAAGGACAAAGCTCTCAAAACCACAACTCTTCATTTGTTGCCGAGTCCGATTAAGATTGACCTCGAGATAGGCATTTATAAGAAAACACGTGCTACGCACGGCCTAGAGAAATCTTTACATATTTAAGTGAATAGAATTTTTCAGACCGAAAAAAAAAATTGAACAAAATTCCAAAAGATCCCTTGAAAAGCTCTTTCCAAAGTAGGGTTTGTTTTTCCGACCAAAAAAAAAAAAAGCAGGGCTTCTTATGGAAAATCCCTATTTCAAAGTGGCAACGTTGTTTCAGATGATCCCCACCTAATTGGCAGCCGGAATGCTTTGCCGGGCGGCGATATATATGAACCACATGACCGTTGTCGCCCTCCTAACAAGGGCATTTTCGTCTCGAAATGTATGTTGCTCATGCCACCCACATGGGTACTTAATCGGAAACAAGAGGCCCCGTATTGAGCCAATCAAGTCCTAAATCCTAGTAGAGCTCGTGGCTAAGGATCTTGAAGAAGAGGGGTTGGTGCGGAAATACATTCGAAAAGCAAGGCGATCCCTCGATCACAACCCGTCCAAATCATGTACAACTTGTTGTGACCGCTATATAAAGTGACGTAATACGCACCAACCGTAAAAAAAAAGTTTTAGGATAAATATGTCTCAACTCTTGAACTCGGCATCCATTTGATGAGGACTAATGGGCGATAGCTTGATCCTGCATGACCGAATTGATCATACGGGTCCTCCTTCCACCACTTCATTAGTGTTGATCTGTGTAGAAAAAATGATTTCATCTCCTCGAGAATTATATTAAATTCTTCAATATTAAAATTAGAATAATTATCTTATTTTCCGGAAAAATAGCTCTACATAAAAAAAAGGGGGGCTGCAACAATCGGCCTTAAATCCACACTATGAACTTATGAGACATCAGACATGGAAAAACATATATGATAATAATATATATTACTAATATAATATAGGGAAATTGATACAAATAGTTCCTGAACTTTGGCTCAATACGTAACGTGATCCTTGAATTTTTTATTTGTTCAATATGGTCTTGAAATTTAATCCAATATGCATTGTGGTCCCTGAATTTTCAATTTATTTAATGTAATCTATGGAATTTTGATATTTGTTTAATGTAATCCCTGAACTATACGAAAATGCTCAATATAGTCCATGAATTTGAATTTATGGAAGAACTATATTAAATATTACCGACATGTACCAAAAGTTCAGAAATCGTATTAAACAAATTAAAAATTCAAATGTCACATCAAATATTAAGCTAAATTTCAATAATCATATTGAATAAGTTAAAAGTTCGGGAATCACATTACAAGTTAAGTTAGAATTCAAAGGCTGCTCTTGTTATTATGTACGTGATATATGGTCGTGATGGAAAAAATGAACTCATTGTCCAATGACCGTTGGTCTGCATTCCTATCTCTCTCTCTCTCTCTCGCTGTCAGTGTGTCAGCCTCTCTGTTCTGACACACGCACTAATGTCTGAGCGCGTAGCCGATACGACAGGGAGCCTGCCTCTTGCCAACCCAACGGTTCGGGTCGGATATCAGCCGAGACCCCGCGCGTTACGGCGTACCAGACAAGGAGAGGCGTGGAAAAATAACAAGAGGACTTTTCAAGAATCAAAGTCGCTTCCTTTTACCCTTTAAAAAAAAATGCTTCCGCTTTTTGTTCCCGGGTGCGAATGTCGGTTCTTTGAAGTCCGGGCTTCGCTTTGCTTGGCACGCTGTACTGCTACTTAAAGAAGAGGAATGTGGCCTGAGCTGTTTCGCCTAACATGTCAAACCATGTGCCATGAAAAAGGAAAGGCGCTGTGGTTCTTGAACTCCATCTCTAGTAGTCTTGTCTCCCTCCACCGTTTCGTCAATTGGTAGTAATAAATACATTTAGTAAAGAAGAAGAGGACTTGTTGGGAGATTTGAGCTCATTTCTGTAGTTGGGTGTCAGCTACATCCTTAGACTTCCTCATCAATCGGGTACTTCATCGTGTTGTTTCCTTTTCTGGGTAGTTTACGTTAGCTTTTCTGGCCATCACCCAATCCTTAGAATGTAATCATGAAATGGATGTGCGAGTTCAGTTTTAAGTCTTCTTTGCTTAGATCTCTTTCAGTCAATCCTTGGCGATCCTCCTTGGTTTTTTGTTTTCCATAGTGGTTCTTGATTTTGTTTTTTTTTTCTTTGGCGATCCTCCTTGGTTCTTGGATTTTGTTTATGTTGTATCAGAATGGAATTTTTTTGATTCAGAAGCGTTTGGTTCTGATCTGTAGCTATTACTAAGTATTTTCCTTAATAAATAAGAGTAAATAGAACAAGAAAGGTTTGTGGCTGTCCATGTTGGGGAAAGGTATCTTGATGTGCAATGGACTCGCTTATCCTATGAGCAGCAAAAAGTTCTAACTTTTCAATCATGTCGCACTTTCGCATCTGCTATTTTCACTTTTGCTAGTGGGTTTGCTTCGTTCGTACTTTATGCGCGTTTCTATATTCTGTTTGAAAAGGGTACTAATTAACGTGTCACTCGTCTATTTCCATATTCTGATTCTTCCCTTGACTTGTTGCTCTGCTTTCCTGCATATCAATTTTGGTTGAAATTGCTTTCCCGGCGGGGCTAATATGTAAACGACTGGTTTATTGATCGCACAGCAATATGGCTGATGCAAGATTGAGGACGTGGTTGTGTGTTATACTGAGCATACAGATCTTGCTCAAGACTGAAGCCGTTAACGTTGGGATAACATATGTCCATAACGCTGTAGCCAAAGGAGCTGGTGAGTACAAGATGAGTTTAATTGCTTACTGCTAAATGTCCTGAAAATTTCCCCTTTCATTCGAGTTTTATCAGTGTTGACTTGGTTGAAGTTTGACGTGCTCTGCAGTCTGTTTGGATGGTAGCCCTCCAGCTTACCACTTTGATAAGGGATTTGGTGCCGGCGCTAACAATTGGTTTGTTCACTTTGAGGTTTGTATTTCTGTAGTTTATTGTAGATTGAGGAATTTGAGATTGTATTTGATTACCTATAAGTTAAAGAAAGGAATGGTAGTCGTTATAAGTTGCAACCGACTAATTCTGCTGAGTAAATAGAAGTTTTCTGAGGTTCACATTTAGACGCCAGCACTTTTTCATATTATCCATCTAATTTGATTTTTGTGCTGTACGCACAGATGAAAGTTTATTCTCTAGAACATCATGAGTTATAATTTGGCCTGACACGGTGATTGAACAGCTCTATCTTGTGTTCTCAGGGAGGAGGATGGTGCAACAACGTCACCACTTGCCTTGATCGAAGGAATACGCGGTTAGGTTCATCGAAACACATGGCCAAGGAAGTTGCTTTCTCCGGTATACTCAGCAATAAACAAAATTTCAATCCAGGTGCGACGCTGTGATTATTTAAATTTGGTCTTTTGTTAGAAAAATATGAAATCTCAAGTTCCTCTCTTCTTTTTTGGGTTGTTTTAGACTTCTACAACTGGAACAGAATCAAGGTCAGATATTGTGATGGAGCTTCATTTACCGGGGATGTAGAAGCAGTCGACCCAGTAAGTTTGTTTAAGCTTCAAAACAACAATCTTTAATTGCAAGTGCAGAACTGAATTTGTTGCAATAGTTTGTACTAATTTCCTTGATCATTTCAAATTTGGACCAGGCCACTAGCCTTCACTTCAGAGGAGCAAGGGCTTTTGTAGCAATTATTCAGGAGTTACTACCGAAAGGGTTGAGTAATGCGCAAAATGTATGAACCAACTTGATGACATTTCCAGTCCTTTGAATCTTTTTCCTTTTTACTTTATTTGCCTTAATAAGCGGAAGTGAACTTAAATTTGTCAAGTAGGCTGTTCTTTCTGGATGCTCAGCTGGTGGATTGACTTCGATACTGCATTGTGATAGATTTCGAGCTCTCGTGCCTGCAAGTGCCAAAGTGAAATGTCTTGCAGATGCAGGCTACTTTATCAATGCGTAAGCTCGTTATTGCCTCCTTTGGATTCAGGCCTAGGACAAAATGCCAGTTGCAATTTGCGAAGTAAATTATGTGAAAAACACATGTAGCTGAACTTTGGATGACATGGCATTTCTTTTCTGGTTCTACTTCAGGAAGGATGTTTCTGGAGCTCAACATATCGAAACTTTCTACAGTGAAGTGGTTGCAACACATGTACTCTCTCTCTCTCTCTCTCACATGCACATTTCCGCTCGCTTGCTCTCTCACCATATATTTATGTGTGTATAAAATGTTAATATTAGAACGAGTGTCTTTGTTAATCTCTGTCACTCAGAACTCAAATGAATGGTTCAGGGATCAGCCAAGAATCTACCAACTTCCTGCACATCCAAAATGAGACCAGGATTGGTAGGTGACATCAATTCAGGCGTTAATTTCTGCATCTTTTGCTTCTAATCGTGTCCTAATGACAACCAATATTGCTAAACATTATCGCAGTGCTTCTTCCCTCAAAATGTGGTTCAGCAAATTCAGACCCCGTTATTCCTTATAAATGCCGCCTATGATTCGTGGCAGGTCAGCACTTGATAAACTCAAGACTGAAAATAATGTCACTCCGATAAACAATTTGAGTTGTTCAGCACTTTCAAAGAAATTTGGAGATAGTTCCTAAATTTTTGAAGATGGACAAATAAAGCTTCAGATCAGTCAGAAAAGAATATGATGACTCATAATTTAGGTTCCACTGGAACTCCCATTTTCGCTCTTTAGTTTTGGCTTCTGACTTAACTCAGTTTCACCTCCTCTGACTCCCAATATCACGAGCGTTGCATTAACGCTCTGTTCTCTCATGCATCATTGCTGCTTTCAGATTAAGAATATTTTGGCACCCGGAGTGGCCGATCCTCATGGAACCTGGCGCAGCTGCAAGCTTGATATTAACAACTGCTCACCAGATCAACTCAAAGTCATGCAAGGTGAAAAAATTTGTTGAGCTTTAGCCTTGACAAAATAATCCTGTGGAAGCTTCAAGCTGGAAAATTTACTTGGTTGGTTTTTTCGTATTCAGATTTCAGGCTGCAGTTCATAAATGCACTGAGCGGATTCGGAACCTCTCCATCAAGAGGAATGTTCATTGATGCTTGCTATGCTCATTGCCAATCTGAGATGCAAGAGACGTGGCTGAGGGACGACTCTCCAGAACTGGCGAAGACAGTAATGACTGCTTCTTCAACTTTTTTTCATGATATCGTCGCTGGACGATAACACGTATTGATGCTTGCTCACTTCTCTTTCATCTTTTCTTTACAGTCAATCGCAAAGGCAGTTGGAGACTGGTATTATGACCGGAGTCCGTTCCAAAAGATCGATTGTGCTTATCCCTGCAACCCCACTTGCCACAACCGTAATTTTTATCCCAATGGACACACCGACGTATAGCTTTCCTTGGTTAAAGTCTTCTATCTATTCTTGAAGTTTCAATCGTTATTTGGCAAAATGAGCTTGAACTGTGAAGGGCACCGTAGGCTACACGATTCTGTTTCAGTATTGCATTAGCACAGGTCGTTGCAGCACCAAAACAGCGTGCTGGTCACTCTGTGTAATTCTTTGATGTGTATGAAAAGTATTGATAGTAATGAATTAAGGCAGACTTTGAACGGTATGGCAGGGTTTGGAGGTTTGGTTACACAGCATGCAAAGAGAGATTGAATTTGGACGGTACAAAGAATAGAGAATTGTGAGGTGAAAGTGAGTTTTGGAAAGGTGGAATTTGTTCAATAAGTAAAAAGATATCGGCATGTCAATATCCAACATAATCTTCGCATTGGTAAGTAGCTTCTTCGCATGTTGCGTGATCTCTATGGATTCAAGTTTGGAGATCCAAGAGTGTCATCTTTTGACCTCTCAATATGGAAGCGATTTGGCCAGACAATCAGAGGAAAACTAATTTACTTTTCAAGATCTGCTGATCAATGAACGACACTTTTATCTCATCACCAGAATACTTGACGTGTAACCTAAATAATTATCATTTGAAGGTCCAAGACTAACATGACATTAACCATAGTAGACAAAAATCAAACACGAGGGCTGCATGTCAAAAATAGACAAATGAATATAACCTTTCTACTTCCCACATTGACCAAATTTCAGCTTTAACACGGGATTGGGACATTCAGAATGAATTTTGTGTGTTTTCTCAGCTAATTCTCTGTCTCTCTCTCCAGGACATTGCTCCTCAATCAGATGAATCCAGTCCCAGCAACCCAACTCCAGCAAACAAAAGCCCAAAAATGCGACTTCTGAGTTGGTTGGTTTCTTTCTTAATTTTCAGCATCTACTCCGGAATGAATAGCCTGCTCTAAAATTACAGCAGTCTGAAAATGGTAAGTCCAGACTTTCTTCGAACTGGCGACATGCTTTTTCCCCATTAAAGATCTCCCACAGGACTTGTTGTACTTAGGCTCAATGACACATCAGAGCATCCCATTCTCCATCAATCATAAGTTAGATCACAATATTTCCATTAATTGTGTTTACTTTGAGAATCGCAATATAAGGGAAATTCGCATCTACAGGGACCTGTTCTAACCTGCAAGATGTCAATACTGCTTGTCAATGAATCAAACATTGATAACATTACAATTTAATCAGTTAGGCTATTGAATGACAATGTGTTACTATAGGTTGAATGCCAAAAGGTAGTGTTAGTTCAAGAACATAGTAGTAACAAACATAAACTGCCTGGCAGGGAAGTTGTTCCTGGGGTCATGCAAGCACACTGATCTACAATTCAAGTGCATAAGGAGCGAAAGGAATTTACTAAGAGTGACTTCCAAAGGTCAGCAGAGCCCAATCAAGAGCAAGATCACACACCTTACGAAATGTGAAAGACACCCTTCTTGAACTTCTTTTGATAACCTTGTCCATTACTATGTCAATCTGCAAAACCACATCATCAATATCCATTAGTACAAGCATGTTCTCATGCATTACTGAGACATACAGATACTCTATTTACATTGTCTAGAAACGCCATGCCATATATAGAAATTGCAGATACTCTAAACTCCATTGTTGTTTCTAAACGTCACTCTCTTCCATTACCATGGAAATCCTCAAATGTATAATAGTGAAAGATCTATGTCCCAAAGAAAGAACATTTGCAAGTTTGCAACATTCATTCAGCAGTTTTCTGGACCCACAAACTCGAAGACATATAATAAAGAAAATGTCGGTGGCCCAATGGTGACTACACATAGGCACGGAATATATTTAAGCTAGTTTGCATCCTATAAGGCAACAAGCTGGGTTGCTGAATATCGAAATTTATTGGTTTTTGCTCGGTAAGTAGACAACTACTCCTATAGAAGAGAAGCTACAGTGCTATAGCAAGAAACTAGGAATTACCAGCTGAGTTTTCAGCTGGTCAGCTCTGTATTTATGTGAGCTGATCAACTTCTACATGTTATGGTTGTATTCTTAGAATAATACAACAAACTTGAACCTTGGAAATCTAACTTTCAAGCGTAACCTCAATAAAAGGGTAAACATCAAATCATGTATGTACCTTATGGTGCGGAATATAATGATGCCAAGCATAACGTGCCTCTGCAGACAATAATAGCATTGACCGAGGGGGAAGATAAATGGCTTTTCTCAAGAATTTTGAGTTCTCCAGACTATCCGCATTCCCATCTGTGCCAGAGACGTCTTTGTGAAGCCAGGCACCCTCTAAGAATCTCCTGAACTCCATAACGCAAGGACCTGCTAATGAAAGGCTGAAAATAAGATCCTCAAATGCTGAATGGGTGTCTATGTGTGGGGACAATCCCACTCCAACTGGGTACTCATTAACCTGTGTCACGACAACCAACCTCCAGTTTCATGTATTCTGGTAAACAACCTTCAATGGGTGAAAAACGAAGAAAAGTAGAAACAAGAAAGCATAGAGGTGATTCCACTTGAATGCAGCCGAAAGTTAAATTTTTTTTTTTTTTATCTCACTAACAATGAAAAAATGGAAGGATAATCTTTGCCAGCCAATAACAGATAACGATGGCATACTACAAAATATAGAAAATCATTACCGTTAGTTGATCCAAACTTGCATTTGAAGCGCATGGAAGACCTGGAAAGGATGATATCCTTTCAAGTATAAAAGAAACAAATGGGGGAAGTTCACCCATATGCCTATTTGCATCGACATTTCTCGTCTGCACAAATTAGAGAAGAAAATCAAGAACAAGCCATATAACCGATTACCATCATTATCTAGAAAAAAAAAAAAAAAGCTAACCAATGCAATCATCCATCATGGACGAGGACTAGACACCATGTCTATGCACATAGCAATAAAAAATATAGCCCCTTTCACATTTATCCAGCAAATACAGCTGTTGCTTTTCAGTTTTCATCATTTTAGGGTCACATAGAGGCTTCATTGTCATAACCCACATCATACATTTACCATAGTGACCTCACTAAGAAAGCTCAAGAAAAACTAAAATACTAACCACAAAACCACAGAATAGCAGAAAGTCACTACAAATCATCCCCACCCCACCCTTAGCACGAATCCCTGATTATGGCAGTCAATCCCTTGCAACAGTCAATTGGACAAAGCGTACCCATTGCAGGGAAGAAATCCTGAGATCAAACAGCCATTGATATGGATACAATTACAATTTCCAAGATGCAAATTGCTTACAATTCTGAATAGGAACATCTTCCAAACAGAATCCTGCTACCTGACTACAAAATAACTTTTTCTATTTGGATAAGCTGGATGCCCTATGTTTGCATTCAACAAGTAATGGAGTATGTTCAACTACAAGAGACTGGGAGTTCAGGAAATGAGCAACATAGTCGTCTTACAAATTAAGAGAAATATACGGGCACACTAGACCGCATACTTCACTGCGAACTAAACGACACTCATACCGCAAAGCATACTTACGTCATATCGAAATTCATAGCCATAATGCTGAACTCTTCTTTTTGCAAGACTGTTCCAAGGCCTGTCATCAACTGCCGCAAGTAATTCCTAGAAAAAATCACCAGTAATTCAGTTAAGTTGAATCGTGTACGTAATAAATAAGCCGGCAAGATGCCAAAAGCCTGAAAATTGAGGAACACGAAAGAGCACGATTAGATATTCCCATATAAGAGAACTCAACTAACCTTCTCTTCTCCAGGACTGATAAAGTCATGCAACAAGTAAAGGCCAGGAATTTTCAGCTCCGAAGCATACGTATGCACTGGGGGAGAATCATTCAAGTTTGCCTAAATCGCAGGCCACGCGCGTCAATCGCACAGGAGACAAATAACTCGCAAAATGTAAATCGCGCGGAAAAACAAAAACGTTCCATACTACTGGCTGGATTCAGGTTCAATAACCATAAATTCACCGACGCTCGAACCGAATCTCGAACTACATTAAGCATAGTGCGAAGCACGAATCCCTCACACCAAGATAAGTTCTCAAGCATCATACCACCGCAAAGCCGATCAATTGCCTCTAGGAATGCTTAAGCAATTCAAGACGTGCCCAACCAATGCAGTTGAATTGCACGCAAGCCGACCGAAACATTCCGACACGACAAGCTAACAAATCTCTTTGACCAATGCATAGCTGAAATCACTCGGAAGGCATCACGAGAGCCGGGGCTTGCACACTACTCCCGGGGATCGATGGGGGATTGCGAGATACGAACCTGGCAAGCCGGCCGCTCGACGGAATAACGAACGTGCAGGGAGCGACCTCCGAGGTCCGGACAGGGACGGCCGTTCAGGGCTTCCAAAGCAGCTCGAGCGGAGACCTCGCCGTCGAAGCAGACGACGACGCGGGCTCCACTCTCGTCGGCCGCGTACACTCCCTTCACCGGTCCGAACCCGCCGAAGACCGACCTGATCTCGTCGTGCGAAATCCCGACGGCCGGTCCGCAATTGGCGACGTAGAGATTAGGGCTCGGTTCGCCGCCGCCGCCCTCCTTCGGACGCCCAAATCTCGGCAAACCCATGTCAGCTCCTTTTTGGGTAGCTCGAAGGAAGCTGTGAATGATACGGGACATCACGTTCGGGAAAATTGTTCAAAATGTCAATAAAATTATTCGTAATTTTACCAATTCAGTTTTAAGATTTTTAATTTATTCAAGAGTTCCTATATTTTATAAAATGCATCATAGTTCATCCCTAGTCGGTCCAGTGACAACTCGCATGGTGTTGAGGTTGTTAGAAACTTGCTCTCGTGCCTTTGGTTCAGCTAGGAAAGACTTGGGTTAGAGCAATTTTTCAAAATAACAAGTAATATTTAGTAAATTATAATTTAAAAATGCATAAGGAAACAATTTTGATCTGAATAGTATTTGGAAAATCACAACTTTTAAAGAATTTTTGCTGTTTTATATAAATAAATAAAAACCTCTAAATTAGCGAACGGCTCCAGATTTGGCACCGCCTAGGATCCCTGAGGGTCGCATGACCCACTGAGGTGCCAGATTTGGCCTCGTCGGTCGCTTACCAAAGATCTAAACCCTTTATCGGAAACATGACGTGAGGCGACTGACATTTCTAGAAATATGAAAGTTATATATAGCATTTCGAAAATGCTAAGCACCTCCAAATCAGACATGGGTCAAAGCCCTTAAATGCCCGCAGATGGAAGCAGAACGCCTCCTCTAAGAGACTTTCTCATTTAAGTATAATCGACGTACACATTACGACACTATGATCACTGATTACCGTGACCATCTGTAACGTCACCATTCGGACCAATTCGACAAGAACAAAAACTATCGATTTCTCACTAACCTTACGCGTTACTATGATTTACAAAACAAAACCACGAGTCACCAATCAAGGGGAGCTTGTCGGAGATACGGTGCTACAAGCCTCTCTCCTGATGCACCATACGCGGTTCCTAGAGGGCGTTGCCATGAGAGAGCTCGTCTTGCGTTCGCTGAACGAAGTCTCCAGGTCGGAGGTGCTGATCGCGGACGAGTCGCTGCGTCGAGCGTCGGCCCTATTCATCCGATCAATCAGCGAGTGCCTCACCCGATGGCTGATTACCGGACTGATGGGAACACTGGCAAAGCTCAGTGCCGAGAAGCAGGGAGAGACGGTCGGCGAATTGGGGTTGCTCAGGGAATCTTCTTGCAGTATGTCTTGTATTCTGGATAGGATGCTGGAAGCTACGTTTCTCAGAGCGCGAGAATATGCTTCCAGTATCGAATGACCGACATCCTAAATGGTCGAAAAGTAACGCAGGTATTAGCTTCTTTCCTTTTATGGTGCAACATCCTGAGGTCATCTAATAACGATTCCCTCTAGTATGCATATTATCGAGTCCAACTATTACATAAGTACACATTTGACATATGTTCAGAAGTAAACTATGTTGGTTTGAAATGTTCAATCATTCAAGTTCTCTATTATACTGGTAGGAGTGTGGCCGAAAATAGATGTATATATAACGGTAGGAGCAAGGCAATGATTCCTATTTCCCAAGTATAGCTACAGAAGGCAACAGACCAGCAACAAACTTTAATCTAGCTTGGTGAACATCCGATTGACGAAATAGAAGTGTGTCCATGTCTGTATATGAGCACACGGCACACGAAGGGTCAAATAAGGAAAGTTCAAATGCCAAAAGTTTGAACTCACCTTGCCATATTGAATTTTGGTGACATCAAGGAATGTGTTGGGAAGGTTTGGATATTTGGTCTTGAGAATCTGACTCAAAAACTCCGCCCGATCCAAAAACCACTGTGTCTTATCCAGCTCGGATATTGGGTCCTTGATGAATGACCATGACGTTCTGGTTGGTGATTTGCCATTCACTTGTTCTGCGATCTTCTCTTTCCAAGAGAGTGCAGCAGCTTCCAATCTATTAATGCACTCAAGAGCATCATGCTCTGATTTCAAACTCAGGGATCTAAAGATGTCCTCAGTTGAGGTTGTCTCTGCCGATAACACTTTGAATAGATCATCCCCCAGGCTAGCCTTTCCAGACTGTTCGATGATTAGAAGTATAAACATTAGAAAATTCAAAGGAAAGTAGAAAATTGAACTGGACTTAATTTGATTGTGATGCAGGTAACTATGGACAAACACAGATTGAGTCTGTTTAAATGGCCAATTATCCCCACATATCAAGCCTAAAGATGGAAGTGTCCATTGCCCCTTCCGCACACCCTAGATATTGTAGTTTAAGTCACTCATTTGGCCCTATATTGTAGTTTAAACTGTATCCTGGATCCTGATAATATTCCATTAGATAGTTCCCTTTGCTTGTGATACCAATATGACGTTATCCAGAAACACATAAATGAACATACAATGGCATGCACCGGGTTCTTGGAAAAGATCTGCAAGGTTATACATAATTGAGAATATTTGATGTACAGATAACTTGTTTTACCTTAGGAAGTGCATCCCTGATAATGGTTGGCACTGGCATCTCCAGCAGAACATTCTCGTTGATGGATTTTGCAGCCTTGAGCACTTGATGCACCAACCTCCCCCGACAAATCAGTTTCTTCCTTTCGTTATCAGAAATACCAGTACTTGGAACCTGCGGTGATGGAAGCCACCATCTCTTGCTTTGCCTTTCACTTTTATTTCTTCCTTCTGCTCGACTACCTCCTTCTGCATACCAGAACTCAGTATTCACCATGGAATCAAGTGTTTCCTGCAGAAATGAAATTTAATAAGTCAGAAGGAGATATCAAGAACAAAAGCTTTGCAGATTGTGATGTGAGCAACGAGATCACCTACAATAAGCATAGAGTCCAACTTTTGAAGTGCTGGAAGATTGACATGGATGTCTGCACGGGCTTTGGGGGTCATTATCTGCTCCATTATGAGGAAACTTGACCTCAGAATAATGCATAACGTGTATTGCACTCTTAAGCCAAGAGGAGTACAGTAAGTACCTCCAAAGTGTGGCCATTGGCACCATTTTGCTTGGCTGGGACCAACTCAACCATATAGTTAGTAGGGGACACCAACCAATCCATTTCTCTCCGCCATTTGCTCTTCCTTTCTTCAGGCAGTGGTTCCAGCTTCCACAGCTCCCCAAAAATCGATGCTGCAAATTTAATTTCTGTCACATAAACGATGCTGAAAAATATTTTATAAAATGACACAAAAATTCCGAAGGTAATTCATTCATCACATTTCCTATACGATTGGAAAGTTTTCTTTTGACTCTTACTTCCTGAATTTCCTTGACCAATTGCAAATTTGCAATGCTTTTCAGGAAAAAAGTTGTTGTTCAGTAAAATTCTATTTTTGGTAAACTGGGCTTTCTTCCAGGAGTAGCTCTAGAGAAGTAAAAACTTGTGCAAAGCTGCGCAAGAGAAACAAGGTGAGGACAAGGAGGGGAGACAGATATCTTTCACACCTGCCAGATTTGTGATTGCATTGGACAAGGCAAGAGCTGTGCTATGGCCGTTGCGCCCTCCCGTAACATCTTCTCCCAGTAATAGCTTGGCAAATTTTTCCTTCATCGTCTCCACATCAGAAAACTGGATAGAATAAGCTGGCTTTTCCTTCACATGGAAGTGCTGGGGACAGTCAGGGACTGCCCATTCATCCACTTCTCGGTCATCCCTTTTCATAGATAACCATTTTGAGGACAACGATCCAAAACCATCTTTACTGGAAGAAAAACTTGAATCATCTTCATCCAAAGAGTCAGTTGGACATCCATCTCCCCTGCTTGTTTGGCTCTCGATTTCACAAGAGTGATTGTTGAGTATGCAACTCTCAAGGCCATTGTAGGTCATTATCTCTGAAATTAGCCAAGTATAGTTAATTTCCTGGTTGTTGTCACAAGAAGTCTCAGAGCATCATAATATGGAGGAAGCAATGAAAGTGCTTCATAATTTGAGCGTAAAGAAGACGGATGTGGTCAGAAGGACCGGAAAACATGAGAGAATTTAATGCTCAAGTTTGTTCAAGAAGCAATTCAACCAGGTAAGTTTTTTTTTTTGGTAAGGAAAATAGAAGAAAACCAGGTAAGTTAATGCTCAAATCTATTCAAAAAGCCATTCTACTTCACATTTTGTCTAATTATTGGAGGATCTCTTTATGTGATAGATGGCAACTAGTAAACTCCACCAACATGAGTCGTCCGAGCCAAGAATGATGATTCTCTTCACTACAAAGTTCCATCCTCTGTTATAGAGTTCAGTCGTTAAGGTTCAAGTCCAATAATCTATCACCCAGTGCTAAAACAGTTCTTATGGGAGAAGATTGAAATTTTAAATGAACACCAAAAGGCATAATTACTTTGCACTTGCAACAGTGGGGACCTAGATGTGTATCAGCTGCATGTGCACCTCCAAAATGAAGACAGTATTTTCACGTGTTCCCATGTCTATCTTCCACTTTTGACATGTACATGATTTTAGAATAGGGTTATCTAGGAAGCAATGGAATTGACTAGTTCCCAACGTATGATGTAGGTGAAAAAGATAACGCAAAGGGTACCATTGCAAAAAAGAATTTGACCCAGGACCTGAAATTTGAAAAATCCATGGTGTCATACTATCTTTATGTCAGCCATAAAAAATTTACCCAAGGAGCCCATCATAGAGATTTATAACCTTTCTTCCACAGAAAAATCCAGGATAAATAAGAATACCAGACAATAACTGGTGCCCAATTGCCATCATATTTAGTATATTTACAAGGTTCTTCCAGAGGGCTATTATCCGCAGTTTCATCATGTTGAGAGATCAGGAAAAACATCAAATCTGTAAGTTTCCTCAAGTAATAGATAATTTTCGAGCCATGTAAGGGAAACTTCCTAAAAGTCCAGACAACCCACCAACCCGGACTTCAGGACCACTGAATATATACCACACATGAAGTTTCTTCAGCAAAGACGAACTCCTTAAAGACTTAAAAAGGGTACCGGTACTTGCTTCCAAACAAGATCTTGCTATGGACAATGGGACGTGGGATACGACAAGAAAAGGAGCAAGGAGGAAAGGCTGAACCAAGCAAGCGATACCATCCAACAAATGGAGAAATGTAGTGTGCTTTTTTAGAACCAAGAAGCCCATTAAAGACAATGAAAGCTGTGTCCCCACGCATAGTTATTTCACTGTCCGAAGGGACCACAAATTTTCAATCAAAATAATCATGCAACTTCCGGGAGCTCTGTGAAAAGGGTCATTCTCTCAAGTCACAATCGTTACTTCATTATCTCCTATTCTCGATGGAGAGGAGAGATTCTGCAACACTACTTTTCTCCCGCATCCGAGAAAGAAAAGTTACTACGAGAGAAATACTTGAAAGAAGCTAAAAAAGGAAAAAAAAATTCCCTCGAGACTCATATAAGGTCTCCTCTTGTTTTTAGAAGGGGAGTTGGGATAAAACAAAAGGAAAAAGAATATCGCCGCTTCAAATTCAGACGGTTGGGGGAGGAGGCAACAGGAACTTCACAGTCACATACACAAAAACCGATGTTTTGGAAAAAAAAAATTTTGCCAGCAATTCTCGTTCATGCAAGAAGTCAAAAAGGACGGTCTGAAAATCCACGATAGACAGGGAAATAACATCATCACATCGGAAAACGTATCACACGTTATAAATTCAAAATGAGGCTGAGAAGAAATGCTTCTTTAAGACTTTTGCCGAACTATGTTGACTACTTGCAAGATCATTTATTTTTGGCAAGAGTAAGGCTTTTATAGTTCGCACATTGGAAGAATTGATCGCTTCCCACCTTCGCAGAGGCAACCCTATAACAAAATCCATGTGGGCATCAACTCGACGAGTCGGCAAAACTAACCTAACCTTACGTACCCTGGCGCTTGATTCCTGGGGTTGCCACATTGGTGACGAATAGAAGAAGAGGAAACTTCACTATTTTCTGTTCGTCACCCCACAAAAAAAAAGACTAGCTTTGTATTCATTAGGGCGACCGGGAATTTTTTTTTTTTTTTGGCGAGGGTCAAAGGGTCACCGGACTTTTTTTTTTTTTGGTCGAATAGGTCACCGGACTTGAAAAGCAAAGAAAAGCTTTTTAGGTCTCTGATTGTTCACGAGGACGGGAAAAATTATTATGCTATTAGTTTCCTGCTCGGTCCCTACACGCAATAACAAGGAGAAGGCTTTCATGGACCCACCCAGTTTCTGTCTTCATCCTTTCCGCGTTATGGGCCGCAAATTCTCCATAGATGAAGTGTCAACCGGGGAGATCTTTGCCTAACAAAATGGTTACCATTTAATTCTTTAACTGATAATCCAGAACATCTTCCAATTTCTTACACCCACATGTGGTAGGTTCACGATAAAAACAAAGGGACAAGTAGCTGATACGCTACAATCGCGGCAGATAATCAGGAAGGATTAACATAAATGGACCGGCACTAAAATTGATCCACGAAATTGACATATCAAGAGATGCAGCACTGTTAAAATAAAAATTAGAAGCTTACTCTCTTGTTCATCGAAGTCGAGGCTAACTTCTCTGTCCCGAGTGCAGCAAGCCAGTCTTCTCCTCATGAGTATCATATTTACTCTCTCCTACCTTCCCCTTGGCGCTCTACCTTCAAGTAGCTCGGTACTCCTTAGGGTTGCTTTCTTTGGTCAAATCAAGAACGGGTTTCGACGGTGAGAACTCAGCTTCTGATTGAGCAGACCATCAATGCAATACGTGCAGGACCACCTCCTACAACACCGATTTAGTCAAATACCGGCGTTATTGAAGGGAAACTAACTTGAATAGAAGGGAAGGCATAAATAGTAGATGGGCAACAGTGATAACGAAGATATATGAATGATTTGAGGTAATATTAGCATCTTAGTGGAGAAAAGGCCTGGCATTGCTTTATTAGCCGCGGATCAAGATACGAGGGCACTAACACAAAGCAAGTGGAGAACTTTTTCAAGGAGTGGACCAGCTGATTCCGTAACATCCATGCCCCGCATTTGTAAATCAAAAGGAGACTAATAAATGTGGACGATAAAGTCCCAAACCCCATCTAACTTAATATGTTATTTCAAAAATGCACAATGAAAAAGGCACTACATGAGGAGTTAAGACGGTAAATTAGGTGAGACCCTCGATGAAAAGTTCGAGCGCGAGTAGGCATGAGAAATGAGCGACTCTCTTGTCTCGTGAGTTCAGGGTCATCCATCGAGCACCTGAGTCGAGAGCGTATGAACATTCCGCAGAGAAAGCGAGACATCATCGCTTCCCTTCCGGGTTTCATTTTCAAGAAGTGAACAAAACAAAGGGGGGCCAAAAAAAAAAAAAAGCCAAAACACCAAAACAAAAGGCAAGAGAAACGGTTCAACGACAAGTCAAAAGAGCCGAGTTAAAAGTGTAATAAACAATTTTGGACACACGAGAGAAAAGCGACATGCGAACTTTTTGGATTCTGTCATACAAAACTTTATGGAAAGGGAATCACATATCTGCCATTCATCGGCAAACGCGAGTGGTCAGGGAAGGCAAGAACAAGTAAGGAGAAAGAAACACAGCCATCACCACCGGAAGCGCAGATTTAGGAAAAAGAGACGAGAAGAATCGAGCGTCTCTCAATCGGAGCCAGCAAAACATGAAACACAGCCTTGAATTTGGAACTCCAGATGGACATAAACACAGCCTCAGCACGGCAAAAACCGTACATCGGCGGTTTTGGCGCAATGCTCTTTCATTCTCCGCCTTCGCACAACACGGCTTCTCTTCCCTAAACAGACGACGAGCTAAGAATCGTGGTTCCGCGGCAACTGAAGCGCGGGGAACCTAAACCAAAAACAGCGAAACAGCCGGCCGAAGGCGCTTCGCGAAGCAGGCTCGGCGCGTCGAACTCGGACCACGAGAGACAGAGAGAGCGCGCGCAGTACCTCACTCGGAGACGTAACCGCGAGCCTCCGGCGGGCGACTCGGCCGCCTCTCCGCTTCCGGTCCCGAGCTCAGGAGCGCCGCCGCATTCGGAGGACGGACGCGATCACGATGTCGTCGGTCGTCGGTCGTCGGTCGCCGGGTCGCGGCGGCCACGGGGTCAGGGGGCGGAGGCTACGCCGCCGCAGCACGGAGGCGGAGCTGCGCGGTGTCAAGAGCGGGGCCCGCGCCGCGCAGGCATTGGTCGCTCGCTCGCGATCAGCAGAAGACGAAGGAGACGAAGAAGAAGAAGAAGAGGAGAGAGAGAGAGAGAGAGAGAGAGAGAGTTAGAGAGAGAGTGTGGAGGTGAAGGAGCAGGTGGGGAGGACGGAGGTTTATGGAGGGAGGAAGGAAGGAAGGAGGGGGCGTGTCAGGCTCCCTCCTCCAGCAGCGTCCCGGGTGGCGCGTCCCGGGGCGCGATCGGGGCCGTCCGTGGCATCAAATCCCCATCCGACGGCCCGCGTTCGGCCCCCTCGGTCGGGCGTCGCTCGCTAGAGATCTTTCCGTTTTGTTTTTTTGGGGGGTGGGGCCGGGGGGACTCTCTTCCTACTAATCGCCGTAAATTGTCATTAGCGAGGGGAGATTTTAAGGTGTCCAAATGGTGTCGACGTGGTAAAATTCAAACACTGAAAAAAACCTTTCGTAAAATCATTTCTCGATTAAATAAAAAAAAATGCCCCCACCCCCCCGTTTTTTTTCCCCTCTAGAGGGGCGAAACTCGGGCCAATTGCTCATTAATGCAAAGTGTGTACGAGAAGATGCCGTGCTGCGTGAAATGCCCGATCAGGAAGATCCGCGCATCCGTCGCGATTGGACGGTATCCGCCGTTCGATTTGATAATACCGAGATTGGACTCCGAGCCCCGTTACCGTCGTGTCGTCCCCCCCTCCCAAATACGCCTCGCGAGACGGAAGAGGAAAGAGGCGCTAAAGTTGGCAACGGAATCGCGGGCCGTGCGTCATGGATACCGGTCTTTCGACCTTCGAATCGTGGATATAAAGACCGGATCAATGGATCATCGAAAGAATTAAATAGAAATCTCGAAACGTAAAACCACGATTTGCTAGTTCGAGTGGGGTTCCTGTCCTTTTAATATTTGGGGTCGGATCTCGTAATGCACGTCCCTCCTTCTTCTTCTTCTTCTTTTTATTACATGTGTATCTTACCGAAACTTTGTCCTGGGGTCTATTGAATTAATGGAGATAGCGAAATGAGATCGAGCGTGATTAAACTATGCAGCATGATGCCAATCATCGTCCGTCCCGAATCTAAGTCCATGGACCTGCATCACGTGCGCTAGGCTTTACTTTATTAAAAAAGAAAACTTGGGTTTGTCGGCAAGATTATCGCTAAATTATAACTTGTCTCTAGAGAAAAAAATAATACACACCCTTCTTTCACGTACTAATGTCATGGCATAGCCTTGGATAAAATTTGTTATATGCTCTCGAGCACAATATATCTGTTTATCTCGAGTCAATTATCACGTGTCGGTAGAGGTGTGCATGGTTCGGGTGGACGGTTTCCGCCCCAGAACCGTGGACCACCCGCTACCGGACCGATTCCAAAAATTAGAACCGAGACCCACCCGTCGGTTCCATGGATCCACCCGAAAACTAGACCACCGGTCCGGTTCGGTTCCCGGATGGATTTATGGAACCGATTCCAACAAGTTTTCCTGGATAAATAAATAAAAAAACCTGTAGACCAACAACGGATTAACAGAACAAAAAGAAAATAACATAACTTTCGATTCAATTCATACACTATGATCGGTTATATTAACCACATCATCCATAAATCAAGTGGTTATCCATCAATTATTGAGAAAAATGGCCAAGGTTATCCCAATTACACGTGACCTTTAAACATGATAACAAATTTTCTTTTTTTTTAAATTTTTTTGTCAAATTTTTTTAGTTAAAAATAAAAAAAATAATAAAATATATTATTATTATATTACCGATCCGGTCCGAGTGGGCGGTTCTCTTGGGAACCACCGGTTCCAGATGGTCCGGGCAGATTTCAGTTCTTTTGCACACCCCTACGTGTTGGGTATTATAATTCTTCATTTTATTTTCCTTCGGAATAACAATGCTTACGTGTTTCGAGTGATTAGCATGGACGGCAAGATAGGGCTCCAGAAACGCCAAAGAATCCCTCCGCTAAACTAGATTTCTTAGTGCATTTTTGTTTAGCATTAAATCAAAAGCGAAAACTACTCTTTGCGTATTATCATGTTAATTTATGCGTGAATAATTGATTTGATTGATCATGAAATTAAATATATTAAAAGAGAAATAAAAAAATTATTCATAAAAAGCGCCCAATTACCATTTGATTTCTCGCTATATTTTGAAAACTTTGCAATAATAGCTATGGGGCCATTCTTTGAGTACCAGAAGTCAATATCAATACGCATTTCTATGCAAAAAAAAAAAAAGCAAAGAAAAATTCACCTCAACGGGTCTTTCAAATTTCAAAACATTCCAAGATGTTTGCCATCTCAAGCCTAACTATCCGGGAACCCATGTGCCAAGAAAAAGATCGTACCGCAAATTGCTCGGGAACCGAAGAAAAACACGTCCAAACCTCATCGGTCGGTTGCGTGCGAATTGCTCCGGGTCGGGGCCGCCTGCAGAGGCCCAACACGGTGCCAGTCCGAATTTAACCGCTTAGGTGCGACATGCCCCTTGAGTATAAAGGAATTATTTCAAATGTGATGTCGAGAATAATCTTAATTAAACTCGTTACAAAACGGGGTCAAAATGCATGCACCAAGACAGAACATATATTGAAATTTGGAAAGCCCCTCAAGAATATGCTATTGGGTTCTCTTTTTCTTATCCTTTTCTCTTTTTGAAAAGGTAGAGAGAATAGAAGTCTTCGCATTTCCTCGATCTTCCACCAGTTATTATTTTTGTTTGTAACGTTTGGATAATAAAAATGGTATGGACCAGGACAGGCGCCGGGGGAGAAGGGTTGTGTCGAAACGGTGATACCTGGGAAGCGGTGTTAGCCCATGATTGCTGCTCTCTCTGTCTTTGGACCCTTCGGCTGTTTGCGTGGCCCGGTTTGTCCCCGTTCAAAAACTGCGCGCCGTTCATGGTCCACATATATTTTCCATTTTCTTGTCATGGCAAAATTTTAAGGTCGAAGTACACGTTTCCTCTCCTGGCTCCTCCTGCACACGTGGTGAGGGGATTGGGTACTCGTGCTCCTTTTCTAATGCATTGGAGCCCTTTGCTTCGTTTTGCGAAACGGAATGATCTTTGAGTGTGCAAATCGGTAGTGCCGTGTTGACAAAATCGATGTAGTCGTTAACATCTAGTACACTTGTCAAATTGGTGGATTTGGTCGGATTGAAAATGATCCAATCCAAATTGACATTTTTCCATATAATATAAACCTAATAACTCATATCCAACTCCACTCATACTTAAGCCATACTTAATTTGACCCGCATTGCTTTTGACCAAATTTAGGAAAATTCATACCAAACTAAGGTGGAAGCACGGAGTGAGCGACCATGAGATCGAGAGAAATTGACGAGAGAATCCTAGAGGTGGATTAGGTATAAGTAAGTTATGACCCATTTAACATCCATATAAACCTATTTATGATCTATTTACTAAATATAGCTAACCTAACCCATTAAATACGAGTTAAGAAACTGATTTATGACCCATTCTTGAAAGGTCTAATGACGAGTAAGAATGATTCGATTGCACAAACTCGAGTAAGTTGGTTAGATGTCTTGATTGCACGTGTCAGATAAATTAAAATTTTCGATTTCACGAACAAACTCTTGAGGACTAAATCGTACAAAATGGAAGAGTTAAGAGATAGGGAACCAACATTTTACGTGCTTTTGGTTGCTGATATTCTTTGGATTTCGAAATCGGTCCTCTTAATCCTATAAAAGGAAAAGGGTCAATCATTTTTTAGAGAATTGATTATTTAATATGTTAGATGCTACGAATGAAATATACAAACCCTTCTGTGTCTTAATTAAATTATATCAAGAAAATTGATTTCGGATCTCTAAAACAGCAGGAGGTTAACCCCTTTCGGTATGGGAATAATCCTCTAGAAAGTCTTAAACATATTGTACGGCAACCAATTCAGTCATAAATTTTTCAATTATGCTAATTTAGTCATAAGTCTTTTGATGATTTGTCAATTTAGTCATAAACCTTTCTTTTTATCAATTTAGCCCTAAATCTATTATTTGAATATTTGGCCGAAAGAACTACACTGACAAATCATTAAAAGATTAAGGACTAAATTATCAAATTATCAAAAGGTTTAGAATTAAATTGGCACAATTGATAGGTTTAAAACTTTTTGGATAATTTTCCCTTCGATACGCGTCACATGAGAGATTCCAATGCGAGGGTTGACCCGATTTTCCCGACACGGCAGTCGACCCTTTTTAGTTTTTTTTTTTGCAAAGGACACTCTCGTAGAAACTTTATAGCACAAAAAGAAAAGGATCTATCTTCCTTCATGTGCTATGTTGCCATGACAAAGGCTCCCCCCACATCAAGAAACTAGTATAAGAAAAAGGAAAGCTCACCACCATGTTTTGTCCCCATTAGCGACAACCGATGTTGTGGTGGTGGTGGTGGGCATCGGAGTATGATAATACATTGCATCAACACTTACCTCCAGAATGGCCATTCACTTTCCATGTGTGTTTTTCTTGGTCTCTATGCATGGAGTTTGAGGAATGGAAAGTTGGGAAACCACCAACGTACGTGGGCTCTTCCTCGTTACCCTTTTCCGAGAGTGCTCTTTGACCCTTTGTGTTCCTTCAATCTTGAGCTTGGTGAGGGCTCTAACTGAGCCGACCATGCGGTGCAACCATATTTTATACCCAATGTACGCTTATTTTCCATGATACGTACTTACGGCCCATAAGTTCATAGCCTATACTATTTCTGTTGTGGAGACCCTACTTTTTGAAGGTCCATGCAACACTCTGCAACCCCATAAATTTGTTAAATCTGGACCCCATCGCTCCGTGCAGGTCTCGATTCAGAGCAGCTGGAGCTTGCAGAGGTGTACCATGTTCTTAAAAACTAGGAGTGCTTCCTGACTTTTTAATGGTGTGTGCAATCGAGGAGGTATCTAGATCACCTAGCTGCTTACATGGTCCATATCTGAACAACTCACATAGCGAGAGAGAGAGAGAGAGAGAGAGAGAGAGAGAGAGAGAGAGAGAGAGAGAGTCAAGACCTTTAGATGGTGGGTTTACCCTTTCCTTGTGATTGTCAAGTAAATGGTGGGTTTTCTCTCCGTGAAGTACACTACAAAAAAACATGAAAATTGCGACGGAAATTTGCGACGGAATTTTTGCCGTCGCAAATTTGCGACGGAATTTGCGACGGATGTACGTTTTCGTCGCAAATTTGCGACGGAAATAATCCGTCGCAAATTTGCGACGGAATTTGCGACGGCATTATTGGCCGTCGCAAATTTGCGACGGAAACTTACGTCCGTCGCAAATTCCGTCGCAAATTTGCGACGGCAAATGTAATACGTCGCAAATTCCGTCGCAAATTTGCGACGGAAAAAATTCCGTCGCAAATTTCCGACGGAAAATAATACAGTCGCAAAATCCGTCGCAAATTTCTGACGGCAATGTACTTCCGTCGCAAATTTGCGACGAAAACGTACATCCGTCGCAAATTCATAGTTTATCAAGCTTATTGAAAATCACTTTGTCTCTCTCTCGCTCTCTCTCGCTTTCTCTCGCTTTCTTTTGGTTTTCTCCCCCTTTCATGTCACTGAACTCAGCAACATCTACGGACGCACATATTAATCTCGGTAAAGCTTTTGTACCGGTAAGTGCAAAATTGCTATCTTCGTCTTTATTTGTCGTTACATTGTAATTTTTTTTTAAATATATGTTTATATTTGTATTTTTTCTTATTTGCATGACCGGTTTAACGCCGGTTTAATGACCGGTGACCGGTTACACGTCGCCGGCCTTCGGATGAGCTGAAAGGCCGCGCCATTTGCGACGGAATGGGGTATCCGTCGCAAATTTGCGACGGAATGTTATGAATCCCGTCGCAAATTTGCGACGGAATGTGGTATCCGTCGCAAATTTGCGACGGATACGGTATTCCGTCGCAAATTTGCGACGGATTCGAGTGTCCGTCGCAAATTTGCGACGGACACTTTTGTCCGTCGCAAAATTGCGACGGACACTGTTGTCCGTCGCAAATTTGCGACGGAATACCGTATCCGTCGCAAATTTGCGACGGACAACAGTGTCCGTCGCAATTTTGCGACGGATTTTGCTTTTATTCGTCGCAAATTTACTAGAGATGAATTCCGTTTCCATCGTACTTTAAAAAATATTACAATATTTCAGCAACATCTAATTGCGACGGTCAACAATTAAGTGATTTTTTTTTGTTTGTGCCTAATTGAAGGTCTCGCAATCCAAGTGGTCTTTGCAATTCACATCCAATTGATCACTTTGTCCTATCAATATTTCAGTCAAATTTTTGGGTAAGTCTTCTTTGCATTGTAAATTGTTCTATTTTTGCAATTTCATATTAATTGTTGTGTGAAGAAAAAAAATTCTAATTTCCCAAATTTTATAGTTTTAATTACGAACAATAGATATGATATTTTAAATATTTTACCAGTATTTATTATTTTAATACAGACATAATGCAAAGAGAAAGGGCTTGGATGTATAATAAGAACTTACCTGGACGTCAAGGATTGACGAATGAGTTTCGTACTGGGTTGGAACTATTTTTGGACTTTGCTAGTAGTAAATATGAGTTTATGGATGGAAATAAGTTAAGGTGTCCGTGTAAAAAGTGCGGTAATGGTAAATTCCAGAAGTGTGATCAAGTTAGAGAACACCTTATTAGATATGGGTTTACTCCGAACTATTATAATTGGACTTCCCATGGTGAACCATTTATAGCTGATGATAACCGATATGGAAGAAGTGACCACTTTTCAGTTAGTGAAGAATGTGGCTATAATCCGTCGCAATTGAACCCATACGAGAGGATGGTGATTGATGGAGCTCGTTATAATTTTGGCACAGAATCAAATCATGCAAGTACTAGTTTTACTCCTACATGTGAACAATTGAGTAGTAGTCATGCTTCACAATTGGAAGATATAGGAGTAACGGGTTATGAGGAGAATGTGTATAATGAAACTTTTCAATCTAATCAGTTCTGGGATGTGTTGAAAGCAGCAGATGAACCTCTATGGGCAGGTTGTGAGGACCACACAAAGTTATCGGTAACAGCCCGACTATTAAATATCAAGGCAGAGCATAATGTGTCTGCGGATTGCTTCAACTCTTTTGTTGAAGTAATGCGAGAGTCATTGCCTCATGATAACAACATGCCAAGTGATTTTTATGATATGAAAAAGCTAGTGGATAACTTAGGTCTTCCGGTTGTAAGAATTGATGTATGTAGTCGGGGTTGTATGCTATATTGGAGAGATGATGAAAATGCAGAATCTTGCAAATTCTGTAGCCAACCTAGGTACAAGATTAACAGGAGGGCGGGTCGTCATCAGAAGCGTAGAGCATGCAAGCAAATGTTTTATCTGCCCTTAATCCCCAGATTGCAAAGGCTTTATGCGTCTAAAGCCACTGCTGAACACATGACTTGGCATGCAAATCATGAAACAGAAGAGGGTCTAATGTGTCATCCTTCAGATGCGGAGGCATGGCAACATTTTGATAGAACATACCCTGAGTTTGCAATGGAGCCTCGGAACATCAGGTTAGGTCTCTGTGCCGATGGATTTGCTCCATTCGGGAAAACAGGAAGAAGTTATTCATGCTGGCCAGTTATCGTAACGCCGTACAATCTTCCACCTGGTATGTGCATGAAGACACCTTCTATGTTTTTGACATTGATCGTGACAGGGCCGCAAAATCCGAAAAAGTTGATAGATGTTTATATGCAACCATTGATTGAGGAGTTACAGCGGCTTTGGGTTGAAGGTGTCCCTACGTATGACGTTTCTACTGATCAAACATTTGTCATGAAAGCTGCCCTTCTTTGGACGATAAATGACTTTCCAGCTTACGGAATGTTATCTGGCTGGAGTACAGCTGGGATGTTTGGCTGTCCGATATGTATGGAGAGGACAAAGTCATTTAGATTAAAACATGGAAAGAAGCCTAGCTATTTTGACTGCCACAGACAATTTTTACCGCCAAATCATCCTTTCAGAAGGAATAAGAAAGAGTTCATCAAGAATAGGACCGAAAGAACGCATCCACCATTGAGGTTAACCGGCGATCAAATTTGGGAACGTGTGCAGGACTTTCCAACTGTTATTGAGAACCCGCACGGCACGACTTTTGCGTACGGAAGTACACATAAGTGGACAAAACGCAGTATATTTTGGGATCTACCATATTGGAAGGCCCATCTTATTCATCATAATCTTGACGTCATGCACATAGAAAAGAATGTTTTCGACAATGTCATCAATACTGTGATGGATGTCGCCGGAAAAACAAAAGACAACTTGAACGCAAGAAAAGATATGACAGATATTTGTGATCGGCCAATACTAGCTGTGGATGCAAGCAGCATGGGACCAAAACCGAAAGCAGTTTATACATTGGCTAAGGAGCAGAGGCGAGTTGTTTGTCACTGGTTGAAATCTGTGCGGTTTCCTGATGGATATGCTTCGAACCTCGGGAGATGTGTTGATTTGAATGAATGCAAGTTGACAGGTTTGAAGAGTCATGATTGTCACATCCTAATGGAAAGACTACTGCCAATAGCTTTGAAGGAAGTTCTACCGAACTTTGTATGGGGCGCCATTACAGAATTAAGCAATTTTCTCCATGATATTTGCTCGACAGTGTTAAAAGCATCGCACCTGGAAAAACTAGAGAGAGATATTCCAATTATTCTTTGCAACTTAGAAAGGATATTTCCTCCGGCGTTTTTTGATTCGATGGAGCATCTCTTAGTTCACTTGCCTTATGAGGCCAAAGTTGCAGGTCCCGTCCAATTTCGCTGGATGTATCCATTTGAGAGGTAATGTTTTTTTTTAAACGCGGTTCAAATTAGTTTATCATATAATATATTCCGATAAGCTTCTTATTATTTCAACTAGATTCTTATATCATTTGAAGAAAAAAGTGAAGAATAAGGCACGTGTTGAGGCTTCAATTTGTAATGCATATATTGTGGAAGAAGTGACAACATTTGCATCATACTATTTTGAGCCGCACGTTCAGTGTAAGAGGCGGAGAGCAGGCAGAAATGATGAGGGCCCCATTGATCCCAATTGCACGGCATTCTCTATTTTCAATTATCTTGGTCGACCAAGCGGCGCATGTCAGTTTCGTTACTTATCAGGCGAAGAATTGCATGCAGCCCATACTTATATTTTATTGAACTGCCCAGAAGTGGAGCCATACTTCAAGTAAGTGTAAATTTGCGAATATATGTTTTGCGTGTCAAATATTTGCTAATAATGATATTGTTTTTAATATTAGGATTTTCCAAACTTCAATGTTTGGACTACAACCAAATGAGTTTGACCGTTTGTGCGATGAACAATTTGCAGCATGGTTCAAGACATATGTAAGTTGACTGTGGATTAAAACCAAATTATGAAAATTATATACATCATTTAAATAAATATATATTATTAACTTTGCATGTCTAACCTTAGGTTCATAGTAAGTATGATGAATTTGGAGGGCAAGGATTGCTATATTATCTATCATGGGGTCCACAGTTAAGAGTTCGAAGTTGGCCAGCATATTTCATAAATGGATATAATTTTCATACTCAAGAATATGGAATGGGAAAATCCACAATGAATAGTGGTATGTCTGTTCGGTCATCCAATAGTGACAGTTTGCAAGATGATTTTTATGGATTGTTGGATGAAATCATTGAGATTGAGTACCCTGGACCATTAATGATGCGGGTTGTGTTATTTAAGTGCACGTGGTTTGACCCCGTCAAAGGAATGAAGGTGCATACGAAGTTCAATTTGGTTGAAATAAATCACAAGAAAAGGTATATGAAGTATGAACCATTTGTCTTGGCACAACAAGCAATTCAAGTATGTTATGCATCATATCCTAGTTTGAAACGCGACAAAGCTGATTGGTGGGCGGTTTGTAAAATCAAAGCACGGAGGAAAATCGAGGAACACTGGAAGGATAGAGCCTACCAACAAGAGGAAGTGTGTAACACTGTTGAAGTTGAGGAATATGACATACCAACTTTACGAGATCCGTCCGGAGCAATGACAGATGTGGAACCAACGGAAATTAACGAATTAAATGTACCAGAATGTTCCGAATCTGATTTGCAGGCAGATGACGAAGACGAGGACGAAGACGAAGACGAGGACGAAGACGAAGACGAAGACGAGGACGAAGACGAAGACGAAGACGAGGACGAAGACGACGATGGAGACGAAGCCGACGACGACGACGAAGACGAAGCCGATGACGAAGATTGACATTGTTGTCACTCAACAGTACGGATGTGTACTTATTAATGCTACAATTGCTATTTTGGCTGTTATCATTATTGTTATTGTGCTTTTGTATTATTGGTATTGTTGATTATTCTTGCTAATTTAAAGTATCATCTGAAATTTCAGACCGAAAAAAGAAGACAAGTTAAAAAACCACACGTAGCATATTTACGACCCATACCAATGCGACGCCACATTTTTGACCGAAAAACTGGTCCGTTGAAATTTTGGCTATGGAATTTCTACCATTCGAAATTTTCGACTGACTCAGACTTGGTTGTTGCGAATTTTGCCAGGGAATATTTACCGGTTGAAATTTACAATTTTATATCCGTCTCAGAACTCCAGCGTGGTCCGTCGCACATTTGCGACGGACAGCTCCACTCCGTCGCAAATTTGCGACGGACACACTCCCGTCCGTCGCAAATTTTCCCCGGGAATTTTTTTCGGTAGAAATTTGCGAAAAGTTGAAATTTGCGACGGATCAACTCGTCCGTCGCAAATTTGCGACGGACACACTCATCGTCCGTCGCAAATTTGCGACGGACACAATCCCGTCCGTCGCAAATTTGCGACGGATACACTTTGGTCCGTCGCAAATTTGCGACGGACACACTTTGGTTCGTCGCAAATTTTCCCTGGGAAATTTTCCCGGTAGAAATTTGCGATAGTTGAAATTTGCGACGGATCAACTTGTCCGTCGCAAATTTGCGACGGATCAACTTGTCCGTCGCAAATTTGCGACGGATCAACTTGTCCGTCGCAAATTTGCGACGGACACTCCCCGGCCGTCGCAAATTTGCGACGGACACTTCCCGTCCGTCGCAAATTTGCGACGGACATACTCACCGTCCGTCGCAAATTTTCCCCGGGAATTTTTCCCGGTAGAAATTTGCCAAAAGTTGAAATTTGCGACGGATCAACTTGTCCGTCGCAAATTTGCGACGGAAGTACTTTTCCGTCGCAAAATGCGAACGTTTAAAAAATTTTTACCGAAAAAACGATTTTCCAAAATTTTGCGACGGACCACGCCGTTCCGTCGCAAATTTGCGACGGACGAGCGCGTCCGTCGCAAATTTGCGACGGAAAGCACGCTGTCCGTCGCAAATTTGCGACGGAACGGCGTGGTCCGTCGCAAATTTGCGACGGAAGCACGAGGTCCGTCGCAAAATTTATCCGTTTCCAAAAATTTGCGACGGACGAACCTGTCCATCGCAAAGTTGCGACGGATTAACGGTGTCCGTCGCAAATTTGCGACGGATTAACGGTGTCCGTCGCAAATTTGCGACGGACCAACGGTGTCCGTCGCAAATTTGCGACGGACCCCGTTGGTCCGTCGCAAATTTCTGCATTTCTTGCGTGTTCTGCTCTTCTTCTTCGCAAAGTGTGCAGGTTCGTGGCCGTCGCCGCCCAGCCGTCCGCCGCCGTCGCCGCCCACCCGTCCGCCGTCGCCCTCGCAGGTCCGCCGCCCGTCGCCCGCCCCCGGCCCCGGCCTGGCTCCGCCCCTCCGCCCCGCCCCCTCGCCCCCCTGCCCGCCTCCTGCCCCGCCCGCACCCCGCCCCGCCGCACCCCTCCGCCCCTCTCCCCGGCCCCGCCCCTCTCCCCGGCCCCGCCCCGCCCTCCGCGCCGCCCCCTCCCCTGCCTCCGCCGGCGGGCGTCCGGCCCGCCCCTGTCCCCGCCCCTGCCCCTCCCCCTCGGGCCCCGCCCCGGCCCCTCCGCCGCGCCCCTCCGCCCTCCGCCCCGGCCCGCCCCTCGGCGCTCCCCGCCTCGCCCAGCCCGCTGCCCCGGCCCCCTCCGCCCCGCCCTCGGCCCCGCCCCTGCCCCTCCGCCCCGTCCGCCCCCTCCGCGCCCGCCCCCTCCGGCCCGCCCCGGCCCCCGTCCGCCCCCGTCCGCCCCCTCCGGCCCGCCCCCACCCCCTCCGCCCCTCCGCCCCCGCCCCCTCCGCCCCGGCCCCCGCCCCGCCCCCTCCGCCCCGGCCCCACCCCCTCCGGCCCCTCCGCCTCGGCCCCGGCCCCCTACCCCGCTCCGCGCCCCTCCGCCCCGGCCCCGGCCCCTCCGGCCCCTCCGCCTCGGCCCCCACCCCCTCGGCCCCGCCCCCGGCCCCCTCGGCCCCGTCCCCGCCCTCCGCAGCTGGCGCCCTCATTGCCCACCATTAGCGCCGACGCTCGAGCCTGAGCAGATCTCGGCCGTTACCTGCACTGGAGCACAGCGACCGTGGTCGCACTACAGCCGCCGCCGACGCCGGAATCACCATTGCCGCCGTCGCCCACGCCCGTGCCGGGTTCGCCAGTGTCCATTTCGCGGGTTTTTTTCGTGCTTGAACCAAGTAAGCCAACTCTTTCAGCACCAATTAGTATAATTAGGTAATTAGTCGGAGTTGTTTAGGGATTATTTAGGCTAACTTATCATTAGTTAAATTATGGGTCGATTTCAGGATTGCATGTGGCATTGATCGATGGTCGACTGTTTAATTTGTTTATTATGTGGATGATTTAGTGTTAAATAGGCGTTTTCGCAGAAAATGCTTGAAAATTAAACAAGTCTACAAAAATTCCTGCACAATTATGGAAAATTTAAAAAACTGTATATGTTGACAACAAATACGAAATTTTACCGTAAAAGTTTTTAAAATTTTATAACAAACTTAAATTTCTTTAGATGGCCATCAACTTGTAGTGAAATTTAAATTTCTTTAGATGGCAAAAAAAATCATAATTTAAAATTTTTCAACATTTCGCCGAATAGCTTATAATATTTGTGGCCACCCACTTTCAGTTATATTTACTTGTTTTAACGTGCCCTAAAAATTATTTAAATAAAGAATGACTTAAAAAAATTGGAATATTGTATCTAATAGCTTAGACTACCTGTGGCCACCCAATTTTCGTATGGAAATTTTTTTTCCACGGAAATATTTAATATTAAATTTCATAATTTATAAATTCTTAAAATTGTCAAAATTTCAAAAATTTTGACAATGTCTTAGAATATCGGTGGCCATCAACTTTTAGTGAAATTTTTTGTTAGGTCCCAAAAAAAAATTAACAATAATAATAATAATTTATTTCTTACAAAACTTTACAGAATGACTTAAAATATTTGTGGCCACCCACTTTCAGTGAAATTTAAATTTTTGTACGTGGTTACAAAAATTTAATCAAAATGAATGCGACTCATATAGTGATGTTTCATACCGGTGGCCACCCATATCGTGCTCATACATTGATGTTTCATATAAAAAATGAATTGGATTTTGAGTATATTTGTTTGTAGGAAATTGCACGTCATAAACACTCGACATTGGCTCATATCAAGGAAACTTTTTCTCTGTCATTCCATTAAAATGGTAAGCTTCGTTATCGGTAACATCATTATGTGTTCGTAATACGAGTCAATAGTTCTTTACATATTCGCATAACTTTCCTACTTGTCAGTATAAACGTGGAGGTCACATGCCTAGAAGACAAGGCCATTCCTCCTCCTCCTCCTCGTCCCCGTCCCTTTCCTCTTCTCATATCCCGGCATCTAACTCTCAACCACAATATAATCCTACGCAATATGGGCACGTTGGCCCTTCCTTCCACACTGAACAACATGTTACGGGACTTGACCACATGCGAACTGAACGTTCTCCAGTTCAATCTCCTTTGGCTCCCTCTCCTTCCGTTCCACCCAATTATTCGGCGGAACGATCGAATATTGACGGAAACATCGGTCAAGAAGATAACCGATTCTTCATATCCCCATTTGGAGATTCGTAAGTGCTTCATATTTATTTTAGTATATGTCATATTTAGGGCTTTAGATGTTGATGTCAACTGAATTGTCCATGTTGCACAATATTCGTATAAATGCAGATTCACGGATGCTACGTCTGTTATCAAAGAATTGAACAAAATAGTAAGAAACTTTTGGATGGGAGAGTATCTTAATTACAGAAGTGTTCCACAAGAAGCGAAAGAAATGTGGTGGAATGAGTTCAAGGTAAGTTTTACATATTTTATTTGCTCGTCAATTCAGTTTGGTGTAGTATATTGATGGTCAAGAATGATGTAAATGGACCAGAACAACTCTGTAGTTCTCGATACCTAAAGGACCGGATAGTTTCCCGACATGAACTGTACAAGATATTTATATGTGTCTGGTTCATGATTATGGATATGTGATCATCAACATAATTTTCAATTTATGTTTTCATTTATTGCAGCGGAGGTTTAAGTGGGAGGAAGCGGAAGACAATGAAGTGAGAAGAATTTTCGATAGGAAAATAAGTGATTTCATGCGAAATGTCATGAATAGAGCGAAAAGCCGGCGTGCGAAGCCATCTTTCTTCACAGCTGATAATTGGGTGGCAATTACCAGATTTTGGGAATCTGAACAGAGTCGGCAACTCTGTGCACAGAATAAGAAGAATCGATCTTCTAGTTCTAGTGATGGGTCAGCCACATATGCTGGGGGCTCTATCAACATTGCGGAGCATCGCAAACGATTGGTAAGACTGTTAAATGCGTTATAAGTTAATTTAATTCAATTACTGAAAATTACATTTTGTAGGCACAAGAATTGGGGACGGAACCGACATTTGCAGCTACATTTGAACGCACATTTCAAAAGAAAGATAAGACATGGACTGGCGAGCGAGCAAAAACTGTTAAGGTATGTAAAGTTATACTTTAGCTTATATATAAACTACAAGTTTGACCGTGAATGCTTTGCTGATTGATTGTATATATATATATATATATATATATATATATATATATTTATATATATTATATAGTTATTTTACTTTCATTTTCAATTGTTAATGTAGGACAACTATGATAAACTTGTAATGAACACTGCTAGTGGTAGTGATGATTGTCCTGAGTCCCGGCCGCCAGTTGATAATGTGGCATTATGGATGGAGGCAACGGGTGGGGTGAAAAAAGGGAAAATATTTGGGCTGGGATCGTTGTCAAGGATGTTCATGCCGAATACTCCTGGAAGTTCATCAGGCACTGGGACTAGTCGACGGAGGTCACAACCAAACGCGCAATTGACCCAAGAAGTGCATCGTCTCAATGATTTACTTGTTAAGAAGGATGAACGAATATATAACTTGGAAGAACAAATGAGAATGGTTATGCAACGCCTTAACATGGATCACAATTACGGTCCTCCTGTACCTTCAGCCAATCCAATAGGTGATGAGCACAATGATGACCAACCTATTGCTGCCGGGAATGCTGCTGCTGCTGATGATGATGATGATTTTCTCGAGGATTTGTAGTTGACGTTTTTAGGTAAGCAATCTTGTTTTTTCATAATTTCACTCATATTCATATGTATGAACATTTATGTTCGTTATGAAACATATTTGTGTTATTTTACACCTAGTTACTTCCACATCCATGCATAATTGCTTTTTTTAATATTCTGGACTGATTTATGTATCGACATTTCCTCAGGTCTCGACGGAGGTGACTACTTTTGGTGTCCAGCCATCGTACCAAGGCAAGACTGCGTCTTCTTCTGTATGGTTTTTGTTGCGTCTTCTATGGTTGTCCCGTCTCTTACTTCATGTTTTGAATGTATTGTACGATTTGATATCAAATAGCAAAGTACGTCAGACTATACAACTTTCCTTCTGTTATTTGTTTTAATTATATGTCGTTGTGGCCGGTTTGTCAGAACGTATGTTTTGTTCGTTTTTATGTTTCAATTATATGTCATTGTCTATTTTGATTGATATGGACAATAATTTACGGCCGAAATGATCTAAAAATAATCCAAGCCGAATTTTACTATTATTAAAGTTTGTCGCAAATTTGCGATGAACTTCGCGACGCGTTTTCCGATGCAATGCATGACGAATTTTCGACGCAAATTGCCGACGTAATTTACGACGGAATTTGTTCGTCGCAAATGTGCGACGATTTTGTGACGGATATAGGGATGAATTTTGCGACGGATTTTGCGACGAATTTTGCGACGTATTTTGCGACGGATTTATAAATCCGTCGCAAATTTGCGACGAATTTATAAATCCGTCGCAAATTTGCGACGAATTTTGCGACGGATTTATAAATCCGTCGCAAATTTGCGACGACTTTTGGGACGGATTTGCGACGAATTTTGCGACGGATGTATAAATTCGTCGCAAATTTGCGACGAATTTTGCGACGGATTTTGCGACGAATTTTGCGACGAATTTTGCGACGGACATGTTCCGTCGCAAATTTGCGACGGACTGTTTGCGACGAAGTTTGCGACGGATGCTTTCCGTCGCAAATTTGCGACGAATTTTGCGACGGATTTTGCGACGGATTTTGCGACGAAATTTGCGACGAACTTTTGTCCGTCGCAAATTTGCGACGAATTTTTCAATTTTCCGTCGCAAAAATTTGCGACGCGCTAGTTGCGACGGAAATTTTTCCGTCGCAAATTCGATTTGCGACGGATTTTTGCGAAATTTCCGTCGCAAATCCCGTCGCAAATCCGGTTTTTTTTTGTAGTGGTAGTCCTTCTAAATTGGGTTTGGAAGATTGGAGAGTGAATTAGGATAAAATTTATTTCGGTCCATGTTTGAAGATACCTCTTGACAAAAAACGTACGATTTTATTTAGATGTAATCCGGATAAAATAATTGCACACATAAGAAAAATTCTTAGGTGATCGGGATGCACATGATTACAATACATCCGAGTCTTTGATATATAATGATAGGTATCATTTCATATGATCTAAAGGCTAAGATGCATTGGGCTCACATGCAATTGGCACAACGCAAAAATACCTCTAGACCTGGACCGAGACAATTCTAATACCTTTCATAAAAAAAAAAAAAAAAGCAAAGAACCTCGCAAATGGGAAAAAAAAAATTCCCCAAATTAATTGCTGGGGGACGAACCAAGGTGAGCGCACTCATCAACAGGATCTCTCTCTCTTTGACATTTTTGTGATTCATCCTAGAATCGTGACGATTGTTACTCATTGCAATTTTTTCATAACTCTTACACAAAATGTCATAACACACAAGAACTTAAAAGTTTCTCACTCACGGACGAGATTTACTCTTTTCTTTTTCCGACTGTTATGGAGAGGTTTCCATACGAGAAACGGTCCTCGAGTCGTAAGGAATCGCGACTCCTTGCAATTTTTTTGTAACCTCGTTGTGTTGCACTCCTCAAAGTCCATAACCAGAAGACAAATTCCGAAGAGCAGCACTTCATTCAATAATTCGAGCATTGTCACATGTGATTGAGAAACTTTAGAGAATCAATCTATGGTTAATATTATCTTTCTAGAGTTACGATCTAATCGCAGTTGAATCCACACCGTAATGATCGTCAACCACCGTGTCTTCGTCAGTCATTTTCTCCAACTCTTCTTGAAACCTTTGCAATGCTCTCTCCGGCAACATTACTGGCACCACATTCCCCTCCTCTCCCTTTCTTGTTTTGTACTTCACATAAATGCTTACGAGAGGAAATGCACCGGCGATGACGCCATGCACCGGCCTCCCGCACGCAAAATCGACCTCTTTCAACCCGACTCTAGTTGTGTCGCCAACTGCGTAGTTCCAAATGGTCATGTAATTCGGCCGTCCCATGAATACTAATGCATCGATAGAGGACCTTACGTATTATTCGCTCACCATCTCCTGTGCTTTCTTCACTAACTCGACGGCATACCCTAGTGAGCTGTTGCACAGCCGACCCAGCCGGCCCACCTTCGAATGCACCGTTGCATTCACTGTTGTGCTCCCGTAATAGCCTAGAGTTACACCGAGGCCTCGCAGGCCTCGCACATTGATCATGCACGAGAGGCGGACAATGTCGTCCGGCTCGATCTTGAGCGCGATCGTGCGGCACTTCCATAGGCATGCCGTGAGTAGCTCGTAGGTGGAGCATCTCAAGGCTGGATGGCGAGGGAGGTGTTTCTTGATCGACGCCACTTCCCACGTGCCGAAAAAGAAGGGTCTGTGTGCCATCTTCTTGGGGTCCGACACGGTGACCGCACTTCCGGCATGGGTGATGTCCTCGAACTCAGGGTGTGCGCACGTCACTCGTGGCAGGTCTCGCATGTTGAGGATCTCTCTCTGTCAAACGGGTGGCCGAGACGGCGCACACGCCTCGTGTGAGTTCTGCCGCTGCCTCTAGGAACTGTTTCAGTTCGATGGTTTCGCTGATTGTGTGATTGAGTCGGATTCCGGGCATGAAGCCCCCACATTTCAAACGGGTCACCTACCATTAAGAAGGAACTCGTAAGAAACACAGGTACAAGTTGAATAATCAGAGTAAGAGGGCATGTCTCTATAAAGACGGAACTTGAGACGAAGGTCTATTGCTATAACATGGAATTATAGATCTGTGCATCTGTATGTGTTCTTGCATTATGTCATCCTTTCCAGTCAAATTTTATTGTTTGAATTTCGAAACATTTCATTTTTTTCATTGTTTAGTCGCATCACATATCATCGTCACGTGATTTTACATGGCAGTTACCTGGACCGACAATAGAGGGCACCCAATGATGTCGCCTGACGTGGCCGCATCACACAACACCTCATCTATGAAGCCACATGGCGGCCTCATGGAGTCGCCGAGCTCCTCGAGGCCAATGTCAGCATCGGCCTCCACAAACAGAATCCCCTCGCCGGTACAGTCCACCGCGAGCTTATGGTTCGGCCCTTCCCGGATCCGCCAGGCCAGTGGGTAGTAGTACGCGAGCGCCTTCGCTAGCACTTCCTTGATGACTCTGGCCGGATCTACTCAGCCTTCCATCGAGGGGTTGTTCAGGTAGAAGAGAAGGAAGGGAAGCAGAAAACGAAGCCCCTCCTGGTCGTCCAGGTCCGAGAGCAGTTTGAGCTCGCGCAGCGTCCCTCCCGCTGGGGAGATCAGCTCGGGCTCACTGCGGTTCACGGTCATTAGTCCTGGAGAAGGAGAAGGTGGTGGTGGTGAAGCCATTTTTGTGATGGCTGGTTGGAGATGAGAGAGAACAAGGAATTTTCATGGGTTTATACGGTGGGAGAAGCAAAGGGAACGTTGGGACTTAGTTTTCAAGCATGTCCACGTCGTATATAATATAAAGTATAGTCAATTATTAAATAGTTACTTGGTCGAATCTTTCTTTTGGCATTCGGATATTAAACTATACTTTCCCTCGCTCTCACGTCGAGTGAGCGAACAAATCTAGTAGTTGGCACCATGCGGTAGCCACGCGATTCACGAGTATGATCACATGATTGGTAATACATGCACGTGCACGTGCACATGAACGTGTACGTGTACATGAATATGCATGCGTTTCACGAGTATGATCAATTGATAATGGAGATGTTAAGTGGAAATATTACATGTGAATTGTTCAATTATTAGGCCAAATTAAGCTTAGGGATACATATATAGAGATTAACACACGATATTGATATCATCCATACGAGTGATGCGATGGTGACAGCTTTGTCATTCTTTTGGGAGTAACGGAGTTTTCCTTAGTGGTCATAATTTTATGGAAATCAGGCTACTTACTTGTTGACACTTAAATTTTAACGATCCAGTTAGGTATATATTGCATAGAAAAAGTAGGGGTCCATCCCGACACCTAGCAAAAACAATAATTAGACTGCATATAGATTTTAGGAGCATTTATAGTAATAGGGTCATATAGTTGCGTTTACATTGGAGCGCGGCGAATGGACTTGAGTGAATGATTCTGAACTTAACTGGACTAAGCCTACGGTGGCCGAAATCATGTGTATAAAATTAGGAAAATTTGATCAAAATTTGAGGTGATAAAGCTTGATATTATCAAGATTTTGGTCGCATACCAAATAAAGAATAGCAGTCGGCATAATTCCCGCGATATTTGTGAGATCAACTATTTGAGGGAATAAATAATTGATAGTAAGATTTAGTCAACAAAAGAAATATTTGATTGAAAACAAAACAGGAAAGAAAATATGCATGCATCCAAAGATTTGTTGGTAAAAAAGTATATAAAAGAAGGAGGGAGCTTCACTTTAGGAGGTCTCAGAATTTCATATCAGAATTTTTTAGAGAGCGTGAGTGAGAGGATAGAGAGGGGAGGCCACATAATTTTCATACACGGCCACGTAGAGCACATGTTGAGAGAGTAAACGGCAAAAGAGAGGGAGGAGACTACAAAAAGAGGAGCTTTTATCTTTTTTTCCTGCAAGTTACAAGGGCACGTCTCCATCACTGCCATACGTCCAAAAGAGAGGGCAAGAGGAATTTTACAGAGACAGGACTCACAAGTCTCTCTCTGGATCAAAAGACTATACACTCAATACAAGAAGACACGTCTCGTGGACGAAGGCACCACGTCCCAGCTCATCGCTCCATGACTCCCTTACTTTACCGTCTGCTCTAGTCATGCCCAACCATTAAATGTTGCAAGCCTTCCGGTCGTTATTGCTCATTCCCTGAGCATTATTTTCGCTAGAATTTTTGTTGAAGTTCCTGTCAAATTAAGCACCTTGAATCGTGTGACACATCCCTGTTGCACCAAGACGTGTCACCGCCGCGAGCTGCCACCGCTCCCGACGCACTGCCGATCCGCAATCCCAATCTGCGTGATTCAAATTTGGAAAGTTATTTACACAAATCAGGGTAATCATTTTATCCTGATTTGATTTTAAATATTTCGTTGCCTAATTTGTGTTTATTGATATCTAACTTCGCATATTTGGATAATAGGCAATATTCCAATCAAGATTTTATTTCCTTTTTGAAACTTTGGATATCTACTTGCTAAATTTGAATAGAATTTAGAATTTTCAAAAATACTTTGAATATATCCAAGATATTTGAGATATCTAAATTTTTTCAAGATGTGATCGATTAGGAAAATTTCCTAATCCGCAACCGCACACATGAAAATAAATCTATCTATCAGGCTTCAGATCGAAACTTAATTCGAAAGATTTAGCGGTTATATTTTTACTTGATTTTAATTTTGAATTTCATAAAAAAAATACCAAAAAAAGATTGCTCTAGAATATGTTAATTTTTTTAGTTTAAAATTGCATTTTTAGATAATTGACATTTTTAATTCCGAATTTCATTTAAAAAAATACAAAAAATAATATGTCTGTCATTAGAAATAGATCACGTCGTCGCATGACATATAGTTTTCATGTTAGGTTGCATTAATCACATGTCAATTTTTGCATGTCATTACATATAGGTTAGCTTTCATTTAAATAAGTAAAAAATCACAAAAATCAAAAAGAAATTTCTGCACCTTTGAACTCTAAGTCAGGATTTATCAAAATTGTCAAATTGAGTGTTTTTCTTAAAAGGAATTTAACGTAACCAAGTCCTCGAATCTATAATTTCTAATTCGTAGGAATAAAATAGTACTCCCACTATTTTATTTAGGTTTCTAATTAACCTACCATAAATTATTAATGGCGACTCCTATTGAAAATATTTGCATGCTCACAATTGTACCTAAGTTGCGATTTGGTAGAGTTTGGGAGAACTCGAGTTAGGTTAGTTAATTTAATTAATCTAGTAATCCATTAGCCTAAGATGGAAAATCTGATTTTTTTTAGGTCGCGACATTACTCAACCGGCTTCCATTAGAGAAATTAATTTTCTGAAATTTTGTATTTACCACATGTAAGTTCATAGCCTACTATACCATTTATTATAGAGATAGGGATGTGGAGACCTGACTATCTAGAGACCCGCAGAACACTTTGTAAATCCCATAAACCAGTTAAATCCAACCGCTTTAGCCTTCCCAGGTCCTGATCCTGGGCAGTTTACATATTCTTAATTACTAGGAGTACTTCCTGAGTTTTCAATGATGAGTGCATTCGAGGACGCATGTATCTAAGCAGCTCTTATTTTACTATTACTAGTCGAGAGAGAGTGTGTGTATTAAACGACCACCTTAACGTCATCATTGATTGAAAATGAATTATCTTATATTGGCATTTGGTGCAATATCATATATAGATTTTACGAACAAAGACTCTCTCCTTTTTCTTCATGAACATGAGAGAAAAATCATGGGATAATTATCCAATCAATCCTAAATCTACTGTATAGATACTAATTTAATTCTAAACTTTTCATTTTTGTCAATATAGTCTTAAACATTTACGCAAAATTCCTATTGTTATCAAAAATTGCCGACGTGGCGTACACGTATACAATACTTCAATCGCCGCCTCTAGTACAACCTCTATCTCTCACACACACACACACACACAAAGGATATTATCAGCAAAAGGGAAATAACATCCTCTTCGTAGTTGAGACAGACGCAGATAAAGTGGCTCATTACAAAACAAGGTCAAAATGCATGCTCCCAAGAGAGAACATATATTGAAATTTGGAAAGCTCCTCAAGATTATACTATTGGGTTTTCTTTTTCTTATCTTTTTCTCTTTTTGAAAAGGTAGAGAGAATAGAAGTTTTCACATTGCCTCGATCTTCCACCAATTATTATTCTTGTTTGTAATGTTTGGACGATAAAATGGCATGGGCCAGGAAAGGCGCCGGGGGAGACGGGATGTGTCGAAACGGTGATACGTGGGAAGCGGGGTTAGCCCATGATTGCTGCCCTCTGTCTTGGACCCTTCGGCTGTTTGTGTGCCCGGTTTGTCCCGTTCGAAAACTGCGCGCCTTTCATGCTCTCTCTCTCTCTCTCTCTCTCTCTCTCTCTCTCTCTCTCTCTCTCTCTCTCTCTCTCTCTCTCTCTCTCTCTCTCTCTCTCTCTCTCTCTCTCTCTCGTGCTTCTTTTCTAATGCAATCGAGCCCTTGCTTCATTTTGTGAAATGAATTGATCTTCTAGTGTGTGAATCTGTAGTGCCACGGCGAGTAGACTTGTCAATTCGGGTAGAAATGGTCCGACCCAAATTGTCAATTTTCCACGCAATACAAATCGAATGACTTATATCCAATTCATACTTGATCCGACCCATATTACTAAAACACTTCTACATTTGACCAAATCTAAAAAAATTCATATACAAACTAAGGTGAAAATACAAAGTGAAAGAGTATGAGATTGAGAGAAAGTGAAGAGAGTTTTAGAGGTGATTTTGATAGAAATAAGTTGTGAATCCAGTTAACACGCACATAAATCCATTTATGACCCATAAAGTTGGGTATAAACTCATTTATGATTAATTTACTGAATATAGCTAACCCAGCTTATCAAATACGAGTTAAGAAATTGGTTTATAACCTATTTTGACAGATCTAATGACAAGTAAGAAGGATTCAAGTGCACAAACTCAAAAGAAGGATTCGAGTGCACAAACTTGAGTAAGTTGGTTAGATGTCTTGATTGCACATGTCAAATAAATTAGAAATTTCAATTTCACGAACAAACTCTTGAGGATTGAATCATTCGGAACGGAAGAGTTAAGAGACAGGAGACCAACATTTTACGTGCTTTTGGTTGCTTATATTCTTTGCATTTCGAAATCAGTCCTCATCATCCTATAAAGGAAAAAGGGTCGGCCATTTTCGAAAGGATCAATTCTTTGATATGTCAAGATGTTACGAATGAAATCTACAGACCTTCCAGTGCCTTAACTAAATTATATCAAGAAAATCAATTTTGGATCTCTAAAATGGTAGGAGGTTAACCCCTTTCGGTATGTGTCACTTGAGACCTTTCAATGTGAGGGCGGGTTGACTCGGCTTTCTTGACGCGGCGGCCAGACCCTTTTTACAATCCGGTACAAACTTTATAGCACAAAAAGAAAAGGAGCTTATCTTCCTTCTCGTGCTAGAAAAAGGGGAAGCTCACCACCATGTCTTGTCCCCATTAGCAACTACCGATGTTGTGGAGGTGGTTGGCATCGGAGTATGATAATACATTGTATCAACACTTACCTCTGGAATGGCCATCCACTTACCATGTGTGTTTTTCTTGGTCTCTATGCATGGAGTTTGAGGAATGGAAAGTTGGAAAGCCACTAACGTATGTGGGCTCTTCCTCGTTACCCCCTTTTCCTTGAGAGCTCTTTGACCCTTTGTGTTTCTTGAATCTTGAGCTTTGTGAGGGATCCAACTGAGCCAACCATGCGGTGTAACTAGGGGCATCGACGTTTGGTTCGGTTAGGATTTTCAGGAAATTCAAACCGAATTGTTTGAATATGCATTAGCTTTCAACTGAACTGAAGACCTGAATCGGTTCGATTCGGTTCAATTTGCTTTTTTGGTTTTCTATTTTGTAATAAAAAGAAGAAATTTAGTGAAAAAGGAGAGATCGTGAAAATTGTAATATTATGAAAACAAGAGATTTTTAATTCGGTTCGGTTCACCGAACCTAAATAAAACATGTTTATATTTTCATTACCTGAACTGAACTGAAAATATATGAAATTTCGGTTTGGTTTGGTTTGGTTCGGTTCCAGTTTTGATTTGGTTTTCTGGTTCGATTTTGACACCCCTAGATGTAACAATATTTCATACCAAGTACGCGCTTGTTTTCCGAAATACGTATTTACAACTCGTAAGTTCATAGCCTACAGTGTCGTTCCTTGTTTTTTGAAGATAATCCGGAGATGGGGACGTGGAGACCCGACTTTCGGAAGGCCCGTGAAACACTGCAAGCCCCTCGGACCAGTTAAGCCTGGACCCGTTCGGCCCGTGCAGGTCTTGATCCAGAGCAGCTGCAGCTGGACACGTGGTTTACCATGTTCTTAAAAACTAGGAATGCTTCCTGACTTTTTAAGGTATCTAGTTCACCTAGCTGCTTGTATTATCCATATCTGAACAACTCAGAGAGAGAGAGAGTATTAAATGATTGTCAAGCAAATGGTGGATATTCTCTCAGAGAAGTAATCCTTCTACATTGCATTTGGAAGATTGGAGAGTGAATTAGGATAAAATTTATTTCGGTTTACGTTTGAAGATAGTTCTCGACAAAAAAACCTTTGATTTTATTTAGATGTAACCCAAATAAAATTACACATAAGAAAAAATTCTTGGGTGATCAGGATGTACATGAGCCCAATGCATCCAAATCTTTGATGTTGGCGGGTTTCATTTCATATAATCCAAAGGTTGAGATGCATTGGGCTCGCATACATTTGGTATATACAAAAATGGGGAAAATTGTCCAAAAAGTCATAAACTTATTGCACTTTTGCCAATGCAGTCTTAAACATTTTAAGTTTGCAAATTCAGTCCTAAACCTTTTCACTTCTTGCCAATTAAGTCTATTCTGCCTATTTTGGCCAGCCGACACTGACGTGGCCACCAGCCGGTACTGATGTGGTAAGTTTTTAATATTTTTTCGAATTTTTTAATTTTTTAATTTTTTTGACTTCTTCCCTCTGGCCAATCCGACAATCGACCAGAGGCGAGGGCCGGTAAGGTTGACCTTGCCGGCCTCTGGCGAAGCTCACCCCCTCTGGCCAATGGCTAGGGCGAGCCTCACTAACCCTTGGCTAGGCAAGGCTGACCTCGCTGTTGCTTGGGTCGCGACGGCGTGGTCGATCTCGTTGTCGCGACCCAAGCAAGGGAGATGAGTCGCGACGGCGAAGTCGGCCTCACCTTGACTGGGCGAGGCTCGCCCTCGCTGGCCCTCGCCTTTGGCCGGTCGTTGGACTAGCCAGAGGGAAAAAGTTAGAAAAAAAGATTAAAAAATTCAAAAAATATATTTAAAAATTGCCACATTAGCGTTGACCGAATGGCCGTCGACCACGTCAGCATCGACCAGTCAAAATTGGCCGAATGGATTCAATTGACAAGAAGTTAGGTTCATGACTAAATTGACAAACTTACAAGGTTTAAGACTGAATTGGCAAAAGTGCAATAGATTTAGGACTTTTTGGATAATTTTCCCCACAAAAATGACATTGCTAATATTTTTCATTCAAAAAAAAAAGCAAAGAACTTTGCAAATGGGAAAAAAATTCCCCACATTAATTGCTTGGCGACGAACCAAGGTGAGCGCACTCGTCAACCGGGTCTCTCTCTCCGACAGTTCTATGATCCATCCGCGAAAACGAAACCTCAAATTCGTAATGATTGTTGCTCATTGCAATTTTTTCGTAACTCCTGTACAAAATGTCGTAGCACACAAGAACTCAAGTTTCTCACCCACAGACGAGATTTACTCTTTTCTTTTATCCAACTGTTATGGAGAGGTCGGGATCCTTTTCCATCCGAGAAACGGTCCTCCAGTCGTAACGAATCGCAGCTCCTTGCAATTTTTCGTAACCTCGTTGTGTTGCGCTCCTCAAAAGTCCACAACTAGAAGACAAATTCCAAAGAGTAATACTTCGTTCAATGATTCGAGCATTGTCACATGTGGTTGAGAAACTTTAGACAATCTATGGTTGATAATCCCATCTAGAGTTCGATCTAATCGCAGTTGAATCCACACCATAATGATCGTCACCCACCGTCTCTTCGTCAGTCACTTTCTCCAACTCCTGTTGAAACCTTTGCATTGCTCTCGCCGGCAACATCATTGCCTTCGAAAGTACCGTTGCATTCGCTAACGTGATCACGTAACAACCATGAGGGGCACTGAGGCCACGCTGGCCTCGCATATTGATAACGCACGAGAGGTGGACAACGTCGTCCGGCTCGATCTCGAGTGCGATTGTGCGGCACTTCCATAGGCGCGCCGTGAGTAACTAGTAGGTGGAGGATTTCGAGACTAGATGGTGAGGGAGGTGTTTCTTGATCGATGCCACATCCCGCGGGTCGAAAAAGAACGATCGGTGTGCCATCTTCTCAGGTCCGACACGGCGAAACCCAGAAAGGTAGAAGTTGAATCAATCAGAGTAAAGAGGGCATGTCAAGGATGAATTCAAAGCTTACAAGATGGTCATAGCAAGTGAACTAGAGATGGTCAAAGATGAACTCGAGGCTTGCAAGACGGCCCAAGAGGCGGTCATCATGATGCCGAGTATAAGGGTGGACATTTCAGAGCCAAAGGATTTCAAGGGAGAGCGGTCCGCTAAAGAGGTGGACAACTACTTCATATAGGATACCATGGGAATCAAGGACGACAAGATTAAGATACGAACTGCTGCTTTGTATTTAAGCGATGTCACTATGCTTTGGCAGAGAAGTAAGTGTAACAATGAAAGGCAGGGTGCCAAACCGATCATTCAATGGCCCACCTTCGTCACCGCTTTTTGGGAGCAATTCTTCTCGAAGTATGCCGAGAATGAAGCCCGGAGTAAGCTACACAAGAAAGATATTTGCAAGTATGTGCGGGAGTTTTCGAGCTATTGTTGGAAATTCTGGATAAGACTGAGCCCGGGGCACTACTCACATTCATGGATGGGCTCAACCCTTGGGCGTGATTGGAGTTGGAACACTGGCGAGTCGAAGAACTATCGAGAGCCCTTGCCATAGCCAAGTCCTTGATTGATCTCCATCAATTCGAATCTTCCCAATCCAATGAGAAAGGTGATAGAGATCGCCACCATGACGAGGGCGACGAAGAGGAAGAGGAAGTTGCCCATGACCAAAATGATAAGCAAGGGAGGCTTTTGAGGGGCAAGTAGACGAAGCGACAAGGAAAAGTGTAGGGAAAGCTGATCAAGTGCTCCTCTTGCGATGGCCCGTACCTTGCTCGGGATTGCTCAAAGAAAGGTAAACTTTCCATAATTCGAAGAGAGGAGGAGGAGGAAGAGCCAAAGCAAAAGAATGGTACAAGAAGACTAGAAGCATGAAAAGTTTCGTACGATATTCATTTTAGTATCAAAAGTTGTTTTGGATCATTAAGTACTACTTTAAAGAAAAATGACCACTCGAGTGCCAACTCCAATTAAGGTCGCCGGAAATTCGACATAATCATATTTTATTAATTTCTCTAACTAAGCGCTCCGAGTCAACATTAATAACCCAAAATGACGTCGCTTAACATATATGCCCCAATTTATAAACCCTAATTCGGACAAATCAAATTTCTTGAAACCCTAATTCTTCTTTATTTAGATCTATTTTACTCATGTTCGAGTCTATTTCGTGGACTGTGAATCTCCTGAATTGATTTGTATGGATTTGATCTCGAATTTGAGTCGATCGATGTTTCGTTTCACTACACTCTGAATTTGGTCGGCAAGAGAACAACGTGGATAGAGAGATTGACTTTCTTTAATGGGTGCGGTGGGATTTTTATTCTCAGAGCACACCACCGCACATGTGGACATTTTTTTTTAATATAGAAAAGGCCTCATAATATTTACATATAACGAAAAATGCCACGAAATATTTAAAATTCAATTAAAAAAGTCATGTAATATTTTTTTTGTCTGAATTTATTGTCAGAGGCACTCAAGCGATCGTTTTTTCTTCATTTTGACGCTTAAATGAGTTGGCAAAAAGTTTTGGCACTAATATGAGCGTCATGCGAAACTTTTAACACTTTTGGTGTCCTTATACCAAAGAGAAGAGAGAGAAGTGCTGCTTGGGGCGTTGAAGCTTCTCAACTCCATGAAGACTCGAGCACCGCCCAAGAAACCTGCAAATACAAGTTTGCTATTCGTGGAAGTGAAGGTTAGTAACACAAATCTCTATGCCAAGTTTGACATTGGCGTGTCAAACTTGTTTATGTCAAGCGAAGCGGAAAAAGGTCTGGGATTTCAAGTGAAGCCAACCGGACATAGGTTTAAGGTGGTCACTTGGATGATGTACCGACCATTGTATCGTTTGAGATGTGAAACTACATATCGATGATTGGAAGGGAAAATTCTCATTCGTGGTAGTTCCGCTTGATGAATATGATCTTGTTTTGGATGTGAAATTCTTTGATAGGGCGAATGCCATGATCGTTATGAGAACCAAGTCAATTATTATCATCGATCCAAAATGCCTATTCACGGTACTGATGATTCGTGGGTTGATGGAAAGCCAAGAACATCTCCGCAATATGACTTGTGGGTGGAAGGTCGAGAATTGGGAAGCCTGTATCCAAGTCAAGGGCGAGACCACAACCTTTGGAGGAGCCGAAGGTAGAGTAGGAGCAGTCAATGCCAACTCAAAGAGAGATGCCAATCCAGATGTTTTTTCAAGAAGTAGGGGACTTGCTGAGCAACATGGAGGTGGCCGATTTCAAAGAGGAATTGCTTGTAGAACGAGTTGGGATTCAAGAGCTAGTCGTCAAGTCAAGAATAGAAAGACCAAGCGGCAAAGAAGATGGAAGAATCACCAATGTTCAAGGGAGCCGATGATCCAAGGGAAGGATGCGATCAGGCAAGCAAAGGACTTTGAGTTGAGAGCGGCGTCACTTGATTGGGTGGGCGGAATGCCATAGATGGATTGCCAAGTAATCAATCCAAAGAGCCAAGAACCGTCAGATTAATAGGTTGGACTCGCTCTCGACTATTAAATTATGAGACAAGGATTGATATCTGCCAAGATGTATCTGCATCATCAAGATTGTAAGGTGGTAGTGATCTCCACCGTTAGATTGATAAATGAGATTAGTAGGTGGGAATAGATCTTTCTCGTTAAAGGAGAAGTGAGATCAACGGTTGTAATTAAAGAGACTCGTGTATAGATAGAGAAGCCCTCTAAATATTTTCTGTCTCTACTATATGAGTTGGTTAGCTAGCGAGTAAGCGATATTTCAAGGAAAGGTTGACCTTTAAGTGTCCAAGGAGTCTTAAGTGCTACACAATCTCAAGTATCGGCCCGTGGCGTCTAGACCTAGACCGGAACAATGCTAATACTTTCCCTAAAATAAAAACCAAAGAACTTTCAAATGAAAAAGATTCTTAAACATTAATTGCTTGGTGGCGAACCAAGGTGAACGCACACGACAACGTGGTGGTCCTCTAATAATTCTCTCTCTATCTGATAGTTCTATGGTGCAATCGAGAAACGGATCATCGAGTTGTAATGGTTCGTAATTTTTACTAATTTTTCATAACTTCCATACAGCATGTTGTGATCACGTAAAAACTTAAAAGTTTTTTTCATCAAAGCGCAAGATTTACTCTCTCTTTTTTCTAGAGGTTGGGAATCTATTCTCTAAGTATCCTTAGACAGCATGTGTTGCACCTCCACAAAACAAGCTGATTTCGATAAAAACCAGAGGCGTTTCGATTAGGACTCATCTGGTGCATAATTGCATGAAGTGCAAAGATCATCATATGATAAGTTTGGGAGGGACGTGCGGTTAGATCATCCTTCGCTTACTAAACTCAAACGAAAGGTAACGCATGTTCTTGTTTATTCATCTCACTTATAAAGTCCATACCTAGCCGTTTGACATCTGCGTACCGATGCACCCGAGTACCTTGTGCTTGTACCGTGCATTGTGCTGCTTTCTGACTGACGGCTGACGTATCAAAAAACACAATTAGTCACTAAAATCTTTGGGCATCCAGAAGCTCTAAAGAATCAAAAGACTAGTGCACGCGAATCACGATTAAAGTTTAACAAGAAAGTTAGTAAAAATAAACATGACATGTACTTATCTTAAGCGAAATGAGCCCAATCTCATGAATACAAAGGTCAAAAGGGCAGACGTCTAAGAACCCCTCTAGAGTTTCGATCGAACTGCAATTGAATCCACGCCATAATGATCATCACCCCCGATCTCTTCATCAGTCATTTTCTCGAACTCTTGTTGAAACCTTTGCATTGCCCTCTCCGGCAACATTATTGGCACAACAATCCCCTCCTCTCCCTTTCTCGTTTTGCACTTCACATAGTAGCTAATCAAAGGAAATGCACCGGGGACCCCGCCGTACACCGGCTTGCCCCACCCGAAATCAACCTCTTCGAACCCGACCTTGGTCATGTCGGCGACCACATAGTTCCAAACTGTCGTGTACTTAGGCCGTCCCTTGATCACCAACACATCGATGGAGGACCTTACGTATTCTTCGCTCACCATGTCTTTTGCTTTCTTCACTAACTCGACTGCATACCCCAGTGGCCTGTTGCACAGATGGCCTGCCTTTGAAAGCACCGTCGCAAAGACTGTCGTGTTCCCGTAATAACCACGAGGCACGCTGAGGCCTCGCTTCCCTCGCGCGCTAATCGTGCACGATAGCCGGACGACGTCCTCTGGCTTGATCTCAAGTGCGATCGTGCGGCACTTCCATAGGCATGCCGTGAGTAACTCGAAGGTGGAGGATTTCGGGACTAGATGGTGAGGGAGGAGTTTCTTGATCGATGCCACTTTGCGCGGGCTGAAGAAGGACGATCTGTGCACCATGTTGTTGGGGTCCAACATCATGGCTGCACCTCCGGCGTCGATGACATCCTCGAACTCAGGGTGCCTGCACGTCACTCGCGGCAGGTCTCGTGCGCAGAGGATTTCTCTCTGCCAAACAGGCGGCCGAGACGGCGCAAGTGCTCCTCCTACGAGTTCTGCGGCTGCCTCTAGGAATTGTTTAACTCCGAGGGAATCGCTAATTACGTGATTGAGTCGGATTCCTAGGATGAAGCCCCCACATTTCAAACGGGTCACCTGCAACTAGGAAGGAACTCGTAAGAAACAAAAAAAGGAGCAAGTTGAATAACCAGGAGTGAGAGGACATATCTATACAAAAAAAATAAATCTTGTCTCTTGTACTTTCACCAATTAACTAAGTCTGGAGACCATATATTTATTAATGATGTTGTGAGTTAGACAAATTACAAGTTGCAACACCACTAAATCATGATCAAGGAATGATCTTCCTACTATACCTGTCAAAGAGATTGGAAGTGTTAGAATATTCAAATATTAAAAACACGTTTTCAACTAATAGTTTAAGTTTTTAGAATAATTAGTAGTGGTCCTCTAAAATTCCATATGGTATCAAAGTATGAGGTCGCTATTTTCCTCCCCAGTTATAAATTCCCACGCTTTAGGCATGGGGCTAAAATTCAACCTACACGTGAGGGGGAGTATTAGAACATTTAAATATTAAATATCTAATAGCTTAAGATTTTAGAACAATTAGCAGCAATGGTCCCACATAATCTCACAGGAAAAAATGTCCAAAAAATTCTAAATCTATTGTACGGCGGCTAATTCAGTCCTAAACTTCTAATTTAGCCAATTTAGTACTATACTTGTTGACGATTTTTCAATATAGTCTATTCAGTTAATTTAAGTCAGAAACCACTGACGTTGTGGTCTAGTCAATGCTGGCCTTCATACGTGACATAATTGACGCTGGCATAAATGATTTTTGTAAATTTTTAAAATTTCCCCTTTTTCTTTTCTTCGCTTTTCTTTTCTCCTTTCTTTTTTCTTTTTTTTCCTATTCTACTATTCATCTTCTTCCTCTTTCGGTCGTCGGGGCGATGGCCAGCACCAAGGCTAGGCCCCCGACGCCCTCGCCCAGATCTGGAGTTGCAGGGTCACCAACCAATATCTAGTAGACCTGCATTTGGAGTGGCGAGTTGTTCCTATTTCTTTTTTCTTCCTATTCGACTGTTCACCTTTTTGTGAGCGTGCCTGTGGAAAAGGAGCTTGTGAAAACGCTTTCTTCTTTTCGTGATGGAGAAATCATTTTTCCTCAATTTTAAGTATGGTTATTTTCCTTGATCGTAAAGTTTTTTTTTACGTTAATTACCTACTTTCAACTAATCAAATACATAAAAAGCATGGAAAATCATTTCATGCAAATTTTTTTCACAAGAAGCACAGCCCCGGAAAGAAACGAGCTCGAGATGAGTTCGATATTATCCGAGTGAAGAGCTTGAGTAGCTTATGGTCCTGATGAGTAATTTGACTTGTTTACTCAGTACTTACCTGGACCAACAACAGAGGGCACCCAACTATGCCGCCCGACCCGGCTACATCACACAACACCTCGTCCGCGAATCCACATGGCGGCAGCATGGAGTCGCCAAGCTCCTCGAGGCCGACGTCGGCGTCAGCTTCCACAAAGAGAATCCCCTCGCCGGTGCAGTCCACTGTGAGCTTACGGTTCAGCCCTTCCCGGATCCGCCCAGCCAACGGGTAATAATGCACGAGCGCCTCTGCGAGCGCTTCCTTGACGACTCTCGCCGGGTCTTCTCGACCTTTCATCGAGGGGTTGTTTGGGTAGAAGAGAAGGAAGGGAAACTGAAAGCGAAGCCCCTCCTGGTCGTCCACGTCCGAGAGGAGTTTGAGCTCGTGGGGCGTCGCTCCCGACGGGGAGATCAGCTCCGGCTCGTGGTGGTTCACAGTTAGTAGGCCCAGAGAAGGAGGTGGCGGCGAAGCCATTTTTTGTGATGGCAGATTGGCGTGTAGAGAGAGATGAGAGAGAACAATTTACAAAACTTAGGAACTGTCAATGGTTTATATGGTGGGAAACAGAGGAGACTTTGTACTTGGTCTTATTTAATTAGAAATGAGGAAATCGGTGAAAGAAGTTTTATCGGGACTGTTGAGATGCATGTGTGTACATCCTAATTGACCGGTAATTCATTGATTTAAGTTTTTAAGTAAAAGTAAAATATGTTGATGGGCTCGAATTTGACTTCTTTTTTGGCCATCTCCATATTTGAAGGTACCGGGTTTTTGTGGTGAGCTCCCAATAGAACGTGGCTTTCCACGTTCTTATATTGCATTTCATCTTGTGGTGGTCATTGGTTTGAAAACCGATCATCAAGACAATTAATTTATTGGAAAATTTGATGTGTTAGGCTAAAATTAAAGCATGAGCACATGGTCGTTTTTGTTTGAATAAGACGAAAACCTGACCCGGTGTCGCGACCTAAAAAAATCGACATTTCAATCATAGGCTAATGGATTACTAGATTAATTAAATTAACTAACCTAGCTCGAGTTCTCCCAAACTCTACCAAATTGCAACTTAGGTCCAATTATGAACATGCACGTATTTTTAATAGGAGTCGCCACTAATCATTTAGGGTAGGTTGATTAGAAACCTAAATAAAATAGCGGGAGTACTATTTTATTCCTACGAACCATAAATTCGGGACTTGGTTACGCTAAATTCCTTAACGCCCTTTCGGTACCAATTTAAAAAAAAAACACTCAATTTGACAATTTTGAAAAATTCTGATTTAAAGTTCAAAGGTGCAGAAATTTGTTTTTGATTTTCTTTTATTTAAATGAAAGCTAACTTATATGTAATGACGTGCAAAAATTGACATGCGATTAATGCAACATAACATGCAAATTATATGTCATGCGACGACGTGATCTATTTCTAATGAAGGACACATTATTTTTTGTATTTTTTTTTAGTGAAATTCGGAATTAAAAATGCCAATTATCTAAACATGTTATTTTAAACTAAAGAAATTAACCTATTCTAGCGCAATCTTTTTGGTATTTTTTTTTATCGAAATTCGAAATTAAAATCAAATAAAAAATATAACCGCTAAATCTTTCGAATTAAGTTTCGAACTGAACCCTAACAGATCGACCCTAAAATTCGAAATACCCGCTATAGAAATAATTCTATCTAAAGCTTGATAGATAGATTTATTTCCACGTATGCGGTTGCGGATTAGGAAATTTTCCTAATCGATCACATCTTGAAAAATTTTGATATCTGAAATATTTTGGATATATTCAAGGGATTTTGAAAATTCTAAATTCTATCCAAACTTAGCAGGTAGATATCCAAAGTTTCAAAAAGGAAACAAATCCTAATTGTGATGATATAAATTATTCAAACATGCAAAACCATATATCAATAAACACAAATTAGGCAACAAATATTCAAATTAAATGGGATGTGAGAATTACCTAATTTGCAAAATTTCTTTCCTAATTTGAATCACTGGTGGATCGGAATTACGGATCGGGAGTGGCGGCACGGTGTTGGGAGCGGCGGTGTATGAACGGTGGCACGCGATAGGCGAGCGTGCGGCAAGGACGTCCGATCAAAGTCGCCGCTGGATGGTTCACGAACTCACAAGAACAACCTGTTCAGGAAAGCAGCAGCAACAGAGATCGTCGTTCGGGGCTATCCTGGATCAGTGGGGCACGAAGGATGACAACGATGGTGATCTTCACGGGGGTGCAACTCTCGGTGGTGTGCTGATCGAAGAATACGTCCCATGAGAGAGTTAATTTTTCTGGACTGTTCTGTGGCTTTTCTTATTGTGCAGAACGTGGATTCTTTGATGAAGACTCCCTCATGAAGACACATAGGAAAAGCCACGATGATGATCCAAACCCCTCTGTTTTTTCTTTCTCACCTTTTGTGGCCGTCTCCGTGAAAAACAATGCCCCCGTTCTTCCTTTGATTTTTTTTCTCTTGATGGTAGCCTCCTTAAACCTTTTCTTCCGTGGTGGCTGCTTATGTATCAATTTTTGCGACCTCCGACTTTCCCAAAAAATCTGTTCTCCGAAAATTATGAGAGTCCCCCTTTTCATGATTTCTCAATGGATGTATTTATAGGCAAAGTTTAGTTTTTTTTGCTTGCAATTATTTCCCATTTGATTCAAAGAAAATATTGCAATATCTTTATGATAATATCAATTCATTCAATTTGAATCGTGATAATATCAAGATTAACAAACTAATATTTTCCAACTCGACATTTTCCAATGAAAATTTTAGCTCTTATAATGTTCATGGGTTTGGTCAAGAATTTTCTTGAATGCAAGCTTAGTCCAATTTTATTAAGTTCAGAGCCGTTCACTCGAGTCCATCTGTCGCCAGTCCAATGCAAATGCAGTTATGTAGACCTAAATACTACTAATGCTCCTAAATTCTATATGCAATGCAATATATTTTTTAGGGACTAATCTTATTAGTCCCTAATTTTTTATGCAATAAATTCTCAATAGTTAGCCAAAATTTAGGTGTCAACACCCGGATACACAAAATTAAGTATAATTAACTAATTAATTCCAACTAATTACTTTGCGGAATCGCTATGCTTTCTAGTTGCAGCCATGCGCTAGCTACTCGGACACCAATGATCACATGTTTGGGTGCTCCCGCTCCCGCTCAAACACGATCTCTTGATCAGCTCCGCCTCGTCGTTCACCGGCGATGCCCAGCAGCCTTTGCCCAACCCTTCCCAATGGTGATCTGGCCCGCCATGACACCATCAGCAGCCAACTCGGCGTGTCTTGGTCCCACGACAGTTCCTTGAAGCAGTTTCCAGCAAGCTCCAGTCCTTCGCCGCCGCGTCCAACTCGCTCACGAAGGTTCGCCACATCTGACTTTTTCCTACAAGTTCTTCCGGCGCCCTTGCAGGTCTCCCAGCTTCGGTTCAGTTGGCTCAGCCGTGCCTGACGGTGTTCCCAAGCTAACGCCTAGCACGACCCTGCGATGATCGAAAGCCACCAGTCCTCATTGCCTGCTTTCCCGACGCTGTGCTTGGCAGCCCCTATTGCGACCACCGCCCTTGTCGAGCATCACGACACGCTTAGGCCAGCAGCTTCATCGTCAACTACTGTGCTCATGGGGTCCACTGCCATGCCCAGTCCACCCGCGAAGTTCGACCGTCGTCTCACCATCGCCGGACGCCTCTGACCTCGCTTGAATTCTCTTAATCATCCTACACAAAACCCTTATTCAAGGTAGGTTAAGGTTGGTATAGTTTATGTGAACTATCTAATTTTAGTATATAGTTTTAATGCATGTTAGTTACATCATGAAACCATAGGTTATTTCTTAATATTTTGTTCATCTAGTGGCATTAATTTGGACCTTTGAGCTTAAAGGTCAAACCCCTAATATTGTCTCACATGTGATTTTTATGACTGATCAAATGATTTTTGAATGTCTCAAAATAACATGTTATTGAGTGATATTCAAGAATTTTGGATATAACACGCATTTAAATGCATTATTAAGTTCATTAATCATCATACATATCGCTCGTCATATGTTACTTGCATGTTTAGAACTTAGGTGCATTCACAACTCATGTCTAAGATTATGCATATTGGAATCCATATAGACTTAGGATAGTTTATAGTTTCCATCGATTAAGTAAAATCAAATAAAAAATGCCATTTAGATTGCATATAGGATATAGGATTAGTTAGTCTCATGATATGCATGTCATGTAATGCACGTCATTTAGAGAGTCACATAGTTTCATGTTAGCGTGTCAATAAAATCGCATCAAGTAAATTACATTGGCCTCGGCTTTCTCGACATGGCAGTCGACCCTTTTGATAAAGAACACTCCGGTAGAAACTTTGAAGCACAAAAAGGAAAGATGCTCATCCTCCTTCCTGTGCTATGTCGCCATCATAAGACTCCCCACATGAACAAACTAGTGTAAGAAATAGAAAGCTCGCGACCATGTCTTGTTCCCCATTAGCGACTGCCGATGTTGTGGTGGTGGGCATCGGAATATGACAATACATTTTACATCATCGCTTACCTCTAGAATGGGCCATTCACTTTCCGTGTGTGTGTGTGTGTGTTTTTGGTGTCCCTATGCATGGAGTCTGAGGAATGGAAAGTTGGAAACCATTAATGTATGTGGCTCCTTCCTCGTTACCCTTTTTCGAAAAAGCTCGTAGACCCTCATATTTCTTGAATCTTGAGCTTTCTAAGGGTTCCAACTGAGCCAACCATGCTGAGGCCTGCTTGTTTGCATTAGAGTAACGACGGGCTCTATGAATGCGTTCCTTATTTTAAAGTATTGGTGTCCGCACGCCCTGCCTCCTAAATTCCCCTTTTATGTTTGCCTTCCCTAGAAAGAGGGAATACCCTTTAGAAATTTTATATCCCTATTATTTCGAAGTCCGAACGAAAACCAAAATGGAGCCTTTTAATGATCTACTAAAGTCCAAGCTTGTAGATGCTTGTGCTTCTTGAATCTTTAGCTTTGTGAGGGCTCCAACTGTGCCAACCATGTGGTGTAACCATGTTTTGTACTAAGTAAGTGCTTGTTTTTCAAAATACGTATTTACAATTCATAAGTTCATAGCCTATCGTATCGTTCTTTTTGTTTTTTTTTTAAGATGATCTAGAGATGGGGATGTAGAGACCTGATTTTTGGGACGCCCATCAAACACTTTGTAAGCCCACAAACAACTGTAGTCTGGACCCTTCGGCCTGCGCGGGTCCGGATCCAGAGCAACTGTAGCTTGCACCGCTGTACCATGTTCTTAAACAAAAACAGTGCTTCCTGGCTTTTTAATAGTGAGTGCAGTCGAGGAGGTATCTAGATCACCTCGTTGCTTACTTGATCCATATCTGAACAACTCAGAGAGAGAGAGAGAGAGAGATCGTCGTTGTCCATAGCTTATGATAAAATTGGCCTTTCATTGTATTGTCCAGGAAATGGTGAATTTTCTTTCCGAGAAGTAATCCTTCTAAATTGCATTTGGAAGATTGGGGAGTGAATTAAAAATAAAACATATTTTTTTGATCGAAAGGATAAAATCCATTTCGATCTATGTTTGAAGATGCCTTTCGACAAAATACCGCCAATTTTATTTAGATGTAACCCACATTAAGTTAATTACATATAAGAAAAAGTCTTAGGTGATTGAGATGCACATGAGCTCAATGCATCCAAGTTTTCTATGTTGGTGGGTTTCATTTCGTATGATCTAAAGGTTGAAATGCATTGGCTCACATGAGGTTGGTACACATAAAAAGGCCTTTAGACCTACACCAAGATAATGCTAATGCTTTTCATAAAAATAACGGATGAGTACACTGAAAGTCCTAAAACTTGTTACGAAACTGCAATTAAGTTTTAAAACTTTCAAAAACTACAATCAAATCCTAAAAATTGTCATGAAAGTACAATAAATTCTAAAACTTTCAAAAAGTGAATTTAAGTCCTAAAATTATATCGTATTCTTAATTAATAAGAGTACTTCCTGAGTTTTCAATGGTGAGTGCATTCGAGAGTGGATGTATCTGAGCAGCTCTTATTTTACTATTACTAGTGGAGAGAGTGTGTGTGCGCGCACCTTAACATCTACATTGATTGTAAATGAATTATCTATTATTGGCATTCGGTGCAATATCATGTATAGATTTTATGAGCAAAGACTCTTTCCTTTTCTTCATGTACATGAGAGAAAAATCATGGAATAATTATCCAATTGGTTTTAAATCTACTGCTGCGTGGATACCAATTCAATCCTAAACTTTTCAGTTTTGTCAATATAGTTTTAAACCTTTACGGAAAATTCCTATTTTTATAAAAAATTGCTAACGTGGTGTATGCATATACACTACTTCAATCGCCACCTCTAGTACAACCTCTCTCTCTCTCTCTCTCTCTCTCTCTCTCTCTCTCTCTCTCTCTCTCTCTCTCATACACATACGATATTATCAACAAGCTACATTAGCAGTGAGAATTAGACTGAAGGGAAAAAAAATTCCCGTCGTAGTTGAGATAGACACAAATAAAGTGGCTCGTAGCGAATCACATCCCGTGAAGATTAGTAAGAGCAAAAGGCATCATTGGCAATGCCGGTGATGCGGGAGAGTAAATACCAACAACATGTGGTAAGCTAAGCCCACATTACGTTACAGAGAGAGTAAATACCAACAACATGTGGTAAGCTAAGCCCACATTACGACACAGAGAGAAAAGAAAAGGACATCAAGATGTTCTAATCACAAGTCACACCTATTTCCATGATCATGCTTCTGTTATAATTACTAATGATCGATGGAGTCGTATAGGGACCTTTCTCAAACCATTGTCGGGAGGAGGACATAGCCCTGAAGTTGCAGACATCTCTCGACGAAGTTCACTGTTTCTTTAGAATGAGAGCTCTTTCGAATTCAATGGAGCCTAGGAAACTTCCCATGGTCCTGGCATGGTGCAGTCATCGTTCCAAGCTCATTCAAAGGTCCATTGGAGAATGTCAAACCCTAAAACTAGGACAGGTAATGAATGGTATGAGCCCAACATCGAGTGAAGGCAGAGCATTGCTTGCTAAGCAGAATGTTATCTTCTCGTGCCTTTATGCATCCATGTCCCAACAAGCTTGTCTGTGAAGGAACGTGCAGGCCTTTATGCATGCGAGAAGATAGATAATGCCATGCATACCGTTTGAATGTTTTGTCTTAATTGGTATTCTCTTCTACTTCCAAATGAGGCTCCTGACAATGTATGATCTGGAAGTCAACTCGGGAGCCTGACAATCCCTGACATGGTGCAAGAACACGACTCGAATGTGATATGAATTTGCCGAGACAAATCCAAACTCAACACACCACATAAATATGAGTTAATTCGAAACCAGCACGAGTAACAATGCACTCGTCCGTGTTTATTGAAACACATTTTTGTAATCATATCGCGGCGTTGTTTTGCGATGCACACAAAATACGATGAATGATCGACATGAATGTGATGTGAAAGCATGAACTGCTAGCCCCTTTCGAGGCGACTGTTCGGATTTATCATGTCGTGTGGCACCCATGGACTTGTCTAATTTTCTAAAATCTTCTTCGGTCTTTGAATTGATGAAAAACAAATTTTAGTGCAACCAAGAGACTGTCTGGTTATGTTTATACAAATATCTTTTTTTGTTTTTGAAGCCAAAAAACAGTTTTTTTAGGATAAAAACACCGTCTGAATGGTTATGATTAAAATCATTTATTCCAAAAAATAAAAATCAAGATAATCTATTATCTTCAAGCAGGAAAACTTTTTTTTTTGTAAAGATCAAGCAGGAAAACTTTTGTTTTTCATATTCAAAAAAGTAATTCTATTTATATGAAATTTTATATTAACGGATGAAAAATTTGACGCCAAAAAACCGCAAATCTCTTCTATTTAAGAACGTGCAATTTTGTTCTTCATCAAAACGCGATTGATCTAATTCCAAAATGCTATCTTCAAGATCACTAAGAAGAAAAAGTTGTTTCTTTTCTTTAAAAAAAAAAATCTTGTCTGAGACGAGCTTACGAAACTACCAAATTATATGAATTCAATCTATTTAAAAAAATCCGTAACGAATTCGAGAGCCTCCATCCTTATCGGACGATGATATTCTGACGCGCGTTGCGTTAAACTTTATTATAATTGCAGTACTTCCTTTAATTTTCTCCTGTTTATCTTCTCCTTTAAATATGTACATGATGAACAATGCATCGTATATCAATTGCACCTCTTTATATACTATAGTATTACTTTCGAAACGCATTTCTTTTCTGTATTTTGATTGGTTGATATTTACTTTGAATATATAGTTCACGAGCGAAGAATATTATGAAAAAATAAAACGAAAAAAATTATAATGAGCTGCTAGACATTACAATCATTGCAACATTTATCGTTGAACGTAATCAAAACGTTGCCTTCAATAAAGTGAAAAAAAAACGTGTTAGATATTTCATGGTATTTTTTTTTGTCTTAATTGTTATTCTTTTCTACATCCGAACGTGGCTCTTGACAATGTATGATCTGAAAGTTAACTTGAGCGCTCGACAATTCCTTGACACAATATGAGAACACGAGTCAAATGTGATGCAAATTCGCCGAGACAATTCCGAACTCAATACACAACAACACGATATCAGTTGATTCAAAACCGACACGAATTACTATCTTTTCATCCATGTTCATTGAAAAACATGTCACACCCCGAAACCTACCAGAACGGGGGATGACACAGCTATCCTTTCACTCGAAAGATGCAGCCTAAAACTACAACAAGAAATCTAACTCCCAAAAGTCTCCACAACATCGCTCTCGCTCTATTGGCTACTAACCAAAAAACCTGAAAAGATTGGGGAAAGAGAAGAGTGAGCAACCACGGCTCAGTAAGCAATGCATATTTCTTCTGAGCAGATTAAGCAACCAATATACATGTATACATAAAGCTATACCAGAAACTCATACTTCAATCCAAGGATATTATATATATATCAATCAAATACTAATTGTTTCATTTCCACAAAACTTTGTACAAGTCAAAAATATTCATTTAAACCACCATAATATCAATGGTCAAGTCCATTGATCAATCTCTATTAAAAACTACGTCAATAGTCCATTCCATTGACCAATTTCAAATCACCATCAATGATCTATTTCATTGATAATCTCATATTACATCACACGTCGATGGTCCATTCCATCAACCAATCTATTGCTCAATATCAAACCATGGTCTCGACACAACGCCTTGTGACAAGGTTACAAAGATTCTTCCATTGGCAAGGTTTCTACCTACAAAGTCGATAGCTCGGCCTAAAAGGATATCCTAACCTGGTATGCATACCCCCAAACCCTTCAATGGGTTCATAGCAATATTGAACACCAAACTCACATCCTCCAATATCAGAAATTCAATCCATAATCAATCTCATAATCCACAATGCATTTCACAAATCAATCATATAACATTTCGTAACTCAATTCATACGATAGAAATACTTTTTCGTAAAGAATTTCTCATATCATTTCATAAATCAAATTCACAAATCGATATGTATAATATTTTGTGATGTTTCTCAAATCATCTTAAAACCCATTTCGTAAATCAGTTCGTAACGTAATACATATATATCCGTTCACAATATATTTCTTAAAACCATTCTCAAATGACTAAGGAGTTCTTATGCAACAAACATTTTTTACTAACTCATATGATACTCAAATCCTTATTACTTTCAAAATATGAGTTTATAAATTCAAGAAGATATAGCACCACTCACCTGGAAATGCCTACGACCAAATGATAAAGATTACTCGAATCATCGAACTCGCAATCTTATCAAATAAACGAGAAACAACATTAAAATCGAGTAAAAGGCTACCTTAACTACGATTTAGCTAAACTAAGCTTAGACGCTAACATAACGACTAAAAGGCGCCCACAAATCGCTCGTCCAAAACGATTATCCAAAACCATCCACAACGCAGATCTTGAGCGCGAAACTTGATCGTGCCATAACTTTCTCCACCGAATCCCGTTTCAAGCGAGCTTATAATCAAAATAAAGCACATTCAAAGAACTATAGGAACCCCAGCTTGGCCGATCCAAACTCAGCCCAAAAGCAACAAACATCGGCTATAAAGTTACTATCACGCACTGTTCATCATTCACGGCCAACTTCAAAAATTTGTATTGGGCAAACCATAAGCCCAAATCGAGTTCTGTAAAATCTCACAGCCCTACAACACTTTAAACTACCAATTCTATATATATACGCAGCTCAACAACTCAAAAATCGAAATACGCGGCTTGATGTTCACAAAACTCTGAAAGTATGTATTAATCCCAAAAAATACTCTAATTGGACAAATGAGGAGCGCGAATACTTATCGGGTATTGCGATACGAAGTAACTTTAGCTTGGCGAGACTCCCATGATGAGTACACGCTATCTTTCTTCTTTTTCTTCTCTTATTTCATTTTCTTCCTTTCCGTTTTCCTTTCTTTTCTTGCACGAGGGAGCTCTCGGCCACTCTCTTTCTCACTCTGCCTCACTTTTCCGTTTTTTAAAGCAACGTCCACATTCTTTCTTTCGTTGACTTTTCAACCATGTTTTCTTTTCTTTTTTTAAAAAAAATGCAAATATTACTATCTGTAATCATATTGCGACATTGTTTTGTGATACACGTGAAATAAGATGAATGATGGACATGAATGTGATGTGAAAACACGAATTGCCAGCCCCATTCGAGGCGTCTGCTCGGATCTATCATGTCGTGTGGCACACAATGGACTTCTCTAATTTTCTAAAATCTTCTTCAGTCTTTGAATTGATGAAAAACAAATTTTAGTGCAACCTAGAGGCCGTTTGGTTATGTTCATATAAATATATTTTTTTGTTTTATTTTTTAAAGCCAAAAAATGGTTTTTTTCACATGAAAACACAGTTTGAATGGTTAAGGACCAAAAATCAGTTAATCCAAAAAGTAAAAATCAAGATAATCTATTATCTTGAAAGCAGAAAAATTTTGTTTTTCATAATCAGAAAAGTAATTCTATTTATCCGGAATTTTACATTAATGGAGGAAAATTCTGACACCAAAAGACCGCAGAACGTGCATTTTTGTTCTTCATCAGAACGTAATTGATCTAGATTCCGAAAAGCTATCTCCAAGATCAATAAGAAGAAAAAGTTGTCTCAATTTTTTTCTTTAAAAAAAATTAAATCTGGTCTTGTGAGAGATGAGCTTGTGAAATTACCAAATCATATGAATTCATCTATATTCTAATGTGCGTTGTGCTAAAATTTACTAAAATTGTACTACTTCCTTTAATTTTCTCCTTTTTATCTTGCCCATTAAAAATGCACATGATAAATAATGCATTGCATATCAATTGCACCTCTTTATATATTTTAGTACTACTGTCAAAACGCATTTCTTTTCCGCATTTTGATCGGTTGATATTTACTTTAAATATATAGTTCATGAGCGAAGGCTATTATGAAATAATAAAACAAGAAAAGGTATAGCTAGCTATTAGACATTACAATCGTTATCTAATGGAAACGATGTTGAATAAACGTTTATTGGTTCGGCGGCGTCACCAAACGTCACCTTCAATAAAGGTTAAAAAGAAAAAAAAAACGTGTTAAATAATTCATAGTATTTTGAGAACAGGGTCCACCGACATTCCAAGGGGAACGCACTCCACAGCATTTTGGTCCCCCTCGCAATTACTCGTACCATTTCCTCGTGCCTTATTGTGTGGTTGATAAGTCGTCATTGCAAGAAAATACAAGAGTGCTGTTTTTGTGGTCGAAAGAAATGGCGTGTTTTAACGAGTCAAGTCACGGTCCGTGATTGTCACGACTTTTCCCACTTCCCATCTCCCTACATTTGAAGTCGATGAACTCCTCGGAGCTACTAGATGCCCACTTCCAAAGCTATCTCTTCGTTCCGGATCACCGCTGACCCACCCCCCGGCAATTACTTCGGGATTTTGACCGCTAAAGTTTGGAAATTGGAGACGACGCCTGATGCAATCCACTGCTATCGATTGGTTTATTTTGTCTCTCCATGAGAAACAGCAAAATGGGAATTTCTTGTGTTAAATTATGACTCGAGTTTGAGCCGTTTACGGAAGGCAGCTTACTTGGAAAAATTTCCATATTTGATTATGAAGATATTTTTATATTGGAGATAATATTGAAGATTGCTCACGAAAGGAAATCCTCTCCAGGTACGTATCGTGGACGTTTTCAGCAAAAATGACATATTGGACACCAAAGGACGAAATAGGAGCACCTTATTTTATGGAGCAAAGAAACAACAAAAAGGAAGTTCTGCTCACGTTATGCAAAGTTTTGCTTATTTGTATCAGAATGACTTTCTTGTCTTTTTGGTTCTGACGAAAAGGGTTTATTCTTGAGAGGAATACAAGGGCGCGCGTCTTCTTCAATGAGAGTGAGCCGCCGTATAGGGAAGTCCTCTACAGAGCCGCGAGAACAAAGAAAACAGAATGCACGAACGTTCTCAAAAGGCTCGGCCGCACGATGAGGTCCAAATTTGTTCTGTGAGTTTATATTGTCCAATTGAGTTGTTTATTGGTAAGCACTTTGGGTTTGTATTTAAATTTAGGTGTGAAAAACACTCGAGCATATAAGCGAATTGTAACTCTGATTCTCCGATTATAATAGATTATTTGTTGTTGGCTTTCACTGTGGATGTAAGTATCAATATTCGGACCGAACCACGTAAATATCTGGTGTCCTTTATCATTCCTCATTTATTTCTCTGGTATTGTCGCATTGACTTAACTTGCGAGATCCTGTCGTTTCTGCGTTATATTTTCAACATTCTTGAGCTGCTGAGGCTTTCGATGCTTGAATAGTCAGTCACTCAAACGAAAGAGAACGCATCTTTATTGTGTAATCGGTTTGCTATCGAGTCCATACATAACTAGGAGACAAATTACAGAGAAAGATACTTCATTCGATAATTCAAGCATTTGTCATATGTGATTGAGAGACTTTAGACATTCTATGGTTAATTATGCTTCTAGAGGTTCGATCTAATTGCAGTTGAATCCACACCATAGTGACCATCCCCCACCCTCTCTTCATCAGTCATCTTTGCCAGCTCTTCTTGAAACCTTTGCATTGCTCTCTCCGGCAACATTATCGGCACCACAATCCCCTCCTCTCCCTTCCTTGTTTTGTACTTCACGTAAAAGCTGATCAAAGGAAATGCACCGGCCACGCTGCCGTACGCCGGCTTCCCCCACCCGAAATCGACCTCTTCGAACCCGACCTTGGTCGAGTCGGCGACCACGTAGTTCCAGACGGTCGTGTACTTCGGCCGTCCCTTGATTACCAACGTGTCGATGGCGGACCTCACGTATTCTTCGCTCACCATTCCTTTCGCTTTCTTGACGAGGTCCACCGCGTACCCTAGCGGGCTGCTACACAGTTGGCCCGCCTTTGAAAGCACCGTCGCATACACCGACGTGTTCCCGTAGTAGCCACTGGGCACACCGAGGCCTCGCTTGCCTCGCGCATTGATACTGCACGATAGGCGGACGACGTCGTCCGCCTCAATCTCGAGGGCGATCGTGCGGCACTTCCATAGGCATGCCGTGAGCAACTCGTAGGTGGAGGATTTCGAGATTAGTTGGTGAGGGAGGCGTTTCTTGATAGATGCCATTTCGTGCGGGCCGAAAAAGAACGATCTGTGCACCATGTTCTTGGGGTCCAACAACATCGTGGCCGCACTTCCGGCGTCGACTATGTCCTCGAACTCGTCATGCCTGCACGTCGCTCGCGGCGGGTCTCGGGCGTAGAGGATATCTCTCCGCCAGATGGGCAGCTGGGAAGGTGCAGGCGCGCCTCGTGCGAGTTCCGCGGCCGCCTCTAGGAATTGTTTGAGTCCGAGGGAATCGCTAATCGCGTGATTGAGTCGGAGTCCGAGGATGAAGCCCCCACATTTCAAACGGGTCACCTGCAACTAGGAAGGAACTCGTAAGAAACCACAAAAGTTACAAGTTGATTAATCAGAGTATGGAGAGCAAATCTCTACGTCATGGAATTATATAGTTGTGCATGTTTATGTGTTCTTGAGTTGTATTATCCTATCCAATCAAAAAAATTTGTGTTTGAGTTACGAAACTTTCCTTTTAACTACACTGTTACTAACCTGAGCCAACAACAGAGGGCACCCAACGGTGCCGCCCGACCCGGCCACGTCGCACAACACCTCGTCCACGAAGGCACATGGCGGCCTCATGGAGTCGCCGAGCTCCTCGAGGCTGACGTCGGCGTCGGCCTCGACGAACAGGATCCCCTCGCCGGTGCAGTCCACAGCGAGCTTACGGTTCGGCCCTTCCCGGATCCGCCCGGCCAATGGGTAGTAGTACGTGAGCGCCTTCCCGAGCGCTTCCTTGACGACTCTCGCCGGGTCTTCTCGGCCTCCCATCGGGGCCCTGTTTGGGTAGAAGAGAAGGAAGGGAAACTGAAAGCGAAGACCCTCCTGGTCATCCATGTCGGATAGGAGCTTGAGCTCGCGCGGAGTCACTCCCGACGGGGAGATCAGCTCCGGCTTGTGGCGGTTCACAGATAGTAGTGACGGAGAAGAAGAAGGTGGTGAGGCCATTTTTGTGATGGCGGATTGAACAACTTAAGAAAATTTGAGAATTGCTAATGGTATATATTGGGCGAAACTTGGGATAAGGACACTTTGAATTGTTAAAAGTTTCGTACGGCCTCATATCAGTTCCAAAACGTTTTTTCCAAGCGTGAACTCCGATTTGGGACACTGGAATCAGACGTGGCAAAATCAAGACTCGCTAATAATACTAAACAACATCCTCTCTCTCTCTCTCTCTCTCTCTCTCTCTCTCTCTCTCTCTCTCCTCAGAGCAGCCGCCACCGTCATCCCCTCAATCGATGACGACGTGGTCCAATACGTAATCTTGGAGAAGAAGGTGACGTTGCCCTTTTTTAGGTTGCGGAAGAGAACTTAAGAAACCAATGCGTGGCTAAACGAAGAAGACCTGTGAAGATTCAGATGGTGGAAAGTGAGGAGGTCGGTTCATAGCTGGCAAGTTGGACTTGTTGACAGTGAAAGTTTCCAGGGACGGGGACGTGCGTGGATTCATCTCAGTCACGTTGTTCCCATGCTGTACCAGTGATGTGCAGTCCAAGGACAAAAGATTACTTCAGAAGCCACTCTTCACCATGTACCTTTGAGGTTTGAATTGAAGTAAATGATCATCTAAATCGAAGATGATGATCGCGTGGAAAATAGTGTATCTCTAAGCGAAAAAGCTATATGCTTGTCAGATCACCCTTTTCGTCGCGTTCGTACGCAGTTCGAGTAATGCGATGAAAGCATTCATCGATAGAACATGTTGTATCCACACATTCTTGGTTCAACTTAGAAATATAATCTTGCACGCGCCAATCTCTCCGAGGGGTGTATAATACTGCTGGTCTTTGTTGAGAAAACGATCGAACAACAAAAAAATCTGGCCTTCTAAAAGTTGATCGCATATATTGTTTACAAAAACAAATTAACAAGCATGGAGTGTTTTTAGAAAAACATTTTCCATCGATTTCTAAAAGATATAGCCAATCATTATTAAGAAATAATTTTCAAATTATTGATTTTTCGTGAAACAAGCACACTCAAAGTGACACGACAATTGATAAAAAGCGCATGCTCGATTTATCATGTCACTTTGTAGATTAGCCTTTATATGTGCATGATTAGTGATAAATGACATGTAACGACTTGGACGTCCCCATACCAGATGCATGTTGTAAATGTATCACATGCCATAGCGTTAACCTTCTTCTGAACATGATTTCTATAATGTCAAGAGTTTATGCAGTATTTATTGACTGATAGCATCTCCTTTCATATGGTTCTGTGAATTCTCCACTAGTTTTACGTATTAGGACCAAACATTCCTGCAACATTGAATGCGGGCCTCAATCGTGGATTCTCGACTGACCTTTTCGACATCAACATCGACGGTTTCGTATTGGATCAAACCGACGATAACTATGTAAAGTTTAGGTCGGGATACTTTTCAAACCGATGAGTAGGTTCTGAGTAAAAGAACAATTCGAATCGAACCATGAACACCCATAAAACGTGTTAAATAATTCATAGTATTTTGAGAACAGGGTCCACCGACAATCCAATGGTCCCCTCGCAATTCCTCGTGCCTTATTGCGTGGTTGATAAGTCGCCACCGCAAGGAAATACAAAAGTGCTGTTTTTGTGGTAGAAAGAAAGGGAAAATTTCGTATTGATACCCAAAGTGGGGGCCTTTTCTCAATTTGGTACTCAAAATGGATATAGTCTCAAATTGATATTCAAAGTACCCATTCAGTCTCAATTTGGTATCTGAGTTCGCCGGCCGGTCAAATGCTCACCGGCCGGCAAGAAATTTTCTGTTCCGACTACCGGAATAATATTTTTTTTACTTTTTAATTTTTTTTCTTTCTTTTTTCCTTTTTTTATTTTTTTTCCTTTTACTTTTGTTTTTCCTCTCTTCCCTCCACCAGCCATAGCCGTGGCCGGCGGAGATCGCCGGCGTCAGGCAAGGGCAACCTTCACCAGCCCAGGCGAGGGCCAACCCTTGCCAAATCTGGCGAGAGCGAGGGTTGCCCTTGCCGAATCTTGCGAGGGTCGCCCTCGCCTGCGTAGGGCGAGGGCGGTCCTCGCCTGGGCTGGCAAAGGTCGCCCTCGCCTATGTTGGGCGAGAGCGGCCTTCGCCTAGGCTGGTGAAGAGGGAGAAGTCGATGAAGATGGTGCTGGACTCGCTGGCCTTCATCCACTACAAAAAAACACCGGATTTGCGACGACATTTGCGACGGAAATATCGCAAAAATCCGTCGCAAATCGAATTTGCGATGGAAAAATTTCCGTCGCAACTAGCGCGTCGCAAATTTTTGCGACGGAAAATTGAAAAATTCGTCGCAAATTTGCGACGGACAAAAGTTCGTCGCAAATTTCGTCGCAAAATCCGTCGCAAATTTCGTCGCAAATAGTCCGTCGCAAATTTGCGACGGAACATGTCCGTCGCAAAATTCGTCGCAAATTTGCGACGGAACATGCCCGTCGCAAAATTCGTCGCAAAATCCGTCGCAACATCCGTCGCAAAATTCGTCGCACACTACAAAAAAACACTGGATTTGCGACGAAATTTGCGACGGAAATTTTGGAAAAATCCGTCGCAAATCGAATTTGCGACGGATTTTGCAACGGAAAAAATTCCGTCGCAACTAGCGCGTCGCAAATTTTTGCGACGGAAAATTCAAAATTTCGTCGCAAATTTGCGACGAACGCTATCCGTCGCAAAATTCGTCGCAAATTTGCGACGAACTATATCCGTCGCAAATTTCGTCGCAAAATTCGTCGCAAATTTCGTCGCAAAATTCGTCGCAAATTTCGTCGCAAAATTTGTCGCTAACTTGCTTCCAAAAATTTTTACTTTTGCCATTAACATTATTCATGAACGAATTTAGCGACAATTTTTTATTAATTCTTTTGCGACGAATATCGTTTAGGGACAAAATTAGCGATGAAATTTTATTTTTACAACGAACTTTTGTAATTTGTGATCGTACGATAAAATCATTTATTTTATTTTTCAATTTTAAACCTAATTAAAAGCAAAATTAATTTTGTAATATGCTATGCGAATGATCTGGCGGAGGTGTTCAAAATAAGGCAAGGACTACGCTAGGGCCAAGAGTTTGCATTCTTTATTTTGAACTTCTAGTTTGTCTTGCTTAACTTCGCTTGACATTGCATCATTATAATATGATAAATTAACCAATAACAACGCAACTTGAAATGGAAAACCATCAATTCCACAGAAATGCTTGAAGACAGAAGCCAAAAACAGAATAACCAGACAAGTCCCTCTGTAGGCTTCGACATCATCTCCAATATTACAAACCGACCCAAAAGATTAAAATCACCAAAGCACGAATGTGCCTCTGTTCTACAGATCGTCCCCCCACGGTGACATAAAACTCATCTACCACAGGTGATTTAGGAAATACAACGACACAACTCAAGGACACCATATGAGAAAAAATTAATCAAGTCACACCCGAATGTGATATAACACAAACACAAGAACCTCTGAATGGACAGGACTCGACAGGATCCTTCACCTTCTCTCAAAAGACCCATTTCACTGCACGTTGTCACTGAAACATTCCAAAACAGAAACAGTCATGAATCAGCCAGTACCAAGTGCTAAGGACCGTAGGACTTCAACTTCTGAGAGCTCAAACAAGCACTCGAACTTCTCAGCACAGCGAATCAACTTCTAGAGGCGAGAAATCAACCATAAAAGAGCTAAAAACCTAATTCATCATAATATTCCAAAATGGAAAAAATGAAGAAGAAAAGTCAAAAGGGCAAGAAATTATAGCTGTAGGGACTCCGAACTGGACGTTAATCAAAACCGGGGACAATAAAAATTCACGAAATCCAATCAAATTTATCGACGCAAAGAAATCCGTCAGAATCTGCAAAACGAAACCGAGCATCATGCACAGGACAATCAAACCACCTTGATATTGGCATGTCTTGAGCATTTTCTCCAAGATCCTGAGACAAGTCGGGTCATCATCCACCACGAGGACCCGCAGACCCGCCGGGAATTGATCGGAGGCCACGTCCCCGGCCTTCCAAGAACAGCTCGAAGTCAACGTTGACATCGATCCTCCGCGTCCCTCCTCAGACTGGGGGGGTGGTTGTGGTGGGGGGGCAGCGGAATCAAAGAACTCCGAGAGCTTGGTTTCTCTCTGTGACCCCACCCCCGCCCGAACCCACGAGTCACTCACATCCCCAAGCAGGGGCCAATCAAGAGAGCAGCACCCCACTTCATTATCCGAAAAACCACAAAATCACAGATGACGTCCCTCTCTGCCGCCTCATGCGTGAGGAAATAGCTCCACTCGGCCACGAACTCGAAGGCCTTCTCGATGAACCCCAGCGGGCTGGACGGATCGAACCTCGCGCTGAACTCCGCCGCGGCAGAGGATGAGGCCGAGGGCTTGGCCTCCGGTTGCTTCTCCTCCTCCTCCTCAAAGTCGGAGATGATCGCCATGGACGATTAATTTTTCCCTGTATCTAGCCAGGTAAATCTTAAGCGGATCGAGGTAATCCTCAAACCCTAAGGTCGCCATGGCCCAGAGCAAGTCGTCGCCGTTAATCGTCTTCCTCTTCTCTCTCTGGCACTTGTCGCTCGCCCTGCCCATCCAATAACAGAAAATCACACGCGCACGCACACGCAGAGATGGAGAAAATGACCGAAATCGGAAATCGCATTTCCGCAGAGGAAAAAACAGGAGTTCCCCCCCCCCCCCCATCCCACAAAAGCAACTGACTCGCTGGTGACGAAGCTGATGAACTCAGAGACGCACTCCTGCACGGTTTCCTTGGCATCCTTGGCGATCTTGCCGTTGGCGGGGAGGGCCTTCTTCATGATGCGGCTGATGTTGGCGATGGGGAGGTACCTGTCCTGCTCGCGGACGCCGCCGCCCGACCGGGGGCTGTGGTCGCCGCTCTCGTGGCTGCCGCCGCCGCCGCCGCCGGGACTCGCCTAGGGCTTGATTTCGTCTAGGGCTCCGGAGGCCATGGGCGAGGAGGAATCGCGGGAGGAAGCGTGACAGAGAGAGAGAATAAGAAGCGGAAGCAGAGAGAGAGAATGGAGGGGGTTGGGGGCGGGCTAATTGGGAATTAGGGCGGGGAATCGGAAATTTGCGACGGAGGGCAAAAAAGTCCGTCGCAAATAGGGTTGGGGGCGGGCTAATTGGGAATTAGGGCGGGGAATTGGAAATTTGCGACGGAGGGCAAAGAAGTCCGTCGCAAATTTGCGACGGACTTTATTTTTCCGTCGCAAATTTGCGACGGACTTATTATTCCGTCGCAAATTTGCGACGGACTAATTTTTCCGTCGCAAATTAGCGTTCGATTTTATTTGTGGCGCAAATTTGCGACGGATTCATTTTTTCCGTCGCAAATTTGCGACGGACTTATTATTCCGTCGCAAATTTGCGACGGACTAATTTTTCCGTCGCAAATTAGCGTTCGATTTTATTTGTGGCGCAAATTTGCGACGGATTCATTGTCCGTCGCAAATTTGCGACGGATTTTTTTTTCGGTATTATTCCGTCGCAAATTTGCGACGGACTAATTTTTCCGTCGCAAATTAGCGTCCGATTTTATTTGTGGCGCAAATTTGCGACGGATTCATTGTCCGTCGCAAATTTGCGACGGATTCTTTTTTTCCGTCGCAAATTTGCGACGGACTTATTATTCCGTCGCAAATTTGCGACGGATTTTTTTTTTTCCGTCGCAAACTTGCGACGGATTTTTTTTTTCCGTCGCAAATTAGCGTCCGATTTTATCTGCGGCGCAAATTTGCGACGGATTCATTTTCCGTCGCAAATTTGCGACGGATTCTTTTTTTCCGTCGCAAATTTGCGACGGACTTATTATTCCGTCGCAAATTTGCGACGGATTCATTTTTCCGTCGCAAATTTGCCACGGATTCATTTTTCCGTCGCAAATTTCCGACGGAATTTTTTTGATGTTATTATTCCGTTGCAAATTTGCGACGGACTAATTTTTCCGTCGCAAATTTGCGACGGACCAATTTTTCCGTCGCAAATTTGCGTCCGATTTTATTTCCGGCGCAAATTTGCGACAGATTCATTTTCCGTCGCAAATTTGCGACGAATTTTGCGACGGATATAAAAATCGTCGCTACTTTCGTCGTAAAATGGTAAATTTCGTTGCACAAATTAGCGACGGAAAATAATTCCGTCACAAAATTCGTCGCAAATTAGCGACGCAAAATTAGTGACCGCTAATTTGCGACGGAATTAGCGACGGACTTATAAATCCGTCGCAAAGTTTGTCACAAATTAGCGACGAAAATTTTCCGTCGCAAATTTCCGTCGCAAAATTCATGTTTTTTTGTAGTGGCAAATCCGTCGCAAAATTCGTCGCAAATTTGCGACGGATTTATAAATCCGTCGCAAAATTCGTCGCAAATTTGCGACGGATTTATAAATCCATCGCAAAATTCGTTGCAAATTTGCGACGGATTAAATTCGTCGCAAATTCCGTCGCAAAATGCGTCGCAAAATTCGTCGCAAATTTGCGACGGATTTATAAATCCGTCGCAAAATTCGTCGCAAATCCGTCGCAAAATTCGTCGCAAATTTGCGACGGATTTATAAATCCGTCGCAAAATTCGTCGCAAATCCGTCGCAAAATTCGTCGCAAAATCCGTCGCAAAATTCGTCGCAAAATCCGTCGCAAAATTCGTCGCAAATTTGCGACGGATTTATAAATCCGTCGCAAAATCCGTCGCAAAATTCGTCGCAAATTTGCGACGGATTTATAAATCCGTCGCAAAATTCGTCCCTAAATCCGTCACAAAATCGTCGCACATTTGCGACGAACAAATTCCGTCGTAAATTACGTCGGCAATTTGCGCCGAAAATTCGTCATGCATTGCATCGGAAAACGCGTCGCGAAGTTCATCGCAAATTTGCGACAAACTTTAATAATAGTAAAATTCGGCTTGGAGATTTCCTCGTTATTTTTAGATCATTTCGGCCGTAAATTATTGTCCATATAAATCAAAATAGACAATGACATATAATTGAAACATAAAAACGAACAAAACATACATTCTGACAAACCGGCCACAACGACATATAATTAAAACAAATAACAGAAGGAAAGTTTTATAGTCTGACGTACTTTGCTATTTGATATCAAATCGTACAATACATTCAAAACATGAAGTAAGAGACGGGACAACCATAGAAGACGCAACAAAAACCATACAGAAGAAGACGCAGTCTTGCCTTGGTACGATGGCAGGACACCAAAAGTAGTCACCTCCGTCGAGACCTGAGGAAATGTCGATACATAAATCAGTCCAGAATATTAAAAAAAGCAATTATGCATGGATGTGGAAGTAACTAGGTGTAAAATAACACAAATATGTTTCATAACGAACATAAATGTTCATACATATGAATATGAGTGAAATTATGAAAAACCAAGATTGCTTACCTAAAAACGTCAACTACAAATCCTCGAGAAAATCATCATCATCATCATCAGCATCAGCATTCTCGGCAGCAATAGGTTGGTCATCATTGTGCTCATCACCTATTGGATTGGCTGAAGGTACAGGAGGACCGTAATTGTGATCCATGTTAAGGCGTTGCATAACCATTCTCATTTGTTCTTCCAAGTTATATATTCGTTCATCCTTCTTAACAAGTAAATCATTCAGACGATGCACTTCTTGGGTCAATTGCGCGTTTGGTTGTGACCTTCGTCAACTAGTCCCAGCGCCTGATGAACTTCCAGGAGTATTCGGCATGAACATCCTTGACAACGATCCCAGCCCAAATATTTTCCCTTTTTTCACCCCACCCGTTGCCTCCATCCATAATGCCACATTATCAACTGGCGGCCGGGACTCAGGACAATCATCACTACCACTAGCAGTGTTCCTTACAAGTTTATCATAGTTGTCCTACATTAACAATTGAAAATGAAAGTAAAATAACTATATAATATATATAAATAAATATATATATATATATATATACACAATCAATCAGCAAAGCATTCACGGTCAAACTTGTAGTTTATATATAAGCTAAAGTATAACTTTACATACCTTAACAGTTTTTGCTCGCTCGCCAGTCCATGTCTTATCTTTCTTTTGAAATGTGCGTTCAAATATAGCTGCAAATGTCGGTTCCGTCCCCAATTCTTGTGCCTACAAAATGTAATTTTCAGTAATTGAATTAAATTAACTTATAACGCATTTAACAGTCTTACCAATCGTTTGCGATGCTCCGCAATGTTGATAGAGCCCCCAGCATATGTGGCTGACCCATCACTAGAACTAGAAGATCGATTCTTCTTATTCTGCGCACAGAGTTGCCGACTCTGTTCAGATTCCCAAAATCTGGTAATTGCCACCCAATTGTCAGCTGTGAAGAAAGACGGCTTCGCACGCCGGCTTTTCGCTCTATTCATGACATTTCGCATAAAATCACTTATTTTCCTATCGAAAATTCTTCTCACTTCATTGTCTTCCGCTTCCTCCCACTTAAACCTCCGCTGCAATAAATGAAAACATAAATTGAAAATTATGTTGATGATCACATATCCATAATCATGAACCAGACACATATAAATATCTTGTACAGTTCATGTCGGGAAACTATCCGGTCCTTTAGGTATCGAGAACTACAGAGTTGTTCTGGTCCATTTACATCATTCTTGACCATCAATATACTACACCAAACTGAATTGACGAGCAAATAAAATATATAAAACTTACCTTGAACTCATTCCACCACATTTCTTTCGCTTCTTGTGGAACACTTCTGTAATTAAGATACTCTCCCATCCAAAAGTTTCTTACTATTTTGTTCAATTCTTTGATAACAGACGTAGCATCCGTGAATCTGCATTTATACGAATATTGTGCAACATGGACAATTCAGTTGACATCAACATCTAAAGCCCTAAATATGACATATACTAAAATAAATATGAAGCACTTACGAATCTCCAAATGGGGATATGAAGAATCGGTTATCTTCTTAACCGATGTTTCCGTCAATATTCGATCGTTCCGCCGAATAATTGGGTGGAACGGAAGGAGAGGGAGCCAAAGGAGATTGAACTGGAGAACGTTCAGTTCGCATGTGGTCAAGTCCCGTAACATGTTGTTCAGTGTGGAAGGAAGGGCCAACGTGCCCATATTGCGTAGGATTATATTGTGGTTGAGAGTTAGATGCCGGGATATGAGAAGAGGAAAGGGACGGGGACGAGGACGAGGAGGAGGAATGGCCTTGTCTTCTAGGCATGTGACCTCCACGTTTATACTGACAAGTAGGAAAGTTATGCAAATATGTAAAGAACTATTGACTCGTATTACGAACACTTAATGATGTTACCGATGACGAAGCTTACCATTTTGATGGAATGACTGAGAAAAAGTTTCCTTGATATGAGCCAATGTCGAGTGTTTATGACGTGCAATTTCCTACAAACAAATATACTCAAAATCCAATTCATTTTTTATATGAAACATCAATGTATGAGCACGATATGGGTGGCCACCGGTATGAAACATCACTATATGAGTCGCATTCATTTTGATTAAATTTTTGTAACCACGTACAAAAATTTAAATTTCACTGAAAGTGGGTGGCCACAAATATTCTAAGTCATTCTGTAAAGTTTTGCAAAAAATAAATTATTATTATTATTATTGTTAAATTTTTTTTGGACCTAACAAAAAATTTCACTAAAAGTTGATGGCCACCGATATTCTAAGACATTGTCAAAATTTTTGAAATTTTAAAATTTTAAGAATTTATAAATTATGAAATTTAATATTAAATATTTCCGTGGAAAAAAAATTTCCATACGAAAATTGGGTGGCCACAGGTAGTCTAAGCTATTAGATACAATATTCCAATTTTTTAAAGTCATTCTTTATTTTAATAATTTTTAGGGCACGTTAAAACAATTAAATATAAATGAAAGTGGGTGGCCACAAGTATTATAAGTTATTCCGTGAAATGTTGAAAATTTTTAAATTATGATTTTTTTTGCCATCTAAAGAAATTTAAATTTCACTACAAGTTGATGGCCATCTAAAGAAATTTAAGTTTGTTATAAAATTTTAAAAACTTTTACGGTAAAATTTCGTATTTGTTGTCAACATATACAGATTTTTAAATTTTCCATAATTTTGCAGGAATTTTTGTAGACTTGTTTAATTTTCAAGCATTTTCTGCGAAAACGCCTATTTAACGCTAAATCATCCACATAATAAACAAATTAAACAGTCGACCATCGATCAATGCCACATGCAATCCTGAAATCGATCCGTAATTTAACTAATGATAAATTATCCTAAATAATCCCTAAACAACTCCGACTAATTACCTAATTATACTAACTGGTGCTGAAAGAGTTGGCTTACTTGGTTCAAGCACAACAAAAACCCGCGAAATTGACACTGGCGAACCCGGCACGGGCGTGGGCGACGGCGGCAATGGTGATTGCGGCGTCGGCGGCGGCTGTAGTGCGACCACGGTCGCACTGCTCCAGTGCGGGCGGTAACGGCCGAGATCTGCTCAGGCTCGAGCGTCGGCGCTAATGGTGGGCAATGAGGGCGCCAGCTGCGGAGGGCGGGGACGGGGCCGGGGCGGGGAGGGGGCCGAGGGGCCGAGGGGCGGGGCGGAGGGGGCGCGGAGGGGGGCGGGGGGCCGAGGCGGCGGGGGCGCGGAGGGGGGCGGAGGGGGCCGGGGTCGAGGCGGAGGGGCCGGAGTGGGGCGGGGGGCCGGGGCGTGGGCGGAGGGGCAGGGGCGGGGGCGGAGGGGGCCGGGGCGGGCCGGAGGGGGATGGACGGGGGCCGGGGCGGGCCGGAGGGGGCGGAGCGGGCAGGGGCGGGGCCGAGGGGCGGGGCGGAGGGGCCGGGGCAGCGGGCTGGGCGGGGCGGGGAGCGCGGAGGGGCGGGGCCGGGGCGGAGGGGGCGGGGCCGGGGCGGAGGGCGGAGGGGGCGCGGCGGAGGGAGCCGGGGCAGGGCCGGAGGGGAGGGGGCAGGGGCAGGGGCGGGCCGGACGCCCGCCGGCGGAGGCAGGGGAGGGGCGGCGCGGAGGGCGGGGCGGGGCCGGGGAGAGGGGCGGAGGGGTGCGGCGGGGCGGGGTGCGGGCGGGGCAGGAGGCGGGCAGGGGGCGAGGGCGGGCGGGGCGGAGGGGCGGAGCCAGGCCGGGGCCGGGGGCGGGCTGGCGGCCGGGGGCGGGCGACGGGCGGCGGACCTGCGAGGGCGACGGCGGACGGCTGGGCGGCGACGGCGGCGGACGGCTGGGCGGCGACGGCGACGAACCTGCAAACTTTGCGAAGAAGAAGGGCAGAACACGCAAGAAATGCAGAAATTTGCGACGGACGAACGGTGTCCGTCGCAAATTTTGTCGGTGACAAAAGTTGCGACGGACAAACGGTGTCCGTCGCAAATTTTTGTCACCGACAAATTTTGCGACGGACCGCGTGCTTCCGTCGCAAATTTGCCACGAAACGGCGTAGTCCGTCGCAAAATTTTGGAAAATCCTTTTTTCGGTAGAAATTTTTGAAACGTTCGAAATTTGCGACGGACAAGTAGTTCCGTCGCAAATTTGCGACGGACAAGTTGATCCGTCGCAAATTTCAACTTTTCGCAAATTTCTACCGGGAAAAATTCCCGGGGAAAATTTGCGACGGACCAAAGTAGTCCGTCGGGAATTTGCGACGGACGGGAGTGGTCCGTCGGGAATTTGCGACGGACGGGAGTGTGTCCGTCGGGAATTTGCGACGGACGGGAGTGTGTCCGTCGGGAATTTGCGACGGACGGGAGTATGTCCGTCGGAAATTTGCGACGGACAAGTTGATCCGTCGCAAATTTCAACTTTTCGCAAATTTCTACCGGGAAAAATTCCCGGGGAAAATTTGCGACGGACGGGAGTGGTCCGTCGCAAATTTGCGACGGACGGGAGTGGTCCGTCGCAAATTTGCGACGGACGGGAGTGTGTCCGTCGCAAGACGGACGGGAGTGTGTCCGTCGCAAGACGGACGGGAGTGTGTCCGTCGCAAATTTGCGACGGACAAGTTGATCCGTCGCAAATTTCAACTTTTCGCAAATTTCTACCGGGAAAAATTCCCGGGGAAAATTTGCGACGGACGGGAGTGGTCCGTCGCAAATTTGCGACGGACGGGAGTGTGTCCGTCGCAAATTTGCGACGGACGGGAGTGCGTCCGTCGCAAATTTGCGACGGACGGGAGTGTGTCCGTCGGAAATTTGCGACGGACAAGTTGATCCGTCGCAAATTTCAACTTTTCGCAAATTTCTACCGGGAAAAATTCCCGGGGAAAATTTGCGACGGACAAAAGTAGTCCGTCGCAAATTTGCGACGGACGGGAGTGGTCCGTCGCAAATTTGCGACGGACGGGAGTGTGTCCGTCGCAAATTTGCGACGGACGGGAGTATGTCCGTCGCAATTTTGCGACGGACAAGTTGATCCGTCGCAAATTTCTACTTTTCGCAAATTTCTAACGGGAAGAATTCCCGGGGAAAATTTGCGACGGACGGGAGTGGTCCGTCGCAAATTTGCGACGGACGGGAGTGTGTCCGTCGCAAATTTGCGACGGACGGGAGTGTGTCCGTCGCAATTTTGCGACGGACAAGTTGATCCGTCGCAAATTTCTACTTTTCGCAAATTTCTAACGGGAAGAATTCCCGGGGAAAATTTGCGACGGACCAAAGTATGTCCGTCGCAAACTTGCGACGGACGGGAGTATGTCCGTCGCAAATTTGCGACGGACAAGTTGATCCGTCGCAAATTTCTACTTTTCGCAAATTTGTACCGGGAAGAATTCCCGGGGAAAATTTGCGACGGACTTTCTGTGGTCCGTGGAAAATTTGCGACGGACGGGAGCGCGTCCGTCGCAAAGTTGCGACGGACGAGAGCGCGTCCGTCGCAAATTTGCAACGGACGGGAGCGCGTCCGTCGCAAATTTGCGACGGAGGAGAGCGGTCCGTCGCAAATGTGCGACGGACCACGCTGGAGTTATGAGACGGATATAAAATTGTAAATTTCAACCGGTAAATATTCCCTGGCAAAATTCGCAACAGCCAGGTCTGAGTCAGTCGAAAATTTCGAACGGTAGAAATTCCATAGCAAAAATTGCAACGGACCAGTTTTTCGGTCAAAAATGTGGCGTCGCATTGGTATGGGTCGTAAATGTGCTACGTGAGTTTTTTTAACTTGTCTTCTTTTTTCGGTCTGAAATTTCAGATGAAACTTTAAATTAGCAAGAATAATCAACAATACCAATAATAAAAAAGCACAATAACAATAACAATAATGATAACAGCCAAAATAGCAATTGTAGCATTAATAAGTACACATCCGTACTGTTCAGTGACAACAATGTCAATCTTCGTCATCAGCTTCGTCTTCGTCGTCGTCGTCGTCGGCTTCGTCTCCATCGTCGTCTTCGTCTTCGTCTTCGTCCTCGTCTTCGTCATCTGTCTGCAAATCAGATTCGGAACATTCTGGTACATTTAATTCGTTAATTTCCGTTGGTTCCACATCTGTCATTGCTCCGGACGGATCTCGTAAAGTTGGTATGTCATATTCCTCAACTTCAACAGTGTTACACACTTCCTCTTGTTGGTAGGCTCTATCCTTCCAGTGTTCCTCGATTTTCCTCCGTGCTTTGATTTTACAAACCGCCCACCAATCAGCTTTGTCGCGTTTCAAACTAGGATATGATGCATAACATACTTGAATTGCTTGTTGTGCCAAGACAAATGGTTCATACTTCATATACCTTTTCTTGTGATTTATTTCAACCAAATTGAACTTCGTATGCACCTTCATTCCTTTGACGGGGTCAAACCACGTGCACTTAAATAACACAACCCGCATCATTAATGGTCCAGGGTACTCAATCTCAATGATTTCATCCAACAATCCATAAAAATCATCTTGCAAACTGTCACTATTGGATGACCGAACAGACACACCACTATTCATTATGGATTTTCCCATTCCATATTCTTGAGTATGAAAATTATATCCATTTATGAAATATGCTGGCCAACTTCGAACTCTTAACTGTGGACCCCATGATAGATAATATAGCAATCCTTGCCCTCCAAATTCATCATACTTACTATGAACCTAAGGTTAGACATGCAAAGTTAATAATATATATTTATTTAAATGATGTATATAATTTTCATAACTTGGTTTTAATCCACAGTCAACTTACATATGTCTTGAACCATGCTGCAAATTGTTCATCGCACAAACGGTCAAACTCATTTGGTTATAGTCCAAACATTGAAGTTTGGAAAATCCTAATATTAAAAACAATATCATTATTAGCAAATATTTGACACGCAAAACATATATTCGCAAATTTACACTTACTTGAAGTATGGCTCCACTTCTGGGCAGTTCAATAAAATATAAGTATGGGCTGCATGCAATTCTTCGCCTGATAAGTAACGAAACTGACATGCGCCGCTTGGTCGACCAAGATAATTGAAAATAGAGAATGCCGTGCAATTGGGATCAATGGGGCCCTCATCATTTCTGCCTGCTCTCCGCCTCTTGCACTGAACGTGCGGCTCAAAATAGTATGATGCAAATGTTGTCACTTCTTCCACAATATATGCATTACAAATTGAAGCCTCAACACGTGCCTTATTCTTCACTTTTTTCTTCAAATGATATAAGAATCTAGTTGAAATAACAAGAAGCTTATCGGAATATATTATATGATAAACTAATTTAAACCGCGTTTAAAAAAAAAACATTACCTCTCAAATGGATACATCCAGCGAAATTGGACGGGACCTGCAACTTTGGCCTCATAAGGCAAGTGAACTAAGAGATGCTCCATCGAATCAAAAAACGCCGGAGGAAATATCTTTTCTAAGTTGCAAAGAATAATTGGAATATCTCTCTCTAGTTTTTCCAGGTGCGATGCTTTTAACACTGTCGAGCAAATATCATAGAGAAAATTGCTTAATTCTGTAATGGCGCCCCATACAAAGTTCGGTAGAACTTCCTTCAAAGCTATTGGAAGTAGTCTTTCCATCAGGATGTGACAATCATGACTCTTCAAACCTGTCAACTTGCATTCATTCAAATCAACACATCTCCCGAGGTTCGAAGCATATCCATCAGGAAACCGCACAGATTTCAACCAGTGACAAACAACTTGCCTCTGCTCCTTAGCCAATGTATAAAATGCTTTCGGTTTTGGTCCCATGCTGCTTGCATCCACAGCTAGTATTGGCCGATCGCAAATATCTGTCATATCTTTTCTTGCGTTCAAGTTGTCTTTTGTTTTTCCGGCGACATCCATCACAGTATTGATGACATTGTCGAAAACATTCTTTTCTATGTGCATGACGTCAAGATTATGATGAATAAGATGGGCCTTCCAATATGGTAGATCCCAAAATATACTGCGTTTTGTCCACTTATGTGTACTTCCGTACGCAAAAGTCGTGCCGTGCGGGTTCTCAATAACAGTTGGAAAGTCCTGCACACGTTCCCAAATTTGATCGCCGGTTAACCTCAGTGGTGGACGCGTTCTTTCGGTCCTATTCTTGATGAACTCTTTCTTATTCCTTCTGAAAGGATGATTTGGCGGTAAAAATTGTCTGTGACAGTCAAAATAGCTAGGCTTCTTTCCATGTTTTAATCTAAATGACTTTGTCCTCTCCATACATATCGGACAGCCTAAGATCCCAGCTGTACTCCAGCCAAATAACATTCCGTAAGCTGGAAAGTCATTTATCGTTCAAAGAAGGGCAGCTTTCATGACAAATGTTTGATCGGTAGAAACGTCATACGTAGGGACACCTTCAACCCAAAGCCGCTGTAACTCCTCAATCAATGGTTGCATATAAACATCTATCAACTTTTTCGGATTTTGCGGCCCTGTCACGATCAATGTCAAAAACATAGAAGGTGTCTTCATGCACATACCAGGTGGAAGATTGTACGGCGTTACGATAACTAGCCAGCATGAATAACTTCTTCCTGTTTTCCCAAATGGAGCAAATCCATCGGCACAGAGACCTAACCTGATGTTCCGAGGCTCCATTGCAAACTCAGGGTATGTTCTATCAAAATGTTGCCATGCCTCCGCATCTGAAGGATGACACATTAGACCCTCTTCTGTTTCATGATTTGCATGCTAAGTCATGTGTTCAGCAGTGGCTTTAGACGCATAAAGCCTTTGCAATCTGGGGATTAAGGGCAGATAAAACATTTGCTTGCATGCTCTACGCTTCTGATGACGACCTGCCCTCCTGTTAATCTTGTACCTAGGTTGGCTACAGAATTTGCGAGATTCTGCATTTTCATCATCTCTCCAATATAGCATACAACCTCGACTACATACATCAATTCTTACAACCGGAAGACCTAAGTTATCCACTAGCTTTTTCATATCATAAAAATCACTTGGCATGTTGTTATCACGAGGCAATGACTCTCGCATTACTTCAACAAAAGAGTTGAAGCAATCCGCAGACACATTATGCTCTGCCTTGATATTTAATAGTCGGGCTGTTACCGATAACTTTGTGTGGTCCTCACAACCTGCCCATAGAGGTTCATCTGCTGCTTTCAACACATCCCAGAACTGATTAGATTGAAAAGTTTCATTATACACATTCTCCTCATAACCCGTTACTCCTATATCTTCCAATTGTGAAGCATGACTACTACTCAATTGTTCACATGTAGGAGTAAAACTAGTACTTGCATGATTTGATTCTGTGCCAAAATTATAACGAGCTCCATCAATCACCATCCTCTCGTATGGGTTCAATTGCGACGGATTATAGCCACATTCTTCACTAACTGAAAATTGGTCACTTCTTCCATATCGGTTATCATCAGCTATAAATGGTTCACCATGGGAAGTCCAATTATAATAGTTCGGAGTAAACCCATATCTAATAAGGTGTTCTCTAACTTGATCACACTTCTGGAATTTACCATTACCGCACTTTTTACACGGACACCTTAACTTATTTCCATCCATAAACTCATATTTACTACTAGCAAAGTCCAAAAATAGTTCCAACCCAGTACGAAACTCATCCGTCAATCCTTGACGTCCAGGTAAGTTCTTATTATACATCCAAGCCCTTTCTCTTTGCATTATGTCTGTATTAAAATAATAAATGCTGGTAAAATATTTAAAATATCATATCTATTGTTCGTAATTAAAACTATAACATTTGGGAAATTAGAATTTTTTTTCTTCACACAACAATTAATATGAAATTGCAAAAATAGAACAATTTACAATGCAAAGAAGACTTACCCAAAAATTTGACTGAAATATTGATAGGACAAAGTGATCAATTGGATGAGAATTGCAAAGTCCACTTGGATTGCGAGACCTTCAATTAGGCACAAACAAAAAAAAATCACTTAAGAATTATTTTGTAATATTTTTTAAAGTACGATGGAAACGGAATTCATCCCTAGTAAATTTGCGACAAATAAAAGCAAAATCCGTTGCAAATTTGCGACGGAATTTGCATTTATTCGTCGCAAATTTGCGACGGAATTTCATGAATCCCGTCGCAAATTTGCGACGGATTTATAACATTCCGTCGCAAATTTGCGACGGAAACAAGTGTCCGTCGCAAATTTGCAACGGGATTCATGAAATTCCGTCGCAAATTTGCGACGGATACCCCATTCCGTCGCAAATTTGCGACGGATACCCCATTCCGTCGCAAATGGCACGGCCTTTCAGCTCATCCGAAGGCCAGCGACGTGTAACCGGTCACCGGTCATTAAACCGGCGTTAAACCGGTCATGCAAATAAGAAAAAAATACAAATATAAACATATATTTAAAAAAAATTACAATGTAACGACAAATAAAGACGAAGATAGCAATTTTGCACTTACCGGTACAAAAGCTTTACCGAGATTAATATGTGCGTCCGTAGATGTTGCTGAGTTCAGTGACATGAAAGGGGGAGAAAACCAACAGAAAGCGAGAGAAAGCGAGAGAGAGCGAGAGAGAGACAAAGTGATTATTAGTAAGCTTGATAAACTATGAATTTGCGACGGATGTACGTTTTCGTCGCAAATTTGCGACGGAAGGACATTGCCGTCAGAAATTTGCGACGGATTTTGCGACTGTATTATTTTCCGTCGCAAATTTGCGACGGCATTTTTTCCGTCGCAAATTTGCGACGGAATTTGCGACGTATTACATTTGCCGTCGCAAATTTGCGACGGAATTTGCGACGGACGTAAGTTTCCGTCGCAAATTTGCGACGGCCAATGAGGCCGTCGCAAATTCCGTCGCAAATTTGCGACGGATTATTTCCGTCGCAAATTTGCGACGGAAACTTACGTCCGTCGCAAATTTCGTCGCAAATTTGCGACGGCAAAAATTCTGTCGCAAATTTCATGTTTTTTTGTAGTGATCGCATCAAGTCCATGTCCACACCGGAACGATGACTTCTCCTTCTGCACAACGGTTTCCTTCCGAGGGTTTGGAACGGAGGAAGAAGGTCCGGCAAGGGTTAGCCCTCGCCCGACGTAGGCGAGGGCGACCCTCGCCAGATCCGGAGAGGGTCGGCCCTAGCTCGCCCAGGCAAGGGTGACCCTCGCTCAACGCCAGCGACCTCCGCCGACCACAGTGGCCGGCGGAGGGAAGAGAAGGAAAAAAAAAAAAGAAAAGTAAAAGGAAAAGAAAAAAAATATTGTTCCGGTGGCCGGAACAGTAAATTTCTTGTCAGCCGGTGAGCATTTAACCGGCCGGCGAACCTAGGTACCAAATTGAGACCGAATGAGCACTTTGGGTACTAAATTGAGACTGAATGAGCACTTTGAGTATCAATTTGAGATTATGTCCACTTTGGATACCAAATTGAGAAAAAGGCCCCACTTTGGATACAAAAACGAGATTTTCCCCGAAAGAAATGGTGTGTTTTAACGAGTCAAGTCATGGTCCGTGATTCTCACGACTCTTTTCCCACTTGCCATCTCCCTACATTTGAAGTCGATGAACTCCTCGGAGCTACTAGATGCCCACTTCCAAGGCTATCTCTTCATTCCGGATCACCACTAACCTCCCCCCGACAATTACTTCGGGATTTCGACTACTAAAGTTTGGAAATTGGAGACGACACCTGATGCGATCCACTGCTATCGATTTGTTCATTTTGCCTCTCCATGAGAAACAGCAAATTGGGCATTTCTTGTGTTAAATTATGACTCGAGTTTTGGAGATAATATTGAAGATTGCTCACGAAAGAAAATCCTCTCCAGGTACGTACTGTGGACGTCTTCAGCAAAAAGGGCATATTGAATACTAAAGGGCGAAATGGGAGCACCTTTAATAAATATATTAAAATTTCAAAATGCTGATCCCTGGTTTAATGAAAATTTCGAAACTCCCCATTTTACCCTCATTTATCAAGTTTATTTCCAATTTTACCCCTTTTTAAAATAAGGGAAAAAATCATCAAAAACTCCAAACTATATCACCTGTAACACATTTATTTTGAACTTTTTTTGTGACACCAAAATTCTCAAACTATACTATTTGTGACACATTTACCCCAATATACTTTAGTCTACGGGCATTTTCGTCTTTTTTATTTTTTATTTTTTATTTCTTTTCGGTGATGTTCACCTCGCTTGGGCAAGCAAGGACAACCCTCGCCCCGCGTAAGATGACATAGGCTGCGTTTGGGATTGGCTTTAGGAAGCCACTTTGGGCACCTAAAGCCCTTTAGGCTAAAATTTGGTGTTTGGCAAATATTTTTTAAAACCCCATTGAGCCAAAGTTGGCCTTGTGAAGGCTGAAAGCCCAAGGTAAGTCCTAGGCTGCCTTGGGCTTTCAGTTTTCTCGGTAAGCAACAGTATCCGGGTAAGTAAAAAAAATTTCTTCCGAAACTACCCCCATTTATTTTTTGATTTTCCGGTTTTGCCCTCGTCCGACGTCTGACACTGTTCATCTTCCCTGTTCAATCAAACCGGAGGCCGACGACAGTAGCTGAGGGGCTCGGCCACTGCCGCCTAGGGGTCGCCCAACCCCGGCGACCACCGCTTGGGGTCGCCCGACCTCAGGTGGCAACTAGGTTGGCAACCCAGTTTGGGTCGCGCGACCTAGGCACTGCTTGAGGTCGGACGACCCTAGGTGGCGGTCGCCGGAGGTCGGCCGACCCCCAGGGGGCGTTGGCCAACCCCGCGCGACCCAGGCGAGCGTCAGCCTGGGTCACGCGACCTAGGCGAGGCGGCCTAAGGGTCGCGCGACCCTCAGGCGACGGTGCAGCCTCGCCTGAGGTCTCCCTGGCAGTGCCGCCTTGCCTGAGGTCGAGCTACCTCAGGCGAGGCTGGTCGGTGGCCAGATCTGGCCGGCGACCATTTTGGCCTACTGGCGTTGGTTGTCCTTTTTTGTTGATTTTTTTTTATAAATAATTAGCAAATGTCCTTTACAAAATTAATTTTTACCAAACGGTATTTAGACCAAAGTTGCTTTCAAACATGATTTTAAAATATACATTACCAAACACTACTTACATTTCAGGAAATCCTTTTAGCTCAAAGTCCCTTACATTTTCCCAAAAACTTGCTCCCAAAGTGTTCCCAAACGCAGCCAATAGTTTGGGATCTTTGGTGTTCTATTCCCTTGAAACAAACACAACAGGACCACTTTTCTCTTTGGCGTCTCTTGTTTCTTGCTATTTCACTCTCCACTCGTCATCTTCGCTGTGACGCCGCTCTCCTCTCTTCACTCACGCCGCTCGCCGCTTCGTCACTGCCTCTCTTCCCTCACGCCGCTCGCCACTCGCTTCTAGCCTTTCTTCTACGCTCTCGACGCCGCTCGCCTCTCTTACCTGCTTGCGACGCTGCTCGCCACTTCGCCACTCGCCTCTCTTCCCTGAAGGTATGGTAGTTTCTCCGATTTTTGGATAACTTCGTGTTGATCATAACTTGTAAAAGCTTTGATTTTGATTCCGTTGCCTACTGTTGTTGTTCTTGATGAAGTTCTTGAGCGACGAATTGAGAGTGTATTGTTATCAGACGTATTGTTGCTGATTCGCTTTGCTCAAATCGGTTCTATATGTTCGATTGCTTATGTGCTTTGCTTGGTATTCCCTGTATTGGTAAGAAAGGATGACCCAAAAACTAACGCAAATTCTGGGGAAGTACGACTGCTTCTTCTGCTATCCAACATATGATAGCCATGTCCACACTTACATTCCGCTTTTCAAGAAACTCTTCGTTAGGCATTTCTTGAAGAGAAAATGAGCTTTCTGTCTCGACATCAAGCCCTGCAGTGCAATGAAAAAGAGCACAGTTCACAGAAGAAAATCAGTAAGCTGCGTTAGAGTAAACAAAGATCTCACTTCGATAATGTCTTTCCATTTTGTCCTCAATCACCACAATTTTATGTTTGTGTAAAGCTTGTAAATTGGCATGTTGATGTGCTGTAGCTGGTGGATTTTGTGCTATTGTTGTCTTCATGATATAAACTATCACAAAAGGTAAGTATCTTTATTTATGCAGATAGTCCGTTTTGGTTAGACTACCAAAAGAGTTCTTTTGCTCTGTCAAATTGCTATAATTGCCCTTAGTTCGCGACAATTTACGTCATACTTAATGTTTTTCATTCTGCTCTGGAAAGTATACTTTTTTCCCTTGCAATACTCACTTCCTTTACTTTTAAAGTACTTAGATTCTATTTGTGTGAATTAGTCATCTATCTCAACTAAATAAAACTATTCATTTATTTTCTAGACCTTCCGGCGTGACAAAGGACAATGGATGTAGCAAATGTGCTTCACTGAGCTATTATACTCCCTGCATATATGATTTGAGGCATCTGTGGTTAACGAAAGCAACTCGTCTAGGAATATCGAGCAACAAGAAAACAAGCAGTTGAAGCGGCCATCAACGGGCCAGAAAGAACCCTTAACAGTTAGCACTCTCCAACTCGCTACAGCTTATACAGGCCCTATGGAACCTTGGAGAAATATTAACTTTTTCTTGTACCGGAGATATATGAACTTGATGAAACTGGAAATGATACATGAGATTGAGACATGAAAATTTGCTTCATTTTATGTCTCAGTAGAGTTGAAGAGGTAGATGTTCGTGTGCTTTTGTTAAAGTTGACTGCTTTTCGTTCTGCCTTGTTGTTATCCACTCCTTTCCAAGGAGGGAAGTCAGAAAAATCAGCATTTACACGTTGAGGGGGAGTTAGAAAAATTAGCTGTTATGTTCTGTACATGAAATTGCTTTAAGCGTGTCTGAGAGGTAATGAAACAAAGCAATTTTCCATAAATACCTTCACTTTTATCCACTGACAGATCCACTGATGTTGCTACACGATGCCTACATTACAGAGGTCTCTGTGTGCATTTTAAGCTCCTGAAAAGTTCTTGCACGCATTGGCATTTATACTGGTTAAATAGAGACAGCGAGCACTCGTACATTACGTTTCTTCTCTAGCTATTACAAGAAGCACAAGTTGACTGTTAAGAAGCAAACTAAAACTCTCTTCTAATCAAATTTGTATGAGATGAGATATCATAATAGTTGTGTGCAAGCTACAATCGAATTTGTAGGATGTGATTTTTTTTTATAAATGTTAATATGTACCTTTTACATTGCTCTCAACGCGAAAATATAAAAGTTACGATCATCGTTTCTTTTTTTCAATTTTTAAAATTTAAAAATTAAAAAACTTAATTTGGTTACACCAAAGAGCTTTGCAAATATATGTTTGCCAAATAATCTAGCATTTCCCCAAAGCCCTTTTCAGTTATAATTTACCAAACAGTCTAGCATTTTCTCAAAGTTTTTTAGGCTAAAGACTTTTGCATTTAGCCAAGGGCTTTTCTCAAATACTGAACCAAACGGGACCAAACAAGTACGAGCACAGTCGATGCTGCTCGTGTTTGGCATTATCTCATCAACGGCACGGAAGAAATGAGATTGAGGACTACGGAGCGAATTCAGGAAGTGGTAACTCGACCTGGGACCACTTTTCTGCCTCGGCTTCTTGACAAGAAGGCAAAAGCGTGAGGAATCGTGTGGACATTGGGAGCCAGCGACGAGGAAAGTCCGACGGAAAAGAGGTTTCCAAATCTTTGACGTTGGAGTTGAGGATGTTCCTTGTCCATGAGGTAAAACACTGACTTATATGATTCGTTGGGCTTGTCAGACAAGGACAGTATTAGCTTTTCCTAAAGCAAAACTTCGATTGGATTGAGAAGCAGAAGATGATACCTCTTGGGATGGAAATGGATTCTTGTCAATTAAACCCTAATTGAAAGGATTCATATAATTGAAAGCAAAAAAATTAGAAATCTCCTCGAAATCCTTGGTGAGGACCATTAATTGTTTATTGAAAGGTGTTGTGGCCTATTCGATGTTAGTACTTTCCTCGAAATTTACGCAACGTGTCCATAACTACGAGCATTTGCTGACACAAGCGAACGTGAGAAACTCAAACGTTTCGGTGCCTTCCAATATGCCTCGTGTACAATTTCAACGCCTTCCAATTGTGACATTTAGTCGTAAATATGCTTAAAGAAAGCTCTTAGGGCAACTTTCCTGAGTCAAAATTTCCTATTCGACATAGGGTGCGTTTCTTTCGTAACATGTTGCCTATAGGACACTTGTCGATAAAATCTATATAATCTGACCAAAAATTAAAAAATCAAAATAAAACCTCTATAATCACTTCATTGTAATGTTCAACAAATTCAACAAAAGCTCTTCAAAAAATGCAAAAAAATACAAATGCCATGATGGCACATTCGCAAGATCCACAATAATTTTGCTTCATTTTCTTGGGAACAGCAATACTAGCAATGATGGAGCTAAAACCAGCAATAATAAATCAGAAGAGCAAATTCACTATGTCATCGTATAAGAACAGATTTAAAAAATTGATATACAGATTGATTGATCTCTTGAGTCGTACACAGAGAGCACCGACAAGAAATTACATACACCCAAGCATTTCGGATCGAGTAGAACCAAAACAGAGGCCAGGGGAATGGAAGCCCCAGCAACAGCTTAAATTATTCAACAGGACCCGTCAAACAATGGATCTGGAATTCATCATATACAGGACAGCTATGGAGACGACGATACACACAAACCAAGTATGGCTTATATCACAGCGGACCCATTCAAGCATCTAACCAGAGAAACTACGGTGGGTACCCACTTTGCCAGAGAAGATGCTCCGTGCATCACTTGCAAGAGAAAGAGACAGGAAAGCAGAGAAAAACTATTCATGTAAGGAGAGACAGACAGCATTCACAGCTCCAAATAGACAGCAGACCGCTGCTGCTAGCATTCAAAAATAAATCCATTATTGACATCGGGCACAGTTTGCACATGTACTCGGAGGAAAACGATTCTTGGCGGGAAAATAAATTGCTGTCATTAATGACCAAAATTTGAATAAAATTCATACTTGCGCAAAGTTTCTACTGCGTTCAAGTTTTATCGAGCACGCCTGTTCTAGCCTGTCTACTTCGTTCATCTTCTGCATGGTAAAACAAGAAGAAGAAGAGAGCCGCAGGAGCACATAACTTCAGAGATGGTAAGGATATCAACATAATTAAGCATTGTAGTTAAAGCACATCCTTGCAAATATGTGATGCTTTGCATATGCCGCTTAGACAAAAAAAAAATATGAGAAGCATGCTTTTGCTGAGAACACCTGCACAGGCCAAAGGCCTCCTCGCAAGAATGCAACGCTAAATTGGCAGGGCTCAATTTTCATGCTAAACGAACCGGCAATGAATGACTGTGGAACCTTCTTCATAGAACCATACACAAACCCTGCCGATCGTCAGCTAATCTGATTGCATTACTTGGCAACTCCTGGGTATCAGCTATCGAAATTCTACAAACTAGAAGTCTAGGACCCCAAAATACATGCCAGCCCACACACCCAGAACAGAATTTGAGAGTGAAGATTCTATCTAAGTACCTCTTGCTCTCTCCTTTTTCCAAATTTAGCATCTCGGACGATTTAGCCTTTATTCAATGCAGACCAACTAAAACTTTTCAGAGCATGCAAATGCTTAAATGCAGCTTGACAATGTTTTTGAGCGGACCCAAACAAGATTCTACCCTAATAACATGAATCAGGGCAAGAAACCATTTCTGAAGGTAATGGGAAGCAGATTTTCGCAATATTATCCAGGAAAATGAGAGAGAAAACAGGGCATTGAGTCCATCACATAAAGGTTTGATTCTCAATCTTGAGCTTCCGGCGTGGCAACAGTAGCCATGTGGTAAAGTTAACGGGACATCTCTAAGCATGAATCTATGATGTTTAGGCATGCCTGTATAATGAAGTAAAGAAGCTGAACTTCACTTCACTAGCACCATAACATACTAAGAAACGTAGATATATACAGAGTCTACTGCAATGCAAGCAATAACAAATCAGTCATGTATGCATAGATAGAAACCTCCATGCTTCAGTAGATCCCCCCCCCCCTCCTTGCAGACTTCTTTTTCCAGTTTTGTTAAGGATTTTGTTCGGACGGATGCCTCGATTCTCTGCACTAAAATCCGAGCTGATTACGTAATTAGCAAGAACGGATGAACCCCAATGCACTAATCACATCGGCAATCCGAGGTTTCAATGCCCCAAATCACCGTGATATCGCAAACTAAATCGTCAGTAATTGAAGCTAGTAAGTTATAGGACAGAGCTCGACGTTTCTCTGATCGAGATCAGAAGATAGCGCAAACTCACGATTGCAAGCAAAGTGCACGTAGTTCGAATGACGCATGCGCGAATCATTCGATACGATGTTCCACGGTACGAACACGGAGAAGAACGAGAGCGAAAGCACAAGAGACGAAGGAGAGAGAGCGAGAGAGAGAGAGAGCGAGAGCTCCGGATCTGAGCGCGGAGAGGGAGAACTCAGCTGGCAGATCCGAATTGCAACCTTCACCGCGGTCTCCGATTCAGTTGATGCAAGGCGGGAATCGAGTCCGCCGCCAATCCGGCACCTCGACAGGCGGCGGGCGGCGTCGGCAGCGGGGGGGAGAGGTGTTCCCGCCGCCCCACCGCACCGGCGAACCGGTTCCCGACCTGCACCAAGCGAATTAGAGACCGCCGGTAACTGAAAGCACTCAGCTTCTCCGACGTCGGCGGCGGAGCTTCTCTTCCCCCGCTCGGGAGAGAGAGAGAGAGACAGACGGGGTACGTGGCAGGTACGCGTCGCAGGGTAACACAACCCTATCTATGTTGGGGAGGGCTTTTGCCGAAACGGGAGCGGCGGTTATTTATAGGGAGCACAGACGAACACGATCGAGACACGTGGCGGCCACCGGAGGCAAGGTGGTTGCGAGTTTCGCCGCTCGAAGAGATTAAAGGAGGCCGACGATCGGCCGCGGCCAATGCGACCGCGTGGGAAAATCGGGCGCCGATCTGGTGCGTATTTACGAAAGCACCCCCGGGCCTGGCTCGGAGGCGGGCTGGGGCGGGTGGGCGGGGGGCTGATTGATTACCTGCGGGCGGGGCTACAGTGGAGCCGCGTGAGCGCCATCCGCGCCGCGCCACGTGTACGGAGCAGGCCTTGCTGTTTCCGGATCCGGAAGATCCGTCGGTGGCGACCCGACGCACGTGTCTAGTCTTTACTCTAATGGGAGACTCGAGCGATGAGACGACACGTGGCGATCGTTTAGCTCGGAGAAGGAAGAATTTTCACCGTGCGATGGAATTTAACCGATCCCATGCAATTTTCTTTATCATGAAAAAGAAAAAATTGGAAAAAGAAATCATTTTTTTAGAAAAGATTGAAATAATTATCCACATCGGCACCTTTCGTGCCATGTAGAACGGTCGGCGTCCACGTCAGGGATTTCCATTTAAAATTGGTTGAAATGACAACATTGGCAAATCGTCAAAAGGTTTAGGACGAAATTGATCAAATCAAAATGTTTATGATCAAATCGACATACATACAATAATTTTATGAATTTTTTGTTGATAATTATCCCATGCCTGATCAACATTGGTAGTTTATCACAGTGGGAAAGTCTCTCCGCATGAAGACATGAACTAACGGAAAACGAGCAAAATTCAAGATCCCGATGAGCAACATCGGCAAGGTTAATTGGTAGGTTTAGGTCTTTTTATCTTCTAGCCGGCAGAACTATTGATTCGATTCAAATGCTAAGAATTATCCTACGATCCTATGCCGACATGTAGAGGTGTGCAAAAGAATCAGAAACCATTCGGAACCGGATTGGACCAGCCCAGAACAAGTGGTTCCCGTGAGAGCCAGTCCAATTCCCAATTCTAATTTACTAGAACTGGTGAATATCGATCTGATTCCCGATTTTAGGTGTGAAACCGTCCACCCGAACCGGATTGGTAATATATATACATATATATAATTTTTAAGAAAAAATTCAACCAAAAATAAAATAAAATATTTTTATAAAAATGAAAACCATAAATTCCTAAATTGAAGGTCGACTTTCAACTCTCATCAACTTACGACCACGCCTCTATCTGTTCATCACCTCATTCTCTCACTCTCGGTCACCTCCACTTGTATGAAACTTGGTGGGATCAGTTCTATGGACCCACTTGGAAACCAGATTGGACCAGCCGTTCGATTCCTGAATGGATCCATAGAATCAACAAACAGTTTTCAGTTTCAATTTCTCCGATTCCATGTTAAAAATTGCCTGTCGGAATCATGCTCACCCCTACCGACATGATTGCAACCGATGCATAAAGGTCAAACGGTCCTCCTTTGCCTCTGGTTCATCACCTTATGTAGCAGGTCGTCGCAAGCTCTTCACCTTCAGTCATCGAGCGTCGAAGTCGGAAGATTGTCTATTGGGATGTGAGAAAGTATACTATTTAGAGCTGGTTTCAACTTTTAGTTTTTTAATTGTTTCTAATTTTACAACGTAATCATTTTGACTCTTCTGAGTATAAATAATTCAAATCTTTAAAAATGGTCTTATGGTTCGATATAGATTTAGATATAATTTTCCAATATTTTGTTCAATTTAGGTAACTTTTTGAATCTTGACGGAAAACTGGAAAAGTTACTTTTGACATAAATCTAGGCAAATAGACCCTATGGAGAACTATGCGATCAATTATTTTTAAGGAAAATTACGAAAAAAATCCTAAATTTATTGTGATTGTATCAATTCAGTTCTAAACTTTTTATGATCAATTTAGTTATAAATTTATTGTATTTGTGACAATTCAGTCCATTCGGCCATTTATAAAGGATGCAACGTCAGACTTTTCTGATTATAAATCGTCGCATAGACTAAATTGACACGAATAAAAAAGGTTTAAACTAAATTAGCACATTGAAATAAATTTAGGACTTTTTTTTTTGTAACTTTTCCTTTTTTTATGATTGTAGTTCACATAATTTTCTTTGCCAAATAAAAAAGAGAATCGAGTAAAATTTCTATTTGTCAGAGAAGTAATTAAAACTGTTGTTAATTCCATTGCATATATTTCCCCTTCTTGCCCCTGTGTTTCTACCCATTTATAAAAAGCTGATGGCACAAAATTAAAATTTTCTTTTGCACAATTGTCTTACTTATTCTGTCTTCGAAATTTGAGTACACTGCCATGTTTATTCACCCAAAAATCCAGTTTTTAATCCTTTTGTTCTGGTAAAAAAAAAAGGGCACACCAGCCCTAACTCTATTGTTTTGTGTCTAAAAATACAGATTTCATTTCGATATTGGTAAATATTAATGAGGGTTGATAAGTTTGAAGAATTTATTGGAAAAAAAATGACCGGTGACTTTTTTTGGAAGTAACTTATTGGTAATTTACTAACACTTTTATGGGTTTATCATCCTTTTTAGATAGTTTACAAATTAACAAATTTTTGCATCAACTTACCGGTTTTATTTGTAAAACTTACTTACGCTTTGAATATGCTAATTTTTACATAATACCAACCTAAATTAGGGTGATTTATCGACTTTTTTTCGGAATAAATTACCTACTGAATTTGGATTACCAACACTCATTTGGGTCATTCACCAATCTGTAGTGTTTTTTTTTTAATTTGCCAACTATTGTTATCGAGTTATGAGACTTTATTTATCTCGGTTAGCAACTAATTATATTTACCAACTCTTACTAGAGATTACCAATCTAATTAGCACAACTCGCCGATTTTTCTCCAATTAAATTACCCCTTAGTATTGGAATATCAACCCATCTTTAAGTTACTAAAATTCGAGATATCGGTCGTGTCTTGTCTTGTCGAAGATAGTCCGGTCTAACGTTTGAAATATCCATTCCTCAGTGTCCTCTTTCACTCGTATCAATCGATTGGGAGATGCATCATGTCAAGAGTAAGGCTCAAGTGTCAATGCAATTATGGCTGTGGCAAGGAAAAATTGAGCACATTTGTGCATGAATGATGACAGTCCTTGAAACTTTTGCCAATTGACCATAGGTCATGCCCCAAGTCCTTGTCTTTCATTTCTCCACACGAAAACATGCAAAAAGAAAAGGGGAAACAAAGCAAAGTCAAGATCCCATTTGCATTATTGGCAAGGTTAGCTCATCGGTAGGTTATTTTTTTTTTTTATTTTCCATGGATGGAACTGTCGATTCAATTCAACATCGCCCGACATCGTGCCGACGCAATCATAATAGAGATCTAAGGCTCCGTTTATTTCGCGGAAAATGAATGATTTGAAAAATATTTTTCTAAAAATGATCGCTTGCAACGTTTGCAATGTTTAGCCAATGAATAAGTTTTTTATTATCGATAATAATTTATGCATAAATATTTTTGTGTACAATGAAATTTTTTTTCGTTTATTTATTTTTATAAGCGATATGAGTAATTAATTTTAGGAAAAAAATTTTAAATTATTCGGAAGCTTCTCACGTTGTGTCATCAAGTCTCAAAGTAAGAAAATTGATTGTTGGGATAACGATTGAGCGAGTCAATTTGAAGTGACTCTTACTTTTTAAATTCAATTATTTTAAATCTTACGACACACACGTTTTAGCTTTTCTTAATCCCCTTCTTGTTTTTATTTGTAGCTTTGACAGTAGGCACCAACTTTGCAACCGATAATAAAAAAAGTCATAAATATATTGTACGAAATGTCAATTCAATCTTAAATTATTTAATTTAACTAATTAAATCATAAATTTTTGGTGATTTATCAATATAATTCTTTCGGTCAATTCTGATCGTTAATTACTGACGTAGACATTGGCCATTTTATATGGCATCAGTAATGTCGACGTGAACCTTTTTTTTGCATTTTTTTTTATAAATTTTTGAATATTTCTATTCTTTTCTTTTTTCCTTCTTCCTCATCCGGTTGCCGGCCACAAACGAGGGTCGGCGAGGGTCTCCTTTGTCAGATTCGACTAGAGTTGGATTATTTAGTCCCTAGGCTACGTGAAAACGACGCAAACGGAAAGGCTACACTAAATATTTATCAACAGTACAAGAACCGCATTAAACAAATTAAGAGTTTATGGACGGTATTATACGTTGGCTCATTCTTCGGTGGACCACACTATACCAATAAAAAATCGAATGATGATATTGCACGCTAGACAAAGTTGTCTAAGGTATTCATGTTCATTCAATTCCGTGGGCGGCGCAAACCACCTTGGTTTCGACATCTTGAAACAAAGCAAAATAATTGTCCGTGATGTGGCGTGCACGTCGCGTGAGGAGGCGAATAATTTATTGGACATTTACTGCAATACTCCCAATCCTTTTTATTTAACTTATATATATGGGTAGTCCAGATCCAGAAAAAAAAATAGTGGGTATTCTAATATTTGCAATTTATTTAATCGCATTTTTTTCCGTTTGATTTACGATGATTATTGGGTTTTTTTAAATTAAATTAGAACATTCAAAAATTCACATTATATTACGTTGAATTCACAAAAAATCACGAAAGTTCGTGTTGAAATTGGGATGCAAAGAAAATCAGTGATTGTGATTAGAGAAGAAAATGAATATACTAAAGGCGGCTAATCGCATTCGTATATATTATATATATTGTGAAAATGTTGTCCAACATCATCTGACAACGATTCATATACGCTCCTTATAAATATGTGATCTTCCTCCACTTATTAGTATAAGTTTTCGCTTTTGGATTTTTTTAATACGGCATTCGAGTAAGTGCTCGCCCCCATCGGTCAAAATTTCATGTGCCGCTCCTAATCTGACTTGTGCGTGCATCCGTCAATCAAATTTCACATACCGCTTCTAATTCGACTTGCACACGAGGCGGCAAAGCAAATAGTTTAGTATTTTTGCCGGTAGACTGGCAAGAGAACGGTCTGTTTCCAGTTGAACTTGTGCATTTAGACTTGAGAACCATAAAGACAGAAGAATTTTTCTTTGAAGAAACAGATACTTCTCTCTCGGAAAGAGAGAATTCTTTAGGTCCGTATACTCGTCATGCCTATATATCATTGAGTAGACCAGCCATGCGCGTTATCGATATTTCAAACCGGTGACGTGATTATCGATATTTCAAACCGGTGACGTGATTACGCGTCGCGCTCGACTTTAATGGGCCCCGCCTGCCCCCCCAATCGAATCGAGAACCTTTTACAAGGCAAAGATCCTTTTTTCCCGTTGTTGTCCAACCAAATCTCGATCGTTCGACCCATTCAGCTGTAAATTTCACTAATGAGTTTTATTTATTTCCATTCCCAACTGTTGTTTTGCACGGTTGCATGGACTAATACAGAGTAAAACGTGACTTTTTCCATGTGAATTATTGGTTAGGATGTGATGTGATGGGACTCTTGAAGTTACCAAAAATCTTAAATTATGTTCACGGTGACTGTTCATCTTAAAATTTTTTCCCGTGATACAAAAAATCCCAAACTTGTACCTATATGACGCATTTACCCTCCGTCAAAGTTCTATCAATAAAAACAGTTAAAAATCTACTTACATGGACGTCGGAAAGAAAACATCGTTGACATGGCGACCATGCAACTTAAGTGAAATAAAAGTTACGTTGTTTTGGCTGAAAAATCATCTAATAAAACATTGATGTAAGGTAAATGTGTCATACAGATACAAGTTTGGGGTTTTTTATGTCACAAGAAAAAGTTTAGGGTAAACGTGTTACATTGGGTATTGTTTGCGATTTTTGACGGTCGCAAAAAAAATTCAAAGTAAATGCGTCACAATGAGCATAATTTGAAATTTTTAGTGGCTTTTTTCCTAAAAAATATTATCGCATGCGTGAATGAGGTGCTTTTAACTGAGCTTATGCTTGTCATGAACATTATAACATAATGTTTTAGTGGCCAAAAATATATATATGTATGTATGTATGTATGTATGTATGTATGTATAACACTTTAGTGAAGTGGGCGACAAATGTGACGCGTTTTAATTCCTCGGTAATGGAGAAGGCCCAATCTTTTCCCCTGCTCTCTTGTATTAAATTGAATAAACAATTTTGTCAAGATAATGAATTAAATTACCTCAGATTGCACTTCGTCGACTTTTTTCGTTAACTTGATCTATCAAGTTAAGACTTTATAGTGACCTGCGATATGTGTCTAAGCATTTCTCTCACGTTTTGAGAAAAATAAATAATTTTAAATTTATTTTTTTATAAAATAATTGCCTGTATCATTTACAAAAATGAATGAACAAAAAAAATTTCATTGATCATGAAGATGTGTAGACATAAATTATTCTCGAAAATGAAAATAGTTTTCATTGATTTCTCACAATTGTCTTTTGGAAAATATTTTCCAAATTTTACATTTTCCGGAAACAGACGCGCCTTAAAGGTTAAGCAATCCTTGTTTGCCTTTGGTTGATTACTTCAAACTTGTGATATAGAAAACCTCAAACTTATACTTATATGACATATTTACCCTTTATCAAGGTTCTGTCAGATGATTTTTCGATCAAAACAACATCACTTTTATTTCATTTAAACCACATGAGCACCATGTCAATAACGTTTGCTTTCCAACGTTAATGTAGGTAAATTTTTAACTGTCTTTATTGACAAAAAATAAATGTGTCACATAGATACAACTTTAGAATTTTTAGTGTCACAGGAATAAGTTTAGGGTAAATATGTCATAGTAGGCATACTTCGAGGGTTTTGATGGCTTTTGCCCTTTAAAAAATAATAAATAGACATTAATAAATAATTCAAGTGATCGTTGGTACCTCAAAAATTAGTTGACAATCAAATAAAAAAAGTCGGTAAGTCATTCATAAAAAAAGATTAGTAATTTATATAAAATTGGTAAATCTAGAAGGTCGTCAAGATTGAAAAATAAAAGTTGGCAAAAAAATTGATATTTCGTAATATGTGAAAAGAACAGTTAGCAAATTTTACAAAAGTGCTAATAAATTATATCTGATTGTTAGGAAATCAAACGATTGATAATCTTATCTACTTACAGTCTGCCGGCACTTACCAACACTTTTGAAATCTAGAGCGTGGAGAAAGATCCGTCTTTTTTGTTTAATATAAAAATGAAACGATAAGATCGTCTTTGTAAATGTTGATGCACTTTCTATATAACTGGAGGCAGTCTATATGAAGGACGGGTTAGCAACCCTTGTAAGCACGAGTAAGGTTGACTTGCCTCCCCCGTCTTGTAGTAGCATACATCGACGACCATACCTAGCCTCCGACGAGGGTGTTTAGGCCACCTTGACGGCGCCGGCACGTCTCCGGAAGGGGGAGGAGAAGAAAAGTTGCCCCAAGGAAGGGTTCGTATATTCATATTCAAACCTGTGGGCTCAAACCAAGGTGAAATAATTGTCTCTAATGTGGCGTGCACGTCACGTGAGGTGGCGAACATTTTCGGTTCATTAACTGCAATATTCCCTAATCCTTCTATTTAATTTATATATATTTATGATTTGTCCAGATCCGGAAAAAAACAGTGGGTATTTTGTTATTTATAGCAATTCTATTTAATTGCATTTTGTCCCCCCCCATTCATGCTGCTTATCGTGTTTTTCAATTTGTGCGTACGAAAATTCACGTGATTTTTACCATAAAGTCACGTAAATTCATGTGGGGATTGAAATGTAAAGAAGATTAGCGATTGTGATTAGAGAAGAAAATGACAAATATATATTTATGATTAGTCCGGATCCCAGAAAACTCAGTGGGTTTTCTAGTATTTAGCAATTCTATTCAATTGCAATCTGTGCCCCCTCGATTTACGTTGCTCATCGAGGTTTTTAATAAGCATGTGCGAAGATTCACGTGATTTTTTTACGATGAAGTCGCGCAAATTCGTGTTAGGATCGGAATGCGAAGGAGATCGGCGATCGTGATTAGAGAAGAGAATGGCAATATATTAAAGGAAGCAGCTAATTTAAGTGGGTCATTAGAGAACATGGAGCTCAAATTTGGAAGCTTTGTGCTTTGCCCTAATTTTGTATCATTTCCATCATGACCAATCATTCTTTGTGCAAGAGACTCCTTCCACCTGCCCCGTAAGAAAGACCTTTCACTTGTTTATAGATTATTAATATTTTAGGCAACAAAAAGATTATTAATAAATAATTCCTTTTTTTTCTTGGATATATATATATATCAGTATATCATTTTGGGGAATTTTCTATATAGAAAAAGAAAATAGTTTCTTTTTTTTTGCGGCAAAGTGGGGAGACGGCGACAATATGAGTGCAACTTTCAATTCCTTTCAAATGGAGAAGGGGCCCCAATCTTGTCCCCCCTTCGGTCTTGATGATCAATTAGATTGCCTCGAATTGCACTTCATTGGGATTTTTTTTTCTCGTTAACTTGATCGATCGGGCTAGACTTTCTAGCGACCTGCGACCGGTCTCCAAGAATTATTAATCTTCGCTAGAAGTGATTACGAGGGCGTCATGTTCGCTATGTGTCGGAACAAGAAGGAACCGATCGAAATCACGAAGTCAAGATCAGGGATATGATTATAGCGTTTCGTGCACCCTTTCAAAGTTGAAATTGGCACACCAACTCTACAAATTGTTTCGTATTTCATTCACTCCTGGAAAGTGAAGGGTGTCCATTATTTTTGTCATGCTTTGTACTTTGCCCTATTTTTGAATTAATTTCTGACAGCCGCTGTCGCCACGTGCCATTAAATTCAGCAGTTTGACAGCAAAATTTAACGGAAACTAACGGAGGGTAAATTTGTCGCAAGTGTACCAGTTTGAAATTTTTTATGGTAAAAAATGTAGTTTGAGATAAAATTTATCACATGTGTACCAATTTGAGATTTTTCGTGATATTAATCATAAATTATATTTAAGTAAATTCTCTCTTTTCCCTCCACATCATTTCCCTTCAATGCGCTTCCAAACAATTTTTTTTTTCTTAAAAAATTTACTCATTTTTTTCCCTTCAACTTCGTGTGTTTTCAAGATAAAGGATATATGAGTCAATTTACTCATTTTTTTCCTCCACATCATTTCCCTTCTATGCACTTCCAAACAATATAAGGGAATTAAAAATTTCCATTCCATTCTTTTTCTTCCTTCCACTTCCTTTATTTCCTTTTTTGGAAAATTATCTAAAAAGTCCTAAATCTATTACACTTTTGCCAATTCACTCATAAACCTTTTAAATATGCCAATTGAGTCGTAAACTGTTTTACGTTTTGCCAATTGAATCCATCTGATCAATTTTGGCTAGAAATTACTGACGTTGACACTAGCTTTCCTACGTGGCACATCCAATAATGAAGTGAACAATTTTTAATATTTTTTCTTTATTTTCTTTCCTTTTTTCTTACTTTTTCTTATTGTGGCCAGCGAGGTCGCCCAACCCTCGTAGCGATGCGCGGCCGCGAGCAATGCTAGCCTCGCCTAGACCCATATCATCACAGCCTTGATGACGAAGCGAAAGAGAGGATTGTAGATAGGTTATTGTCGCTCGAGAACCTCCACAAATGTTTATAACTTGAAAGCACTGGGATCTAGATGCGTTTCAATCCATTTTTCATGAAAAAGAAACTCTTCATCTTATTACACCAAGTTCATACGATCTTGGCAAGGCAAAAAACGATTCAAATGAAAGACACGAATACCATATTGCCATCTTTCAAGTGACAGAAGAACCGTCACTTTTAATATGAGAAACAAAAGACTTTGGGCCTTTTTGTGGGATCAAATGTACAAGTTCATAGGGCTATATCATCTGAAGTCCGTCCATGAAGATTTCACCATGCAAAAAGATCGATGGATGGATGGGTGGTTACCCAGATGAACCATGGAATCCCTTTCGTTTAAGTGGCCAAGTTTCCCTTGGACCAGGGCCCGGCTCGAGTATAGAGCTTGCTATTTTTGCTCGGGCTATGTTTTCCTCCGACCCCGGTGGGAGCAAACTAAACTTCTTCTTACTGCCCTTATGATTGATGGGTTACGAGTTGTGAACATCACTCGCATGCAGAACCGACTAAACGTGAATGCAAGCGATGTCCATGATCATAACACACTGGATCAGAAGGGCGATTGGACGACAACATGGCCTTTTTTCGGTCTAAGCCAGCCGGTGGCGAATTAGCTGATAGTCATGCCCGGCCCACCATCCTGCTTTCCTAATAGTGCCCATGTATTCTTTCAATTCTTCATGTCTTGCTAGGCCTCATTTGGTTCAATCGTCACAAATCCATAATTGAACTCTAATATAAATTGAAGCAAATCGCAAATTTATGGGATAGGGATAGCATTACCTTTTCAATTGGTTGGATGACTAATAATTTTTCGATAGGGATTTTTCGAATTTTAGGCGCTTTGAAGTAACCACGTCTCGACCATCCATCACTCAATAAAGCTTTTAGCTTTGTAAATCCTTAGCCAAACCAAACACGAAGGAAAGGAAAAACGATCATGGGCATCCAAGTTGAATGATTGAATGAACCGGCAAGAACGGCCACGGAAAATTTTCCTTTCTTTCCTTTGCTTTTTCTGAAAGATAAAAAAAAACACAGAAGTCAATCGATGCCTTTTGAACATGTGGCTCCAATATTGACAACAGGAAGGACGCACTAACATCTTTCTCGTAAAGAGTTGGGACATATAGTTGCGCCGGGAGCACGTGTGCCGTCAGATCAGGTTGGTCCGATACGCACCCGTCTCATCTGACGTTAGATATGATCCGGTTTCAATTAATTCTTTTTTTTTTTCTGAATCATATAATCTAGAACGTAGAAGACGACGCCAGGAGAAACTAATTTAAGAATTTGAAAAACGTGAAGCAAAAGTTGGTTTCGCTTTACCACTTGTCTGTTTGTTCATGGGTTGTTCAAAGAGCTAGGGAAGCAAAAGGCTTTGCCTTCGTTACAAAGGAAAAGCAGCAATGGACCTTGTCAAGTCGCTTCAGAAGGCTACTGAGAAAGAGAGAAAAAGTGACACTACTAGCTCTAGCAGCTTTATTACTCCAGAAAGAAAAATTACAGCTTTGTTACTCTAAGCCTAAAATGGAAGGCATAAAGTGTGTATATTTAGCAAGGGGGATCATGGGTACAAGAGCAGAAAATAGAGACATACTTGCATGGGGGTCGGGTTCGTAAATATCGATGTCATAGGAGCTGCTCGATCACGTTTATTAAAAGTTCACACGAGACTCGCCGTCGTCGATGATTGTAATTTACCCGATTCACAGTGTACCGAGCCGATGAGCCTGAATGTTTTCCCTCTCAATGGCCTCTTGAAGTACAACGGTTGGCGTTTGTGTAGGTCTGGTTTAGGGGGTGAAACTGGAGGTGACAGTCTAGGTGACACCAAAACTTGACCGAGCCCAGAAGCCCCACCCTCCAACGAGCCCTGGCAGTGCCCTTCAGATTGAACGTGACCTGGTTCCGCGCCAGCGAACTGCTGGCGATCACGGTCTGCTCCGGGTCGAGCGAGATCGGGAACGACTGCACTACGTAGTGGAATAGCTTGGATTCATTTTTCCTCACGTCGAACGGGTCGGCGCGGAGCTGTGCGATGTCCAGCCCGAGGAAGCTGAGCACCAAGTCCATGTTGTGGAAGCTCGCGTGGGCCTTGGCATTGTCGTTCTCGGCTTTGATGTCGATGCTTACCTGGGACACCAGAACCCCGGCCAGGTCGACCTGGAAGGTGTCGAGGCTCGCACCGACAACGCTGATGATGGGCACCCGGGGGTGGACGATGACGTAGCCGATGAACACGGCGATGCCCGCAACGATCGCAGCCACCGCGAGGATGGCGCAGATGATGGCCGCGCACCAGATGATTGGGTGGGTCGGCTTCTCTTCCCACGGGGCATGCTCTTGTCTTGCCATGTTAGAGGGAACGATAGGATGAGGGATTAGATTTTTGCCTCTCGAGAGACAACATGAGGGCCAAGCACAAACGGGTATTCCTTCCTTTTTCCCCAAGATGATTTCTAAGTGGTGGGAGGGACGTGGGGAGGAAGAGGGAGTTAGCTTGGGTTCTTGTGTTTTGATGTTGGGACGGTTTGGTATCTCTGTTGTGATGTGGGGTTGGGAGCCTTGCTGTATCTAGGAGTCTCCTTAGGAAAGCTTTATTGAGGGGACAAGGGAAGGGAAAAATTCCAAACTTGCATGCACTACTTAATACCCAATTGAGTGTTTTCTTTCCCACTTTGTGCCTAACAAAGAAGGAAATTCATTTTTTGGGATTGCATGTGGAGGGGAACATCATGGGTTAAACCCTACTTTTCCCTATTGAAATAGACCTAATGGTCACAGGTGTCGGTTCACTCTGTTTTTAACCATTCTATAACATTAGCCAACAGTCTTTTGCTAAGAACCACATCAATACACTCAGTCAGATGCATCAAAGGCGTCGCGCTGATGTCCCGGGAGGGTTTGGCGACAAAACAGATTGCACAATTCCCCGAGACAAGGAAACCGGATCACCAATCCGACACCACACTGCTCGAACACGATCGACTGCTGGTTGAGGAGTCCCTAACATTGGGAAGACGTCTGGGACAAGAAAAAGTTTCCATATGTTGCCTTTGTCTCGCTGGCGAGAGATACCTCTTTCCAGGACACACGGATCCTTGAAAATGTTCTAACTGATGGGCAAACAAACATCCATTGATTGGCTTCCAAGGTATCTCGGATACTCTAAAAATATATTTAATTATTAATCATCAATATACAATTCAAGAATGATTTGGATGTCAGGATCAAAGGACAGGGCCTAAGTTCTTCAAATATTCCAGGCATATATGATGCTTTAGTTTTGTCTGCAACATCACCCCCTTCTTCAGGCGCTAAAGATTTTACTATTTCCGAAGGAACTAGAATTACATCAAGACAGCATTCTTCGGAGCATTCTTGCCCATGCTGCTTCGGCGGCGAAGTTATTGTCGACCGCGTTATGCAGTGCACCCTATCAATGAAATTTAAGAAACAGAGAGATCCATATTGAATTTCTCAGAAAGAAATGTCCATCGAGCCTTGACATTTTTCTGCACGATGACTGATTTTCTCCAGGTGTTCTCCTCAGTTGCCATAACAGACATCGATCGAGGAACTCCTGCTGCTATTCTTGCGGAATCAGCCTGAAGAAAGAGCACAATCACACCAAAAACCATCAGTGTCGAACAACACATTTGCTCGGAGGGTCATGTGATCACCCTGGTCAACAGTCATGTGGTAACGTTTCGCCTACAAATGGGCTTTGTAATTAAGAAAACCGTCAGAGGGATGAAAAGACCTGACGTCATATTGATGAAGCCTTCTTCTGATGGAAACTAATCATGGGCAGCGTACTCTTAGTTCGTGAAGCTATTAATCAACACCGCGATCGATTAGAGTTCACGTCACAACATATCACCACCACCAACTGGCCACCATTATTGTTGATCTGAATGACCACAATCTACAGCCAACTCTATGCTATCTTAATGACCCTTTCGATCTTCTTGAGCTCAACTGCTAACAACTCTAACATGACTCAATTTTGTTGAGCTCGAGTAACTCGAGTATCAAACCTACTCTAGCTCGACTGTTGCAATACTTAATTCAAGCACCAAATAGCGCAGTCAAGTAGTTGAATGCCCATATATTTCCTATTGGACTTGTGCTTGAAAAGTCAAGCTTGCTCAAGCTCGAAACGAATTAAAAACATTGGATTCTCGATTCAAAAGCTCATGTAATAAAAGGGTTCATCTCAACTCAGCTCTGTTACACCCATCTCGGCAACACCGGTTTACTTCCAACTGAAACTTGGGGGCATGATCTTGCCCTTTTCAACAAATGGATTACCGCATTAGTAAAGATATGAAAGCCCCAATACTGAGGAAATTCTCACAAACAAAGGGATGCAACATATAGAACCAGGTCATTAGCTTGTGCCCACATGTTAAGAGAGTATCAACCTCAATCAACGAAAAGAACCAATGGAACAAGATAGGGTCAGTAGACAAGTGCAAATAAATATAATTTGAACTAGAGCATCTTTGTTGGTTTCCAAAAATTTTAACGAAAGGTAGACGGCAGACATGAGCAACTTTAACATAGACAAGAGGTCCAGAACCAGGAATGACCTAAATCACCCAAGTTCAGAACTGAATGCAGCTCATAGAGACAACAGAAACAGAAACAAATTATAGAACATGGAAAGGAACCTTATGAGGATTTAAAGGGTAACCAAGGTCCGCTGTAATGAAACAGGAGAGAGATAATGAGAAGCACTGGCTGAATCATGATAATATGAGGTACAGGAATACTATCTAGGATTGTGCCTAAGGTAAAGTAAAACCTAAGAAATCAGATCGCGGAGACAAAACTGAGGGATTGCCATTGACCCATTGAAAAGAGACTGGGACAGTAGTGATGACGGATGTGCAGTCAATCATCTACTCATACTAATGCCAGAATGCAAAAATCACCTGATGACATGGCTTTTGGCTGCACAATATTCAATTTACAGGTATCCTCAAGGCTACACACTGTTACAATACATTCCAAAGTCTCAGCCAGAAGAAAAAAGCACACATTTTCCTCTCTCTCTCTCTCTCTCTCTCTCTCTCTTCATTTTTGGTGGAGTGTCCTGCTTAAGTACTAGGTATTACCCTTCAGTTTGCTAATAACAGTTCATCATAACAAAAACGATCTAGTTCCTAACTTTCTGGCAGAAATATGACAATTTTTACAATCTGTTTTGACTTTTCAGTTGCTCAATTGACAGGTTCTTTTTTACCCCCCGATAAACAGGCCTGCAAAAAGGATCGTGCCTAAGGTAAAGTAAAACCTAAGAAATCAGATCTCGGAGTCAAAACTGAGGGATTGCCATTGACCCATTGAAAAGAGACTGGGATAGTAGTGATGACGGATGTGCAGTCAATCATCTACTTAGACTAATGCCAGAATGCAAAAATCACCTGACGACATGGCTTTTGGCTGCACAATATTCAATTTACAGGTATCCTCAAGGCTACACACTGTTACAATATTCAGTTGCTCAATTGACAGGTTCTTTTTTCCCCCACTGATAAACAGGCATGCAACTTTAAGCAAAGCTTTAGCACCGTTAAACCTAATGCTTAAAATGTTCTAGGGCTCCTGACGCGATAACATTTCAACATCTAGACAGAGCTGCTTAACACTTTATGGACACTCCGAACAAGCAAAACAAATAAAAATTAAATGCAAAAAAATTATCAAACAGCGCACGATAATAATGAAGTTTCAAAATTTTAAGAGAAGACCTAACACACATAGATGTAACACAATTTAGGTAGATGCACTAGATTAGGAACAAAAGCCTGCCTAAAGCCAGATATATGTAAACTCAGAAACACAGTCGTGAGAGCTTATAATCCGAAATCTAATCATCAAGTTGTTCAACTTAGACAAGCAGAAAGATGGTGTCCATCACATCCATAGCGACAGGAGAAGTTGACTTTCCCGCAAAAGCATCATTGAACCAATGAGCAGCTGCCTCCAAATAGCCTCATACCTCATGATGAATTTGTCCAGTAGAAAAATCTGTTTACTCCTAAAATAGAAAAGTCGAATTTCTCCAACTGCCATTTGCAGGTTGTAAATTATGAATTAGCATTCACTGCAACACATGCCAAATGTAGGCGGAGGAGCAAGAAATCATCTATTCTGGCCTTGCTCCTGGCTGCACAATAATTCGTGAAGGTGAACTGGGTGAACCTATGGAATTGACATGATTGGATAGTTTACCAGGTAGTAGGATAAGTTCCACATTCGAACAATTGAGAACCTGACAATATAGGAGAGATTCCAAGGCACGGTCCACACCAAACCGGTACATCTTGTACCCTACATCGCTACAACGTATAATATGCTCTTGACATAATTATTGTTGTTGAGCATTTCTTCATTTTTTACCCATATCATATAAAGAATGTTTGATACTTTATTGCGGACTCTTTGTATTTACCTTTTATCCCTTAAAGCAACTGCAGATCAAGTATGCATTGAAAATTGTACTTCACAACATTTTTTAGTTTCTACTTACAAATATGCCGAAGAGGTTTAAGGCAGTGCAAGATTTTCCAAAACCCATGGAACCGGCTATCACTGGTTTTCGGATGGTTCCAACTTCCAAGAGGTTATGGGTAGGTTTCAATTAAAAGTTCAAAATTGATGTTTAAGGGAGTCTGACAGATATCCTGCTCACCTGGAACTCCACCATCCCTATCTCATTCAAGTCATTTTACACACATAGGATTGGTGGGAGTGGCAGTTACAAGGTTTCACAGTTTGTCAATTAGAGTTATAGAGATTCCTATTGTCTAAAGCATGGGATATAGACAGAGCTACTGAGTTCTACAATATTAAAGTGTCCTATTCAGAAAAGTGTTACAAAAAGGAAATTTTCTTAAGATTCTTTTTTCTTTTTCAATAAAACTGAGAGGGTGAGAAGGGGCAACCAATTGTCACTAGAGTTACATACCCACTAGAAAATGTTCAAACTTTAGATGGTGGAAAAATTGTCACTAAGCACCATGTGCCACCATCAGTCCGAAGTAGGTGTGCCCATCAACAAAGCTCTCCAAGGTGCTAGAGGACCAGAATCCATTCACCAAAGTGAGATACACTCGCTACTACCGCAAGCGGATTCGAACAATTGACCTCACATATAGAATATTAACCCATATCATTAGGCCACCATGCCCGGTGGCAAGGACTTGTCTTAAAAGTTGATTAGTTTTGGCTGTTCACAAAGAAATTATAGGTTATATCCCTCACAGCCACACCGCCAAATAGGTTGCTAAAGTTAAGGCGGATGGTCTTCCACTTACTGTGAGAGGACGTATGAAGGAAATCTCTTTATGGCCAGATTGAATTAAACATTTTGTTTATTACCAACATCAAAAGGCAGGGGCAAGATAATAGAGAACAGTTCAGGCTTTCATGCTCTAGACTTTGTACACATGAAACTTAATCATGAGAGCAACCAGTAGTTCACTGATCATAGCTCTACATAACAAATGCATTTTCCAGCACAATGGCCTGAGAAGATGACAAGCATAACTGGACTTTGTAGCAAAATTATTCGCAGGAGCAACCCGTCATTAAACCAGCAGTTCAAGATTTAAAGTCCATACCTCATTGGCCATTAACCCAAGCAGTAAACACCACAACCAGGAAAATGGTAGTTATATATTCAATTTCGAGTCTCGAAACAGGTGCATGGACGGTTAGGCAACGCAATAATGTCAATTTCTTTAATAGAAATGTCTTGACACCATGCTCCATCATAAGGGAAATATGTACTTAACAATCCCTAGACTCCAGGAGTACGCAGAAAAGTAATGTAGGAAATGAGAAACCAAACCAAAGATATGTTCCCAAGAGACCCAAAAGTCCATGAAAGATGGGAAGGACCAGAAGTAATGAAGAAGGGCTCTAAAGAGCAGGTGATTGGGAGAATACGCTAAACACTATAGGACTTTTTATTAAGCAGAATTTCTTTGGAGAGAAAAGTACATGATGTACTTTTGAATCAGATGGAGAGAAGAAAAGGCAAAGAAAAAGAGAGGAAAAGAACAAAGAGATAGAATGGTAAGAGGGGGAGTGACTGTGGGCAAAGGTGAAACGTCAAAGCTAGGACAATCCACCGGTAGAAGCCAGAATACACTTCAGCTTGACATTAGAGAATTACTTTTGAGGTCAAGCTTGTGCATCTCTTTCCAACCAAATGGTCAAAACGATGTGTAGTTGGCCATGTTTGAAAGTTCCTTATAATTGTATGGACTTCCGCACATTCCAGGAACCAAAAAAAGCCATTCACTTTTCGCTGCATAAGCCACGGAAGACTATATGAAGAGAAATGGAACGTGAGGTCCCAAGCAACCTACCAGTGAAGTAGGAGACGATCTGCCATCTCCCTGGCTCTTTTGCATGACAGCACTCCCCAGTAATAATAATTCTTCTAAACCAAATATTCAAGAATAGGAACGTCGAAGCTCCCTTCACAAGGTAAAGAATGAAAACAAGATTTGCAGAGCGAGTTATCAGGAGCTATGCAATTAGTAGAGGAATCAAACGAACAAAAAATGCAAAAGTAAACAACAAAATGCCAGGGAGAGAAAGAGAGAGATGCTCACATCAAGAAATTTTTATTCACTGCAACTAATCAATTCCTTAGGAGATTTCCCAAAATAGAGAGAAAAAATAGATGTAAACATGAGAAGGTTCTGAAAAAGAAGATTGTGTGGGGATATCTTCAAGCTCTCCATCTCCTTGAAAGAAAATCATACGTGTCCATTGCGCTCCTCCTTCCCGCCTTATACAAGGCATCCTTCAACTTTTCCCTCGTTGATTCATAGATGCTAATTCTTCGATCAAACATGTCTTCTGCAAATTTCCTCAACTCTGAGAACCTACCCAAAGTGCAGAGGCCAAGAAGCAAGGCATTGGCACTTGCATCAAGATGCGAGAAGCGGTTGTCAATCATGTAGTTCCATATATCGACACCTGTCTCAGGATCGTCGCCATCGAAAAACATAGATATGGCCATGGAACAATTAGAATGAGTTGGTGGCAACTCATTCTTGATCATCTCAATGAAAAATTTGGCTGCTTGGCAGACCTTCTTGTTTTTAACAAGACATTCAAAAATCGTGTTATATGTCAAGGAATCGGGGAAAGCACCATGAAACACCATCTCATCCAGCAGCCTGAATGCATTGTCGGTGTCGTCATTGTTGCACAGCAGACCGATCATTTGGTTGTACATGAACAAGTTAGGCATCAATCCACTACTGACCATGATATCCCACAACAGGATACAGTTGTGCGAATCATTGCTCTTACTAAGAATATCAAAGGCAGTGGAGAAAAATTTCAAACCTGGAAAGCAGTTTTTTCCCTTCATCACCTGGAGAAATTTTATGGCCTCCTCAGCATGCGATCCACGAACCAGTGTAGTCAAGAAAGTATCATAAGCTGACATGTTCTGCGAACTCCATCCAACGCGGACAACCATTTCCCCAAAAGTGTTCTTGGCCTTGTCCACATTTCCCTCCTTCTCCCAACCTTCAAGCAGAATTGCGAACGTATCCTCATCCGGGGGTATCTTTCCCTTGATCCTATCGTAAACCTCCGATGCCCTTGTCGTCTGCATGTCCTCAGCGCAAATAGCGCTCAATATCGAGTTAACCGCAGCAGTATCCTGTTGAATCCCATACTGGTCCATAACATCAAAGGTCATGACTGCCTCACTGACCCGACCAGCACTGCAGTAGCTTGAGAAAACTGACGCGAATGTTGCCATCGACAGCGCACCCTCTTTCTTCATGGAGCGTATAGCATCCCACATTTGCTCAAAGGCTTGGTTCTTGCCTAGCAAGTCAACCATGAGATTCCATGCGATCGCAGAGTGCTTGTGCTTTTGGCCGGCCCACCGGAAGAACTTCACGGCTGAAGCAGGGTAATTGTAGGAATACTTAAGGACTTCTTCCACAAGGATAGGGTTCGCGGGGATCTCAGTGCAGTCGAGCGCAGTCTCAATCTCCCCAGGCGGTGCACTCACGAGGATATCGCACACAGCTTTGGCCATTGGGGAGATATCATTGGCATGGACATGGGAGGGGAACTGAAGGGGCTGCAAGTTCGGCAGCAGTCTCAAGTTCGGGTGGTTTGTCAAAATTTGGGAAGGGGGGACAACCTTAGGAGGGTATTTAAGCCCTGATCGACCAAAGTGTTCAGCCATGGCTTCCATTAAACCAGAGAAGCGGAGAGACCCAAACACTAAAACCCCAGAAGCAGAAATTCTCAATCTAGCATCCTAACCGCGGCCAAATTCCCATACCCACTAACGACTTCAAGCATCAATCCACTGCAAAATTGCAAAGTTCGAGTCTTTTCTCCCTTTTCGAGCGGGAATTCATATGGGTATGCACGATTCGCGCCTCTCTTTTTTTTTTTCTTAACGTAGGTGCTGAGGAGGAGAGAAGGTTGAGCAGAGAGGAACCTCGAGAGCGACAGCGGCGAGCAGTGCCTACCGAGCTTGGGCGACTGTCGACCGAACCAAGCTTGCGACCGATCGTCTCGGGGTCAGAGGGAGGGAGGGATCATCGGTCGAACGCTCGGAAGAAGAGAAGACGCGGCACGAACGAGGAGCTGAACCTCCTGAGCGCAGCAGCTCCTGCGCAAACAGAAGAGCGGAGCTCCGCGGAGAGAGCGAGAGAGCGACAGAGACAGAGAGAGGTTGATTACAATCTTTTATCCCTCGCAAGCCCACCTAGTCCCGCCTAGTGCCATACGACGGTGATCACGACCGCGTCGCAATTCGGAAATAGGGGCGAGCACGATCTGATCACAGGAAGAAAACCAACCTTAGATCGAAAAACGGACCAACGATAGAGCGTTGTTTTGGTACGAAAGTATTAAAGTGGTTTGCGAGCGCCACGTCACCGGGTGTCGTGGCGCTTACAAATAAAGATATTCTCGTCTGAGCCCACTGAGCTCTGTGCTTCCTTTGCCGTTGCCATTGCCACCGGCGCCGCGTCTTGGCTGACCGCCGCCTCCATCGCCTTCGTGGTCGGCTGTGTCTTCCCCGAGCATGACCTCTATTGCGCTGTTTTTCTTTTCGCAATTTTAGTTCGTAGTGCCCATTACATCGTCTCGTCACGGCATCTTGACCTCGCTGTCGGGGCTCGGGGGGGCCATTAAGGCTTCGTAAAGGGGTCTTCGCCAAGTCCGGAAGTTTTCGCTCTGTCTTGCATCGCAATCTCCGTGATCAGTCCGTCAAGGGTCACGGTCATTGTGGCAGCCTCTGTCAAGCCAAGCCATTCTCTCTATTTTTCCATCAACTTTGCGTCTCTATCGGGATCATCTAGGCTTAGATCTAGAGGCATGAGGGAGGTGCGGCAACCAAGGCAGAGGGGAGAAACTCGTGTCGGGAGCAATGGCCACGGCGAGGCAATGAGTATCAAGGATGGACGGAGGCCGCCGCGACTTGCGCGGTGGCGACAACCAAACCGGATTCTCAAGTGGGTAGGCAGATAATGGTTCGACGGAGGAGCAAGTGGCTTGGCGATGGAGACAGCCAAGCCGGATTCTCAAATTATAAGTGGTTTATTCAGAAAAAAAAAATGTTCGCCGCCTCGCTAGTGACGCGGCGTTCGCAAACCATATGGGTATTTTCTCATGATTCAGAGATAAGGGTCTCAAAAGAGGCCCAAAACACTTCGCCAAACAGCCTTTCAACCTATTAAGGGCCTTTTGGCAAAATGCCGAGGTGTTCGAGGATGAAAATGCAAAAGGCTCCCCAGCTGAGTACTTGTGATTTAAGCGGGAGGCCATGATGGTGGGTTGTTGTGCTAGTGTCTTCTGAGAAATAGTCGAGGTGCGCGTAAGCTAGTTCGGATACCTCGGTTACCAAAAAAAAAAATGCAAAAGGCCCAACATTTCTGAAGGCTCATAGATCAACGCAAGTTTTGGCCAGTATTGACATTGTGCATTTCTGGAACGTTGCTTTCAGGGTTTAATCAAATTTTTTTTCTTTGCTTACACATCTTAGATCGGTCTACCGAAGCTCCGCCGAGGATTGAGCGAGCGAGGCCAACCGGAATGTCGCCGAGAGTGGCGGAGCGGAGGGGTCACCAAACCCCGTTTGACTCGTCGTTTTCCTCGATCAAAACGACGTTTGATGGTGCCAAACGACGTTTGCTTGTTCAACATCATTTCTAGCGGACGTATTTTCTTGACCATATTAAAAAAAAAAACACACTGCTCTATTTCTTAAGTAGAGTAATAATGATTGATATTTATTCGATGAAAGAGAGTTTTGAATATTCGAAGATAAACAGAAAAATTCGAAGGCGCGAAAAGCTCTTATCGCAGGTGATGTTAACGAAATGTGACTATGATTGAATTTGCAATTTCGCCGTTCACGAAAATATCAAAGGGCGCTTATGTCTCTATTCGATTCCGCGTCGAAATTGTAGGTTCTTAAATAAAAGAGTATCTTGAGTCAATATTTCGTTTCTGCATCCAAAATTAAAATCATGAAAAACCACTTTTCCGAGCATGAAAAATGGAAATTTTCCTCTTTCAAAATAATAGACTACATTTTATTTGTTTTTCCGAAACAATTAGTTTTATCCATGGTCATCCAGACGAGAATTTCACGTAAAAAAAAAAAACTGTATGTCTCGTCGTAATCCAGCGATCACTTGCTATTTACTTCATTTCTTTCGCGAAGAATATGACATTTTTGGAAAATCATTTTCCACGAAAATGACAATATTTAACCTGAAAATGAAATGGAAGAATATTTTTCTCTAGTTTATTTTAATAAAATTGATTTTGATTTTCCTAAATAGACATATACTATTCGGGTGCTAGTAACTTGTGCATTGACAGTCAGAAAATCGGACACGAGCACTGGAATCCTGAGTTCAGTTGCGATGACCCTGACCACCCAAGTATTGGGGATTAGAGCACATGCACCAAGGCTTCAGGCCCGTCCTCGATAGAATTGGACTCGGTCGCCGGTGGCCCTGGCATGAGCATCGGGGTCCTGGTCTTTGCCTCGACAGACTCGAGCAAGGGTGCCGGAGATCCAAGCACGGGCACCAGGGTCATGGGCTTAGCCTCGCTGGACTCGGGCTCGAGCACAGGAGACTTGGTCATCGATGCTCAGGACCCAAGAGCCAACGTCAGGCTCGCTGTGCACAAGCGTAGAGTTTTGGCCCGAAGTGCCAATACCTAATTATATTTTGAAAAAATGATTTCCAATTTTTTAAGGATGAAATTAATTTCTTGAATTTAAGCATAGATTTTCTTCGTCGACTAAAAAAATATTTTCCGTTGACTCGTTTTTCTAAGCCAACCAAAGACCAGAAAGCCTTTTTTTGCAAAACAAACGGGAGCCTTCTACCGTTCCCGAACGAAAACCGTCGATATCCATCCCTAAACCGTGTGAAGAGCAAGGCTCCATGTGGCCATTTCCATTGCTCGCCACGGACCCAGAAGCACCGCACCGTGTGTCCACATGCAGGAATGAGGGACAACGGCCACATCGTCCGCATCTGCGTACAAAACCTGCGGCAGTGATTGGATTTGGACAGCATCTCCATCCAGAACATCAGGTCCAGCTCCAGGAAGCTTCCAAGTGATGGAGCAGAAGATCCCCCACTTTTTGCCTAAAAGATTGTCCCAATCTCGAATCGATTCCAGGGAACAAAAAAAGCTCTTCCACCAGTCCTTTCCTAGGGGCCTTTAGAGTGGGGTCCGTTTGACCCCGTCGGTTGACATTACTCCGACGCGTTTGGAATTCGATTAGCGTCGCCGTCTCTTTGCCGATACGAGATATCATATCGGGTTTGATCCTTCTAGCAGTGGCTGTGCAGCATCGAGTTCTCGCAATCGTCCACCTAATGTTAGGTGAATTCGACCTGCCTCATGGGAAAAGCACCAGTTGGGCAAGAACCCTTTTTCAAGGACGTTAATGATTTGATATACCAGAACCGTTCCGAGCACAGCTCGAGCGGCTGTTGCCCCGCCTTCAAAGCAATTGAAAGATTGCTCCTTTGGAAGGAATGAATATCCTTCCCAACCACTCACCAAAGCAGCCAGATCATCCACCATCGCAAGCCAAGGACCGCTTCCAATTTCTTGAGTAACCCCTAAGCCTTCTCTATTCCTGGCCTCTTCCCTTCTCCAACTCTCCCCAGAAGAAGGACAACAACCAAGCAAAGAATCCCGGAATGGGAAACCGCCGGCCGGGCCTCGCCGCGTTGCTGCTCTCCTTGGCCATTGTCTCCCTCGGTGTCGCCGCGGCCCTCTTGAGCATTGCCGCCGAGATCAAGAAAACCAAGGTGAACGTTAGGGAGAGGAAGTTGTCGCTTCATTAGAATCGATGGGGTTGGTGATGCCATGTGGTGTGATGTTTTCGTTCTGTTTTCTCCAGCTGAGGCAGCTCAAATGGGACGGCAAGCTATGCTACTTGCCCGGCAGCGACGCGTTCAAGTACGGGGTCGCGGCGCTGGCTTGCCTCTCGGTCGCGCAGGTGGTCGGGTATGCCGCGATATGCGCCGGCTTTTGCTCGAGAGATCGGAAGGGCGTCGAGAGGCGCAAAGGGAAGAGGCTGACGATTAAGGTGGCTCTCTTCGTGGTTTCGTGGTAGGTCACCTGTCGCTCCTTTGAAGTGGACTTGTTGCATTATTGCAGGGGTCGGACCATGGTGTTTCCACAGGCTTCTCGCATCACACAATAGTGGATGTGGATGAACCAAAAAAGCCATGAATCATTTGATTTGTTTTAAGCACGAGCATACAAATTTAGTTGAGCTTCCTAGGCTACCTCCCAAATCTGCAGAAAAGATTAACTGCACATCCGAAGTCGTATCCATACGAAGCGATTCAATGGCGGGAAGAAAACGGTGTTAGATGATCATTATACCGGCTCTGAACCGATTTTTGTGTATCAGGACGAGCTTCGGAGTGGCGGCAGTAGTGCTCGGTGCGGCGGTGAGCATGAGCAGGGATCAGCCCTACCGAAGAGGATGGCTCGACGGCGAATGCTACCTGGTCAGAGACGGAGTGTTCGTCGCCTCTGCCGTGCTGGTCGCGATTGCATCAGGTAGCACCCTCTGCCTAGCTGTGATGTCCACGAAGAAGGGTCGGATCGAGCAAGACCTTAAGCTGCACCCGCAGGCGGGCTGAAACCAAAAAAGAGGGGTGGAATCGATCGCGGAAGTACGTGCAAATCGACTCGTTTTTGCTGGAGATCCATCGCTGGCTCGCTCTTCGGGTCGCGCCAATCGAGGGTACCCCGGTGCCGATTTGCGACAATTAGTAATAAGGGTTAAGAACATGATCTTTAAGATCTTTGGTTATTCTTCGCCGGAAGCACATATGAAGCATGTTTGGTGGCAATGAAGCACTTTCTCTATGCGCTGTAGCAACTTACTCTGTACGGTCAAGAGAGACCATCCGATCACGCTGGTCGGCGACTTTCCAAACCATTTCGGCTGGCCGGCCAGCTGCCTGGGTTTGAAGGCGAACCCAAACCCGACCCGATTCATCGTCCAACATAACGTTCCTTCGAAGGCGAGTTTTGCTCGAAAAACCAAAAATTTACTCCTCACGGTTGGTGTAAGCGTGTCATAATCGTATTTTCATTTCACGTTGACTCATATTGTTGATGGAGAAAGTGTAAGTTCTACCCAACACTTCGATAACAGATGCGTTATCCCTTTTAGCACTTTTGAATGAGGCATGGCTTCGACCTCAATTGCCGTAAAAATCATGAAAATGCATCTGTAAAATTATAAAATTCCCTGTTACCCCCGAGCTACTTCGCTAACTCGGACTTAGTTTCGGATGTGAGGGTATGGTTGAAATTTACCGCGCCAAGACCCGCGCATGAAAATTTGTTACCAATGTAGTTAGAGTACATATAGGTGAGGGTTAATCATGGCAAAATTCTGGGTTTGTTTGGTTGATTTTTTTGGGGCTTAGAGGCCATTAAATCTATAAATTAACCGTATATGGAACGAGGTGGGCAACAAGGGGCCGGCCAAATTTCGTATCCAAGTACTAAATGAAACAACGTGGACTCAGGTGGTGAATTGATAGGGCTAGGGTCCAAAATATTACACGGGCCTAAGACTATACTCGTAGTATTTCACAGGAAAAGCACCAAAAAAAGTTATAAACTTGTTGTATTAATATTAATTCGGTCCTAAAATTTTTACATATGTCAATGTAGTTCTAAACCTTTTGACAATTTGTTAATGTAATTTATCTGGCCAATTTTGACCGAAAATTTTTGACATGGATGTCGGATGTCATACGCGACACGATCGATGCTGACGTGAATAATAATTTTTTAATGAACTTTTTTGTTTTGCTTTCTCCTCTTTTTAAATATTTTTTTCTTTTTTCGTTTTTTCTTTCTTTTGTTTTGTAATGCCGGACTCTTTTATTTATTGAATGATAACTGTCTTACCGTGACATTCAAATAGAAGATTCATCATTTAATAACATCATTTGTTAATATGCGAGCCAAATATGAGATACATACCCATACACTGTTGAACTCATTCGAAACCTCTATCGTAAATGATATACATGTGATAAATTTACTCATAACTAATTTTTTGACTATAAAAAACTCCAAACTAATACATTTGCGACGAATTTATCCTCCGTTAGTTTACGTTAAATTGGATTAATATCATGAAAAATCATAATTTGGTATACTTATGATAAACGGAGGCTAAAACCTTAAATCGATAAATCATCAACTGTCATGTGTCATCCAATTTAACAATTTGACGGTCAAAATTAAATGAAAACTAACAGAGGGTACAATTATCGCATATGCACCGGTTTGAAAATTTCAGTGATCGAAAAAATTAATTCGTAATAAATTTACTACGAGCATATTAATTTGAAATTTTTCGTGAAATTAACTATTTATTCGCTTTTTTTTTTCTTATTAAATTTGCAGGAACAGTATCCCAAACCTGTCTAATCCAATTTTCACCTCCCCAAAAGACGGATTCACCCTTACCGCGCCGCCGTCGAAATCACTCCGCGCCTCCGCCGCCCGTTCCGTCTCTCTGCACCTTGTCTTCTTCTTCTTCTCCTTCTTCCTTCCTTCTCCCTCCCACACTGAGCAGCAATTCTCGCTCTCTCTCTCTCCGCGAGCCGCCGCGTCCTTCCAGAAACTCCGATCAACATCGCCGCCGCCGCCGCCGCCTCCAGCTCCGCAGATCCAAGCGCTCGCATTCCGCGCCCTCCCCCTCCCCCTCCCCCCCCACGCCCGATGCTCGGCCGCTCCGATCGCCGTTAGGGAAATCGCCGGGGGAGCCAGAAATTCCGCAAAGCTGGAGCAGCTGAAGACGATCGGGCGGGAGCTCGCGATGGGCTCCCAGGGCGGCTTCGGCCAGTCGAAGGAGTTCCTCGACCTCGTCAAGTCCATCGGCGAGGCCCGATCCAAGTCCGAGGAGGACCGCATCATCCTCGGCGAGATCGAAACCCTAAAGCGCCGGATCGTCGAGCCCGACATCCCCAAGCGCAAGATGAAGGAGTACATCATCCGCCTCGTCTACGTCGAGATGCTCGGCCACGACGCCTCCTTCGGCTACATCCACGCCGTCAAGATGACGCACGACGACAGCCTGCTGCTCAAGAGGACCGGCTACCTGGCCGTCACGCTGTTCCTCAACGAGGATCATGATCTGATCATCCTCATTGTCAACACCATCCAGAAGGATCTCAAGTCGGATAACTACCTGGTGGTTTGCGCCGCGCTGAACGCCGTGTGCAGGCTGATCAATGAGGAGACCATACCGGCGGTGCTGCCGCAGGTGGTGGAGCTCCTGGGGCATGCGAAGGAGGCCGTGAGGAAGAAGGCGATCATGGCGCTGCACCGGTTTTATCAGAAGTCTCCAGCTTCGGTATTGCACCTGATATCGAATTTCCGTAAGGTAATCTCAAGCTTTATATTTGGCTGGGCCGTGGGTTTGAGCTTGGATGATGGCATGAATGCAAAATGCTAAAATTTCCTATCTTTTGAGAGATGTGTGAGTTCGGGCCTTCTGCATTGTCCTACATGGTTAGGTGGATCGCTTGCTACTGCCAATTCGTATACTTTTTCATTGGGGGAAACGCTGATAGTCCTTTTGGAGCAGCATTCTAAAGTTGTTGCAGTTAGGCCTGTGATTTTTGTGCCGTTGCTTCCACTTGATGTGAAATGAACAAAGCTGTTGCAGTTATTGGTGTGATATTGTCACTAATTTGCCCAATTGAAAGCCAGCAAATGTGGAAGCATCTTTTTCCCCTTTTGGTTGCAAGATAACATCTTATAATTGCGACAACCATCTGGATGCGACTTCCTGCTAGCTGTCCCATGTGTATTGGCAATATCTCTTTGGTATGAACGTTTTGCAATCTCTAATCTTAAAATGCTAAAATGAAATCACTTGTGCAGAAGGAATACTCATAGGAGAGTGCTCCTTCCTTTCCTTATTGTGTGTCATCAATAGAGTCAAACCCTATCGTCCTGTGCTGAAGAAATAGTTTTCCTCCTGCCCTTGCTGATTCTTTTGTTGGGACTAGAGGGTAAATCTCGAGTCAGTTAACTACTTCCAAGGAAAATGGGGCTGATGCACCTTTGCCTGGTCCATGCACCTTATGCAGCTGGAGACTTGAGCAAAAGCAATATACGTTATACAGAACCTTATTCTCGCTCATCATGCATTTTCCCTTTGTGTGCTGGTTCAGCAGTATATATGGAGCTTTAGAAGTCTCTTATCTGATTTTTATACGATAACCCTGAACTTTAGCACTTTTCTAGGGAGCACGATAATATTTTTTTCTTTCATCTGATGGAATGTCTTTTCTTTTTGGTTACCTTTTTGCAGACGCTTTGTGACAAGGATCCTGGTGTCATGGGTGCAACTCTATGCCCTCTCTTTGATATCGTAACAATCGATGTTAATTCTTATAAAGATTTGGTTATCAGTTTTATCAGCATTCTCAAACAAGTAGCCGAGAGAAGATTACCGAAGAGCTATGACTACCATCAAATGCCTGCCCCGTTCATTCAGGTTTGTTCTAAAACATTACGCGTGATTTATCTATTCAAGTTTAAATCTAGATATACTGGTTAGTATCTTTCCAGAAACATCATAGAGTTTTTTTTTACTCGTGCAAGCTTGTTCTGGATGATGTAGAGTGCGGATTTTCGATTATATGGTGGAAATTTTATTTGTTTTAATGTTGCTTTTGAAGGTTGTTGATTGATTGCTGGTAATGGAAACCTATCAGTTCAAATTTGAACGTCCGGTCTCTGATAAGTAAAGAAAACAGTGTGGTCATTTGTATTTATTGCATCTTCTTTGTATTGATTAATGAAGTAGGGGCCTAACACAGGGAAGGATGTTAATGTGTTTTACAAGGAAAAATATTCGAGTCTCCTAAAAACCTCTTGCTTGTGGAGTTCATATCTATTCTATGTATTTTACCAATTGTAATTAGTGTAGCAAAAGGGAGAGGAGTCTCTTTCTCATGCTCAGAGCTAGTACAAGATCCAATTTCTGCTGCATTTGAATAGACATCTGAATATACAAAGTTGCCAGATAGGGAGTACAGTAAGGAGCGTGAGGTTAGCCGATCTTCCTGGAGACCAATCATTGTCTCCTGATAGAAAATTATTTGTCAAATTCCCTTAGAAAATGTAAACTTGTTGTAGCAACACCAGATTGTTTCCTCGGTCCAACGGAGCTACCTTAGAGTTCAGAGGTGAACGCTAAAGGACTAAAATTATTGACCCTCCTCCAGGTCATTCTTCCATTGCTTTTCCGGAGATTGCCGCCCCCCCCCCCCTACCTGCCAATTGAATGTTATTGGACATAGGAAATTTAACCTTGTAAACCATTTTTCCAGGTGCTTCTTAAATTTAGACTTAGCTCAGCAAGTGTGTTGTATTGCGTTTGTTGGCTACAGCTCTAAGTGTGTGATATGTCTTGATTGGTATTTTTCGATTCTTAAAAGCTTGCAATTACTGGTAGGTGCATGGGTTGAAACATACAGTTTTTGTTTAAGTTTCTAATGCCATCTGGTCGTCAGCTTTCTTCAGATTTGACTCACTGCAAGTATGATGCTTTTGCAGATCAAGTTGTTAAAAATACTGGCTTTGCTGGGAAGTGGTGACAAACAGGCCAGTGAGCATATGTATACTGTTTTGGGTGACATCTTCAAGAAATGTGACACGTCAAGTAATATAGGGAATGCTGTTTTGTATGAATGCATATGTTGTGTCTCTTGTATATATCCAAATACCAAATTATTAGAAGCTGCTGCTGAAGCAATTTCCAAGTTCTTGAAGGTTTGTTCTTTGCCTAATCTTGGTGGTTTTCCTTTATCAGTTCAATGATAAACTCATTGTTTAGCATTTCATTTTTAATGAACTTCACATGAATCACTATTTTCTGGACAGAGTGACAGTCATAATCTCAAGTATATGGGTATTGATGCCCTTGGTAGATTGATAAAGATAAGTCCAGATATTGCTGAGCAACACCAATTGGCTGTTATCGATTGCTTAGAGGTGAGTTTTTTTTTTTAATTTCTTTGCGATGCAATTCTGAATTGCTCTTCACTTGCTTAGAAATAGCTGCTTCAAGAACTTGTTCAGACTTGGTTTCTTTATATTTTCCTCTTGCCACTTCCCATTTTCTTTGCACATTAACAGCTCGTGTAGTTTACTGTGTGGTTCGCAGTTTGCATGAACTGATAGGTCTAGGCAATTAGTAATCAGTAACTAAAAGCATACATGATTAGGAATGCAGTACTTGTTTATGTCGTCTGAGTTGTGGGGCATGCAATCATCACTTTGATTTTGTGTTCACTGGTCTCTGAATTCCGTTTTCATGTGAAGTTTTGTGGTAAAGCAATTCTGCGATTGCATAGTTTATTGATCTGCTTGACGTTTGGTAACTGATAAATTGCATCTATACCAGGACCCAGATGATACTCTAAAGCGAAAAACCTTTGAACTGCTCTACAAAATGACAAAGTCCTCTAATGTTGAAGTGATTGTTGATCGCATGATTGATTACATGATAAGCATCAACGATAATCACTACAAAACTGAAATAGCATCTCGATGTGTTGAGCTTGCGGAGCAATTTGCACCTAGCAACCATTGGTTTATTCAGGTACTGTTTCAATCTCTCCCACTTTCTAGTTCATTTAAAGAGCATCAAAGTTGTGCAATTTTTAAATTTTACCTAATCCATTTGTGGTATTTTAATTATGCAGACCATGAATAAAGTCTTTGAGCATGCTGGGGATTTGGTGAACATAAAAGTTGCACATAACTTGATGAGGTTGATTGCTGAGGGTTTCGGAGAGGACGATGATACTGCAGACAGTCAGTTAAGATCATCTGCTGTATGTTCCTAAGTTTTAACTTCTCTTGTCAATGCCCATAATAGATCTTGTTTAAAATTTATTTACAAATTGCAAATGCTAGATTGCTTGCTAGGGCAGTCTCCAAATTTTTGCTCAGAGTAGCCTTTTTGTGCTTGTTGTGTGGATTGCCATTGCCTGGTGTTGTCCATGTGGTTTTACTTTTCTGTTCCAAATGACTTGAGACATTTCCTTGAATCTAAGATTATGAAGTGGGAAATGGCCCAAAAATAATGAATGGAAGGTAGTTACTTTGTCTCTTTGATGGAGGTACAGAACATGAGCTAAGCTTGATGAGTAAAACAACTCAAGTAGAGTTTGGTAGGGGAAACAATCCTCAGAGGAACAAAATGCTATTAATTCATTCCATTGTTTTTATCTTTTGTTATTTTTTTTCCTTTTTGGCAATCTCTGTTGATGGTGACCATTGATCACTCTGCTGTGAAAGATTTTTGTTCTTTACTTTTTCTGTAATGTTAACTGTGAGCACAAGAAGAAGAAGAAGAAGAAGAAGAAGAAGAAGAAGTTTTCTTTACTGCTGCATCAAATGCAACAGTTGTAATAGCATATGGCTGGTGCATGTGATGTAGTAGGTTATTGGCTAGAGATTCATTTGCGTATGTGCATTCATAAACACTTTGGGCTTCTAGTCATTTCTGTTCTTTTTCCTGTGTGTTATATTTTGAATTTGATGCTATATTGTTTTGTGTAGGTGGAATCATATCTACGCATTATTGCTGAGCCAAAACTTCCATCAGTTTTCCTGCAAGTAAGCTTTTCACATATTTCATATTATATCACTGCCCTTCTAATTTGGAGCAGGTATATATTAGCGAGTTTGAGAAAAATGGCAATACTTATTAATCTTTGGCCATTTGTAGGTGATCTGCTGGGTCTTGGGGGAATACGGAACTGCTGATGGAAAACATTCTGCATCCTACATAACGGGAAAATTATGTGATGTTGCAGAGGCATATTCAAATGATGAAACTGTTAAGGTATCTCATTGTTTCTTCAGGCGCCTTATTTAGAGTATCCGTTTGAATGAGAACAAATTAGTTCGGTTGCATTCGCCAGTTATTTTTGAAGTTTTTCAATAGCAAATTTCATGTTTAATTGATGAAATTAAAACCCGAAAGTTGCGATTAGTATGGCTTGGGAGAGTCCACGCTAAGTGGATGCTTAGTAATGCATTAGCTTTCTCCTAGTGGTTCACCTCTTCGAAGGTCGTGATAGCTTGGCCACTCCACTGGGGACTTGAGTTAAAATTCTTAGTGGACTTAGGCCTAAACTTTCTCTATTCAAAGATATATTTGTGTGGCAGAGAAGAAAGAAGGTAGGCTCTTAACATCTTGTGTTGAATGGTTTTGCAAATGGGCGTTATAAGGGGTGGAATGTTTGCTAATTCATTTTGTATGGAGGCGTCGATGATGAATGTTTTTACTTTAACATTGCAGCAATGTTTGCCTTGTAAACTGTTGTGCATATTTTTAACGCTTTAGCACCACACTCTTGCACACACATCCTGTGGTCGGACCTGGGTGGCAATTTATGAATATCCAGGATGGTGTTGAGAGGGATAAAACCTTATTCGCGAGAGTAAAGGTTGCCTCTCTCAACCCTGAAACTGGACCACTTTCTGTGCTTGCCAAACTGGACTGCTATATGTACTTTTTGTTAAAAGCTACGACAGCAATCAAATAAACTTAATATGATGCTTGAAAAAACATGAGGCTACGTGAGTTGGTGATGGCATTTCTCTGAGTTGTTGGATATTTCCTGAAATGAGTTGAGAGATTTATTGGTTGGACAGAGTTAGTGAGATGCTTTCAAAGCAATAAAATACTTTGGAAGCTTTTCTTCTTATTTTCAAGTGCTGTCTTTGTCATCCTGTAAGTTGCCTTTCAATGATCCAAAAATGAAAAGACAACACATGCCCCCTGAATAAATTGTATACTTGTATAAGTTTCTTATCATCTCTATGTACAAGTACATAGGCCAAGAACTTTTATTGTTTTTTCATTATGATGATCCTAATATTCTTGAATCTTTGCTTAATCAAGTGGACACTGGCCTGAAAAGCATATATTGGCAGGTGTCTTATTGATTCTAGTTGCCACGTCCTTGCTTGAACTAAATGATGAGGCTTATTACATACATAGTACACATGTATAAAAGCACGTAAACACTATTTGTTAGGATTTTTGCCGTACTTCCTCCCAACTTTTGCAAACTCCTCGTGCAATTATAAGCCCTGACGTATATGGTTATGAAAGATCAGTTATTTTCTCTCTATTTTGTATATTGGGTAAATAGAGAATTTAGGAGAGGAGGGAAAAATGACTAACCTCAAATGGTCACCTGTTGAGAAATTGAGTCTAGAGGTTTACCACAACCTCTGGGTTTGTTTCTTCACTTGAAGAGCTGAAAAACATTGCGTATTTTGACTAAGGCTTGCATGGCAATTATTCTGTGCCTAGGAACAGATTCTGGTAAGAAATGATTCTTTTTTATTCTATGCCCGGGAACAATTTCTAAGCATTTGAAGGCATTTGGTAACTGCCCAAAATTTCTATTTTTAGAATAAAAAAAGAACAGAAATGCGTTTGGTAATTATATAAAATTTCTTTTTATTAATAATATTTTGAATTTTGTAATATTTCTTTCTCTTTCCTTGGTCATGGGCTATTGCCGTCGCCGGCAACAGGCCAGGGCCGGCGAGGGCATTGCGGCCCTTGCCATGGCCTGGCGAGGCTGACCTCGCCGTCGCGGGGGGTGGCGATGGCGAGGTCGAGCCTCGCCCAGCCAAGGTGAGGCCGACCGTCGTCGTCGCCCCCCCCGGTGACGGCAAGGTTGGCCTCGCCAAATCAAGGTGAGGTAGAGCCTCGCCTGGCCAAGGCGAGGTCGACCTCGCTATTGCCACCCCCTGCGATGGCGAGGTCGGCCTTGCCAGATCTGGGCAAGGCCGACCTCGCCGTTGCCGGGGGCGGCCAGGGTCACCCTCGCTGGCCCTGGTTGGTGGACGGTCGCTGGCAGTGGGCCGAGGAGAAGATGAAGAACAAATAAAAAAGAAAGAAGAAAATCAAGAAGAATCAGTTCTAGAAAAATTGTTTCAGAATTAAGAATCTACTTTTTTTTGCTTCTTGATTTTGTTCCAAAACTGATTCTGGGATCAATTTTTTGCAAAATTGTGCCTGGGCACAAATTTTAACAAACAAGTTTATGGAACAAAAGAACATAAATTTTCACTATTTAGCACTTTGCCAAACGGGCCCTAAATGTAGGTTCTCTTAAGACTGGCATTGCCCCATGAAGGCACGTGCACAAGGCGCTTATTCTTGGGTTGAGGCCAAGACTTAGTAGAGACAAGATTAAGTCTTTCATGCGTCGACTTATGGCAATCTTAGGGTCTACCCAACCTTGTTGTCTTGACTTAAAATATTTGGTAGGCTTATCTGATTCTGTCACTTCCATTTCCATTATGCAACTTTTGCTCATCTGCTTAAGGTTGATGCTTGAAAATCAATCATCTCCTAGTTTAAAGGGCAGGTAGCTTATGGTGTTCATTTGATGAGTTCCTCTAAAAATAATGTGCTCTGTACATCATTATCAGCAAAAAAAACCGAAATATGTGTTACTTACATCATTATGAATGTTTTTATTCTTTCACTAAGGTTCAAGGTTGATGTTTTTCCATGGTTTTTGAAGGCTTATGCAATTACAGCGTTCATGAAACTATATGCATATGAGATTGCTGCTGGAAGAAAAGTGGATATCCTACCTGAGGTATAGTTTCTAGATGCTTTCCCTTCTCTCTTCTGATTAACTTTCTCTTGTTGGCTCATATCAAATTCAGCTGATTTTTATTCAGTACAGTTAATTACAACCTGAAGTGGAATATATTCCTGTAAATTAAGATTTAAGAAAAGCTTTGATAATAAACGTATTGAATGTTCATTTGAAGGTAGAAGGCTGTTTTAATTTTTTCTGCTTGTAAAAGAAATTGATTTGAGCTCCAGTGGTAGATTTGGAAATCTTTTTGCCATTATCCATTAACAATACCGTATGGCCTTGTTTATTTGTTATACTTTTATATACTTTGAAATCGATGCTCTTTGTTCCACCGCGTATGAATAGGAGCAGATAAATGTTTTAATTATGTTGATGCCATATGGTGTTGCTGAACATGCATTGAGAGTTTAAAGTGTTTGCTTACATTTCTACTTTTAAATTTGGGTTGGTCTGATGGCTTTATTTCTGCGCTTCAGTTAAGGAGCATTAGGGAATGGCTCATAATTGTATAGCTGTAACAGAGCGGTAATGGGTAGACTTATGCATTAGTTAGTTGATAGTTGTCTGTGAAAGTTTTGCTTCTGTGCCTAAATTTGGCATATTTTTTTTTTTGAGCTAGTAATAGTAGATGTTATTTATTTTGGTTGCTTGTGATTAATAAACCTCTGCGGCCATTCTGGGTATGCAGTGTGATCACCACGTTAATTCTCTCTGCTTGGTGCAGTGCCAATCCTTAATTGAAGAATTGTCGGTCTCCCACTCGACAGATTTACAGCAACGTGCATATGAACTTCAAGCACTTATTGGCTTAGATGTTCGCGCAGTTGAGATTGTCATGCCATCAGATGCCAGCTGTGAAGACATTGAGGTGGTCCTTGATTAGGGAACTTAAGCATGTCTAATTTCATTATTGTCTTGCTATGCATGCTTGTTTGTGTGAGTCACACTCATACAATGATTGATTCTTCATCTCTCTATGGGTCTTCCTTTATTTCCCTTGCATTAGAAAAGATGCCCCGAACTATGTAAGCATCAGTTTTACCTTAAGTTATGGAAGTATCATTTGGCACAAGATAGATTATTTTAGTTCTCTGGTGATGCTAGAATTCTCATTTTGTTATCCTTGAATTACTTATTGAACTGCTTATTTTCTACAAGGAGTTGTTTGTTCAAGATATGGTTCATCCAGTTAGAAACTTATAGTATACTCATTAAACCTGTATCGAACTAATTTGCTTGTACTTGATTTCGGCCAAAGTTTCTTGGGCTTCCGATTTGCACATGGAGACTTGAAGATTACTCAAATTAGTTTTGCGGGATTTAGGTGCAAATTTGAAATTTATTTAGGCAGAGCAATCATAGTATATGTATTTGTTTACTCGACTTATAGGAGTCGTCCGCTACCTTTTTGGCTGCAATGGTCGCTTATCGATACAGACATTTTTTTTTTCATTTTTGAGGGGCACTTGATAGTGTCAAATGAAATTCTAGACGAGTCCCCTGTGCTCTTGTCATTCATTTAATTTTGCTTTTGTTTATCATCTTTCTTCCCCGCTGGCACCTCTCATTGCTCATATTATCTCACTAAAGGAGCAGTATGTATACGTACATACATAGGTTTGTCCTTTCCTTTTCTCGAGTTTCGATTATAAAATTTCCTTTACCAATGCAATGCTGTCAACTCCATTCGTTAGAAACAGAGCTCCTATCGAGTTTCATGACCGATCAATAGGAATACTCCATTTGTATTACTTACACTTAGTGAATCTTTGCGAATGTTTGGCCACGTCTAATGTAATACTCCCCTTTTGACAATTTTTTTCCATGTGCCATTATTCATCTGCATATTAGCAAGACACAAATATTCATTTGTAGTAGTTATACAAGCACTATCAAGTTTTTATTTTTTTCATGTTTTACTTTGCATTGCTGTAGTTTTCAGGACTGGTTGTCTAATTGGGTCATATTCCTGGCACTATAGCATTAATAAACTTCTCTTTTGAGATATTTATGGGTGCTATTTTTGCAGATTGATAAAAGTCTCACCTTCCTCAACCATTATGTCCAAGAATCTGTGGAGAAAGGTGCCCAGCCTTATATTCCCGAAAGTGAGCGCACAGGGATGCTTAACATCAGCAGCTTTAGAAATGAAGACCATCATGAAGTGTCCATGCATGGTCTTAGATTTGAAGCTTACGAGCTTCCCAAGCCCGCGGTCCCTTCAAAATCTCCAGTTTCTTACACACCCTCGACAGAGCTCGTTCCAGTTCCTGAGCCATCTTATTCCAGGGAAGTCCACACTTCCACAGCAGCACCATCAATATCAAGTTCAGGATCTACAGAACTCAAGCTACGGCTTGATGGTGTTCAGAAAAAGTGGGGCAGGCCAAGTTATTCCTCTGGGTCAACATCCACCCCGGAATCCTCATCGCAGAAAACCGTGAATGGAGTTGGGCAGGCCGAAAGTGTAAGTACGTCCACATCAAGAGCACAGGCCACCTCTTCTTTTGACTTAAAGAAGCCTCAGGTTGAAATTTCGCCAGAGAAACAGAAGCTTGCAGCTTCACTTTTCGGTGGTCCATCGAAAACTGATAAGAGACTGACTTCCAGTAGTCATAAGGTTGTGAAATCTAGCAGCCACACCACAGAAAAGCCCTCTGTTGCCAAAGCCGCAGACACTGCTTCAGAAAAATCAACTCCTGTCCAACCGCCTCCGGATTTGCTTGATTTGGGTGAACCCACTGTTACAAGTAGTGCTCCATTAATAGATCCATTCAAACAGTTGGAAGGACTTCTCGACCAAGGAGAAAACGTCTCAGCTACAAATCAGGGAGTCGTCAATGCCAACAAAGCGCCTGATATAATGTCACTTTATGCAGAAATTGCTGCGAGTGGGCAAAGTGGAGGTGCTGTGAATCCTGTTCCAACTAATGGAGATGATATGTTGAGTGGCTTATTGGGCATTAGCAACAGAACTGTTTCTCCAGGAGGAGCTGCTGGATCGTCTCCATTGAGCAAGGGCCCTAACCTTAAGGATGCCTTGGAAAAGGATGCTCTTGTCAGGCAGATGGGCGTGACACCTACTAGTCAAAACCCAAACTTGTTCAAGGATTTGCTCGGCTGAAACGAGTCATGTGAAAAAGATTCTCTGCTCAGGTTTTTCTGGCGATAATTGCATCTTGCCGCACAATGCACATGATAATTGTTTTTTAGCGGGCAGCAGAGGTACATTGGCGATACACGCGTTGACATTCCGAGCAATATTTCTGAAGCAAAACCAAGGTATGCAAAAGTTTGGAGTTGATTCAACCTCGGAAACCCTGTGTTGAAATCCGGTTCAAGGTCTGTACTCTTTTGCAGGACATTGTAGAATTTTGTAGGATAAGTTGGATTTGGTCATGTACATTGGAGTGTTACCTCTGGCAGATTGGTCGGAGAATTTCTCTTTGAATGCTTACGTTCGGAGACACCGAGGGTTAGCTCTGCACATTGTCTGGGTTGTTACTCCCTTGAGTCATGTGGCTGTTAAAATTATTTACCTGTACAAGGGGCAATATCTTGTATTCCACATTTCAGATACTACTTTCCTTCCCTTGTATATGCGGACATGTACACATTCGCAGAGTGAGTTGCGGTTCTTTCAAGCGCAAGCAGGTGTTCACTTGGCCGAGTTTGAGGTTGTCCGACCTGTTTTCTCTCTTACAAGACAAACATTCCTTGGTGATTGTTATTGTTTTCCTTCTGGTTTTATGCTAAGTGCAGGCATACGGGAAAAGGAAAAAAAATCGAATGACCAACCTATGCACGTACCTACGAACATGTCGCAAAGATGAACACGAAATTTAAGCTACCCAATCAAGCGTTGCGCAGCAGGGCTGGACGGGTTGTGGCAAGCGTAACCCAAATATTCTTTCCAAAGTTCTGCAACTGAGGGCATCATCCTGAAGAAACGGTTCATGAGTGTCGTGCCGTAGTAAGCTTGACTTCCGTCTCTATAGCGAAGTCTCTTTGACAGACATTGACTATGCTTCCTGGTCACTCCCGAATGGCCGGTCGAGTATTTTTTTTTTTTGTTTGGGGGTGGGGGGGGGGGGGTTCACATCTGGTCGAAGAATTCAAGTGCTCGATTCGGATGAAGCAGATCCGGTGTTTAAATCACAGTTTTTTCCCTTGAACAGAGTAACTTTAGAGGCCGGGTCCGTGCAAACGCATAAAACTCGTATGAAGTCGAATGTTGCGGCTTTGCATCGACCCATATAGACCGATGAAGTCGAATGTTTGGGTGTCCTAACCCGTCCCAACAAAGAAAACCGGAACGAAAATATTACCTATTGGAAAGGTGGAGTGGGGGTTTCTTTTGGGATCACTTTCAAATGAGAAATGCAAACCCGACCCGACCCATTAAGTTCAACTTAATACTCTTAGTTTGATTTTGAACTTGATTGGCCTTAATTAACATATAATGAAACCGACCCAGCAAGCCAAAATGTAATCTTACATCAGATTCTTAAGCATGAAAAGTAATTCAATTGTAAATTGAGGTTAGCGATTTCAGGGTCGGTCCGGGTTTCACTTGAAAATTTGCTAGAGACAAACTCAGATAAATTTCGGCTTGTGCATTTCGTTGAATATGTAGCGAGCAATTCTGCAATCAATTTTGAACTAGTAAGGAGAGAAATGGCACTTCACGCATTTGACTCTAACAACATTACACCAACTAATTAAAATGAACACCGCCAATTGAAATTCAAGACCCGATCGCGACATTCAATTTTTTTTTATAAATTATAAATTAGGAACAACTCTCAAAGGAATCATCAAGATTAGCTCACAGGCTCGAGAGAGACGGAGGTGAAGTACACGTAGAGCTCGATGTATCGATTTATTTACTTTGCCATGTATTTTTTAGCAAATGAATAGTTGAATACAACTCAAAAAAAGAAAAAAGAAAAAAGAGGAAGAAGAAGAAGACCTGCTTCTCCACTTGTCCAAATCCAAAACCCAAACTGCTCCCATTCCCGCCCTTCGCACCCCTCTCTCTCTCTCTCTATCTCTCATGGCGGAGCAAGGGAAGGCGGCGTCTCTCCCGGCGGGATCGGCGCGATCGAGGGTGGACAAGTCGTTCAAGCGCGCCCTTCTTCCTCTCCTCTCCACTGGCTCCATGGAGGTACTCCTCTCTCTCTCTCTCTCTCGCCCGAACCTTCGCTACCTAGCTGAGGAAGCCCAGCCTCCCTCCCGCCCGATCCCTTGGGGTCCGAAACCGACTGTCCCGACCGCTTCCGTCCGATCGAACGAGTAGAATTTGGTGCGCGTTCGGGACCCCTTCAAGCGTCCGGGATCGAAGTCGTTCAGTTGCAAATTCCGAAGCCGACATGTCGAATGTCATCCGTACAGTTGCGCGTGATGTTTTTTTCTTCCGATTCGTCTGAGCAGCGGTCATGAATGGAGCCGTCGCGTTATCTTCGCCTCGGTGTCTGGACGCCAAGGGGGAAACGTCATAACTGCTTGCAAATGAGGAAAATTTTTGTTTTTTCGCATTTTTCCCGTGCTTCCACTAAATGGGAGCTGAGCACTGAGCGGCTTGGCTCCGTTCCAGCGTTTCGTGTTACGGCAGTGTCCTGTCTTCAAGTCCTTTTGGAAATGGGTCGACAACTGTTTGTAGGTTTTCTTCTTGTTCTTCGTCATTGCGGAAGGGTGGTTGTTCCACAATGATCGGAATGGCGGAAAGCAGTGCCGGTTAAACTGCCTTAACTTCTCCGTTTGATGCAGATATTTCGACAAAAATTTTAGTAACCTACGATTGAAATCCACCCCGAAGGTGAATTAAGATTTGTAATTATCATCCAACATGTTCGTTCAGTCTGCGTACCTCTTTGTATTAGCATGAACTAGAAGTTAGTGCAAGTACGAGAAGATCTGTACGACCTCCAAACTTGAAAGTGATAAGACGGCGATCTGCTTGGATTTGAAACTAAACTGCGAATTCCCAATTTTTTCTTATTATTGATTGTCCTAGATAGTTGATTTTCCTTGGGTACACCCTGTTGTCAAAACAGAAGATTATGTGGTGCTCTTCTTCGATCTTTCCCTTTTCTTTTGTTTGACAAGTTGATATCTAATTCTGTTCGATATATAGACGTGTGTATCTGATATCTAAGGCTCTTGTAAAAGTTCACCAGATTGAGTGGATGTGTTTCTTACTAAGGTAATAGGGGAAATATTGCATTCAGATGCGTACAACAGAAGTGTAGGAGTAGAAGTTCGTTTAAATAGGATTACGTTGAGGCTGTTTTGCATTTATAATTTTTCTTTACATTAACTTCACAGGAGATCCGCAAAGCCTTTCCAAGTTTTTCAAGTGATGAACAACAACGTCTCCAGCAGTTATTCATCAAGGTGCAAAGGCTGTCTCGTACTTGACAAAGCTTATTAATATACTTGTCTCTACAAAAAAAGCAATGTACAAAACTTTGAGAAGCAGGTATCTCTCAAGATATGAACATAATAAGATTGCGAAGGTCATGCAATAGTTGCAATCTAGATTTGTGAGAGGGTCTAATTATTCCAGCCCAATATAATAATGGTGATTTTCTAGGATCATTACTAGATTGAAAGGTGGATACTATCTCCAAGAAATTATTGGGCTCGTGGACACAACTATTCAATTCTTCTTTACTCTCTGTGATTCGCTAGATATGAACCGTATGCACTCTGTCTTCTTGCTATTTAATTCCAGCAATTTCATGCAACCATATTGTAAGACGACATGTATCGTTTCCTTCTTGAAAAGGAATTCTGTCACCTGTAATTTGACGACAAAATGGAGATGGGTGACTGCCATTTGCAGGAGAGGCATTTAAGAACATATATTTGATTCTGTGTAATTTATAAAATTGCTGTATCTTTCGTTGGATGCTTTTCCTGTACTTTTGAAACTTAACTGTCGACTTTGTACGTAAATTTTTGACAGGTTATTACTTCACTGCATGGACACATAGAGGTAAGTTTGTTATTACGGATCTGTAGTTGTGGCCTGGTGCTCCTGTTAAAGCTAATGACGTTCTTGGAGAAACTTATGAGAGAAAGGAAGAGGTGTATATTATCAGCAAATGTGTATTGCTAGATACTTCAGTTTATTCAAACTCATGTTCTTTTGGCAGTAGTTGCCTTGTTCTTTTCACGTATAAGCAAATCAAACTTTCATGTGTTCTGTTCTACTTATTCTTTTCCTTTTTCTTCTCCTCTAGTTCATGACTTAGCATTTGGGTAAAAAGAGTATGATGCCAATATATGACAGCGAAAAAGGTTCCAAATTTATACTGTTTCACCATTTGCACAACATGCCTGTTGCTCTGCCCTTTTCCCGGTCTCGACTATTTTTGTTGATTCGTTTGTTCTTCCAATGAGACTCCAACCTCTGATCCTCTAGGCATCTCCTAAGGATTCTTCCCCATGTTCTTTGGTGCTAGGCTCAGTTTTTTTTTTTTTTTGAATGACTCATTATTCAGCAAATGAAGCGGCATCCTTGTTATGTAGAAAATGGTCAGCGTTTGCTGTATATTTGGCTCATTTGTCTGCTGGCAATGTGAAATAGGGATCATTTGCCTTATGCACATAGTATGTAGAGAGTACACAACATTGTAAATGATTTGTATTGCATGCTAGTATGTTGAATGTGAACATTGACCATCTATTATCATTATTGGCAGGATGTTTTTGAATCACTCTGTGATGAAATGAAGGTACTTTTGTTGTCCTGTTAATGCCATTGACGTGTCCAGATTTTTATTTGTGGGATTTCTACCTCAATTTTTGCATGTGGCCTAATTTCCGTGTCAGCAAATAATCTTACTTAGAATGGGGCAAGGATGACAAATGGAGGTAGAGTTTTACCAAGTAGGACATGCATTTAATTTGGGGATTTCATTAGTGTCTGGAAAAAGAGTTTGGTTGTGGTCTGTGCAAGGAAATCAATTATGCGCGCAGTTACACATAGAGAAGTTGATGCTACCTGTGCTTTCCCTTGTGCTTTCCTATGCTTTTGGGTCATTTGGACATAAAACTGTCTTTTATAATCTAGACGGCTGATAATGGTTTTCAGACTTTCCATTCCATAAGGATTGTGAGATTTTTTTTCCTTGCTAGCGCCTCAGGAACATTACAATGTGATTCTTATGAATTCAGCTTGGCATATCATGTCTCGCTATATTTGCAGGTGGGAACAGTTCTGGATACTGTGGAACAACTTGTTGAGGAACAGAGTCTAGACCTTCTGAAGTCAGATAAGTATGTACCAAGTTGTTATGGAATAACCATAATATTATGTATATGCCTATGGTAACAATTAGGAAATTATTAATTTTTATAAAAAATATCTATTTTAATTTTTATGAATAAATCATTAGACAGAAGCATCTAATCTCCAATGATTGGTGATATATAATATGTTACGTAGTCGAACTAAACGATGGTTAGGCTTGTACAATGGTAGGACTTTGTACTTGATGAGCCTGTAAGGAATTTGATAAGCTGTCCATGTTCGTGTGGCATAATGTATGTTTTATTGAGTCATCGTCCCATCCCCATCCTCTCGTCCTCCCCATGAAGATTTTATTCACCATGTTAGTTTTTGAAACCCGCCAATCTGGTGTGGTTTCTATACTGATAAATTGTCCTTTTGTGCTTAGTTTTGTTGAAGATTATGTGTGGCCAGTATCACTTATGATTTGGCCACATGCCTATCTTTTATTTAGAGGCCTTTTATTGGTAATAGAGCATGCTCACGAGCCCATATTCATTTTTAGCAAGTAATCTGATGTAGATAGACAATTTGCTTGATGATGAAGTCCATGTTTAGAGGCTTACTGCAAGTATACTAATTCAGTTGGATTGCTAAAAGTCTCTTTACAGTAATGCTTCTTTTCTAACTTAGCAATAGCAAAGTACTTTATATCTTGGTCCTATAATGTGTTTTTATCCGAGTACAGCACAAATGTATTGGACATCGCTAGAGATTTGTCAGTGTCGAAGAAGAACGAGATTCAGCACTTGAGTGAAGTGCTGGAAAAGGTATGTTACAATTACACATACAGCCTTATTAGGTTTTTAGACAGGCAAGAAGGAGGAAACTGTATATGTTGTGCCAATGTCATAAACTAATATTTTGGCTAGGAAGGATTATTTAGTTCATTTCATTATGCATTTGTTAAAATTTTCTTATTTTGACTGTACTATAGATGGTGGCCTCTTTAGAATCAAGTTTATCAAGGTTCACAAGAATACTGTTAGGGGATGTTTTGAACTACTTAGTGACCACATCTAGTATTCATGCTGTGGTACATGGAATCTGATTAGTTGACGGTCATACCTTAAGACCACATCATAAGATGATTTGCCTGGTCTATGTCTACTGCGACCTTCTAGGTACTACTACTCGCTATTGTTGTAATAAGTAAGCGTGGTGCCTTGATGCCTTGATTCTGTATATTTAGGTGAGGGTGGAACTCCTCATGGTTTGCCCAAATTTTATGACATACTTCAGAATCCTATGTTTTACCCCCTAAAATGTGTTTAATACTTTGTTATGTTTGTTCAAATGGATTCAACAGGTCATTAAAAACACTGTGACTTCAGAAACCCTTTCGATGTTTTGATTCTACCAACATACAAGGAACTTACAATATTGCGACAAAGATATTTGACAGTAACTAAAGCGTAGGCATTTAATGATATTTTAGTATGACGAGAGTATAGCGGGTGGACTGGAGTCTAATGCTTAGAACTTGAAATGAGATGGTGCATCATTCCAACACCAGGATATACGTAACTAAGCAAGTACATAATGCCAGACGTTTGAAAGTTGCCTCACTATGGAGTTACGAAATTGTATATGTGGAACAAGAGAACCAAAAAATACCTTTCTCACTTTTCCATAGAAGGATCCGATCATTATGGAGGGAAGAAAAAGCTTTAAATCTTTCAAGATAATTGGCTTCTGTTTAGATGTAGTAGAAAGTTTAGATGTTCTTATCGAATGAACTAGCTTGTGCTTGTTTATGATGATGGTTTTGTGATTTTTTCTTTTGTCAGAAATATGGTTCTATAATTAATTAACTTGTTTCTGACACCTTTTCTATTAGGCTGAAGGGCACAATCTCCAAATCCGTTCTCGTCTGGAGCTGATCAAGAGAGGGAGACAACAATCATCTGTCACTGAAGATGCTCTTCAGAAGGTGTGATTAGGTCTCCCCTTTCTTCTACAGTTTAAATTTGTATCTAGTTCCTTTTAAACCCATGAAGGTAACATTGTGAAGCTGTTGGATTAATGCAAATCGAGCAGTTGATGAGTGAGATGCAGAGTTACAAGACATTCAGCAGTTGAAGGCCCTTACATCGAGATAACTCGTAACTCCAATCGCTATGAGGAAATTGCTCCAACCTTTGTGTTGATATACAACATTTGTACGAGTTAACAAGCTTAGTTATAATTTTCTCCCCTGGCACTTCCTTTTGTTGTGTGGAAGAAAGTATGCCTTCTGGACCGACTGTATGACGCTATTGAAATCGTGCTAAGCAGGAATTAAGCTTTCATATAGTATGTACATCCTTTTTGCTCCTTCACAATCCACATCATAGTTCTGTCCAAGGCCATATCCAATGAAATGAGCATGAGGGAAGCTGCTTTGTTCAATCACCTTTGACTAGTATAAGTTAGAGGTACTAATTCTTGAATGAATTGTCGTGAGAGCTAGCAACTGAAGCGGTACGAAGTTAGGAAACTTCCCAGCTAATGATTTTCCTACTTTGATATGTCAAACCAAAACAATTGTAAGGACGCCCATCATGGCGCAAAGAAGTTTGGCAACTCCCATACACCATATGGGCAAAGCGGCACCAGCATTTGGAAACTTGCTGAAGCTAAAGTTTGCTTTAAAGGACAATGATTTTGCAGTTTAGGGAGATCACATGTTATATTGGGCAGAGGCCAGGAGGACTCTTGTTTCCTCATTCCAACCGTACAATACAAGAAAACGAATTTTCCTCTCTTTGCTGTATCGAATGCCTAAAAGGTGATTGACAGTAGGAAAACACATGCAACAAGCTGATTGAAGAAAGCGTTTCGACGAAATGCAGTGGGCAAATACCGCGGCGTCGGATTCTAGAAAAGTTGGTCGGCCAAAAACAGCTATTTCCACATCGCTGGAATTTGAACGAAGTTCATTCAATTGGAAGTCCTACGAAGAGATCAAACTTGTTCTAAACAAGCAACACGATCAATATGCTCCACAGGCCTGGATTTAGACGCTCACTCCTGAATTTTCCGTCAACATCGACGCCTAACAATATACTTGACAGACATGTGGACTTCAGCTATCTTGAAAGAACTTGAAAGTCCCCTGGTCTGGTCAGCAATTTGGCTTTTGTTGGCAAGGTTGAACATTTTTCTCGACTGTCAACATTGAAACTTTTACCAATCTAGAAATCACCATGACATCACATGATAGTAGAGGCATCTGAATTCAATCAATGGAATATAAAAATATTAGATGGATTGAAAGTGTCCGAGCAGAGAATCACATCAACAAGGCATGGTGTCCCAAGTCCATCAAATCTTTTCTAGCCTTGTTAAAGAGGGGCAACCTACGATTCCAATTTTGACTTTCTCTCTCATGGATGATCTTGGTTTTCCAATCTTGCTTTTGTCTGGGGTCGGACAAAGAGGGGCCCAAAAATGACCATTTGTCGGTGTACTATTCGGCCAACTGTCGAACAATGTGTGCTGTATGTAATTTGTCCAAATGGCAAAACTTTTTGGGGAGCTAGTCTTTTTGTTTATCAGAACCCGATAGCGAGTGAATCTGTGTGCAGATTGCCATGGTTGGTATGAATTGACTAGCGTCTTCACGATTGCGAAGGCAAGTTGGGGTTTGAATGACTTGCGACCCGCATGCGAAGCTGTTACTACGCCCGGGGGGCCACGTCACTCCTCAGGAGGATTCAAAAACTAGCCGAGGAAGACTTTTATGCTGAGGGATCTCACTCACTATTCATGTTCGAAAGAGTCGGGAATAATTCCCCTGAGCTTTTGAGTAATATAATGACATAGTGCAATCGTAGTGAGCAAAGAAGCACCTTACAGGTCTTTCTTTCATTTCTCGAGTATTCTCGGAGAAAATAGCTTCCCCCGAAGTTCCCCTGCTCTTGAATAATACTAAGTATTCGGTCTTAATCCTAGCTAGCCTCAATAAGACTGTTTTACGGGATAGCGTTACCGAAGTCTGAATAGCTCGGCTTCAATGCTTGGAGGCCATGCTGGCTCTCCGTTCTAAAATAGAGAAACGGAATAGTGGGGCTAGGGAAGAACTATAACCATGGGAGTTAGACTTGAGTTTATATTTGACATTCTGTATTTTGGAGCTTAGAAGGCTGTATCCATTTGCGATCTATTTATGAGATTAGAAGCATTATAGTAGGAAGACAGCAGCAGTCGATATATGGACTTTCTTTAGGGGTGAAACTTAGAAGCTCGACTTGAAGGCCTTCCTCAAAACTAATTATCAGAGGAGCCCATACCTTAGGGAAGTAGCATGTTGGTGGTTGATTGGTAAGAGTCTTTCTATCTATTGTATTGATCTCGCCGTAGCTAAATATTTTCATCGAAGAATAGGATGAAAAACTACCAGAGGAAAGCTAAACTCTCGGAGCTTAGGATTAGCACTTCACTTTCGGTTCTTTAATATGAGGTCAAAGTGAAGTCGAACTATTAACCGGAGCCAATATTTGCTGGTTAGTGGCTTCTCTAAAACGAGCATTCACAAAGTGGTCCTCGCGGTCTAATGCGTATAATGTCTTTGATGTACAAATCTAATTTGGTTAAATCCCTTTCCTAGGTCTTATATAGATTCTTTTTCGATAATGGTGTCAAGGGATTAAATGAACACTGTCGTAAGAAAGAAGGAGAGAGTCACCGTACAGTAATAATTTGATCACCTGGGGATAAACCTAATGATATGTGGCCCTATAGCCTAAGCCCGCTTGCGCACTAGTATAGGTCTAGTCTATAATTTCAGGATTAAAACATTTTACGATTAAATAATACAACAGTTGTAAAGTAGAAAAAAAAAGGATATGCTTGCTTGCTGTAACTATAGTGCTTACCTTTACTTAAAAGGGAGGTTCCTGTATAGAAGGAAGGAATGAACTTCCTAAATGAGACTACAGCGCCTTGTTAGCTGAATATCCTACCTTTTTGTGCTTGCTTGAAACTGTCTTATTATTCATCTATAGCCTGATCTAGAACCCATTAAGAGAACCAATTACCTATACCAAACCAAATATCCAATGACATATAAACGGGAAAATTATCCAAAAAGTCTTAAACCTATTACACTTTTATCAATTTAGTCCTAAACCTTTCAAGTTTGCCAATTGAGTCTTAAACCTTTTCACTTCTTGCCAATTGAGTCCATCCGGTCAATTTTGGCTGCCTGGAGCTGACGTGGATGTCGGCCGTTCGGCCAACACTAGGTGGCAATTTTTAAATATTTTTTTCGAATATTTTTTTTTTACTTTTTTTCAATTTTTTTTTTTCGTTTTTTGCCTTCTTTCCTCTGGCCAGCGAGGTCCACCTTGCTGGCCCTTGCCTTTAGCTGGTCGCCGGTCGTCGGACCGGCTAGAGGGAAGAAGTCAGAAAAAAAAGAAAAAAAAGATTAACAAATTTTAAAAAAATATTTAAAAATTGCCACGTCAGCATCGGCCAGCCAAATTGGCCGGATGGACTCAATTGGCAATAAGTGAAAAAATTAAGGACTGAATTATCAAACTTAAAAGATTTAGGACTTTTTGGATAATTTTATCCATTAAACAGTCAGCACCCCAACCTTACTCCTGCCTGAAAGCATGTACCATGTTCCTATATAGACGCTTTGATAATGTCGCTAGTAAAGCAAGGAATGAACATATTTTGATAATGTCGCTTTTGTATTAGGTTCTTATGACACGACAGGATTTCGGGTTTTCTGAATATTTCTCGGCCGACCATCAGTTGAAGCACCCAAAAAGCTTGGGAATGTCTTCCTTGATCTCTGCTGGTGCGTAATACTAGCCAAGGTATAGAACAATCTATAAAGATGGCGTTATTATAATCATTTAAGTAGTGGACAAGCCATAACGGCGAAAGCAGTGCAGCCATAATCGCTGAGGGCGGCACAGTCAATTGGCGAAGAATGAACTTGTAACCCGAGCCCTCCAACCAAAGGGCCATAAGCTTCTAGGCAATATTCTGCGCTTTCGCATACTGTTGGGTCAAGGAATAAGTTCCATCTCAAGAGTCAGTTCGTCTGCGTACTTTTGGATTACTTCTGCGGCAAGCTGACGGATTCTGCTAATTCTTCTCTTTTGCTAACCCAATTGTATCTGGCATGCGGGAGCTTGCTAGTATATGTCGCTATCCGTCTTGGCCTTCCGGCCCACTAATTATGCATTACAGCTCATCTTTTTAAAATTATCTTGATTGACCGCATTTGTCACGACATTATATAGTTGAACATAGCTTTGTTTAGGAAATATCTGTCCATCGAACTACTAATGTGTTATTGCTTTCTTGTTGTGCTACATACATCAAGACAGTACAGTACAAATGAGCCGACCACACTCCTTGTTGAAGTTGCAAATTGAAAGAGAAAGAGGTGCATGCATATGTCTACACCGTTGAATTTGGTGGGTCCACTAGATCAAGACAGGGCCGCAAATTCTATGGTTCAAATGACATCCGGATACATGGAATAAATTTTCCTCCCCTCGTAAGATTCCAGAGAAACTGAGAAAGAGGAAGACGTCAATGAATAAATAGGAACTTATTGAGGCTTTTCCTTCCGTGATCAGCATGCCACCTTGTTTTGATTTTGCAGTGCAATCCGGGAAAAAACCTAAGTAGCAGCGACCTCTGACCGAGAAATGGAGCGTCATTCACTTACCATCGTTGCCAAATGGTAATCCTTAACCATATTTTCATCGACCGGCGGCGGCACTGACAATCTCCGGCATCTCTTCCTCCCTCGAGATGAAGTTGAAATTTCTTCATTACTGCTATAGTTTGTCCTGAAAATTATTCCCTAACTTTGGTCTGAGAGTGTTTTCCAGAGGCTGATTACTAGATGAGTGACAGTTTGCGTTGCCAGATAATTTCAACTATTTGCACTAGATGGTTAACTGAGAGAACTTACATTAGAATTCATGTGGAACTACTTTCGCCCTCACGGCCGACGAAACTTGCAAATCTAGTTGTCTAGCAAATAATCACGGGTGATTGATTAGCAGCAACATTGATTCTAAGCAGTTCTCACACAAATTTTTTTTCATATTAAATGCCAAAATAGTGCGAATAATCCTCGGCGTCTGAACTGAAATGCATTACAGCATTTTAGTCAATGGGTGCACCGCGTTTGTCTTGAGTTTCGCGGAATGATTGTTGTTTAGTTTTGATTGGTTAACATTGCGCTTTCGACAATGAAAACAGATTGTCCAAGGATGTTATGGAAAAGGAAACACATGCATTTCACATTTTTGGGTCGTACAGACTGAATTATTGGCAATCACACACAGCTTTCTAAGGCTCAAATTCTCAAATATCTGCAACAGAGCTTCAAAGTCCTCTCTTTGAAAATGTCCATTTCATTCAAACTATCAATGTGGCATTTTGTAAGTTGTTGAAGGCGAGAGAGAGAGAGAGAGAGAGAGAGAGAGAGAGAGAGAGAGAGAGTCATCTGTATCAAGAATCCATTAAATATTTTTCATGAATGCCTTGCGGACTTCATCATTCGTAGGCAGTGATAAAACTAGCGAAAAAAATTGCGAAAACGACGGCTTAGATTACATTGATCCCACCATTCCGAGGGAATCTATTTCCTATCCTATGAAGAAAAAAATTGGGCATGATACGGTTGGACTTTTGAGATTTTTTCCTTTTACTCAGTTTCCTTTTACTCTTGACCTGTTCACTCACTCTTCTGTACAGTTTGACTCCCTTCTGGGATTAGACTTGTTGATCTGAATCTTCCCCTCTCTCTCTCCGTCTCTCTGAGCTTGTCTTGACCGAAAAAGAACAGAGGAATTAATCTCTTCTTGTAGGAAGACTTTGGCTTGTCTCTCCTTATTATCTTCACTGCCAAGTGATCCTTTTCTGGCAAGTAGATTGTTTTCCCATTGCTTGAATATTATGCATTGGATTATTTTTCTGGAGCAATATTTTCATGTACTGTTTTTTTTTTCTCTTTTCATGGCTTCTGATATAATCTGATGGGCAATCCATTCTGGGGAAGAGCAAATGGCCCATACTGAATTCCGTTCTGTGAACCCATTATACACCACCTGCACAGCAACATAAACAAACAAAAAGCCCATGTCAGATTTTCTGTATTATTTAAAGTAACGGAGCCTCTCTCTCTCTCTTTCAGAGTACTGTGTAAAAATGTTTGGGTTGACTAACCTGTACTTGGTGGTCAGATGATGGAGAAGCACCAAAATCTCCAATTTGGCCAACTCATTCCCTGGGCATGAGTGGATTCCATTTCCAAATGGCAAGAAGGTGTTGGGTTTTGGAGCAATCTGTTCAGTGGTTAAAAAGAATAACAATGATTAGATGTTGTTCAATGAATGTTGTTTTTCCTTTTGTTTCGGGGGGTCAAAAAATTCTTGAACAGGTCATAGACGTCACTGTCAAAGAATATTACCTCGAATCTAGAGGGGTCAAATTTCTCAGGCTCTGTGAAGTTTTCCGGGCTGTGGTGAATGTTCCTGAAGAGGGGCAACACTTTCCAGCCCTTTGGTATGAGAAACCCTGCAGAAAAAACAGGGGGAAAAAACAAATTTTCTTTAGCATTTGCAAGTAGATAAATGTTTAACAATCTAACTGTACGGTCCAAGTGTTGAAGTATCTCACTGCTCACCATCATATTCAACATCCTCGACAGCTTCTCTGAAGGTGAAAGATAGAATGGAGGCGACTCTGAGTGTCTCTTGGATGACCCTTGAAGTCATCGGCATGTTCTTGGTGTCTGCCCAAGTCAAAACGTTCTCTTCACCGCTCTTTTCTTTGTTCCTCTTTATGGCTTCTTGCTCCTCCTGTAAAGCCACAAACGCAAGCATAAACAAATGCTTTTTTTGAATACTGAAATTATTAAACAATTGCTCATTTTTATATATTATTTCTCCATGCGTTACAGCTTGTGTGCCCTGTGAAAACTATAGTTGTATATTCAGCATGATTGAGAGATTTTTCCTCTGCCTATGCTTCCTCTCGCGTGATTGTGGGTCTCATCTATATTCGAGGTGGAGGTGGACCGCACGAATATGATAACAAAAATTTTTCCGACGATGGAGATTTACCGTGACGGCCTCGAGGATGCTTGGGTTCTCGCCGAGGTACTTGACGATCCAGGTCAGGACGCTGGCGGTGGTGTCGCGGGCGGCGAAGATGACGCCGATGATGTTGTCGGCAATCTGCTCGTCGGTGAGGCCCGCCTTGTCGCCCATGAAGGACCCGAGCAGGTCGTTGTGGTCAAGCTTTATCTGCCGCCGGGTGACCAGGATCTTGGCCAAGATCTGAGCCAGCTCCTTCCTGGCCTTCATGGACTTGTGGAACAAGGTGCCAGGGAGGTTGATGGGCATTGAATTGTACCCCTTCTCGAGCACGTAGTAGCACTTCTTGAGATCCTCTCTGTACTTGACCTCGTCCTTTCCAAAAATGGAAAGAAGCGCGACGTTGAACGCGTACTGCAAAGGTAAAGAGTTCGATCAGTGTCCCGAGAACTCCAAAAAAAGACGCTGCATCTTCTTTTTCGCTCTATCCACAAATGTTCTGTTTCCACAAAAGGTAATCATAGGTTGCCACGTCTGTCATTGTGTACGTACGAATTCACGTACGGAAAGAAGGAAGATACTGTCTCGATACTGTTACGAGAAAGTTAACTGTTCGTTCACCGTAATTATACCAAACAATAATTTATTAATTTGAGGAAATTCTTTTTTTTTAAATTTGAGGAGATTGAATCGCTCTGTTTTCGTGGAAAAAACAAAGGAAACCCATTTTTTTTCTCTCCTTCCCTTTTGCGCCGAACAAAATCGACGACGCCGCGAAAGGCGACCGGAAAACCGAAGGATCAGAAGAAGAAGAAGCTCACCGTTTTCATTTCTTGGAAAGTGTTGACCAATCTTCCTTCCCAGGACTGGAGGGAATCGACGGCGAGCGACTCGATGTCGGGGACTCTGCTCCTGATGGCCTCGGGCATGAAGGCTCGGAGGACGAGCTTCCGCAGCTTGCCGTGGTAGTCCCCTTGGTGGAAGAAGATGGCCTGCTTGCCCAGCATCCTCTCCTTGCTCGCCGGGAATGTGGGCTTGAACAGGTCCGACTTTGTCACCAGCACGAACTTCGCCGCCTCCGGGCTCGATATCATCACGCAGGGGCACCCCAGTATGTGAGTCTTGAATATCGAACCGTACCTGCCGAAATTACGAAGAAAATCCCCCCAAAAAAAAAATTCAGGAAACGCGAAATACCCAATTCCGGTAACTTTCGAGCATGCTGCGAATTCGGAGCGAGTGCTGTTTTTTTATTTATTAAATTTTTTTTTCTGGCCGGACCTGCTCTGTTTCTTGGCGAAGAAGACGTTGGGGTCCTGGGAGTAGAGCTGGAAGGTCTCGCCGAGGTAGGGCCACCCTAGGGTGCCCGGCGGGAGGGGGAGCCTCCGGCGAGCGGAGGCCAGGAGGCGGAGGGCGCAGCGGAGGAGGGAGGCGGCGAGGACCGCGAGGACGGCGGAGAAGAGGATGGTGGCAAATTCCATGCTCTGTTTTTCTCTCGACTGAAACAGAGGTTGAGGGAATCGATGGTGGTTCTCTTCTCCGTGTTCGAGGAGGAGGAGGAGGGAATGGTTTGGTGTGAGGAGAGGAAGAGGAGGAGGAGGGGGTATTTATAGGCTTTTTCTTCAGAGAGAGAGAGAAGAGAGAGGGAAGAGAAGAGAGAGAGAGACCTTTCACTGTCAGCTCCAGCTTCACATACGGAAGCTCCCTCCAGCTAATTCAGGGTGTGTGCTCCCCATAAAATGTGCATTATATTCAAGATATTACATAAGGTACACCGATATGGAAAATTTTTCATCTGTTAGTAAAATGAATATGGTTACCAAAATCGAGATTTGTTCGTGTGCCGGTACCTAAATCTTGATGCAACGGTTAAAGTCCTTCCGTTAATTTGAGTCAAGAGTCGACTATTTAGTAATTAGCACGGTAAAGAGAATCGAAGCCCAATGCATTAAGAATTCTGCATGCACGAGGCTCATATCTTTGTGAATTCGATTCGTTGACGGTTTTGCATTCCAATGGATGCTAGCCAATCGCTCTTGACAATTGAACTTCCATCCCTTCGATTCATCTAAGGCTAAAGACAAATGATGTCCCTCCCCTCTCCCCCCACCCCCCAAATCTCACGGGCATGAACGAGTGGATGGGATGTAACTTTTGGAGCTATCCAAAATCGTTAAAACTTTGCTGGGGTCTATCATCATCGAATGATCCAAACCGCAGAGAGAGAGAGAGAGAGCTTGAGCTTGTGTCAGCATCGACGGCAAAAAGTAAGGGGTGTTGACCGTGAGGGCGACTGGCGCCTAGTGGATCAAGAAATGGCGGAAGGAAACCGGAAACAGCCCTTCGGTTTTGGCCAGGAGGGGAGTTGTCCAAGTCTGCAACTAGATGAATTTTAATCGATATCTTTTGAAGTCCACATCTCCAACCTAGCATTAGCCCCCTAGAATGGTCTCGAGGGGGCTCTACTCGTCCTCCTGTTCCTAGGCATTTTTTGCATCCGATACCAGTTGCTCCTGTTGACCAAAACAGTAAGGATGGTATTGGTATTGGGGGCATGATGCTGCCTTCCTTTCTTCTTTTCTTTTTTTGAGTTGATTGATCCGTCCATCTTCTGGTTTTGGACTTATGTTGGAGGTACTTAAAAATGTTTCAGTCTCTTTTGTTTTGCGCAATGTTCCGTGAATTCTTTGGCATTGAATTTTATGGATCCTGAATTCGAACGGGCAATCTCAGATCACAAAACCCTTTCTTCAAAGAAAACCGCCGGCAAATACATTATTCGAAGATACGGGTTTGCACAGGAGCAAAGATCGGGTCATGCTATTTGAGGGTTTGGTTTTTTTTTTCCTAGCACGCTTAAATTGAGAATATCAATTATTGGTGCTGTATAAATTTAGGGATGTCATATTAGTTTTCGAAATCTAGATTTCTCTATAGGCATAATTATCAAAACATTCTTATTCTGAATCACAAAAATAAGAACACAGATCCTCTTGGACGATATCTTGTTCCCTTACTTCTTTCTTTTTCGACATTCCCAAATAGCGCTATTTACTACTCTGCTATTGAATCTAGTCATGCCGCACATGTATTTTGTTGTAATTCTTGCACAAAGTAGTCATTTGACATTTGAAGCTATGCAGTGAACAATTGAGATCCGTTTATTCATTAGAATCACTTATGACGAAGAATAATTGAGATAGGTAGAGAAGCCTCTATCTGCTAAAGGCTCGTGTACTAGCAACGTAGCGCTTGGCTTGAGTTGTGACTATTGGATTCTAGGCTTTTCTTGTGAGTGTTCAATTTCATCGGGCGTTTTTCCAAATTTGTTAGCATAGTTTTATAATATGAATGAATCTAAATATTGAAAAATTTGGTCGCTGACTGCATTTTCTTGTGAGAAAAGTTTAATTTATTCTTGTAGTTTAAGAGAATCCTAATCCTCACGACAATTGTTTCATGAGGAGTGATCTTTCTGCCTGATAATCAAATATTTAGCCCTCCCTACATCATTCAGACGAAGCGAAATTAATCAAGAGTTTTTCAAATTTGTTAAAATAGTTTTATAATACGAATGAATCTAAATCTTGAAAAATTTGCTTGTTGACTGCATTTTCTTGCGAGATAAGTTTAATTTATCCCTATAATTTAAGAGACTACCAATCCTCATGACGAACCATTTCGTGAGGAATGATCTTTCTACGTGATAATCAATAATTTAGTTCTCCCTACATCGTTCAAACGAAGCGAAATAAAAAATGACAACCCCGTCGTATTTCTTCCTTAGACACTTGTCATTCGTCAGGTGCGTATCTTCGGTTGATCAAAGCATCCCTGCTTCTTGCCATTCTAACAAGATCTTGAATGTTGTGCGCAAATTGACTTATTCTTCTTCTTCGTCATCCTTTTACTCCCTCTAAATTCGTTTTCGCGCCTGCCAAGTTTTCTCCATCTGGTGAAGCATTCTTCTTCGACAGAGAGATTATGTAGCATTCAAGCGCAACACGTGGCGAATGACTCACCAACACACGATCTCCTAGGAAGTAATCAAAGAAATTTCATAAATCATGAAGAAAGAGTAAAAGGGTTACGTTCAAAAAGATTGTGTTGACCTTTGATGAGTTGTTTAATCTGAGATTGATATGGATATCCAACCATATGTGCTCATGCCAACGAGTCGCTTACATGCCTTCCCCATCAATATGTATTTGATATTGTACGTCGATCCTAATTCACCATTACTTTGTTGGAGTGTCTAACCAAAAGTCGATTTTCTTATGTCTTTTCTAAGTACCAATCCATGTGTAATCTTTCCAACCAGATAAAAACCCGAAAATTAACCGGTTCATGGACTTGTGGGGTGTTTCTTGAGGTTCCAGGTAGCCGGTCTCTAACCTTATGTCTCTAAATTATAATAAAATTGAAAAAAAATCAATATGAATGGTATTTAAATTTGATATCTGGTAATCAAAAGACTTGTCGTAGGATGGGAGAAAATGTTAGCAGGGAGATTATCCAATAAGCCCTAAGCTCATTGTACATATACTAATTCAACCATAAACATTTCAATTTTACCAATTGATTCATAAATTTTTATCTGAGTGTAGTCCTTCCGATCAATTTTAGCTGAAAATCATTGACGTTGCGGTATGCTAAGTAGGACGGCCATCGATGACTCAACCATCACATCAAAGATTTCTGGCGAAAATTGACTAGGAGGATTACATTGGTATTTCGCGTAAAAGTTTAGGACAAAATTGACAAAATTGGAGAGTTTAAGATTGAATTTGAATCCGTACAATAAGCTTATGACTGATTGACTAATTTTACAATAACTTCACTTAATTATACATGAAATGGCAAGACCATTTGCTCGATACACCTATACTACAGCATATAAGTTGCCTGCGTTCGTTCTCATGCATAAACGTGTTCATGCCTTAGATGTGATTCCACCGTTAGTTGTATCATAGAAAACGAGCAGACAGGGTTCGATGAACTATATATGTACCAAATTGAAGTACCGTTACCATGACCCTTTATTGAGATTTGCCAGCTCTTGTTAGTTAGCATATGAAAAATAATGGACGTGGGTCCCCTGACCCGAACGATACTTTCATGAATCTCTCAACATATCTCAATCGTGATTTGTGTACCTTATTTACATACAATCTATTGAGACATTAATAGAAACGCCGCACAGGATAGAGAATCCTCACTCACTTATTGTAAGAACCACACATTGAAATACTGAAAGTGCAGATTGATCTATGGAGATACTATTTTCACACCTATGTCCATCTCTTGTTACCATCTTATTGACCATTGGATTGGCACCGCATCTACACCAAACACCCCCCATGTAATAACCCATCTCACTCTCTCTCTAAACAATCACTTCCTGCACTTGCCGGATTGGGCATGGACCTATAGTTCATCCATGCGGGAGGGAGTCCTATTTTGATACCGTCTGCAACAACTATCGGTCTGTCCGGGTTCATGTGGCCAAGCCCTTAAAACAAATACTTTGAGTAACCACATGAGATGGAACCATTTGGGAGTCATTGAGTCAGTAATGGCGAATCTACACATCAAGCTACGTGCTTGTATTTGATGACTTGTCGAGGCATAAGTCATTAATGATCATAAATTCAGGTTGCGACCAAAGAGCGGTGACCAAGGTGTTATATTAATAATATGATCCCACATTTAGGAACCCATGTTTTTTCTCATTTAAGTGACGGTTATCGACATACGGTTTTCCATGCTTCATACCCCTTCGGTGATAACCGCCCTCTTCAGTAACCGCCTTGATGGGAAGCGGTTTTATAAGGAAGAACGTTCATTCTATAAAGGCAGACACAAGGTCTAACGCAAACCCTCTCATTTGGAAATACACCATCAGTACGCGAGGGGATTGGGTTAGTAAAGTGCGCCCGTAATCGCCGTCGAATTGACGTTAAAGTACCGTGAATTTCCGACGAACGAAAAGTTAAACAATGGCTGGAGGTCAGTTTATATTTCGATCCTGTTTTCCGCGTTTGATTCTAATTGTGCTTGAATTTGTTCTTCTATGCATGATTAGAATCCTTCAGTTTTAATTCTTACATTTGGTATCAGAGCAAGTTTAGTGCCTCTGCCTTGTTTTTGTCGGATTTTGGGTGCGTTTATTGGGGCTTTTGAGATGAACAGTAATTCGGGTTTTTGGGGCTAAGAGTAAAATCGCCGATTCCGGCCAAATTCTGGCGACCCACCATTCGACTTCGGACCGGCACGGTCGCACCGCCATGGAGAAGAATAGCCCTCAGTTAATCTGACATATCGGTGATCGCCGGAGGCTATTTGAGCGGTGGAAGTTGCGGGTTCGGGTTTGTGCGTTTTGACGGAATTTTACTTGATTCGAGCCAATTTCTTGGTTGTTTTCGCCGATTTTTGGATTCATATGCTCGCGCCGACGTGGTCTCCGAAACCCATATATTATTTTGGTGTAATATGGGCTACCGGAGGAGACCCATTCGGTCGAAGGCGCGGCGGAACGGCGAAGCGGCGAGGAACGAACAAAAAAAAAAAAAAAGGTTCGGATTGCGCGGAGGAAGAAGGTGCGTGGGCCCACGCGCGCGCAACCGCTGGCGCGTGGGACCCACGCGCGCGCTCGCGCGCGGAACCGCTGGCGCGTGCGGGTCACGCGCGCGCCAGTTGCAGGCGCGTGCACCGCACGCGCCCGCGCGGTAAAGCAGGCGCGTGCGCGCCACGCGCCCGCGCATATGGCTGGCGCGTGCCGGGCACGCGCCCTCGGAGCCGGCGCCTCTTCCCCTTTCTTTTACGTTTCTGCCCCCAAATTTTCCCATTATTACGTTTATGCCCCTAGCCCAATTAATTTATTGTTTTGTCCTTCATGCATTATTTGTGAATATTTTATGCATGATATTAAATGTCCAGTGATCCATATATTTTTAATTAATTAGAGAATAGCCACAGCATCTTTAATTAATTAAATTATATATATTAAGAGCCTCCGGATCACATTTGGAAATGGATATTTATTGTAATTAATCTTATTAATGTGATGAATTTTATCCCACAGGAATTTTCATTATATTAATTTGATTAATTAGGTTGAAATATCATATTATTTTCTTAATTTACCCACAGGGATTAAGGAAAGGGATATAATATGATAGTTTCTTCATGAAGTATTTATGAATCTATTTAAATTAAAAACTTAGCCCACAGGCAGTTTTTATGTTATGTGATTCATGTTTGTGACATGTTGTACATTGGTAGAACATGATATATGTTAATTTTTGCCTCAAATTTTGTGACATAAGCATGATTATTTGATATGCAGTTTTGCAACCTGTGAATTTCTCTGAATTTAAAAGTGATGTTCCCATACTGAATGGTGAAAACTATAAAGTTTGGAAGGAGTTAATTCTTCTTCAATTGGGGTGCATGGACATTGACTATGCTATAAGGAAAGACGAACCACCTGCTCCTACTGACACGAGCACTGCAGCTGAGATAGCCCTTTATGAACAGTGGGAGCGGTCTAACCGCCTTAGTGCGATGTTCATAAGGACTAAAATATCTCCTAGTATCCGTGGTTCGGTCGCTCAGCATAGCAATGCTAAGGCTTTATTGGAGGCCATTGATGCGCAGTTCGAGACTTCAGAAAAGGCACATGCCATGACCCTGATAATGAAGTTTTCATCTATGAAGCTCACAAGTGTTAGAGGTGTGCGTGAGCACATCATGAAGATGAGGGACATTGCAGCTCAGCTGAAAAACCTTGAGGTTGAGATATCTGAATCATTTCTTGTGTACTACATTCTGAACACTCTCCCACAACAGTATGCACCTTTCAAAATCTCCTACAACACACATAAGAATAAATGGTCTATTAATGAACTTATGACCATGTGTGTTCAAGAGGAAGAGAGGCTGACTATGGAATTGGGAGAAAGTGCTCATCTGGCAACACAAGAAAGGAATAAGGGTCATGGCAAGCAGAAGGGGAAAGGTAAAATACCTCCCCAAGCTGACATTAAGAAGGAATCCAAATGTTTCTTCTGTAAAAAGAAGGGGCATATGAAGAAGGATTGCGTCAGATTTAAGGCCTGGCTCGATAAGAAAGGTAATCCAACCTCATATGTTTGTTATGAATCTAATATGGCTGATATGAGTCACAACACTTGGTGGATTGATTCTGGTTCTACAATCCATATTTCGAATTCCTTACAGGGTTTTCAAAACCACAGGAAGCCAGTGGGAAGTGAACAAAGCATCTATTCAGGAAACAAGATGTGTTCGCATGTAGAAGCTATTGGGACATGCAGATTAGTCCTCAATAGTGGCTTTGTTTTGAATTTGGAAAGGACCTTTTATGTTCCAAGTTTCTCAAGAAACTTAATTTCAGTTTCAAGACTTGTACCTTTGGGTTACTCTTTTAACTTTTCAGATTCAAACTTCAGTTTATTGTTTAAATCTGAAATTGTTGGGAGTGGTATTTTGTCTGATGGTCTTTTTCGAATTAATTTGCAAGACAATGCCTATTATAATGCGATGCATGTTCATGATAATGCTGGTATAAAGCGATGTGTTGTGAATGAAGATTCCTCTATGTTGTGGCACCGGAGATTGGGACATATCTCCATAGATAGAATTAAGCGATTAGTAAATGATGGAGTACTCGGTACTTTGGATTTTACTGATTATGATGTTTGTGTGGACTGCATAAAGGGAAAGCAGACCAACAAGACAAAGAAAGGTGCCAAGAGGAGTATAGACATATTAGAAATCATACATACGGACATTTGTAGTCCTGATATGGACTCGCATGGTCAGAAATACTTCATCTCCTTTATTGATGATTACTCACGTTACATGTATCTCTACTTGCTTCATAATAAGCATGAAGCGTTGGATGCCTTTAAGGTTTTTAAGGCAGAAGTAGAGAAACAATGCGGCAAGCAAATTAAGATCGTGAGATCAGGTAGAGGTGGAGAATTTTATGGTAGATACACTGAAGATGGACAAGCACCTGGTCCGTTTGCAAAGTTTCTTCAAGAGAATGGGATAGTTGCCCAATACACTATGCCAGGTTCTCCGGACCAAAACGGCGTAGCAGAAAGAAGAAACCGAACTTTATTGGACATGGTGCGAAGTATGCTTAGTAGCTCCAAACTTCCTAAGTCCTTGTGGACTGAAGCTCTTAAGACGGCAGTGTACATATTAAATCGAGTTCCAACCAAGGCTGTCCCAAAGACGCCTTTTGAGTTATTCAAAGGTTGGAAGCCAAGTTTGCGACATGTACGCGTTTGGGGATGCCCGTCTGAAGTAAGAGTCTATAATCCACAGGAAAAGAAGTTGGACCCAAGGACTATAAGTGGGTATTTCATTGGATATGCCGAAAAGTCCAAGGGATACAGGTTTTATTGTCCATCTCACACTACTAGGATTGTGGAATCAAGAAATGCTAAGTTTCTTGAAAATGACTTGAATAGTGGGAGTAATCGATTGAAGGACATTGATCCTGAGAAAGATCATTCAGATACTCAACCTACCACTTCAAGTATTAGGTTGGTTGTTGTTCATAATGCCCCTTCAGTTCAGCCGGCTATTGAACAACCAACTATTGAAGTTCCACAACTTGTTGATAATGATCCGGTAGATCCAGTTGTTCAACAATTACCAGAAGTTGTTGAACAACCAGTTGAACAACATGCTCCTCCAGAGAATGTTGATACAACATTAAGAAGATCTACTAGAATGAGGAAATCAGCAATTCCTAGTGATTATATTGTGTATCTACAAGAGTCTGACTATAATATTGGAGTTGAGAATGATCCTGAAACGTTTTCACAAGCCATGAATAGTGATGAATCCAATTTGTGGTACAATGCCATGAAGGATGAGATGAGTTCTATGGCATCAAATGAAGTCTGGGATTTGGTTGAGTTGCCTAGTGGTGCAAAAGCCATTGGTTGTAAATGGGTCTTCAAAACTAAGAAGGACTCATTGGGCAACATTGAGAGATATAAAGCTAGACTCGTTGCCAAAGGATTCACTCAAAAGGAAGGAATCGATTACACGGAGACCTTTTCTCCTGTATCTAAGAAAGATTCTCTTCGTATTGTTTTGGCTTTGGTTGCCCATTTTGATATGGAATTACATCAAATGGATGTGAAAACGGCGTTCCTCAATGGGGAACTAGAGGAGGAGGTATACATGAAACAACCTGAAGGATTCTCCTCTAGTAAAGGTGAGCAATTGGTATGCAAGCTTAAGAAATCTATATATGGCTTGAAACAAGCATCCCGTCAATGGTACTTAAGGTTCCATGATGTCATCTCTTCATTCGGTTTTGTAGAGAATATCATGGATCAATGCATATACCAGAAAGTCAGTGGGAGTAAAATTTGTTTTCTTGTGCTATATGTGGATGATATTCTACTTGCAACCAATGATAAAGGGTTGTTGCACGAGGTGAAACAATTTCTCTCTAAAAGTTTTGACATGAAGGATATGGGTGAGGCATCTTATGTCATTGGCATTAAGATCCATAGAAATAGAACTCAAGGAGTTTTAGGACTATCTCAAGAAACCTATATCAATAAGGTCTTAGAGAGATTTCGGATGAAAGATTGTTCACCAAGTATAGCACCCATTGTGAAGGGTGATAGGTTCAATTTGAACCAATGCCCGAAAAATGATCTAGAAAGGGAACAAATGAAGAACATCCCATATGCTTCTGCTGTCGGAAGCTTGATGTATGCTCAGGTTTGCACTCGACCTGACATAGCTTTTGCTGTGGGAATGTTGGGAAGATATCAGAGTAATCCAGGGACAGACCACTGGAAAGCTGCAAAGAAAGTAATGAGATACCTTCAAGGTACTAAAGGCTACATGCTTATGTATAGACGGGCCGACAACTTGGAAGTAGTTGGTTATTCGGATGCGGATTACGCTGGTTGCGTTGATTCTCTAAAATCAACATCAGGATACATTTTTATGTTAGCTGGCGGAGCCGTGTCATGGAGGAGTGCAAAGCAGACTTTGACTGCTACTTCCACTATGGAGGCTGAGTTCGTTTCTTGTTTTGAGGCTACCTCGCATGGTGTATGGTTGAAGAGTTTCATTTCAGGGCTTAGAATTATTGATTCTATTTCTAGGCCATTAAGAATATATTGTGACAATTCAGCTGCGGTTTTTATGGCTAAAAATGCCAGAAGTAGCGGTCGAAGTAAGCACATCGACATTAAGTATTTAGCCATAAAGGAACGTGTTAAAGAGAATAAAGTGGTCATTGAACACGTTCGTACTGAATTGATGATAGCCGATCCTTTAACTAAAGGCATGCCACCAATGAAGTATAAGGATCATGTGGCTAGTATGGGAATAGTTCCCATAATGTGATTTATTGTCGTATGGACGACTTTGTTGTTTGAAACTCTTATTCAGTTGTAATGTTATTCTCAATTTATGGTGTACACATTCAGTTGTTTATGAGAATAACAATTATCCTTGGTTCTGGAATAAACATAGGGTTTATTCATTAAGATGTGTTATCACATATGGGCCAACATTAAAGGAATAAGATGCATTGTGATACATGGAAGATATTACTCGCTCTTAGAGGACATGTTCCCATGATTCATGTGTTTTGTTTCTTTCTTAAGCATAAGGTTTTCGTGGATTTGGTTGGGTAATCTGTATGAGGAAAATGTTGGGATCAAGTGGGAGAATGTTATATTAATAATATGATCCCACATTTAGGAACCCATGTTTTTTCTCATTTAAGTGACGGTTATCGACATACGGTTTTCCACGCTTCATACCCCTTCGGTGATAACCGCCCTCTTCAGTAACCGCCTTGATGGGAAGCGGTTTTATAAGGAAGAACGTTCATTCTATAAGGGCAGACACAAGGTCTAACGCAAACCCTCTCATTTGGAAATACACCATCAGTACGCGAGGGGATTGGGTTAGTAAAGTGCGCCCGTAATCGCCGTCGAATTGACGTTAAAGTACCGTGAATTTCCGACGAACGAAAAGTTAAACAATGGCTGGAGGTCAGTTTATATTTCGATCCTGTTTTCCGCGTTTGATTCTAATTGTGCTTGAATTTGTTCTTCTATGCATGATTAGAATCCTTCAGTTTTAATTCTTACACAAGGACCATGGAAGGAGAAGTCCCCATTTTCCTAATCTACTCAAACACGCAATCAATTGATGGATTTGGTCGGACCATCTAGAATTAGACGAGTCCTCCTCCTCTTCCGGTGATTATTCCTAATCAACTATCTTTGAAACACTATTTTTCGCAAGGACGATAGTCATGGAATCCCCACGGTCAAAACAATCAGAGAAAAAGCCACAAAAATTCAAATGAGAATGAACATTTTGCAAAAGACCCAAATAGTTACAGCTTGTCCCTCGTACCGACTTGAGCAAACAAAGATCCATCCCACCCTTATCGATCAAGGCGACGCACTGACCCCAGAACCAGACTAAAGAGGCCAAAAACACATCAATGTCGATGGCAACAAGGTACGTGTTGCGAAGTAGGGAAGCTTCGGGATCGGCGAGATGGGTGAGGGAAGGATGACGAGTTTACAAAAGGGCCACCTTTTGCAATTTAATGGGTGACAGAAAAGTTGGAGAACGGGGGTAGCCTTCCATTCAAGAGAGGGAGTCCCGAAGTAGACACTCACGCAGACACACAAAGGACGCACATAATACGCGGGACGACGGATTCTGGAGCGTGGTTCCGAAGGTGGTGGGGCTTAGGGTGACGACGTTTTGGGAGCGGCTCGCTTTGTAGGTATTTGGCCAAGAAGAGGGTTTTGTGATAAAGTCTCTATGCAACACGCGTCGTCTGCATGGTAGGGACACGACCATGCAAGTTGGGTTTTTTTTCCTCCTTTGAATGGGTATAACCCACGTTCATGACTTGAATTTCTAGAGAGAGAATGACCCCTCTCGCTCTCACTCTCTCTCTCGGATGGCTCACATGGGAAAAGCGCGTGAAAGACAATGTCCTATCCTAATGTTGAGATGACATAGACCGACAAGAGTACAAGAATGTCTCGTGAATTGATTAAGTCCGCGTTTAACCCTCGTTGTAGCCGATATATATGTGGTCTTCTAGATGGGATAATCGTCCAAAATGTCCCAAATATATTATATGGCAGCTATTTCAGTTTTAAACCTTTCAATTGTATCAAATTTAGTCCTGCACATTTTGATGATTTGTCAAGTTAAACCTAGGTCTTTTTTTGTGTCGATTTAATCTTAAACTTTTTGAAGATTTGCCAATTTAGTCTTAAACCTATTATTTAGATATTCGGTCAGAATGACTATATTGACAAATCGTTAAAAAGTTTATAACTAAATTGACAAATCATCAAAAGGTTTAGGACTTAAGTGACACAATTGAAATGTTTACGTTTTAATTAGCAAATAGTCAAAATGTTTAGGACTAAAATGGTACAATTACAAGGTTCGGGATCGAATTGGCCTCCGTACAATAAATTTAAAACTTTTTACACAAATTCCCCACTTTGAATCATATATGCAAACCCTAAATCAAAGTTTTATGCGATGTTGATTAGAAACGTGTCGGGGGTGAGTGGCACCACGCACGCACAGCTGGTGCAAGTGGTGCATGGGATCGGAGCTGATTAATCGGACTTGCCTTTTGGGAGGAAATTCATGGCGACCTTCGTTTGCTCACGATGATCCGAACCGAACCGAAAAACCTACGTGCAGAGACAAATTCACGAGAGGCTTGACTTTTTTCCCTCAGAATAAGAAGGTTCGAATCGACCTCATCTAGCGTTGCGTTAAAATTCGCCGATCGTCCCGCAAGCTAATCCAACATCTTTTTCGCCAAAGCTTATAGATTGGATGCATGTGGATCGATTTTGCCCTACCCACATTAGTCTCCTTTTCGCATTTATTGTGGAGGAAATGATTACAAATCGGCTGCGATGGGAAATCACCACTTTACATAAGTTAACAATTAATGTAAATCTTGAAAATAGGTGTGCATGGTCGTCTAGTGGAATTAATTTCTCAACAGCTTTTGTGGGGAATGAAAGTTCCATTGATTTTATCTGAATTTTTAAGATTTTCCATGGGGAAAGTAAGGTTGTTTGTCTTGCGCCTTGTATAGTACGACACCTCGCGCCTTTGCCATTCTCATAACTTGTGATCCGAGCTTATGTTGACACCAAAAAATGTCTTTAAGTGTTGGAGCCGGCAGTTTGATCGCTAGGAAGTTTGCTTAAACAACGACCGAAGCTGGAAATGGCTAAGTATTGAGAGTGATTAGTTGGTAAAGTGTAATCAGTTAACGAGAATAGATGTTTTTTGGCCAACGGAGAGATGTCAATGAGCAGCGGTTAAGTGACAGAGTGAGGAAGTCGGTAAATTCAGTTAATGGAAGGGCACATGATGTAACCATCAAGGGATGGAGTCGATGGACTAGCATGCAATCATTAGAGAAGTAATTATCAAGTAATGGAGCCGATAGACTTGTATGCCGACACATCTGGATGCAACCGTAGAAATAGTGGAGATGAGGAATCCCAAAAGTTGTAACTATTTGCACATAGGCACTACTAAATAGTAGGAGTCACATAGAGTAGTTTTCAATTCTAATTGTTGAATAACCCTCGATCGTAGAAGTACAAGTATTAAAGTTGTATTCTTTGTAAAGGACTACTAATTGATGAAAGAACACCTACTCTTCATCAGTACTTTCAGTTTATCTTTACATTTTAGTACCCCTTTACATGGTTGGGAACGATTATTCCCAGTTTCGATATATTTAGATTTCTCCCCATTTACATTTCCCGTCCAAAAATCAACAAAATACCCTTCAAACCCTCTGTGGATTTACTTATTGTTCCATTACACTAGGGAAGATATTTCATTGACACACTTATCAGTGAAATAGCCTATCATCGATTAATATTCCAATTGAACATGATTGTGATGAATTTTTTCATCTAATAAAGGAAAATAAAATAGATCAAACAAAGCATAGTCATGCATATATATCGTTTGATATGCGTAATTCCACTTATTGCTGAAAGTATTCGTATAAAATGGATATGCTGCTAATTGATGCCCAAAATTTGCAGCTCAATCTATAATCCAAGCGAGCGATCTTCATACATCAGCTAATGGACTGCGACTACCAGCCATAGGTGTTTGTTGAAGTCTAATACGTCACGCTCGTCTTAATAACATGAATTACAATGATCATACAATCAATATTTTCTTGCAAATTTTGAGACTTGATTCATTCAATATCGTACGAGATACTTTACAAATTGACAACTCCACCATACTTTCTTGCATGGTGGCATGATAATAGCACTGTTTAGTACTCCCCCAAACCCTAGATGTGTCTCAAGCAACCAATAGATTATTATTCTGCTTAATCACTAATTAAGTGGCATGATTAAATCTAACGACCAACGTAATGGAAATTGAACGAAGACCCGATGCCCCATGCACTCTTTTTTTCTTTATTTTTCTAGATGCATGGTGCGAGCTTCTGTAATTCGTTGACTTTTGTTGCGTTTTTTATTTCGTAAATTGCACAAAATATTCCCACGTGTTAATTGACTTTAGGTTTTGGGGACAACCGCCCTCAAACGTTTTATGGAGCCAAATCGAGCTTTGACCACGCTTAATTTTTTTTTATAGATTAGAACAATTGATGTCGACTCCTAAGTCCGATGTCATCCTCAAGCCGTCCGTCCGTTCATAACTTTGAAATGCCTTATTTTCCATGAATTTTCGGATGATAATGTAATGACCACGACGCATTTAACTCTAATTTTTTTTTATATTAGGATGAGATCATTCATGTAAAAGAGGTTATATTATAGTTATATTGCAAAAGATATGTTTCATTTGTTTCGAGGAAAATCAATGATTTGTAAAATGTTTTTCAAAAAATGATTGCTTGTAGCCCACTATTTTAACTGCCCTTTTGAAGATTATCACATCACTTTACTGGTCAATTTTGTGCACATTATCTTTATATTAGTAACTTCATGAAAGAACTCAACCACCACAAAAAGAAAAATATGACGTCACAAATATAAAATATTCCCTATCGTTCGAGTCACTCTCTTCGAAGGAAATTTTCTGCACTAAATGCGTATTTGCATGCGTAATTGCTGGCGGTTGTTTTTGGTTATGTACTCATATGCGTGTAATTCATTTGGCTAATACCACAAAAAATCCTACTGATGTACACCCGTACCACATTTATTCTAAACTAATCTTTCGTGTCACGAAAAATTTCAAACCAGTATACTCGTGTCACATTTGCCTCAAACTCATTTTCTTGTCACTAGAAAATCCCAAATTGGTGCACCAATATCACATTTATCTTAAGCTAATTTTCGCGTTACCAAAAATCTTAAATTACTAAAATTTTAGATTGAGAATTTGTTAAAATCTGCTAATTTTTCCTTTAGAGCTCCCTCAAGTTTCGAAAATATGCTAAAATCCCTAATTTTTTATGACACGAAAAGTAGTTTGGAATATATGTGGCCAATGGTACCGATTTAGAATTTTTTATGACACAAAAATTAGTTTGAGGTAAATATGATATGAGCGTATTGGTTTGGGATTTTTCTTAACCCGAAACTAATTTTGGATAAATGTGGGACGGATGTATCAGTTTAGGATTTTTAGTGGTATTAAACAAATTCATTTTCATTGGTCACATGGATAGTGTTTTGTTTACATAGCGAAAAATATAAGTTGGTGAGTGTGAGAACTTGTTGCATGATCTATAAATAATAAGAATCAATATCATCTCAATAATTGATTACGTGGATCGCATGGTGAAACCCATATGATCAAGTGTTGAGATAAGTTTAGTCGAATTGGTTTCTAGACTATGCAATATTTTTTTTGGTGAGAGTGCTCAATGGACAATGTATATGAGAAAGTATGCGAATGAGAATAACAAATACAAAATCTCCATTTGTGAGATTTGGTTTATAATTTAGAATCCTGTTGATGAGTACACAAGATAATTAAGTCAAATATGCGCGGCAAGCATAGCGTATTACGATAAAACCATTTTCGATTTCAAATCATCTTATCCCTCTTGAGAAAAGACTTGATAACTACAATATATCTAGTGTGAAGAGACATTCTAATTGAAAGCATCTTGGTGAGGCTGCAATAACAAGTTCGCTAACCCCAAACCTTTGAGTCACTAGTGGTGTGGAATAGATTTGAATGAAACTAACAGGTCTAAATGTGCGCTTATCTAGCATTGTGCTAGACAATAAAACCATTTTTTTTATTTCAAATCATTTGATCCCTCGTGACAAGAGACCCTCTGACCATGACATATTTATGTGTGAAGTGACTTTTTGATCGCAAACATCTTGGTGGGGCTGTGATAATAAGTCCGTCAACTTGATCCATTTTTCCCCTAAAGAAGCTCCAAATTTGATAGACAATTTACAGGATCATGAACCATTGCTTCCAAAACTCAACCCCTTCTTTCGACTACACGAACCAGTCCAAGTGGACCCACAACGTAGGTTTGACTACATTCATCAACACTTCTTGGAACAGGTACCAACAGCAAGACACCTGGACCGTACCATACGCCAACCTTTACCCTTTCACTAATCATACAACCAAGGTTGTCCAAATTCAATCTTAAGTTGCTCCTTGCGAATCTCGAAAGCCAAGACGACAGAAAGAAAGGGGGCCAGAGGGGGGAGCGACCCCTCGCTGAGTGCATTGAACGTACAGTTGGAGCGTGCCCATAAAAGCAAAATTGGCCACCCAGAAGAAGAAGAAAAAGAAGAATTTTAAAAGGCGAAAGGGACGAATGGTCACCGTTCACTGTCATGCCAATCTGTGCGCTCCTTGTCTTCTTCTGCCGGGACTGCGCTTCCTTGGACCTTCTCCTCGCCTTTGGACGCAAATGCCAAATCGCCTTTTCGTGGACCCGTTCTTCTGTCCTCTCTTCGTTTCACCTTCCTTTTTCTGTTCTTTTTCTCTCTTTTTTTCCCCTCTGTAAAATGGTTTGGCCTTTCCCTCCCCCCACCCCCATTCTTTGACGCCGGAATGGGTCCACGCGCCGCCCATTGGGATGCGCGTTTTGAGAGGGTCTTTCTAGCTTCTGAGGGGGGCCCCCATGGTAGGGGTAGTGCGGGGACAGAAGTCGACCAGCCGGAATTCCCCGGGCCGACATCGACCGTGCACCTTTTTTTTCTAATGATGAGTTCTGCTAACGAGTGTTTAGGATAAGAATAACCGAACATGAATGTGAACTCGTAGGACGTGCTGGATTTCACCCATCTCGGTAAATATTGGTCTCGTCTAAGTAATGCTTGATATCGGAATGAAGTCGTCTCTCATGAGTTAATCAATCATCATTTAATCCGCGCAATTCGAGAAAAAAATTCTATTTCCTATTTGATGCGCGACCCCATCCATTTATGCCCATTTGCCATCCTAAAAACCTGTCGGCAATCATACCCTGCCCTCTCATCTCGCTCTGGTGATTACTCCTTAACCTCATCGGATTAAGTTGTTATATACCCACCCACTTCCATGTGGCTCGTCCTATACCGCACGCCTACTAGATGGGATCTTACTATTTATGATACTCTATTGCGTCTAGAGCTATTATCCGCTTTGGCCGTTCCGCACTTAGCCAAACCGTTTCATCCATTGGCGCACAGGTAAAACACTTTCCTAGGTGTTCCCCCAATTTAACAATTCCCTTCCATAAGCATTTGTAATATTAGAATTCTAAGATTGGACAAAGTTTTTACGCGAAAAGATGGCTTGACATGAGTTAATTATTTCAATTTTTCAAATATCAATTTATCTATAACTAAATAATTAAATTAATTCAGTTTGGCCGGCAATAGTGATTGCACGGGAAGATAATTTATGCATTGAACTGAAGAAAGCAAAACTTGGTACGTGGCTATTATCCTCCCAAATTTTCAGTTGCGGATAGCATCACTACTTATGTCATACTGCCAATCAAAATTCTGTTTTGGTACGGAATCAAATCGCCCTTTGTTTTTCGTCTTCGTTTTTCGCCGGACATTTGGTAGAAAGAATGCCATGGAAGCAACGATACTATACAAACGCGACGTGTGGAATTACCAATGCAAACGTGTACGAAAAAGTTGCCCAAAAAATGAAGCTGGAAAATTTCTGATAATTGTCAGAATAGTACTAAAACTATTATATGGATATCAATTCAGTTTTAAATTTTTCAATTTTAATGTAATTCTTCTTGCAATCTATCATCGGAAATTGGTGGTGCGGCATCCAACCATTGTTAGCAATCCTACGTGGCACACTGACGCAGATAACTTCACTCGAAACAACATCATACATTGATCGCCACATCAACCATTTTTAGCTGCACTAGGGAGGAAGGGCTACATTAGCAAAATGTAAAAGTTTATGATTAAATTGATATCCGTATTGTAAGTATAGGATTGAATTGACAGTTTTTCTTGAAAAATTTAATTGGTAGTGTTTTTTTTTCTACTTAATACGAATTATTTAGCTCAATTGTGCTGACTTTATTCAAGATATTTTCCGGGTTTAGCGGAAATGTTTCGGAGCATGCAATCCATTTAAGTCTTGCAATTCTAAATACGTGTAGTGTGGTGATTGTCCAGTCAATCACGTGGCAGAGAATTTGAAAAGAATTTATGTTTGAGTCGTTTGGAAAAGAGATACGAATATCATAAGTTGTAATGATATGATTGGTCGCGTGAGCGAATCATTGCGACCGTAGATAAGTCTACCTACCATTTCTTTGTTCAAACGTGAAACAAGCACCTAATCCTCAAGACCCAAATCCCATAGTGTGACTTTCAATCGCCTTCTTTTGATTGACATGACATGATACAACTCCATTTCCGTGCCACGTGGACGAGATTCACTTGGGATGCACTCCACGTTTTCTCGTACAAAGAAACCCTAACGCTTCTCTTGTTTGCTCTAGTATATAATCACCTAGTAAAATTCCATTTTTTTTTCATAGATGTAATACTTGTACCCAACACGGGAAGGCCCTTTTAGTATACTTGCTCAAATTAGAAAACTTACTCAGATCAGATTTTTTTATAGGTGCAAACTCGAGATATATTCTCAACGGATAGAAAATTTCCTACTTGGATTGGGTTTTTGCCTCCCCTTTGCCATTTTCCAGGCCGTGGCCACCTTGGCCCTACGCCTCCATCGCCCACTCCCGGCACCATCACATCCCACTTTAGTTGCTCGTCACCTCTCTCTCTCTCTCTCTCTCTCTCTCTGCATATGGGCACACGCTCCGAGCTTGCTCGGAAGGGTCACTCTATTGGAGAAGAGTTGAAGGAAAAGAAGAAGAAAAGTTAAGAATAAAAAACATAAAAGGAAGTATTAATTTGGAGCATTAAACTTCATTATTGTTAAAATGTTCATCGCTCGAGGGGAGAACTTGAAAAGGTGCAGTTACGTCCTAACTTGAGAAGATTCCAATTCAGAAATTACCCGTGAGTGTCCTAACACAATCCAAGTGTTAATAAACTAAGAAAGCAGGAAATGAGATTGCTTAAAATAAAGTTTCACATATGCCATTGTCAGCTTGTTTGTGGAAAAGCAAAAATCATTGCTGACCTTCAGCACGTAGAATGCAAATCGGTTGACTTTTTGTTCTAATAGAGACAAAAAAGGGCTTTGTCTTAAGTTGACTGGCGAGCGGTGGCCATGCCATGCCATTTCGTGTCACCAATCTCTCCAAGTCAACGACTTAATTTTCGTGAATGGAGGCGTCACCGACGTCCTCTCAACCCTTATTCTCTGGAGATAATATTAAGGTCAACCTCAAGAATAAAGTGTAGGTGTTCTCGTATAGCATGGGAACTATTCATTCTTAATACATAGCATGTCATTTCCAAATCGATCCTCAATTTAGTGCACGAAATGCCATGATTAGCTAGGTTAGTGAAAAAGGGTTTGCTTCCAATCGGCACGATTCCAAAGTCATTGGACGTGAGAATTCTTATGTACGCATGATCTAGATGTGCTTAGCCAATTGAAATTTCATATGAGAAATTTCAGCCTCGCTAGCTAGATCAAGTTAGCTAGATCAATGAAAAAGATGGCGAAGCAAAAGTCAACCGGTACTCATTTGGCCAGGGCTCTTCTAATATATACAGTTGACTTGCGCATGGTCAGATGTCCAAGTGCAGCTTATGCGTGCTGGATCCCTAACATCATAGTTGTCTAGATAAGATTAATAACCTAAGTTTTCTCGGAAATAATAACATATGTTTCTTAGCGGAATAAAATTGAATATTGATGTGCAAAATCTGGCTCTTCGAACCTCACAAGTATCACATACTCATTTGGCCGGTCCAAATATAATATTGAGTTGCTATTCTCAAATAAATTAATTGAATAGCTAGGTCAATTGCATGCATTGTTTTGTTTAGGTTTGGTGTATCTAAAACGATGATGATGATTAAGGAGTCTTGCGTGGAGCTTGAAATAATGGAATTATTAACACATTCGGCTTATGGTTACGTACTCCACATGGATATAACCTATTATTTTCTCCAAACCAAACGAGGCGTGCCAATATTGCATACAACCGCCAACCATGCACGCATCATTTACTTTCTACAAATTTTAAAATGCTACTTAGGTTTGACGAAGCATAACATATACTAACCATGCGACATTCATATTATTGGTCTATGTATGTATACATATGTGTGTACATTTATATATATCTTTTAACTTTGAAACTTTAAATATTGATCATCTGAAAAATAAAAATCCTGCAGTTTCTTCTTCCAGAATCCATCATGGATGAAGTAAGCAAAACATATATACACTAATATGACATATGTTACCAACTTTCACAAAAGTTTTCAAGTTCTTGCGTGCTTCTCTTCCGTTTATAACTTGAATTCGTGCAATTAATCACGAATATTGAATTTGCAAGCCACAACTATCTGATCCTAATGACCTTCATATAATAGCACGTGAAGGACAATGGGATCATTTAAAGTTAAAGGAGTTACCTCCATATCTTAAATGATCAAATTCTCTCATTCTCTCTCTCTCTCTCTCTCTCTCTCTCTCTCTCTCTCTCTCTCTCTCTCTCTCTCTCTCTCTCTCTCTCTCTCTCTCTCTCTCTCTCTCTCTCTCTCTCTCTCTCTCTCAAAAATGAAGATAGAATGGTTCAATAACCCGACCCAAATCCAGGGCCAATGGAAGCTAATGGCACCGATGGAAGAAAGATAAATAAATTATCTAATCGGCCCTAAATCTATTATACATATGTTAATTCGGTCTTAATTTTTAATTTTGCCAATTTTGTCATAAACCTCTACGAGAAATTCAATGTAATCATTCCGGCCAATTTTCGCAGTAAATTGTTGATGTGGCGGCCCAATTATTATTGGTCGTTCTACATAGAACAACACCTTGCTAGCGATTTTCAGCAAAATTTGGCTGGAAGGACTACATGGAATTTCATGTACAAGTTTAGGACTCAATTGATAAAATTAAAAAGTTTATGACTAAATTGATATTTATACAATAGATTTATAACCGAATGGATAAATTCTCCGAAGAAAGATTGCAAAAGATGTCAATAATAACATTCTTTTTGATTGAGAAGCAAGAGTAATCCATAGTCCCACTACTATATTAGAGTTTCTACATCGAATCTGAGCTTGCAACCTTAGACCCATTATCACAAGACCAAACCTGAAGTCGAGTAGAGAGAGGGTGGGGACAAGGGCGCTATGGTGTGGCTTGGTGGCAAGTGTAGTAGCTTCACGGGGCTCAGATTGTTGATATGCATGTGTGAGTTGTGTTAGAGAACTTCTACATCAAAGATTTAGTATGGTGTGGTGTGGAGCACTTAGTATATTATAGTTGGCTCATACCTCATTAGCTTAAACTTTTGAGTGAAGTTGGATCCAACCGGATATGTTGATAGGCTCAGACTTGGACTCCCCCTTAGTGATCTCCCTGGGTGAAGATGTCTAGCTTCCGTTGCGCCCTCCTAACATTGGTAGGCTTCCAATCTATTTTGGTGTTTAGTGAATATTTCAAGGAAAAAATCTGGTAACCAACGCAGTTTTTGGGCAAGCAAGCGTCATGGCGTGGTAATATGGTCCTAATGGTAGCCCTTATGGTTTGATTCGAAGAAAGAAACTAGGATGAATGTGGGCCTTCATGGTTTGGTCCGAAAAAAAAAAGACCAACATGAAGGTAGGCATTGAAGATTTAAGTTGTGATAAGCTGATGTAGAAAGATACATGAATTAAGGGGGAGCAAATCTAACGTTGAACTCACTTGTGAGAGGGAGATTATTGACATGCAAGTGTGAGTTATGTTAAAAAAATTACACATCGGAATATTTGTATGGTGTGGGGCAGTTAATATATTTAGTTGGTTCATAACTCATTAGCTTGAATTTTTGAGTGAATGCAGGTCCAATTGAATATGTTGATCAACTTGGATTTGGGGCTCTTCCTTAACAATCTTCTCAGACTAAGGTATTAGACTTTTGTTACGCACTCCCGATACAAGCCAACACTAGCTACTTGATAGGCCGAGGTGGCGACATTAGAGACACCACGCAATAGTGTCGATCGAAGTTGCTTTAGCGTGCTTTGTTTTTGTTTTTATTTTTATTTTTTGTGGTTGTGGAGCCTGGTCGTGAGCTAGAGAGGGGGAAAAAGAACGAAAAATAGAGAATTGAACTATTTTCTCTTTTCTTTTTCTTTACCAAAAAAAAACTATTTGGTAAAACGAGTCAAGTGATGAGGTTTTTATCTGTCGAGTGGGCAATGTATTGATAGATGTTTTGTGCCACTTGATCTTTTTCTCTCTTTTTTTTTGGCCTAATACAATTAAAAATCTCAAATTAGTACTCAATAACAAATTTACCTCAAACTATCTTGCAAAAAATCTCAAATTAGTACCTTCATAACGCATTCACCTCAAACTAATTTTCGTTTCACAAAAAAATCTCAAACCGGTATTTTCATGATATATTTACTCCAAATTAATTTTCGTCTAAAAAAAATCCAAACCGGTACCCATGACCTCAATCATCTTTTAAAATGCATTAATGTCAACACACATGGATGATCTCAAGTCGGATCCGTCTCGTAGTCTTCTGTCACTTATGCATTTGTATGGGATATTTAAAGGAATGCTAATCGACAATAAATTTTGATCATGGAAACTAGTTGGGTTTTCATACGGGACGAAAATTAGTTCGGAGTAAATGTGTCATGTAAATACTATTTTGAGATTTTTTTTATAATGACAGATGCGTTATGCGATACCCATTTGGAATTCTCTCCGAGGAAAAGATTAGTTTCGGGTAAATGCATGTCGGATTACCAATTTGAGATTTATAGTCATATTAAATTTTTTTTTTCCTTGGGAACTCATTTGAACCGTTGGTTCTAAGAGGAACTTGCTTGGAATGACCTTATTCTCTTTTTAGCTGGATAAGAGTACCCATATGTGGAGAACGACCCACCGCAAATGCTAGAAAAAGAAAAGGGAGTATGACAGCTAATTCAGCTCTAAGAATTAGTAGAGGCGCCCCACTTTTTCTTTTCACTTTTTTTTTTACAATGACAAGATGCAATGATGTGACGGTCTATAGTAGCCTGATTAATGGAATCAGAAACAATTAAACATAGGGTCAAATCCACTCAATACATGATACTTGTCGTTGATGGTAGCCAGTTAACAATAAATTATTCTTATAATTACAAACTAAAGTTCGGTGGAGATCCATTTCATCTTCACCTCTACACCCATGTACTAATTGCGGCTTCCCATGCATTAATTAAACTAATTACTTAATTAAATGGGAAGCACAACAGTGTCCCACCATTGGTCCCGCTGTCCAATTTCTATAGTGTGCAGAAGTCAATTTTGGCTTCAATCTTGAGGTGAAACCCCTTTGTTTGTTCTTTTTCCCTAAGTACTCGGTTACAGCTATCAACGGAGACAGGGCGAGATCTCCCACGTAGAAACTTTTTGAATGGGACAAGGGGAAGGGGACGTTGGAAGTTGCTTTGTGCATCCCAGGTTTACAAGGTGTTGCATTTCGACTTGAAGGGTTTGCATTAGTTTAACATGTTGCCGAGGGAGGTGAATTTGGTAACAGCAAAAAAGAATTTTCAAAAGTGATGAAGGAGCCCGTAGTGGAATGAAAAGGGAGTGGGATCGATTGATAAATATGGAATAAAGAGCGAGTGAGACAAGCTGAAGGAGACATTTGATTTGTGTGATACCAGGAGTTAACAGATGTTTTCGAGTTTAAGGGTTTGCATTAGTATAACATATTGTTGAGGCAGGTGAATTAGGCAACGGGAGCAAAGTAACACAAAAGAGATGAAGGGGCTCATAGTGGAATGAAAAGGGAATGGGATCGATTGAGGAAGTATGGAACGGAACTAGATCCTACAGTGACCGTTACAATGTCCAACCTTTTTAGTGTTTGAGTTAAACTTTCTCACATGATAGCAGAACCAAGTTCTGCCCCGATTTATTTCATATGTGCGGCCCTCTGTTCGTCAAATTTGACGTGTCATTTCTAATCCGATTTGCACGTGAGAGAGGGTGTTAAAGTATCCCACGTCGCTTATATACGGGGTTAATGTGCTCTTTATATATGTGATCTCCCTCCATCTATTAATTTAAAGTTTTGTGTTGGATATTTTAGCAATAACTTTTCTCTAGCTATGCTTGGCAATGACAAAAAGTTAAAAAGTTACGTGCTGAGTTATATATTAGATGTACCTGTCATTTAAAGCTTGTTCCACGTAAGTTTGTGGATAATGCCCTTTTGATTTAGTGGAGACCTAGGTAAAATATCATATGTGGTCCTTGAGAGTATTATGCAACCTAAGATGGGTTGTCCGGGGGATCAACCCAATGTCATCCCCTTAATTGACTTGGTGAAATAAGCATACAATGCAAACGAAAGCCCCATCAATAGGAAGGGAAAACAAAGAGGAAGGGTTGTGATTCAACCATCAGCCAATGTTCATATATATTAGAATGGAGCAGAAATTCACCATGTCAATCTACAGTAAAAATGACATCCTGAGTATTCCTAGTCTTTAGGCCCTGTACAGTCCAATTGGCAAGTAGAGTAAACAAATTCCAAACAAAAATCGAGAAGCAGATTGTTGAGATACAAAATATATTGAGCGAGAGTTCCCTGACATTGTAAACTTTTTAAAGATGATGCTTGAGCACTCAACTTATATACTGTACAAGAGAATAGAGTCACTAGTTTAAATCACTCCACACAAACCATTTATGGTCCGAGCTCGATTCTTAACCTAAATTCTAAAAGTTGTTTATTTTCTAATAGCTTAACTTTTAGATCAACCAGTGTTGACCTCACATAATTTCATATAGTATCAAAGTCAGAAATCTCATGTTCAATTAATTCCTCGCACATTTTGCTTTTATCATTTTTAGCGTTTCCCTCTTCACAAATTGGTTTGTATGAATTCTTCAACTCACATGTACCGATTAGCTTACCGGCCTTAACCTGAGCTTGCTAAAAAAGAAAATGTGTTCTGTATCATTCTTGAACAACTTAAACTTTTAGAGAAGATGGTTGCACACTCAACTCTCGGATATAAGTGCCGCAACTAATAAATTCTGCAGGATCTTTAGCTGTATCAGAACAGAATCTCGAGAACACACAGTCCTTCCAATTCAATGACAAAGATCTCCAAAAGTTTTTCAATTTGGACTGACTTTACATTTGCTAGATGGAATCGGACACCATGTTGTACTCACTTCGTAATATATCGGCTTAATCAAGTATCTGGATGACCACACCATTCCACTCTGATATGCATATGCACTCTTCACCTATATTTGTTCTTTTCTAGCATCATCAATTCCATCATCATTCACTTAAAAGGGCAAAGAGAAGTGAATTAGATCAGGGCGGCTTTATCCACTCAAAGATCCATGTAGCCCAACATTGAAAAACAAAACTATAAAAAGCCTAGTGGATCCACCATGGTTAATGTAAAGAAGGGGGCGACAAATATTGTTAGCATAGTAAAAAATTAAGCCACGCCTTTATCTACAAATTTAAGCTTTTTAAATAGTTGGCAGTAGTTCGGCGAAATCTTACATAGTATCATATCAGAAGATCTTGAGTTCAAATCTTGTAAGGTCTCTTATTGGCCTCCCCATTATATATTTCCACGACTTAGTCTTGATCAAAGTTTAGCCTACACCTGAGAAGAAGTGTTAAAGTATTTCAATATTAAACTACATGCCAAAGTGGGTTGACTCAGCTGGTACAGTTTGAACACTTCGCACACCATGCCTAGGTTTGAAATGTCGGCAATCCCCTTTGGTAGGCAATTTGTAAGTCCATTATAAAACCTTCTAAGCCTATGCCTTGACCTCAGCATGGCGTAACCTCCCTCCTCCTAAACTTCATCACATAAAAAATATTAAATTACACATTCATCTACCAATTTAATGATTTAGATTAATTGACAATTGTCCCACAAAATCTCACATTTCTTTCCTTCAAGTAAAATTGACATCACTTGATTCGCTTTTTGCATGACAAGAATGAAGGAAAAATTATCAAAACAATCCTAAATCTATTGTAATTGTGCCAATTCAGTCATAAACTTTTTCTATTTTTTTTACTAATTCAATCCTAAACATTTTGCATTTGTGCCAATTCAATCCATCCAACTAATTTTGGCCGACCGACACTGACATGGATGCGGGCTAATGTTGACGTGGATAATTTTTAATAATATTTTATTTTTATTCAAATTTTTAATTAATTTTTTTCTTTTTTTCTTTTCTTCCTTCTTTTCTTTTTTTCCCACAGTGGCCGGCAAGGTTTGTGGATGAGGCTAGCCTTGCTTTGGCCTCATCGGCTACTGGTGAAGGCGGCCATGGCCTCCCCCAGATTTGGTCGAGGTCGCCTTGGTGGGAGGCGGCCATGCCCAGATTGCGAGGTGCGGCCACGGGCAAAGGCGACCACGGCCTCATCCATATTTGGGCGAGGTCGGGTGAGGCCCGCGAAGCCCTCATCTAGTGGCTGGCGAGCCTTGTCGGAGCCTCATCGGCCGCTATGGGGAAAAAAAGAAAAGGAAAAAGACAAAGAAGAAGAAAAGAAAAAATAGAAAAAATAATAGAAGATTCAAAAGAAATAAAATATTATTAAAAATTGTTCATATCAGTGCCGGTTGGACAAAATTTTTCGAATGGACTGAATTGGCAAAAATGCAAAAGATTTAGGACTGAATTGACACATTTGCAATAGGTTTCAGACTTTTTAACTAATTTTTCCCAAGAATGAATGGCCAAGTAATATTGCACAAAGATAATAAAAAAAGCTTGCCACTTGTGGATTTATTGAAATAAAAAGTATTGATCGTGCTTCATGAACTTCCCGAAATAGAAAAGAAGATCTCTCCTGAAAATCGGATTTGATTCGGTGACATGTAAGATTACAAGAGTGTCAATTCGACGTTTTTCTTTTGCTAAAAAGTATCATCAATTCGATGTTGTTCGCTGGCATTAGGGTCCCATTAGTAACAATAATTTTGACTGAAATGCGCATCACCTATCTCATCTTGGTGCTCTATAGTACGCTAGTGGGGGCGTCATCTTTTACGGTCTTTCTTGCTTTCCAAAAACAAAGCGAGTTCCTCTACAGCAATAACGAAAGCATCAACAACAACAACAACAACAAAAAAAACAAAAAGCTACTTGCTTTTTGATATCTGAATCTTGTAAATTGACTAATCCTCACGGCTGTATGCAAATTGCCCCGTTTTCGTGCATCGGGCTAAGGCCCTATCCCAGGATGGCAGGTGTGATTTCCAATGTTCACATGAGTGGTCATTTTGTAATTGGACACGGGATCTCTTGGATCCAAACCCAATACTTAAACATTCAACCAAACTTTTGGGGGTTAAGAAACTAAGTCTTATCTAGCTGGCGGTGGAATCGGTCGTATGAATCCTATTAAGTCATCATACTCGATCATTATTGGCTAATCTATACTTTTAAATACTCCAAGCCTTTTTCTTATATGTAGTCCCTTTTCACGTCTTTTTAGGTCTTTTTTCGTCTTTCGAATCCATGTTTCCGTCTCTTTCTATCATCTCTTCACTAGGGCATCCAAAGGTCTTCGACGGAAAAATGAATAATTCCATTAATATCATCAATTACTATTCAAATGCGTTTTTAACATAACAATCTAATGTGGAAGCCACAGATAAAGGTGGTCAAGTCATTGAACTCCCTGGAAAACCCTAAAAAAAGTTGAAGGGGAACTGTTGTCCCCGTCAATGTCCCCGTTTGTTCTCCCATTCCCCATAGTTGGACTTGTACACTTTTTTTTTAGTTCTCACATTACCCAACCAGACCCTCACAAAAAATTAAGCATATCTCTCTCACTATGACCCCCTCGAGTAGTTGTCACGTATTGACGTGGCATCACCAGTTAAACCAGTATTGCCCTATTCTCATAGTCGACCCCCCCCCCTTTCCATCAATGGCAGCTTCTCTCTCTCTCTCATTCATCAATGGCGGCTCCACTGTGGAGCTCAACATCTAGCCAGGGATAAGGTCGTTCCAAGCTATTGCACAAATTCGATAAGGTGCACGTGTAAAAGTGTTAGGATAAAAAATTACACATACGGGATGTGGTGTAGTGCTAGACAATTACTATATCCTAATTAGGTTAGACCTTATTGGTTCAAACTTTTGAGTGAAAGAAATTTCAAGCTATTGTGAGCTTGGATTTAAACTTTATTTTGATGATCTCTTCAGATGAAAGTATTGATTTTTTGCTGCATTGATCCAACAAGTGGTATCAAAGTCGATGATCGATCGATTACCCACTCGCAATATGTTTTAATGTCCAATTGAGGTGGCGGATGGGGTCTCCCAGCTTCTTACAAGCTTGGGCAAGCCAAAACGGTTGAGGTGGAGTTGGAGGGACAAATGTTTTCTTCACTAAAATTTGCCAAACTTGGCCTGGACAAGGTAGAGATTTTCGAGTTGAGATAATATTGGTGCGGAAGGATACCTGGACAACAAGGTAGTGTGCCTAATGTAGGTGGCTCACGAGCTAGGGGAGATTTGTTAAGGTACACATGTAAGGATGCGAGAGGAAAGAAGTCTTTCATCGGGAATGTGATGTAGTAATGTTGACTAGTTAGTATATCCATTTGTCCATAAGTCATTAGCTTAAACTTTGTAGTAAATCTGGGTTCAATTGGATTTTTTATCAGCTTTGACTTGGACTCACTTTTAGGTTTCATTTGTTTAGTGAAAAATGTTACATTTCTAGAAAATGTTTTCTAGTAAGCCATTTTCCTAGAAAATGACATCATTTTCCGGCGTTCGACTGAAATCTGAAAAAGTCTTGGAAGATATTTTTTGTTGTTTGGTATGGAAAATATTTTCCTCCTTGCACTACTTTTAATAATTTTTTATTTTTATTTTTAAAAAAATATTTTTAATTTCTTTTTAATTTTTTTCCTTCTTCTTCTTCTCCGGCCGATCACCGGCCATAGGCAAGCTTGGGCTTGGGGCGAGCTTAGCCTTGCCGAAATTTGGCAAGCTCGAGCCTCACCGATTTGTAGCGAGTCTCGAGCTCGCCTATGGCCGGCGACCAGCCGGAGAAGAAGATAGAAAAGAAAAAGAAAAAGAAAAAAGAAAAAAGAAATGATAATTAAAATAATAAAAAATTAGAATTTTAAATAAAGAAAATAAAAATAATTATAATGAATGATGAAAGAAGGAGGGGGAAAATGTTTTGCTTTTTTTAAAAAATGAAAAGTATTTTCCTCACTTTTGAATGTGTTTTGTCCATTGAAGGAAAATATTTTCCATGGCTAATTTATTTCTGTGAAATGAACATTGAAAAATATTTTTCTGAAAGTTATTTTCTGCACAACGAATGAAACCTTAGTAATCTCCTCAAATGCAAGAATCGGGCTTCCGTTGTATCGGTCCAACATATATTTTTATTAGCTCCTTAACTATATGAATTTTTTATGATACAAGGGTACTTGGCGATATTTTTTTTTATGACAGGGAATCTCACGGGGCCAAAATCTGGGGGTAGCCCCCACATGAAGTGGTTTGTGTTTGTCAGTACGATTCGATCAAAGACGCAAACCAAAATATGGGTGAATCGCCCCAATACGAAAGTATTTGCACTTATTGTTATAACCTAGTCAAAATTCTTTGAGGGGTTTCGGAGTATTCATCAATCTTTATCTTGTACATTTAATGAAATCATTGGTGAGCTTCACTGTCAGACAGATTTTGTCTATGGTATCTTCATCAATCCATGAAAAAATAATTATATGTACCTGTTTTATATATCTAAAGTCATTTGATCGGGCACCCATCGAACTCTAAATCTAAAACAAGTTAATGCAACTAGTAAATGACTGGATTGATTGAATTTATGTTATAAATTTACAAACGAAATCCATGCCTTTGCAAAGTTTACACATTAGCACACTAAAACTTAATGCTCACTTGTAATCATACTCCTTTCTTTTTCTTATTCCTTTTTCTTGTCCAGTTATTATTGAAACCCTACTTATAAATCTCATTTGAGCAGTAGTTAACTGGGCTATTATCGAAATTGACTATAGTCAGGCGTACATAACCACAACATTGACGTAAGACAATTGCACGCACAAGTCACACATATTAAGGAGATGGCATACCTGATACTAAGTTCAACTTCAAGAGCTCCATTCATGCATCATTGATTTTGATCATTTCTATTTGCATAAAGATCTATGTCAACATCACATGATTTCCACCTTTCATGCATCACATTCATGGGGCGATTAACCAACACGTTTCACGCATCGACAAGCTACGAGTCGATCTCCAGATTTTCAATGTTTCTGTCCGATGCAACCGGGTTTGGACCTTACCAGAGAAATCTGTCTCTTTGGGAATAAAATGTGAAAGGGTGTGGTGGCTAGCTAAGTGAAGAGTTCCTATGCCAATCGGTCAGAAGAGGGCACCCTTCTGTGGAAGGAACTTTGTGAAAAAGAAAGTTTTAAAAATAGTGATGGCCATACACATGATGTCACTCCCTGGTGCATATGTAATCAACGGATTCCATGGTGAATTGGTGAGTATTGTTTAGGTGCTTCGGGAGCATCACACGATCTAGGAGATAACGACACCACAATTATCATAATTTATGTACACTTGAATGTCATAAGTGTTCAATCGATCACTTAAATAACACTTTTGAAAAAAAAACAATCATCACAAGTGATCGAATTTAAAAATTATAGCACATAAGTGATTGATTAAAAAAATATGGCACTCTAGTGTTTTTTTTATAAGTCGTGGCAATCTAGTGATCTAGTAACATTTATGTAACTTAAGTAAGCTTTTTACGAAAGTTATGACACTTAGGGTGTCTTTTTCTCTACACTCCATATAAAGCTGGATAAGTGCTCTCGAAATACCTAATAATTCTCAATTAGTATGGATCAAAGGTTGTTCGCCCTATCCACTTGCCCAACCCACCAATACTTAACCCTCCAGGGGTTGGCGCAATTGATTTTTGAATCATGAACTAGAAGTCACTTATTCAATTTTACCAACCGCTTTAAATCAGGGTCACCTACTGTATTAGAAACCTGAACTTAATCGGTTCATGAACTTATAAGGTATTCCTTGGGCCTCCCGGTTACTGAGCATCCGTGCTTTATAAATAAAAGATAAATGGCCAATAATTTAATCCCAATGCACGTTTTTATACAATGTGCAAAACCATGGTCTCTCCTAGTTTGGCAAAACCACCTCGTTGGGGCCAAAAAAATATCAAGCTCATCCCTAGTATCAATGCAATTGGATGGAATGAGATAACTACTAACTTTCTGCGTGATCTAAATGGGGGCCAGTCCATGCTGTTGTCCTCTCATTTTCTCGTCACGATTGGTCTCTGTTGTCCAGCCATATCCCTCTCTTTCTCTCTCTCCTTTCTTTATAATTCTTGCATGAGAGACCGTATGCGTTGGGGGGTGAAAAGGAGGAGGCACAATCATTTTGTTCCAAGCCCCACAAGATCCATTGTGCACTATCTGGTTTTTCTGTTTGTTTACTTGTCTGCAATTTGTGGGTTGGAAACCACTCAAAAGTCACCATATGCTGATCTTACCAAATCTTGAGGAGCAACCTTTTCGAATATTCTTGCAACTTGATTTGGTGGTGAAGAGTAATTATGTGAGTTATGTTGCAATTCTGATGATGATCTGAGTATGGAACGTCAATTTGACATTTAATAGTAAAGTTATGGAGTGAGTAGTAAGTACACACATTAAAAATTTTAAATTGGTAATCGATCTATTTAAAGTTTGGAAACTCGGATGTAATTGTGGATGCATAACGGAAAGAGAATGTTGAAACTTCTATAAGGTGTTGTGAACTGTTCAACTACAGCCCCGCCCACAATATAGTAGCTTTTAGGACATTGCTGCACTTAGTTTTGAGGTGGTGCAGTTTTAAATGATTTATTATTGAATATGATCTTACGATATTTCACAATGCAATTACAACACGATACCAAATAGACTCATGATTTGACATATATCTTGAGTAAAAGTATTATAGGTTCTCTTAGACTAATATAATAGGAATTTGTGGGACTACTAATCAATAATTATCAATATCTAATTCCTAGTGCGGGTCTCTATTGACTAAGGGACTATTTGATAACCCAATTAAGCGTTGAACATTAAAAACTCAAGACTTAATGAGATTAAACTTGTTTTATAATATTAAATAGAATTGACATAAGAGTCCAATCTAGACCTATCAAAATGGAAATGAACTCATTTCTTAACCCATATTTGATAGACTGAATCATTATGTGGATTCATTATGTTCAGTAAATGAGCATTAAATGGGTTCAGAATAGCAAAACCAAAAAATATGAGTGTTAAAATGGTTCAAAGCTTACCCAAACTCAATCCATCTTTGTGACTTTCTCTTCATCATCTATGAGATAATAATGGACTCCTTAGAAAATGCCAAGTTTAGAGAAGTTTTGGTGCGCCTGTAAGATGGGTTGACTTCACCCTTATTAAAAATAGCAAGATGGCTTCTTTTTTTCCCCACTATTTTTTATTTTTATTAATCTTGTAAGTTTTATCTGTTATTAGATTATATATTTCCTTGGTTGCATTTGGCATTATTATTTTTATGTAATATTCTAATCCGAGTTCTTGTCATTACAACATAAATCATCCTTTTCAATATCTTACATTCCATTTAATTAAAATTTCAATTTCTCCATATTATTTGTTATTGTAATTTTTTAAATTCACTACCAAGTACTAATTTTCTCTTATTCTTCATTGTGAATCAATACAAAAATTGAAAATTCTATGCAATGTTGAAAGCCAATTCTTTAGCATCTTATATTCGTAATAGAGATTTTATCCAATCGCTTATACACATGAAAGGTTAAAGTGGATTGACTTGGTGGATATGGATTTTCATAGAGTGGATTTGATATGGAAGTATTTTAGTAAACAAGCCGAGTACGGGTCGGGTCAAGTATGGGTCACTAAATTTGCATTGCATATAAACGAGTCAATTTGGGTCGGACCATTTTCAATCTAACCCAAACCTGACCCGACCCACCCATTCAATGGCCCTAGTCCCACAATCCATTGAAGTAAATTGTGCTTTGAGAATGTTAGACAAGCGAAACATGCTTATACCGACTACAGGTGTTGTGGCAAATATTGTAAAAGCATGTGAAGGTCTCATCATTATTTTGGGAATAAGTACATTGGAAATCCCAACGCTTATCACAAAAGTGCAATTGAGTTTTAAAACTTTCTAAAAGTGCAATTAAATCCTAAAATTTATCAAATTGATGCAATCAAGTCCTTTCGTTAACTTTGTCCAATTTGGCTAACGAAAAATGCTAACATGGTTTTTATTATTTTTTTCGCTCCCATACGCGGCGATGGCATGGTTAAAACATGAGACATACTGCTAAAACGACGTCATTTTAATCCAAATCTGATTTTTTTATTTAAATTATATTAAAAATAATCAAACTAAAACAAACAGAAAAAAATAAAACTCAAATGAGGGCTACCGGCGATGGTGGGGCAGCTTTTTCCTTCTTTTTTTTTTTCCCTTTTTGGTATTTTTTAAAGTTTTCTTTTTTTCAATATAATTTAAACAAAATTTGTAGTAAAAATCAAATTTGGACCAAAACGAAGTCGTTTTACCCACATCATCACCACTTAGGATAGAGAAAATAAACAAAGTCACATCAACATTTTTCGTTAGCCAAATTGGATGAAGTTAACAAAAAGACTTGATTCTATTAATTTGATAAGTTTTAGGACTTAATTGCACGTTTTGAAAATTTTAGGATTCAATTGTACTTTCGTGATAAGTTTTAAAACTTTTATTGCACTTATATATTTTTTTAATTCAGTTTTTCAGGTGAAAGAGAATTCCATTGAATAGATAGTCACCAGTTGATATATGCATCCGTTGAGTTAACCCAAACTATGGAGCACAACAATATGGGTGGGGAGGCTCAAAACTAGGAAAGAATTTCCCTCCGTTGGAAAATTCAAGAGGAAGGTTAGTGGAAACTAGGACTCTCCTCTAGAATTTCCTCATTTAGCAACATCGTCATTGGAACAGATGGAGAGTCCAAGAATGTGTTGAAATAGTTTGTTATCATAAAGAGCGATAATTGTTGGACATAAAAAAAGGTGATTGTTAGATATGAAAAAGAAGTGATTATTGATCATGAAAAGTGGTGATAGTGAGGATAACGTATCTATTCTTAAAAGATGTATTGATTGGTTATCTATAAATATGACCAAATTATACATCGTTCAACACACATGTTCAAGAATAACAATATTCTCTTCTTCACAACTCTCTCTTATTCACAACTCTCTCTTAAGCCGGGTTTTAGGACCAAAGGGGCTGGTTTCCGGTTTCAAGATGAGAATTGACCCTCCTTGAAACCGGTCATCCCTACTAATTAAGCCGTGCCAGCATGTGATCCCCGTGACTTTCTTCTCAAAAAACACAAATCTTAAGGGCAATATATTAACTCCTAAATATGGCTTTCGCAAGCTCATGCAGAAGCATGCAGAGGCGTGCACATGAAAGATTCCAAGTACCCATGCAAGTACACGTCGATCCGCCAGGTACTCAAAGCGATTAGATTACGAGGTCCTCCGGTACAAGGATCCTTCGGGGAAGCGTCCCATAATATTTGTTTTTAACGTTTTGATTACATGCTGGGGCGTGAGCGAGAGCATTTTAACTGCCAGGTCAAATGCCAGTTGGACTCTTTTGGCCGAGTCCCAAGAACGATTTGACTTATGTGCTTTAATCGTCGTGCCCTCCAGAAGGAGCGAAAGAGTGTGTGTGTCAATTATTGCCTCATTGATTAAGAACTGGCTTCTGTTCAAAAGGCAGAATTAGGATCAATCATGAGAGAATATCAAATTGCATTGGATCGCGGGGTTTGACCCTCCTGCAAATCCAGACGTGCGCTTGGTTTGACCAGAGTGTGCAAATGAAAAGATTTGCGAAAGCTAAATCTCAAGAGATTAGTTCGTACGAGGTTAATTTGATATTTGAATCATAACGTCTTTCTTACTTAAAGTAATTCTTTCGAGTACAAGTCGACTTCTTTGAGAATGAAAGTGCTATCGCGATGCACATTGATGCAATGGGTTCGAAAGAGTACCATTTAGTTGTTACCCATAAATGCATACGATTAAAATCGATTGATATTTACGAAATTGGTTACCTGAATGAATAAGGAGTACTCTTTTGTATTCATGGTGATTTATGAAACTGGCCCTTTTTGTATATAGATGCTTTGAACATTCATTTATTCGTTATGAAGTAGAACAACTCTAGACATATCGAAAGCCGGATTAGAAAATCGGTACATTATGTGATGTGGCAAATTATGAGTAGACAATTAATTAAGCGGGCCAGATTACTTGTGATTGGACATTCGAGTGATTAGCTGTCCTCATTATATTTTATAAGAGTTCGCTTATGTCCACAAAATATTTTCCATTAGACATGTCTTAAAAAGGAATTCATCGTAGACTTTTTCTCATTGGTTGTTCAATAAATAAGATTACGGATGTCGGATTGGATCACAAGAGAAGGTTCAGAAACTCGTGCACTTGCATTGAATGCATTGCTTGGTGAATACATCAATGCTTCCCATGAACGAAACCAGATGGGAGGCCTTTGCGGAGGAATATGTGCCTAGTGCTCCATCTCCATGGGATGCTCGAAAACGTGCCCTTGGAAACTATAATTGGAATTGAATGATTATCGTAAGGTATGACATAATCGTGCTTTGAATGGTCAAAGAATGATTTGGACTGTAGAATAATTCATGCCTTGTGATTATGGATAATTTTTACCATTTCAAGTCGCTAGGATCTTTATGGGAGATGACAATGGTATTCTGTTCTGCCAATTCCAACTCTAAACTTTTTACAATCTCTGTCGTCGATTCATATCTCGTACGAGACTTCTCTCAACTTAGCCAAAGAGCCTCTCTTATGGCTAACATTTTGGCAAAGTGAGTATACTAGTTTGGCATAAAGCGGTTTAAGTGAAATTTGGTCCAAGAGAGACATGTCATGCGGACTCGAATGTCGATTCTCTCTTGATGATCTTTACGGTGAGATACTAAGCTCCGGCAATATCTCCCAATAACATGGACCCTAATAAAAATTTGAATGATTAGAACTTGAACTTCTTGCACAATGTATATAGTTTTTTTTTATCAACATGGGATTGTGCAATATTATGATAGTCACATGTTCATTATGTTTTGAAATAATCCCAATTGATTTGAAATCCGATCCACAATTGATTTGCAAGGAAACACAACCTAAATTAGGAAAGTCCAAATCGAACTTTTGCCAACAAGATCGTGGATGATGCAAAATAGGGAAATTGATTTTCCACAAGACTTCTTTTCCTTGCAAGAGGCTTGAAAGTGTGAAACTTGCGAGAGATATTGAGCGCTTTTGAGAGCTGTCATTTAAGGAGTTAGAGAGGGTAAGAAAACTTCTTTCTTATGATTGATTCTTGTGGGTATACGATTGGGAAACACTTATGAGTGACTGATTGAACAATTGTAATCTCATTTTTACCTATTATAGTAGAACCATTTTGTTTGTTCAGGCTTCCATACCAATCGTAAAAAACTGGTATCAAAGCCTAGGATTATAGTGGATTGACTGTACAGGGAGTTTTGTCAGCATACCCTTTCCGACTATTTAACTTGTAGCTGAGTTTTCTCCAATTTATAGAACTTCAAATTCTGCATTTAGATCATGTAGCCATTATATCCACCTAATTTTCTATAAATTTCTCGTCAGAATTCCTTGAAAAACACGAGCAGAACATTCCCTCAACAAGGTCTATCAATCTTATTTTTTTATTAATGGCAAGATGTCTTCCATTGATGATAGATTTTGATCAAGTCATCATGCCAATCACTTGAGCGAATTAGTCGTGAGATTTGGCGTATATAATCTTGGAATATCATACTTTAATGCGATGAGCTCAATTTAGAGACTCCAATGGTCGTTCAATCTATATATGGAAAGTGTCAACAACCAGGTTCGATTGCTTTCCGGAACCAACATTTTGGTTTTACCCCCTTTCGATTCCAATTTTAAGACTTAGAGAAATTTGACCCATATACTTATAAGTTAGATCCTAACTTTTGCATAGTTTAGATATGAGTGTCTGGGCACTTAAATGAATTCATTAAGCACTTGGATTAAATTTTGTTACTACCAAAATCTGTTAGGGATATTATCCAAAATTACCTACCTCAAATTGTGCAAAAATCATTCACGTACTCCTAAACAAAAACTCGCATTGAAAAGACCAGATCGCCTCTCCTTGTAGACCATTTTAACATCTTGCTTGGAGTTCAAGTGGTATGAAATTGTGAGTTTTGAATGTTTTAAGGGGGTATGAGAATTAAGGATTTTGAGATGGGATTTTTGGAAAGAAAATGGAGTTTTCGTACATAAGGACATAAGGATGACCAATGAGAAGGTGCAAAGTGGTTCCAAAGGTAAAACTCATGTATCTAATTTCAATATTGTCGAAAGATGATGTAAGTCATAGGGGTGAGCCAAAAATACCTTTAGCCCAGAAGCCTAGACCCGCTCGATTTTTCAAGCCCCAATAGGCTCGGGTAGGCACTTTAGGCACCGTCTTTATTATTCTAGCTAGTTTGGGTCATTCGGGCCTGAGTTTCGAATCGCCCAAACTAGTTTTTAAATTATATTGTAAACATAAAATATGAATGTTATAAATATTACTGAATTATTAGTTATACTAGCAAAACATTAATAAAGTCCTAAATTGGTTTAAAATACATAACCATATAAGGCAAGTGATTTTTTAGGTAAAAAATATAATAGCAAATCTACTTTTACAATTTTAAATTAAAAAAAAAGGGTCGAACCAGCCTGGGCCGGACCGGTGCAGTTTGGTCTGGGTCATTTCTTATTCGTTTAGGCCTGGCCTATGCTTACGACTTGTAAGTGGTCGTTGGGTGAAATGTCAGATATGTTTTTTGGTAATTTTCCCTAAATAATTAATTTCACAAGTTACTGTCTTTAATCAATTCACTATTGATTCTAGGTGCAAAGTCTTATAAAATTCCTTTTCTTTCACTATCTGAGGCCTACACTCCATCAATAAAGATTCTGATTTTCGTATTATTTTTTTTGCTCGGGCTTTTTTCGAGATATAGCATTATAAAAAGCATCACTCCCTCCAAATTTAACTAATAAAGAGGCAAGATCTAGGATTGGGACCCGAGAACATCTTTAGTTAAATGCTAAAAAAAACTTTCAAAGTCAAATAGTTCGCGGGTCAAAGTCTAAGGGGATCGCATTCAAGAACAACTCGAACTTGTTCACGCAGAGAGAGAGAGAGAGAGAGAGAGAGAGGAGCTACCTTATGAGCATTAATCGCAGCAAGAATGGCAGCCATGTAGCACATTTGACATTGTTAATCCGACCAACAATAGAAGTAGGGCTGTCAAAATAACCCGATCAAACACGACCCGACCCGAACCGATCCAACTCGATCCGAAAATTTTTGTTTTGGATTAGGTTGGGCCAACTTGTTTGGGTAACAATAAAGATAATTGGATATTATTTTTGTACTTATTGGGCTCAGGTACCCAAGCCCAACCCAAACAAAGAAACCATTTAGATCTCCCTTCCACATCTCTCTTGCTTCTTCTGCGATCTTTTCTACGATTTCTGAGTCCTACATCCAGGGCTTCCGCAACCTTGCCGAAGGCAAGACCATCAAGTTCCCAATCAAGTTCGACAGCAACCGCACTGACAACATGACCAACCCTGGCGGCACCACGGCGCAAGGATTTATGCTCAATTCGTGCCAATCTCGATCCACACCGCCCATTCTCTCTTCCCCTTTTCCTATGGAAGCCATGGAGGGTTTGGATTGAAGCCCGGAAATGGCGGCCTCTAGACTATCATTAGCGATTGTGGTAGCGGCGATAGCAGCGTCCACGCTCTCGACCAGGGCATACGCCAATGCTCCCTTCCCCTCCGTCGCAACATGCCAAAGATGCCCCTTCCGACGCGGCCTCGCTAGTGAAGCCTAAGCCTCCCAAGGAGAAGCGAGGTGCGAGGTTCGACCTAGAGGCGTTGGAGGGGGGAGTGAAGGCCCTCCGCGAAAACAACAACTCTCCTCATGCGAAGCAGGTCTCTAGTGTTTCTTTTTTTTTTGTTGTTTGATTGTTGTCTTCGGCTCAGTTGTGGAGGAACCCGAGATGGGTTGATGGCGAGCGAATATGAAATGGGAGGTTCTGATGGTGGTTATTTTGAATTTGGAAATAAGAGATATTCATTTTTTGTCGTGGAATGAATTTGGTAGGTTTTTGAGATGATGAGAAAGCAAGGACAAAATCGTTTGGCTGAGTTTGAAATAGGAAACCCAACCCGGCCCGACCTGGATCGACCCGACCCGATCATTTGGATATATCTTATTCGGGTCTTGTCTTGGGTCGGGCTGAACACACCTATCTAGTATTTTGGGTCGGGTTGGGTATCATGTAAACCCGACCCGACCCGACCCATTGACACCCCTAAAGAGAAATATGCCCAACATGTTATCATTCATTAAGCACTACTAAATTTTTGCAATATTCTTAACCCCTTTTTGATAAATGGGCCTGACCCAAAAGGTTAACTTGGGATAGAGGCCCATAATTACTGGGCCATAGAGCTTATGGGCTCTTACAAGCCCAACATCCAAGCTAAAACCACCACCACCACAATGATCAATAGCCCAATCTCTCCTGCTAAAAGAAGTGGTAAATGGCCATGTGTAGGCACTAGTCAATTTATAAAAAAAAAAAGAAGCACATGTGCATGTGATAGGTCTAATACGTCTTGTCACATCAAAGGAACCAATAATATCGTCCTTAAAACCAGAGAACAGAAGAACTGCTGGTCTTTTTGTTCTAGACACAAAAACCACACTATCATATTGACAGGAATAGCGATTGAGTTCGCTTTTTAAACAGGCAACTCTGGTTGAATTTGCAATTCCATGCAACTGGAAAGCCGATTCAAAATGTGGCCCATCTCAGGTCTCGCTTCAGAGTACTCCACCAAAGTCGAGTTAGCAACGTCAACCAACATCCTCAATTGGTCCACATTCACATCACCATTCAATTTAGGATCCAACATTTTAATCAATGCTTCGTCTTCTTTGCTCTTCCGGCTATCTTCCGTCCACTCGGGCAACGTCACCGAACCTTGCATCGATTTCAGCCCAGTGATTAACTCAAGTAGGAGCACTCCAAAACTGTACACGTCACTCTTAGGTGACACGTGACCCGTCTTTAGGTAATTCACGTCAACGTAACCGAAGGAACCTTTAATGATGCACGGACTTTGGGAATAGTAGCTCTCGTAGCCCAACTTGCAGAGGCCGAAGTCGGCGAGCTTGGCATGGTCATTGTCGATCAGGAGGACATTCGCCGACTTGATGTCTCGGTGGATGATCGGCGGGTCAGCTTGCGAATGGAGGTAGTCGAGGGCCTGCGCTATGTCCCGGGCTATACTCAACCGGTTTGACCATGAAAGCGTTCCGGCCGACTGGCCGCGGTGTGTATGCATCCTGTCGAACAGGCTGTTATTTGGAACATACTCGAGTAGGAGTAGTTGTTCTCCTGGTCGAACACAAAAAAATTTGGACCTTAGCCTCTTGAAATTAGCTTAAAATCTAAGTTAGAACATCAAATGAGTTCATTCAATTTTTTTCGTTTATGTGTGTTAACTTTTCGTGGCGACATGAGGCTCTATCTATGCTTCTTCTGAGTTGCAGCCCCCGTAGTCATAGCAGATTTCACATTTTCAAAACATGGTCAGTCATATGATAAAGTGTTTCTAAGCATATCTCAAACTTGATGTCACATGGTATGACAAAAGTATAATTTAGGCTAGTAGTTGTATACGCAACTGATAAAATACATGAAATTAGTATCTTTCAACAAAGAACGTCAAAATTTTAATCAAACTGTGCGCTCGTATCAAATCCATAAAAGATCATCTCAAAGTAGTTTATGTTCTGTAATTTACCTGCCTCTAAGCAGAAACCCAGCAAGCCCACCAAATTTGGGTGAGAGATCCTGAGCAAGACCGAGACTTCATCCAAAAACATCTTCTTGCTCCCTCCCCTCTCCTCCATCACCCGCTTCACCGCGCCGAACCTCCCATCCCCGAGCTCGGCCAGGTACACGTATGACGTGGCACCGATCCCGATCCGGACCCTGAAGTTCCTCGTCGCGCACTTGAGCTCCTCAAGCGCGTAAGTCCTTATCACTGCCGTGCAACTCACCAAGCACGCGGCCTTCAACCCGTCCTGCGGTTTCTCGCTGACCCGGGAATTCTCCCGAGAGTCTATGTAGACGACCAACTTCCTCAGGAGGATTGTGAACATGATCACTAGCAAAATTGCTCCGATAATCATGAAACTCCTGGCGTTTGCAGTGGAGAATCCTAAGAACCACATAGTTGCGTCTCTCTTTTTCCTAGGCTTGCTCTCTTGTTTTAGTGACGGAAACAAATGCCAATGCCTCTATCTATCGAGCTATACAATATATTTTCGAGGGAGAGAAAGAAGGTTGGGAAAAGGGCACGAGTTTTTAGGATAATAAGGAGTCATTTTGGCTTTGACGAAAATATGCCACCGAGATTCAGCACTTTGGCATTTAGCTTTGGAGAGTATTAACATCTAATTAAAACTTGTTAAAGAGTCAATGCCAGAGGAGAATAGGTGTGTAATTAAGGATCTCAAATGTGTCGATTTTATGTTCTTGGTCAACTCAAATTGTCATGTGAAATTCTATATCATCATCCTATATGCCTCAACCAGAAACCCTAACGGCCAAACTAATGGATAAAACATGTAATGTTACACAGGATCTTCAACATTTCCAAAAGAGACACTCAGCCGGTGTCTTTGACCATTGAGAGTTCATTTAGGGTGTGTTTGGTAACTTACTAAATAGTGACTGATTTTATTCTTTTGTACCTAAAAAAAAAGAACCGAAATCCATTTGGTAATTTTTTTGTTCCCTGACACAAATTTATTCCTAGAATCAGTTTTGGAATATAATCAAGAAATAAAAAAAAAGTTGCTTCTTAATTCTGGGAATAAAAATTAGAAATAGAAGAGAAATTTTTTTCTTTCTTTTTCTTCTTTCCTGCCTGGTTGTGGCCGGTCGTCGGCCATCAGCCACAAGCCAAGACCAATGAGGGCATCGCAGCCCACGCGGGCCACAAGTGAGGGCGAGGGTTGGACCCTCGCGGCCTGGCCAAGGGTCGCTCTCGTCAGATTGCCCGCCTTTTCTAGGCCTCACCCAAGTTGGCAAGGGCCACCCTCGAGGCTCGTGGCACGGGCAAGGGTCGCCCTCACTAGATCTAGCGAGGGCGGTGGTGAGAGTCTAGCTCTCGTCAATTCCAATGAGAGCTGGAAAAGGCCGGCAAGGGCAGCAGTGAGGGTCTAGCCATAGCTGGCCATGGCCGGCAACCTGGCCACAACCAAGAAGGAGAAGAAAAAAAAAGAAAAAAAAGAAAGAAATATTTAAAAATTTAAAAATATTGTTAATAAAAAGATATTTTGTGCGGTTACTAAGCGCATTTCTGTTTTTTTTCTATTTCAGGAATTGAAATTTTGGGCTGTTATCAAATGCTTTTAAATACTTAAAAATTATTTTTGGAAACAGAATAAAAAAAAATCATTTCTTAGCAGAAATTGTTTCCGAGAACAAAATAGTTATCAAACACACCCTTATTACCCGTCACAGATAATTTAAGAAAACAAATAGTCAATTGGAGACCCCAGATTGGAGACCCCAGATCTGAATCTGAGAAAGTCCCTGCAAAAATGTTGACAGGGTGGAAACATATTCAAATGTCACTCGTAAATGAATTGATCGAATAAAAAAGAACTTAGTTAAAAGATAACCGATTTACTATAAAGCTATGCTCTGCCAGTACCCCGGTGAAGCCTTAGCTGATACACATGAACCAAATGTTAGCGCAACAGTAGAGAATTTCAAAAGATACCGAGGAATATTTTAGTTATCGAGTAATATTTGTATGACAATAAACAAATGTCTCTCTCCCACAAACTTTTTCTTTTTTTTCTCTAGCATCAACCAAAAGGTCTACTGAGGATTCTCTTCTCCCTCCGTGAAAGGCATTAGAGCAAACCTGAGATGAAAAAGAGCGTAGATGAGTCAAGGTAGGGGAGCTGCAGTGACGGATTACTTTAATCAGGTCCAATTAAAGTAGTTCGAACGTCAGATTTGAATGAAGTTCGAGTCTCTCAGAATGCTCATGCAAGAGACGTCTATTAATAGATGATTAATATCATGTATGGTGATCAATTAAATGATTTACTAAATGTCAAGTAACTTTGAGTTATGATAGTAATTCTTAATGAGTAAGAGGGGGCAGAGAAAGGCCAGCATTTTTATGGATTTACTATAAGAAATAAGCTGCGATAGATACATAATTTCTATTGCTTAAGATTTGCGTAAAACCTGTCATGACTAAGGAATACAAAATAGGGTCTTGTTAACCGAAATTCGAGTGAAAATAGTGACGACGCATATCCGCACATATTTGAAAATTTTGAGTAATAACACATTCCAAAAAGTCATGCATTTCGATAGAAATACTTATGTTTTCAAGGAACAATTAATAATTCCTAAAAAATGCCCTCCTACAAAATAACGGTTATTATTGCAAATAAATATTTTAATATCTAATTAATCTGAATGTAATAGCCATTGCCAAAATCAAACGTGAAGCTATGATTCAGTCTAGGGTGATCAAGACTTGAAACATAGCTTCTAGAGGTAATTGAGGATTTACCATCATTTTCGTTCATGAAAGAGAAAAGGATATCTATTTGGGCTATATTTTCTTATATTGTTAAATTAGATGGAGGGTATTTTTTCAAACTATGCCTTTAATTGGTGTGGTACCAGTATAAACATCACTAATGTGCACTTAGTGAAATGAAATATGGATGATATTATATCTTCAATCCACCAATCGAAAGGTAGATTGGAGCAAAAAACATTACCCTTGGAGTACTGTAAAATCACATGTGCCCCTTTGTTTCTTGAATGAAAATGATGCGGAGAGGCAATCACCGCTGTAATCTTCTTTATTACTCACGAGTCTTGTACCCCCTTTCCAATTTTCAATTTAAGCCATGAAGGCTCAAAACCATTTGCAATTCGAATCTCTGAGGTTGGCAAGCTTCTCACTATTACTTCACCTTGTGCTAACAAATCATCACTCTAAAGGTGGAGTCGTTGATACTCCTCACTATTCCGTTGTGCAATTCGTACTCATGCGAACGATATTTGTGTTGCATTTGGCTGTTTGAACACGGATTTAAATGGGATAGGATAATGTGACTTTACAATAATCTGAATTGTAGATATCCCATCATATATTGGGTGCACCTAAGACATGATTGAAAATCCCATCATATATTTGAAACCATATAGTGTCGCCGTGATCTAACTGAGGGGGGGAAAATTACCAAAAAAGTTATAAACCTTTTGTAATTATGCAAATTCAATCATAAACCTTTTTTTTGGCTAATTCAGTCCTAAACCTTTTGCAAACCAACCAATTTAGTCATTTTGGCAGGCCGGCACTGACGTGGCCCCCAGTCAGCTGACGTGGCGCCGGCCGGTGTTCACGTGGCAATATTTTAATATTTTTTTTTATTATTTTCAATTTTTTCTTTTTTCTTTTTTTTTCTTTTCCTTCTCCCCCCTAACCTGTTTGGCCAGGAGGGAGGCTCACCGGCGAGGTGACCTAAGCCCTCACTCGAGCTAGGCGAGGGCGGGGCTCACCCAGCCAAGGCGAGCTCCGCCTCGCCGGAGCTGGGCGAGCTCCGCCCTCACCCAGATCTGGCGAGGCAGAGCTCGCCCTGCCATGGCGAGGTCTGCCTCGCCAGATCTGGGCAAGGGCAGAGCTCGCCCAACCATGGCAAGCTTCGCCTCGCCTAGCTCCGGCGAGGCGGAGCTTGCCCAGCGGCGGCGAGGGCCCAACTTAGTCACGGCCACGGTTTCGGTTCCAGGTTGGTTCCTGGTCGGTTCCGATTCATAATTTAAAATTTTAAAAAAATTATGAAATAAAAAAATTAATGAAAGTATGAAATAATGAATTATTCAATATAAATTGTAATAAAAATGTAAATTGTAATCAAATTTGGGGACAAAAAGAGAGAATGAGGGGGCTTGAACTTAATAAATTATCATTAAGCGCCTTACAATTCGTTACAATAATCAATAAAAAAAAGAATCACAATATATATGCCCTAAAATGACCCAAAAACCCAAGCATATCCGAACCCTCGCATTCCGTGCGTAGGGGTCACATGTCGTCGGATTATACTTTAGTTTCCCTAAGTTCACGTGGGCGTGCCCAGTATGAGAAACAAGGGTCCACGAAATATTTGCTAATTCCAACAGTTCTTTTATCCTTAGTCGTCGCTACCCGTTCCTGTTCCAGTAGCGGTACCGGTGGTATATCCGTCGTTAAAGAATTCAGATTCATTATTTCGATCTATCTTTTATTGTCGGTATTGAGCCTTCGTCCAATCATCGACACAAGCTTGCATCTCCACTGATTCTGAAGCTAATCTTGAACGATATTCGTCCAAAATATTACCTCCGGTACTGAATGTTTGTTCGACCGCAACCATGGAACAAAGGATTGCAAAAATTTGTTTTGCAATAAGAGAAACGATTGGGTATTGGCTTGCATGCCTCTTCCACCAATCCAAAATTAAAAAATCTGTACCACCTTCAGATTCAGCAAACTCAAAAGAAACGATTAGATAAAGCTCTAATTCAGAAATATTTCATATTACTCCATTTTATTTTTTTTTGTCTATTTAATAAAAGTTGATACCCTCTACTAATTTTACCTGTACTCTCATTTTGTGTCTCGGTAGATTGAGAAGATCCAATATCACCTAAATTATATTTAATATAAAATTCATTATATAATTCTATTACTACGCTTTTAACCTCACTTAGTATGGTTGTAATATTTACCGTATCATAATGCAAACATTGATAATACGTATGCAAATAATCACTTAAACCATCTAATTTGCAATGCGGATAAAAAACACAAGCAACCAAATAAATAATGAGAATTTCTCCATAATAATGTAGCCACTTCATTTTCATTGTTACTATAGTATGTTGTAATTCAATATCATTTTCATATTCGTCAAAAATTCCGACAATATTAATACACTCTACTAAAAATAAATGGGTAGTAGGATAATAAACACCGGACAAAGTATAAGTTGCGTCATTAAAAACCTTTAAAATATCTAAAATTTTTTTGCAAATACTCCACTCTTATGGGTATAAATTAATCTGAGGTATATTATTAGAAATGAATGCACATAATAAATCTTTATAGTCATAAGATTCACCAATCAAGTGAAAAGTAGAATTCCAACGAATTGGAACATCTCTTGGAAATCTTTTTGGCTTTCTGGCATTTTCTCTACAAAATTTGCCTCATTCTTTCATTTTTTGGGATGTTTTCATAAAAATTGAATCGTCGTTTTTATTGGTTCAAGAAAAATATCAAGAGTTCTCAAATCATCTTGTATACATAAATTTAAAACATGACAAGCACATCTAACGTGAAAAAATTTTCCGCCAAAAGCGGGTTTACAAATATTTTTTAAATCAACAATTGAAGCGGTATTTGCCGCGGCATTATCAAAACCAATTGAAAAAATTTTGTTGAGCAAATAATATTCTTCTAAAATTTGCCTAATAATTCTATAAATATTATTTGTCGTACGCTTATCATCAAAAACTCTAAATGTAAGAACTCTTTTTTGAATACTTCAATCGTCATCTATCCAATGACATGTTATGCCCACGTAAGAATGCGTTTGCCAATGATTACTCCAGATATCACTACCTATATGCACGCATCCATTAAATTGCATAAAAAAGTTTTGTAAATCCTTTTTTTTCATTTCTATAAAGATCTTTAATTATTTGTTTAAGTGAATTTCTAGGAACACGTTTTGCTTGTGGAGTACATGCTTTTTGTACAAATTGATTAAAACTAAATCTTTCTCCAAAACTAAATGATAAATGCTCAATGGAAACAAATTTACCTAATTTTTCCTTATAAGTTTTTTCATTAAAATGAAATTAAGGGGAAGTATTAGGATTGACGTATCCGGAAATTTGTTGTTGCCCGATATCGATTCCCGCTTGGGTCGGATGTTTGCTCCTAAGATGTCGTTTGAATGTTCCATATCCTTGTCCACCTGTATATTTTTATATTTTCCCACAATGTTTACAAATTATATCATACCTTTTTTTCACCAATATCAAACATTTCCATTTTCTTGAAATGATGTCAAATGTCAAATGTAAATTCCCGCTCCGCCTCCTTTATTGTAGATATTTCAGCAGGAGGATGAAGACTTTCTTGCGTCAGGACACGCTCCACATCGGGAAAAATGTTGATTTCATCATCTTCAAAATCTACATAATCACGAGGATCAAAAGAATGGTGGGATTCTGTCATGGTATTTTTACCTTTACCAGTTGGCACTCGACTTCCACTTGCCATTTTTTGAGTGGATTGAGAGAATTGAATAGATTGATTGGAAGAATTAAGAGAGAATTGCACGGATTGAGAAAATTGAGAGAATTTAAGAAAATTTAAGAGAATTTAGAGTATTGAGAAAATTTAAGAGAAGAGAATTTCAAAGAATTTATAAGAAAAAAATGAAAAGAAAATTTAGGATTAAAAAAATGTATCTTTTTTTTTAAATCTAGATAACCGTTGCAATTTTTTTTTTTTTAATTTTGCCTGTTGCCAGGGCTGGCTACCCTAGCAATGGGCCGGCGGCCGCACTGCAGTCTGCAGCAGGGCCTGCAGACGTGCAGGCCCTGCTGCAGACTTTTTTTTTTTTTTTAAATTTTGCCCGTTGCCAGGGCTGGTTGCCCTGGCAACGGGCCGCACTGTAGTCTGCAGCAGGGCCTGCAGACGTGCAGGCCCTGCTGCAGGCTTTTTTTTTTCGAATTTTTTTTTGGAACCGGGCTCGGAATTGGCGGTTCTGGGCCGGTACCAAAATTTCTTGAATCGGAACCGAGCCCGTAGGCCACGGGCCGGTTCCTGTTCTGAACCGCGGGCCCGGTCAACGGGCCGGGTTCCGGTTTGAACGGGCCGATTCTGGGTCAAAACCGGCCCGTGGCCATGACTAGCCCAACTAGCCTTGCCAAAGTTGGGCCCTTACCGGCGAGCCTTCCCCCTGGCCAGACAGGCCAGCGGGAGAAGGAAAAGAAAAAAATTCGAAAATAATAAAAAATATATATTAAAATATTACCATGTGGACGTCGGCCAGCGCCACGTCAGTTGAACGGCAGCCACGTCAGCGCCAGCCGGCCAAAACGACTGAATTGGCTGGTTTGCAAAAGGTTTAGGACTGACTTGGCTAAAAAAAAAGGTTTAGGACTGACTTGACAAAAAAAAAAGGTTTAGGACTGAATTGACACAACTGCAAAAGGTTTAGGACTTTTTTGGTAATTTTTCCAACTGAGGGGGGTAAGTGATGGGGGTGAATAGAGCCATTGAGGAGGAAGATGTAGTTCTCTCGAACCTGATTGTAGGTTTTGCCTCCGAGGAAAAAGAGGGGCTTTAGGGTAGCTCGAATTAGAGGTCGCTTAAGGCTAGTCCTTCACTCGCTCCGAGATCAGCGCCTCTATGATTACAACCAGCACGGGGAAAAATCACTAATTCAATCTTAAATATATCGTACGATTATCAATTCAATCCTAAACTTTTTAATTTTACCAATCTTGCTCTAAATTTTTGCGCAAAATTTCATTTTAGTCTTTCCGACCAATTGCCGCCAAAAATTGATTATCCACAAATTGTCCATGTTAGTGTGCTAGCAATTTCCGATGGCATTTGGCCGAAAGGAATACATTAGAATTTTGTACAAAAGTTTAGGACTACATTGATAAAATTGGAAAGTTTATGATTGAATTAGTATACATAGAATAGGTTTAGAACTACTTGGGTTATTATCCAACCTTGCTCAAGGGCCACAATCCCTTTTCTACATCACATATACAAAGAGATAAAACTCGATGGGATTAACAGACATGAGCAATGAAGTGAAAGGTCTTTAAATGATGACCAGGGCTGAGCACGTTGACATGGGTCACGGGTAGGCATGAAGAGAGAGGGAGCCTAGATTCGGGACATAGAGAGCCCCGAGTGGGAACGAGAAACAAAGTGATGGCAATGCACAACCAGTAGTGGCAGCTTGCATGCTACGGTGATAACAGTCAAGTAGTGACATTGGAAGGTGTTCATTTCGAGGGCCCGGAAGATTGTGTCGATGTAACATCCTCATCTCGGGGTTATTAATGCGACGTTCCCATCACGTCGCCATCTCGTTTCTTTTTTTTTTTTATCTTCTCATTAAGAGTATGACGTTCCGTCCAATTTTTTATTATCGTTACGAACAAGCGGAAGCATAAACTCGAGATAATCAAACAAAAAACGGGGTTAAGACAAGCACCATGAACAAACCTTATATTTTCAGGATGACATATATATTACATGAGTGTATTTTACAAGCCCTTTCTAAGGGCCTTTTTTCCATTTTCAACACACTACATATATTCGCGTAGGTTGGGGGAAATTCATATCTCCTTTAGCGTTACTATAGCTCCCAAAATTGATGTAAGACTTCCATGCCTACAAATCTAAAAAACAACAGAGTGAGTTGAGGACTCACTAAGTAAAACTCACTAAATTCTGGATAGAATGACGACTCGTCATCAAACAAAACACATGTCATAGCCACATTAATTGATAGCAGATCAATAGCAAAGATGCTTCAAACACACTCATTTTTGTGCATAATATGATCTCAACTTGCCTTTCTATTCAAGCAACATCTCTATCAAAAGCATGCACACAAGGGGTTCATTACTTCTCTCAACCGTTGGTATGGTTCTTCCGAAAATTCTCCGAGCAATGTCCCCTAATCAAGGGCAACAGCTATTCATCCAAACTTAATCAGGCAATGTCTCCAATCAAGGGCGATGGCTATACATCCGAACTTAATTGGCAACATCCCCAATCAAGGGTGACGGCTATTCTTTTTCCTCATGTGACCATGCCAACAAGCATCATATCACCGTGAGTACTTCAAGCAAAGTGTATGTCATGTAATATAACCTCTAAGATCTTATGTCATGCTAGGCTCAGAACCAAGTTCGTGGTCCGAACCGACCAACCATGGCGTTGACCTGCACCAAGCAAGGCTTGGATCAGCACGCCTCAATATAGGCCATCCAAGCAAGGCTCGTTCCGACATGTCTCGACGCCAATCTGAATCAAGCAAGACTCGTTTATGGCCCGAACGTGCTTTCACACATCATACTAAATATATGAGCAAACCTTACAAATGCATACACATGTGTGACAATCTATATCAAGCATTTACAATCAACGGAATTCATGCAAGCGCACACAAGAACATAACTCGCTCAACAACGTAACACGTCACCCTAACCAAGGTTTAGTAAGTCTACTTACTATACCAAACAAGTACAACAAGAACATAGCTCGTTCAACCAACGTAACACATCGCCTTAATCAAAGTTTAGTAAGTCTACTTACTACCCTCCAAGGTTGATGACCAGCGGTGGCCTAGTGGCGAACCCAATGACACAGTGTGGCACGGGCGCGGCTGAGAGGAAAGGGGGTTGCCAAGAGAGTGAAGGCGTGAGGGAGAGAGGAAGAGGAAAGTAAGTGGTGAAGTGAGAAATAAAGGATAGGTGCCTTTATTTATAATCATTAACCTCATCATTGCTTTGCCAATTGAACCAATAGAAACTCTTCAAGTGGCAAGCCCATTTTGATGAGTTGGCTAGCCAAACAAGAAGAGGTGACAAGCCTAAATAGATGATATGACAAGCATAAACCTTAGGTGAACATTTGCCTTCTTCGCATTGGACTACCTAATGCATAGATCATCCTAGCATTAATGAAATGTAATGGTATATAAGACACCTAAGCTAGGTGACTCACCATCCTTCATTTAATGTCTAGATTTTGTGTAATCATGGGCTTTGGATTTGATCCTATCCAATACTTGCTCATCAAGACAAGCTTTCTTCTTCTAGAGTATTCTATTTTGTCATTTTCCAAGAATTAAAGCAAACATGGGATGGTCTTGAAAGTCTTTGGCCATCATTAGTCTTCTTCTTCAAGCCTTCAATTAAGGCCATTCATTCCCAAACTTGGCCTCCAAGTCTCCACTCTAGGTCATTTTACCCTACTAAGTCATTTAAGGTCATTTATTGCCTAACTTGGTCTCTAAGTTGTTAAGAAAGCCATTCGATCTAAGATCCTCATGATGACTTCAAGACATGTCTTTAGTCTCTCTCTCTTCTTAGCTTAGGCGTGTACTTCATTGTCTTAGTCTCCAAGACACAAATTATTGGTGTCTTCCTCAAGATACCTCACTTATTAGCTTGGTGTCCATTATTGGTGTCTAAGTTCAATTATTAACAACTTAGTCAAGTCAATTTGTCTTCTTGTTCCAAAAAGCATACTAGGCATGAACTATGTGGCCTTATTAAGAAACATTCAATAATTGGGATCCTTGGTAGTTCTAATGGCACATCTTTCTTTGAACATCCAATTTTCACTAAAACTTGACTTAATAAAGAACTAAGGTAATTAAGGGTTTCAAGTTCCGTAGACGATCGCCTATTCCATTTGGAACTGAGGTTCAGTATAAAAATATGTTCGACTGTGGTTGGACACAACCGAGTTAAAGACCGGGCTAAACGACACAAGGCTGAACCCGTTGGAATGTCCTAGCACATGGCCTGTTCGATCAACCTTAACCGGGTGTAGGGCATGGCACACAGCTGGGGCACATAGGCGCAAGGCCGGGCACATTGTCGAGTCATATGAGTGTCGGGCCGGCTACACGGGCGTAGGGCCGAATGCATGAGTGCGGTGCCAAGCCACACGGTCGATGCGCCGAGCGCATAGCTAGGCTACACGAGTGAGGAGCTAGTACTTAGATCAAGCACACACATTGGCTTGCGGTCAACACAATGCATGGATCGTGGCTAAGTTTGATTAGCACGGAATTAGGTCTGGGCCGGAACTAATGGGTTCAAGGCCTGGTACAAGTGTTAAGCACAATGACTAATACACAACCGGGCACAGGGTCGATCTGTGGCTTGATTGACAAGTACAAGGGCAGGTTTGTGACTGGGCACATGGCCTGGCTTGCGCGGTTGGCACAAAGTGTTAAGGAAAATTCCCTATAGATTTTGAAGTTGACAAAACTATCCATGAGTATTTTGTAAGTCTGATAAATGCTTTGAAGTATTTTGATTCAAGAAGTTATTTTTGGAAGAAAAGCATATGTCAATCTTGATATAGTTCTTATTCAGATTGTGAAAGAACTTCAAGCAAAAGATATTCAGACTCAAAACGAGAAAGTTCAAACTCAAAACGAGAAGGTTCAAACTCAAAATAAGAAGTTCAAACTCAGAACGAGAAAGTTCAAACTCAGAACGAGAAGTTCAGACTCAGAACTAAAAATTTAAACTTAGAACTAAAAGTTCAGATTCAGTCATAAGATCTTCAGACTTTACCATGAAAGTCATTCAGACTCTAATATTCAGATTTTACCGAAGACCTACGCCGACTCAAGTTCTAAATTAGAGATTCTTCAGACATAGAAGTTATGCAGACGTAGACGCTAAAGCTTTTCAGATGCAAAAGTTATGTAGACGCAGATGCAGAAGTTTTTCAGACACAGAAGCAAGACTCATTCAGTATGAAATATAACAGCTAATGATCTGGTATGGATTTCATAGAAGGAAAGTTTTGATTGCTTCAATATAAGGCTATAATTGATTGACAATCAAATACTATGATAAGTATGCATTACAACGGATAAAGCTCTACTTATAGAAACCAAAATTCTGATTGTATAGGCGACTAGAACAGCGGGATTCAGATTTTATCAATCAACGGCTACTTAATCCATTTTATATAAATATTGGCACGCCCCGAACCCCACGGCACACAAGCATCCCAACCAAGGTTGATAAGTGTGCGACGTCCCAGGATGTGTCACCGACCCAACCCACAACACAGAGATCATTGCACATGCAGAAGCAATATAAAACACCCGTACAAATAATTCACATGACCAGGGTAGCTAAACATAAAGATCAATCAAACACTTATACACTTGGCATTAATACAGAAAACATTTACAATATTCATATACAATAAACGACCCAACAAAAATGAGCCAACGGCCACTACTAACAAAAAGGGGTAAATGGCCTGGGGTTGGAGAGGCTAACTAAGGTGGGGCTCTGGTCAAAAAGTCACCGGCCCGACCTAACTATGACTACGGCTAACTAACGGAACCTAGTCCAGGTCAGATCCCGATGATTCAAAAGAGCTATCGGACAACTCGACCTCAGAGTCATGGGAATCCTGCTCGAACTCGGCCTTAGCTGGCTCTTCCTCGGAGTGCATCTGATTGGGCTCGCCCTCCTGACTAGGGTCTTGCTCCATGAGCTCTGACTCGTCCTCCGCCTCGTCCATCGGCTCCGAGCCTGCATAAAAAACCACCAGGTCCTCGTCCATCGCGTCGGGCTCCTCCACCTCCTATGGGGCAGGTCCATTGTCAGAGCTCCAACTCCCCTCAGTTGAGGCATCAACTACGTCTCTGCCTGGGCACTGTGGATCAACTTGGCCTTGCCCGTTGAACAGGACATCAAAAGGCTAGATAGATCCGTGCTCCCCGAAGCGATCCCTAAATGTCCAGAAGACGTACTCGTGGGTCTCATAATACGTCGCCCCTACATCTATCCAAACTATAGAATAATGCTTAATGAATGCATCCCCGTTCCCTACAGGGTGCACTGTCACTACACGCTCCACCTGGTGTGGGATCCCAAAACGGATGGGAACCTCTGCCATGCTCAGGGCCAGGGGTCTGAAAAGATGGGTTTACACAACAATGAGACGAATCTCAGCAAGTAAAACCCCCTAAATCTAAACTAGGCTAACATGCACCTCCTGATAGGCAACAAAACACACAACCAATACAACGATCAAAACAACAATAATTGACCTAGGCTCTAGGGCTTAGATCGATCACATCACTAAACCTGCAGGTTAGGCAATTCAATATAATAATCACGGCACATACGCGACACGCTTGGTCACACGTACGCTATACGTATGCTCATACTTATCAGTGTCTGCATCACACACGAATCACCGAGTCGCACATACTCGCACACTTGCCAAAGCACCTTTGCTTACACATGCCACTAGTATGACCATGCTCATGATCCGGATCAAATTGCATACTGGCACACTGCTTATTTTCTCAATTAAAGATCGACCCACGTAAACGCATCAGGTCTATAATTAAATTCAACACTACCCGGCCCGTGTAAAATGCATAAGGCCCAGTGTCTCTAACCCGCGTAAAACGCATAAAGCGCAACACCGATCTCCATATAAGAACTACACCCACATAAAACACATCACTTTAGCCGTCTTCCGGTAGAACCGAGCATCGTCTCGGGTAAAACGCATCAGGACTTATAGTGATCACACATGCACACTGCCAATTTTTATCTGAACCCCACGTAACACGCATTAGGGTAATTGGGTGATCACATGCTTATGTTAGGCGTGCATTCTCGCACAATTTTGTCTCATGCCCATTCTCAACACACGAAATGCGTGGCCATGCAATTCCCGCACTCGGCAACAATGCGATACACAATGAGCACTCAATTCATCAAGGCACATCATCATTTGATCAATGCCAGTTCATGCACAAGCAAATGTCGTAACGTGCTCCAATAATCAATAACATATTTAGATCGTTCAATTCCACCTACACACTTGGCCAATTAATACCATTCGGCCCAAAACACATAATTGGCACGCACATCACATATATTTAGCTAACGGAATTGCACGTCAAAACTTGGCCAATCACATGCCGCACTATTTGGCCACACATGCACACGACATGGCATGAAGGAGTTAAACACAACCGAGCACAAAATTAGCCAATACGAGACAATCCCGGCAATTCCCGATCAAGCTTAAACTAGCCCAACCTAGCCCGATTGGACCCGATCAACTTAACCACCAAACAACCCACTCTTGGGCATCAAACCTCAACCAATTCAGCACATTAGCCTCCCAAAACTTCACACAATCAGCCTCGAATCCAACAGCCTACTAATCATCCTTTAAACACCCTAATTAACCCTAAACCTATCTAGAAATCCACATAAGCCTAATTAGGGTTTAGGGACTAATACTCACTTAACCACCTAAGCTCCGATTAGGGTTGAACCGGCGTGAAACGGGCGGCTGATCACCAATTCATGGTGGAACTAGCGGCGGCGTTTTGGTGGCTTTCACGACAGCACTCAAGCGGCAGCAGCGACGGCGATTCTCGGCAGCAGGGGAGGATGCTGGTCGATGATGATGGTGATGAGAGGGAGAGTGGCACGGTCAAGTGGTGGTGGTAAGGCGGCAAGAAATCTCAAAGGAAAAAAGTCTTTAGAGAAGAAGAAGCTTTTCGATGAAACAGAAAAGTCAAAATAAGTAATCTGTTTTTACTGTAGGAACCATGGACATATCAAGCCAAATTGTCCACTTTTGAAAAAGAAGAAGAAAGCTCTAAAGGCCGAAACGTGGAGTGACACAAAGTCTGAATCCAGCGATGATGAAATCCTCGAGTGGGGAAATCTATGCTTAATGGCGGACATTCAATCCGAAGAAAATGAGGTGATTTGTTCAGATCCTATTCTCGACGATGATGATCTTTTTGAAAAGTTATGCACGGAACATGAGAATGCGTTGAAGAAGATCTCCGAGTTGAAAAAGGAAGTCTCTAAATTGAAGTAACAAAATATTACGAATGAGAAAAGGATCGTTGAGCTTGAAAAGGAGAATTCCTCTGTCAAGGAAGAGAAGGATATTTTGCAAAACGAAGTTGGTTCCTATAAGGAAGAAATTCCGAAGATTTGCAAAAAATTTGCTCTTGGCTCAAAGACATTAGAGCATGTTCTATCTATTCAAGTCCCCCATTACAACAAATCCGGCCTCGGTTTCGAAAATGAAAGTAAGATCAATAATGACTTTCCAAAGGTCAATGAGAGATTAAAGCGCAGACCTTCAATCCAGTATTATAGAAATCATTTTGGTAAGCAATTTGTCAAGCCTATTGGATTTCAATATTATAATTGCTCGAACTCGAGTGATCACTATAAGCAACAATGTCCAACTGATTGGAAGAAATCCAAGACAATCAATTGGAGATTCGACGCTTCTTCTAACCAAAAAGGATCCAAGTAGATTTGGGTACCAAAGAAAAAAGAAGATTACTTTTCTTGCAGGGAATAAAGAAAGAGAATTTGGTAAGTAAAGGTATATTTTTCAAATTCTAAATTTGCTTTGGATACGTACTTCAAATATCTATGAATTCTATTTGGACTTAACATTTTATCTCCATGCTCTGCTTTATTTTGACTTGAAATGACATGTTTTACATTGTTGGTTGCGTTAGAAATGTCGTAATAAATGTCAAGTTTATTTTAATGGATTTTTTAGATGAAATTTTATAAAAGAGATTGTTTGATATCTTATTGGAAATGAAATAATTTTTTATGGATTCATTATGTGTTCTCCGATATTGTCATGCCTTACAAAGAAAGAATTTTTTTTGCAAGATATTGTTTTATTAGGCATATTTCCCTTAAATACTCTACTAAGATGAGTTGGGAAAGTATCCTTGGTCTTCTATGAAAGTTTCCTATTTTGTGTCTAACAAAAAAAAAGGATCCAAATACAAGGATACTAGAAAGGAAATGAGTTTATTGCAGACAATTATACAAAGGAAGCATGAATACAAACCTACGCAAGTCATGATGCAATCAACAAAGGATCTCAAGTGATGAATCCTTTCTAAAGAGGAAAGGTATATTCTGAACATGCATGTTGAGATACAAATTGGTAATCTTTGTTGCCATGTGTGTAAGATATTACATATATTTAATGCTTGAAATAGCTACATTTCTTTTGCGAAATTCGTTAATGTCATATAATATTTATGCTTATGAGATTCACGCTTAAGGAAAATTCCTACAATCTTGAATCACTTGCTATATTCTTAGAAGATTTTTTTAATTAGCAAGTTTGATCCGCAAATCAGAGCAAGGTATGTACGTGACATTCTCTATATTTTGCAAAGATTATTATCGGCAAAAGGACACTATTGGTGCCATAACTTGTGTACGGCAATTACTTTGGTGTCATAACTTTTTTTCGGATCACTTTGATGCTAAAATCGGAAAAAATAAATCACTTTAGTGACTCCGACCAAAATTCCTACCAAAAAGCTAACGTGAAATTTATATTTTTTTTAAAAATAATCTGACTTGTACACGTGAAAATTATGTGGCCTTTTTTTCGAATTTTTTAATTTTTTTCCTTTTTTTATTTTTTTTCTTCTCCGGCGAGGGCAACCCTCGCTGACGTCGAGCGAGATTGCCCTCGCCAGCGTCGAGTGAGGGCAGCCCTCGCCTGGGCCGACGAGGGTTGCCCTCTCCTGACGCCGGCAAGGGTTTCCCTTGCCGGCCCAAGTGAGGGTCGCCCTCGCTAGAGGGAAGCCCTCGCCTGAGTTGGGCGAGGGCCTCCTTCGCCTGACGCCAACGAGGATGGCCCTCGCCAGATCTGGCGAGGGCAATCTCGCCGGAGAAGAAAGAAAAAAAATATAAAAAGTTAAATTTTATGTGGTATTTTCCTTTTTTTATTTTTTAATTATTTTAATATAATTTAAATTTTGTTTTTTTAAAAAATACATGTTAGCGGACTAAATTTTATTTTTAATACTGACTGGACCTCTCCGACAAGCCATGTCAGCGCCACGTAGGATTTTCGACAAGCCACGTCAACATTGACCTAAAGTGATCGTTTTTCAAAAAAGTTAGCACCAAAGTGATCGTCGTACACAAGTTATGACACCAATAATGTCCTTTTACCGATTATTATCTCTCTTACAACTATTTGCAGGATGTAAAAGAATCTTTCCTTGTGAAGTTTGGAAAGCTTAATCCCACAATCGGGGAGATTCTACAACATTTCCGAAGGATCGAAAATTTCTCCTTTATGCAATAATCTGACAAATTATCGGAGGCATGTCAAAACACGATGAGCAGACGCTTAATGAGTCGTACGAAAGGATAAGTTGCTTCAGGTTTAAATATTTGATATTATTTTAATTGCTAAAGAAAAGGCATTACATATTATGTGAGATATTATATCTTTAACTGCAAATTTGTGCAAAAGGTTTGTTGAGTTTTTGCAGTTTGAATCCGAGACGAGCTTGATGGAAGAAAACAAATTTCTTTCTCGAATTTCAAAATGCAAATAAATGTGGTGGATGTTGCTGCTACAAAGAAAATAGAGGAACAACAATTTGTTCAAAGTGCACAAGCTGCACTGAAAGTTATTTGCAAAAGCTATCTTGATGAAAGGGGGAGAATCATCTCAAAATGATATCAAATTGAGGGGGAGCGTAAATCAAGTATGAAAGTCAATTTAATTTCTGCCCACTCTTGATTACTATGAAATAAAAGGTAATGTATGTTAGAACTTGCTAAGTTCTACACAATCCGGGTTAGTATTTCTTACTTTTTGTCATTAACGAATCTCTTATTTATATTATCGTTTTTTCATGACAAAAAGATTGTGAAATTTATTATGTGCATACGTGTTCGTTGATATATATGATATTTGATTCTTCAGAACATGAGCTATATTGAATATATGTTATATTCTCGAAAGATGATATTTTTGAAGGTTGTATTTCATGCCAAATATATTTTGAAGATAGTATGTGAAGATGAGTTAAATTTATATTCTCTACGTGATACCCTTTCCATTACTATCACTTTTTGTTTATGACAAAAAGGGAGAGAGAATGTAAATATGCATATGTGCTTAGTTAATTCTACTTAATTGATGCATAATATTGAGTTGTGATTATACTTTCATATATTGTCATAATCATTAAGGAATTTTATGCATGTATCTTTTTGTGATGCTAACAAAAAGGGGGAGAAATATGTAGATATGAATTGGCTTGTGCGGTTGGCACAAAGTATTAAGGAAAATTCCCAATAGATTTTGAAGTTGACAAAACTGTCCATGAGTATTTTGTAAGTCTGATAAATGCTTTAAAGTATTTTGATTTAGGAAGTTATTTTTGGAAGAAAAGCATATGTCAATCTTGATCTAGTTCGTGTTCAGATTGTGAAAGAACTTTAAGCAAAAGAGATTTAGACTCAAAACGAAAAAGTTCAGATTCAGAACGAGAAGTTCAGATTCAAAACGAAAAAGTTCAAACTTAGAACGAGAAGTTCAGACTCAAAACTAAAAGTTCGGACTTAGAACTAAAAGTTTAGATTTAGTCATAAGATCTTCAAACTTTACCATGAAAGTCATTCAGACTCTAATATTCAGATTTTACTAAAGACCTACGCTGACTCAAGTTCTGAATTAGAAATTCTTCAGATGCAGAAGTTATACAGACGCAGATGCTGAAGTTTTTCAGATGCAAAAACAAAACTCATTCAAAACGAAATATAACAGCTAGTAATCTGGTATGGATTTCATAGAATGAAAGTTTTGATTGTTTCAATCTAAGGCTATAATTGATTGACAATCAAATATTATGACAAGTATGCATTACAACGGATAAATCTCTACTTATAGAAACCAAGATTATGATTGTATGAGCGACCGGAATCAGCGGGATTCAGATTTTATCAACCAACGGCTACTCAATCCATTTTATACAAATATGTCCAAAGGTGAATATTGGAAGATGATCCTCTGAAGACTGTCCAATGGCTAGTTTGGAAGTGAAAGAGTATAAAAGGAGATAAACGAGGAGCAGAAAGTAGAGAACAAAATCAAGAATCAACAAATCTAAAATCTGAGCATACTCCGATTCAATCTCTTGTCTTTCGTGAGCTTAAACGTGTAACCATTTGAGAGGTATAGATAGTGTTATAAGTATGCGCTTAGGTGTGAGATAGTGTGATCTATCGGCTTGGTATAAGCAACACCAGTTTCGGGGAGAAGTGCTTAGGTTTAAGCGGCACAACTTGCTGTAACTTCTCATTGATTTGATTAGTGGAATCCAGCCATTAGGTTGTTAGCGTGGGAGAGTGGACGTAGGCTTACTATAAGCCGAACCACTATACTATAAGCCGAATTACTATAAACTTGTGTACAATTTTCTCTAGCTCTAATATCTTATTATATTGTTTATACTGCTCACAAGAACATTTGTCACAAAGTCTAATCAGAATCTGCTTGTTGTTCAGACTTTGTTCTTGATCTTTTACTACCGCTTTAAATTGGTAAAGAATTTATTTAAATCATCTATTCACTCCTCCTCTAGGTGATCATTGCTAGCTACATCACAAAGCCTGGTCTGCGACCATGCCACAATGCTCTTGGCCTGGCACATAGCTCGTCTGTGATCTACCTGACTCAACGCAACTATCCATGGTCGATTCGCAACCGGTCCATGTTCGAGCTTCAATGATCTATGGTCAACCCTCGATTGTCATGTAGTTGCGTGGAATCGAGTACCATGGGATTGATCCATGATCGTCCGCGATAGGTGCATGGCCGAGCGGAATCACCCGCAACCGACACATGTCCACACGGTACTAATTACATGGTCGTCCTGAACCTTTCCACTAACGATCCTTATGGTCAAAAAATCAATCCATGGTCGAATCACTCTAATCGACTTACATGATTAGGGAGTCATTTCATTGTCAATCCCTTGGCCAATACATAGACTATCCTTTGATCGAGTCATGACCTATCCTCAATACACTCGTTCCAACCATATCATTCGTTCCATTACCGACCCTCGGATAGGACCGCCTGCCAATTCCATGGCTATTTCCCTTTGTTATCTCGGTCCAAATTGAGAATGTCACAGTCGATTTGAGCGAAAAGTGTAGACGTCGATCGGGAAGATCCGATTGGGGAACATGGCCGAAAACAACCGCAAGGTGGTGATCCTCGCGTGGTGGCCGACATTGCCATCTTTGGAGTTTGCGACAGGCTGCAAGGCGGGCACTAATCTCTATCATGCAATATCTAGACAACATTTGTAACATCTCTCATACCGTATATTCACCGTGTTTTTTATATCCATCGTGTTCGGATTTCACAACCAAATACGATAAATAAATTATCATATCCAGAGTTATATCCGGTTCACCAAACACGGTTTAAGTGGTTCCAACATTGATTAGCTTGAAATCCAATATCTGAGTGCTCCTCAAATGTTGTTGCCATTCTAAACTGTTTTGTAATCATTCATTCATGAATAACCTCCTAAAGTGACTTTTGAGAGTTTTGATCCTCCCATAAGATCATGAACATTTGAATACTACTGTTCTCCACCTCCTAATTCATCTCAAGATTCCCTCATTAATCACCTACTTCTCGTAGTGGGATAAAAAAATTGGAGAGAGAGAGAGAGAGATTTGGATTTCAGACAACCATGGAAGTTGACTTTTCCCTGCTGGACCTGTCTATTCTGCCAAACCGGCGATCTAGAGACAGAGAGACAGAGAGACAGAGATCCAGCAAAGTTCTCTGCATCACCCCAAAGCTATCACCCTTTTACAGTTCTCTCTCGCTCTCTCTCTCTCTCTCTCTCTCGGACATTGTCATTCGACGGCGAGAGAGTGGAACGAGCATGGGTTCGATCGTGTAGGGTTTTAGGTCGATTACCCTCTTCTTCTTCTTCTACAGTTGGGGGAGGAGTCGTGACTGGCTGAGCATTTGCAAGAATCGCTCGCTGACGGCGGCGGGGTATGGGGCTGAAGGATTCGTGCCAGGAGGTGGCGAGCTCGAGGCCGCTGTTCTTGACGATTTACACCACGGTGATCGTGGGCATCGTCCTCTCGTCCCTCTACGTCTTCTCTGCCGTTTACTCCGCCGACAAGTCTTCTCCGGACTTCACTTCCTGGCTCTCCTCTCCTCCCTCTCTCTCATGTGATCTTTCTCTCTCTCTCTCTCTCTCTCTCTCTGTGCCATTTCGTCTCTTGTTCTAATTGCTTCGTCTCGCGCGTGTCGCCGTCGGTGTGGCCTACTTTGTGAATGCTGCTGATTGCTGTTTTATCTTGTTGTTTGTGGTGGGTTCGAAGTTATAATTAGAGAATGCTGGAGGTTCTTTTGGCAATTGGTCAGTTTATGTAAGTTTAGCGCCTCAAGCTCTTCGCTTGCTGTTCTGTGAAGAATTGTCGCGAGAGATCTTTTATATCCAAGACATACGGTTGGTTGATACATTGTCAAACTATGGCCTGGTTGTATGCTAGTTATCAAATCTATTTCATTGGAGTGTTATAGTGAATTTCTTCTTATATTTCGTTCAAGTTATTGGGTCGGAGAAGTGAACTCAATTGGGTTGGTGTCCCATCAATGGTTTTGGCAACCACACTGTCTCATTGATTTTTTTCTTTTTGCCTTGATTATCATTCAACTGAGGATTTAACCTGTTGCTCTTTCTCAGATGTAGATTCGCCCTTAGGTCAAGCATTCAACACTTCCCTAGGTACAACAGATGGTGCACCAGCACCAGCACCACCAAGCCAGCATGGAGATGCACCGGCGAATTCTATATGGGTCCCACCTAAGAATTCAAAAATGCCTTCTTTGAAGACCTTTCGGTTGACGAAGGAATTGGTAGAGCAAAGGGTGAAGGACAATGTAATCATAGTAACTTTTGGCAATTACGCGTTCATGGATTTCATCCTCTCTTGGGTTAAGCACTTGACTGATTTGAATCTCTCCAATCTCCTAGTTGGTAAGTGATAATTTTCAATTTAATTATTTGTTATGATTGATGTTTACTTTCCTGCAAGTCCCTATATCATTTTGCCGACAGCAACAGGTAAATCACATTTTGAATCTTTTAAAACAGGTGCAATGGACACAAAACTGCTGGAGGCTTTGTATTGGAAATGCATTCCAGTTTTTGACATGGGAAGTCATATGAGCACGGTAGATGTTGGCTGGGGTACCCCTACATTTCATAAAATGGGGAGAGAAAAAGTCATTCTCATAGATGCTATCCTACCCTTTGGGTATGAGTTATTGATGTGTGATACTGATATGGTTTGGTTAAAGGTATAGTTTGGTCCTTTTAGTAATCAATCTTTTGTTTCTGTTAGGATCATATCCATGTCAGTTATCTTTGTGCTGTTATTTCATAGACTTACCGGGTGTTGTCCGATTTGAGGTCCCTTTGTCATATTGGTTGAGTGGACAAAATTGGGTCAACAACTATGTGGTATACAGCTCTTGACAGAGGATTCATAGTTTGAAGACTTGCAGTTGAGTGGGAGAGTATAGCCCAGAAAAATCTTACTTGTGATCTAGGGAGGATGGGACCATTAAAACCTAGGATAAGTCGGTGTTGGATGATAATTTTTCTTTCTTTCTTGATGCTACAAAGAGCGGAAGTAGTCACGTCAGTTCTTGTCAGGGTAGAAATGGAATGGAAAGGCATGCCTGTATCTTTCAAAAAGGAAGTCATCTGAAAGGTTATATGCAATCTTTGGTTTCTGAAACTGAATGCGGTTAGGAAATGGTGCTTGCAAACATTCGAAATATAGAAAAAAGTTGTGAGATGCTTTACTGGTTGATCGGTGAAGGGAAAATATGAGGAGAAGATAATTCAGCGTGAGAATGTGAAGGCTGTTTCAAATGAGGATGAGATTATTGAAATATGTTTCAGACAGTGTAAGCATGTGTCTCAATGTCCATCAGTTCCATGATTGAGGAGTAGAGAGTTAAAGCTTATTCGAGATCTTACAAGGACAACATAAAGTTAGAAGTAGCACAAAATAAACATCGCAAATCCCCATCTGGAAAGGAGGATCTGACCTGTCTTGACTTGATTCTGTACATGACTCCTCTAATTTTGTGTTATGATGATAGGCTGCCTAATGTAAGGTGCTACGGGATCCTTTCTTTTTATTGATGCTGTCTAGATATTAGAAGTTATACATGGTGCTTAACTTACTTTCATCCTCTAACAGAATCCCCTTCCATATCTTGCTCGATATCCTGAAGCAGATGTTTTGACTTCAAGTGATCAAGTTGCACCAACAGTTGTTGATGACAGGCTGGATATTTGGCAACAAGGTGAACTCCTTACCCACTGTAATTTGTATTCTTTCGCTCCTTGCCATTTCGTTTATTAGCTTCCATGATGCCATAGTACATGAGCAGTCCTGGACTATTGTTTAGATATCTGTGCTGTGACAAATGCTTACCTACCAGAAGAAAATTCTTACTAAAGTATACAAAATACTCTCTTCCTGGGTTTCAGCTCCGTTCTTCAGGCTTTATACTTGATTGCTCAGTTTTAAGATTAGATACCTGTCAAGGTGAGCGTGCTTTAGGTGGTCCGGTTACAGAGCTGGCATCACACTAGGAATCAGTTTTTGATTCCTGTTCATGTTTAGATCTTTTGAGGTGTTATTTTAGTAATCTTTGCCAGTTCAAAAGATAAAACAAAGGCTTGTTTGGGAGTTGTGGAATTTAAGGTCTCTTTGCATAAACTCTCTGTTACGTGGATGCTCTTGAATGTTTTCCAAAGTTTCCCTTTGTATGGATTTTCACTGAATCAATATATGCTTGTGCGGTCCACAAAAAAGAAATGCACTTGTCTGTCACAGTTTTGGGAAATGAAGGGTTGCCCTTGTGAAAGGGTGAAATGCTTGTAGCAATATTTTTTCTGTTTCTACACAATTGAAATTTACAAACTTTGCACTGTTCTGCTGTTCTGATCATTCTGTCAGATGAACTACAAGCTTCAAATTTGTCTCTCTCGATGCATATCCAAAGCATTATATTCTATCATTTGGCAATATACGTGTTTGCAATCTACTGTATGACATTCACAATTGTCTTTCTGAAGCTGCTTTATGACGTGAATTTGCTTTGTACCCCCAGTTGGTGCTGCATACAATATTGGAATTTTCCACTGGAGGCCAACAGAATCTGCCAAAAGATTGGCTAAAGAATGGAAAAACATGCTTCTAGCTGATGAAAAGATATGGGATCAAAATGGCTTCAACGATATTGTTCGCAGGCAGTTAGGACCAGCTGTTGATGGGGATGATGGGCTTGTATATGCTTTTGATGGAAGTCTGAAGCTGGGAGTATTGCCTGCAAGCATTTTTTGCAGTGGCCATACATATTTTGTCCAGGTAAGACGTGATATTTTTTGTCGTGTTTTTTTCCCGTCTTTTTTAGGGATGAAGCACATATAATAGAACATATCATGCAATCCAACTTTTTCTTCAAAAATTCATATGTGTTTGCAGGCAATGTATCAACAGCTCAGGTTAGAGCCATATGCAGTGCATACCACGTTCCAGTATGCAGGCACTGAAGGGAAACGTCACCGCTTGCGAGAGGCAATGGTATTTTATGATCCACTGGAGTATTATGACACACCAGGTGATTAACAGCCCAACATGCTGTGAAGTTACCATTTCACATTGCATGATGCTTATTAGCTAGCTAGATAGACTAGACCTTCTCCAAATTGTTACAGCTCACTTGCATCTTCTTTTTGGGGTTGAAACTGATCTCCAGGTTATACTTTTCTCCCTTTGTCCCTCATGCTTTTGTTTCTCAATACTTCTCTGAGTGGTCCATGAATCTCCTAGTTGTTCTTAGGAATCCAAATGTGCCTTTCGTAATGACTTTGCAATGTGCAAGCATCTGTTTACTCAACTGACAATCCAATTTTTAGGGTATTTGCAGTCTTTCACACTTCTTTGGGTGTTAGTGACATGTTGTGCTAATGACTGTTGCTGGGACACTTATAGACATACAGTCTGGCTCTTTGCGCACAAATCTGTTTAAGTAACTGGGAGAAATATCATATGTCAAATGTTTCCTATATTATCATCTTTGCCATTCTGGTGGAACTTCAATGACCAGTTGAAGCTGAATTTCATGTCTTTAGCCAGCAGTGTAAATCATATATGGTAAAGTAACTATCTTTTTGGATTTATTTTTGTTTACTACGAACAGTGCATGTATTCAGTAAGCTGGTGGGTTTAGCATATGAAGATTTCTTCTGTCAAATAACACAACCTATTTTTGCCCCAAAAAAAGCAATAGTGACGTATCCACCTTCTGTCATCCAAATTTGCAAACTCAGGCACCTATCTATAAAATGAATCATCCCCTGTGATTTGTCTGTGAAGCCAGAAGAGTTTTACTTTTTACCTCTGTTCTTTTCCCAATTAAATGAACCATTCTGAAACCTGGCACTTGCAAAGTGATCTCTTGCCAAGTAAGCTGTAAATGATTTTTTCAAGGGACTTACTTATTGCAGGAGGTTTCTTATCATTTAAGCCGTCTATTCCAAAGAGTTTATTACTGGATGGAGACCATACCATTGACACACATTTTACTCTGATCAATTATCAGGTGAGGCTAAACCAACCCTACTATATTCTGCCATTTATCGGGACATGTCATTGACCCCTTGTTTGGCCTAATTGTTTATTCAGATAAAACAAATAAGGACGGCACTTGCAATCTCTTTGGTGTTAAACCGTACACTGGTGAGGAAGTTCGCAATCATTCACTATTATTTGTGTTTGTTTTCATTATTGTGAGAGATTTTAAAGCTAGAGAAATTGAGAAGAGGAACACTTAGAGTGAGCCCACTAAAGTTTGTTAATATTCAGCATAATGTTACCACTGTGTGGACTTTAGTTTGGTGAATCTTTTTAATCAATGCAACTGATTTTTAACTATAATTACTGGATGCTTATGGAGATTTTGGCTGAGTATTCATCTGTCGTGTTTTCCAGATTATGCCTCCACTATGGTGTAGATTGGATAGGCTGTGGTTTCCTCACCCAGGGGTTCTGGAGGGATCTATGACTAGGCAACCATTTATATGCCCTTTGGACCACGTATTTGAGGTATCCGCAGTCCCCTACATTTTTTACTTGGTCATGATCATGTCATGTGTCCCCACAAGTCATATGACTTGGATCCTGTGACCTAATTAGTTAATTTTTATTTCTTCGTGGTCCTCTCTTCCAGTTCTTAGGTAGCCCATGCTCTATTTCCTGTGCATTGAGTTCCTAACTTTCTGCTTTGACAAATGAAAAATCTTGAATATTTGCCTCTTTAGCGGAACTTTGGAGATTGTTTATAAGGATCCTGCAGTGGTGATGTCTTCTGCCCAAGCAAAAACTCTTTATGTTAATGTCTTCTGCCTCATAGGTCCCATTTTTGTACCGTCTGCTCCAAGGACAGTCCATTCTGTTGGTTTACTTGTTAATAAAAAAAATGGACAGTCCGTTAGTTTGGTCCTTTTTTCAGGTTTTCCACACGTCCTCTCTGTATTTATCCCTTTTCCTTTTCAACTGTATTTCCTCTTTGTTATGCTTGACATAACTGGCTCTAGCACGCTCGGAAGTTTTTTGGTAGGGTGAAATGTTAATTGGTAGAACTTACTTTATTCAATGAACTTCTTGGATCTGGAATGTCAGTTTTTCTCCTCGGATAAGATAGGCAGGATGGTAAATCAAGCATAAATTTGTTTCTGTTTGAGTAATCCATAGCTACTGCACAACAGGTCAATGTTATGTTAAAAGAAATGCCAGAGGATGAATTTGGCCCTGGGATCAACATTAGGGAGTATTCTCTCCTTGACAATCCATTGATGCCCAAAGAGGTAAAGGAAGACCATTTGCAAGGTCTCTCGATTAGTAGGTTCCGGTGTAAATTATTGTGTTTTGCTTCTCCAGGTAAAAGAATCATGGCTTGATGTTAAGTTATGTCAAGGAGGAACAAAAGATTGTGAAGTAACCAATAGCACTGGCTCTCCAAGAGTAATCAGATTACCAAAGCGCAGCAATGAAGAAACGGTAATCAAGATGGTTATTGGCAACCTGCAATATCCTTCGGTATTTCTTGCATATGACTCTGTTTGTGTATACCATCTTCTTGGGCGAGCTTTTGAGTTTCTTTTTCTCTTTACCCTAACATCTTGGAAATCCATTTTTGTTTCAAACCATAGCTTGCAGAGATGCCATCTAGTGCTGTTTAATTATTCTTTTGTTTTTATTATTTTTCTCTCCATGTCTTATCTTCAGAAAGCTGTGTGTAATTCTAAGTTAATCCAAAATATAGACAGTGAACTGTGTACTTGGAGCTTCAGTAATGAGCGAACACGACTAATATCACCTTTAAATGTACAGCTGAAGATGGTGTTCTCCTCCTTCAAGGACACCAAAGTCATTCAGTTCTCTTCTATGCAAGATGCTTTTGAAGGTTTTACTGACCAGGTAAGAGTTCATGTGTTCTCCCTTTTGTTGTGCGATTGTGGTCTCATTTGCAACATTTTCCTCTCTTCCTGATGCTGTTGCATAAATTGGTCAGAAAATGGAAGAACAATTTAGGAATCGTGTCAAGCGGTATGTGGGTATTTGGTGCTGCACGGGGGATCATGTGCCGGGTCATATATATTATGATATGTACTGGGATGAGAAACCTGGTTGGAAGCCTGTGCCGCCTCAAACTTCAGCTGACGATCACCCAAATTGGTGAGGCCTAACCACGCGACTTGAGTCGTGGTTGATGCCCACAAAATTATGACTTCCAGGTTGACTTGGTTCGTCGTCAAACTTGCAGAATGCCAACGTACACAAAATCCCAGAAGGTACTTCCATCTAGAAGTCATTTTTGGCATACAGAAACAAGTTAAGGATTTTCCTCATTGTACAAGATTAGAAGTAGGAATTTTGACACGCAATGAGCCTAATGACTTGTCCTGAAAAAAAGAATAATGGGGAATACCGGAGAATTGTAACTGCAAAGCCTTTTACTAGGGTTCAACTTTTTTCTGTTTTAATTTTTTACAATAGCAGATACCTAGCATAATGTTTGGTTCAATTACAAAACGGCATCTGCTAATAAAGCGTATGTATTCATTCTCACTTTCAATACCAGCCTCTCTAATATAAACTGCTATTTCGTACCTAGGTAGGTATTATCTTTCTGTTTTTTTCTTTTGGTCCCACTCTTCTCTACTATGTGTATGTGTGTGTGTGATGGTCACAAGGATCGAACCCCAGACTTGGTACTTTCCGACCCTATTCCCCAATCCCTTTACTAGCGGGGCCGTGTGCCTGTTGGCAGGTAGGAATAATCTACACATAATGTGTTTGTCAGTTAAATTTGCTCGAAGGATAATTTATTGTTCACCAATGGCTTTGAACGCTTCTTTATCTTGTTAGGAATGATGTAGAGATGCTTATTCAACACTTTTTATGACTTGAAAAAGGAGTTTCTTTGACAATTCTAGATCTAGTCCTCTTATTCTTTCTAATGAATCGAGTTCTTCGGCTCAGTATGTTGCATCACCGGTATGGAACAATGTTGGCATGTGCTACTCGGTCAAATAGTTAAGGGTAAAAGCCACCAAAAATCTTAGTTATGTCTATTGTGATAAAGCTAATCTAAACTTTTTTCTATGACGCAAAAAATCTCAAAAATTGTGTTTGTATGGCATATTTACTTTTCGTAAAATGTCCTGTCAACGAGAACCATTAAAAATCTACTTACATAAAACAAAAACCGTGGACGTGGAATCCATATGACTTAAATGAAATAAAAAGAAAGTTATTTTGGCTAAAAAATCATCTAAAAAATAGTTGATGGAGGGTAAATATGTGGCGTATGTACAAGTTTGGAGTTTTTTAATGTGTTAAAGTGGGTATTGTTTTGAGTTGTTAATGTCACAAAAAAAAGTTCGGCACAAATGTATCACGGTGGTCGTAATTTGACTTTTTTTGTGACTTTTTCCCAATAGTTAAAAAGGCGACCTCTTTGTGCTACAACAAATAGAGAGGAAAAGCCTTACTTAAAGCCTTGATGCGGAATGATCCAAGAAAAGCTCCAGTCTTGTTCAATGTGAAGAAATCAGAGTGCAAAACGTATTACGTTTACAATCCACTCGAATAGCTATGAATTAACCCAAGTAAGGCTTCTAAAGGTAAAGCTAGTTTGGACAACGTAATGTACAGAAGCCACTATGAAGAGGTGAACTGTTCAGAAAGACAGAAGGGACATTCATTCCGTGCAGCCAGTTACGTGTCAAGTGTGCTTGTTCAACTAGATACATGTATCAACATGGTGTAAATCCAACTTCACATAAGCGTGTAGACACCGACAGTTGAAAGAGATCGCTGAAGGTTTGCAAACATCAGTTATCTGTCCCCCAAGCTCTTGGCATCACGACTCAAGATGATCGAGAAGGATTTTGGCTAATGAACTGGCCAGGGATAAATAAATGTCCCAAAGCAGAAGCTAAAACAAAGAAATATAGGTGTAAACGGTATAATGATATCACCAGAAAATTCAAAAGATAAATGCTCCACCAGCAAAATGGTGAACCGCGAATCCAGGAATCAGGGGAAAAATATCAGGGGAAACCTTTGACAACATGTTTCCATAGAGATGTTAACATCTATCCAACCAGATTACACAATGAGAGTTCGTAGGAACCCTAAACAAATTTTCTGTCATCTAATAATATTATTTTGAATATAACTATACAGACTAGGCTGGCATTAGCTATTCAAATGGACAAACACTCGGACAGTTTTGCTGACCTGCAAAACCATATACATGCCATCCCCAAAATTCAGCAAAACCTCAACACAGCATCTAACTCGCTTTCGTCATCGCAATTGTATCCCAATAAATAAGCTCGTGCTGCGAGACACAAGGACGCACAGTGTGAGGCAGTTGTCTATTATAGCTAAAGCTAAAAGACACAGGAAAGGGTTAACTAGTTACCAAATCGACCAGATCCCATGAATGGTTCAGCTTCATCTGTCACACCACCTTGCTGCTGCTCCTGAATGCAAAAAAGCAAAAAGATCAGTTACATTTACAAAGATTTGACTCTACGAGAATGACAAATGCTAGCAGTCAATTCTGTGATCGTGGCTATATAGACAAAAAAACGACTCTGTTTTAAGAAATTTGAGTGTCAAAAGAAGACATTCTACTCACAGCATCAGGCTCCATTTCAGCAGCTGACAGCAACCTATCTAAACAGTGTCCAGATATTTTGCAAACCAAGAGCTCATTGGCAGGATCCATAACTGTTTCTCTGCACGTCTCATCACAGACTGAAAGGAAAAACAATAATGAAGGAAAACCAAATTAGCGAAGACATTCCTGCATGACATAATAAATTGGATACACTATAGAGGCTTATAGTCGTTAGCATTTAAAGTCTTTTACCGTGAACATTTCCAGTCTTCTCACAAACGAAGACATCACCAATTTGGTGATAAGAACATGTTTCTCCTGAACAAACGTGGTCCAGAACCAATGCATCAGTGAACCCCTTGCTGCTTTTCCACATAGACACTTGATCAGCGACTGTCTTATCAAGAATCATCCGATCATCATTCACCTTCACAAGCAAACATGTAGGTGAAATTTAAAGGATGAACCCATGAGTCATTGAGCAAATCAGAAACACGTGTGGTACCACATTGAAAATTTCATGGAAAGTGACTCTAGCAAAGCCTGTTGATCAAAGTATGCTGTGTCGAGAATAATAGTGTAGTAATGCTAGTCAGGATTATATCTCAAGCAAAAAAGCGTTTACAAATAAGAGCCACTAAAGGAGCAACATCAAATCTTTTTCTTTGAACAGCTTCCATTACTTCATAACGGTTGTAATGCAAAAATGAAAAGGATCGGCCACAATATTGTTAGTATACAGCTAAAGAACTGCATGTGAAAGCCACAGCAGAAGACACCAAGTGCACAACTCTACCCAACAATCTACTCCCTGGAAGAAATTCCAGTCAAGGTTTGGAAAGGTATACCACTAGCACCAATTCATACAATATTCCAACAAATCCAACCTTTGACCTGTAATATCACCGCATTAAAGAATCCTTACCAAAGCAAGCTCCATTTACCTGTGAAGGAAGAGGTGCTTGGCTTCTCTTTGCAGCTTGCATTTGGATGTAGTATTCTTTAAACTCTGCTGGGCAGTTTCTGACAAGTTCACTCAGGTCCTCTTCATCGCGCTGCAACCATGTAAGTATTACAATCAAATCAAATAAGAGAACCAACTGAAACAAGTGCAATGCAATTGGCCAGGCTAAGTACTGGCTGCCTAGTAGAAACAACATCAATAATCAAGAACAACATGTGGACTCAGAAGATTCACAACTGCCCAACTGAGAGATGAATGATAAAGACATTGTCATTTGTCAATCTCCTCTTAATTCAACATAGCATCCACTGTACTATACACACTCATAAATCTCTAATACCTCTATCCTGAATCATACTAAAGAGCCTCCTACTAGACATTATAAGTGGCTTGCTCCCTTATGTTAGAAACTATCGCAATTGATCTATTTAAAATTGTCATCAGATGAATGTCAATCAAAATTTAAAATTCTTAATTTCTTTATTCTTATCTCTCTGAACATTTATGGGTTACATTGGCCTTTATGCTGTGAGTGAGTATGCTCCTGCATCTCGCTTTAGAGAAGCAAACTAGCAGAATATCTATTAGTATGTCACCGTTTATTCACTTATCTGGACATCTTTCTCCATGTTACAAACCTTGAAGACGTACCAACTGAAAAAAACAACCACCAATTCTTTATTAGACAAGTCTACAAGCAATTCTCATTTTGTTGCATGACTTTTAGCCTTATGTTGTCTGGCTCCTACTCCACCATTTTCCAATTTTCTTCCGCCGGTATGCTTGCTTTATCTCATCCTAAACCTAGGACACTTGCCATTCCCACCCATAACAAAGGGCGAACACTATTACCAAGGAACAGCAGCAACTCTACTCTCGCAAATTGTATGGATACTGAAAATCCTGTTTCTTTTGTTAAACTGCAGAAAACAGAACACGCATCACAGTATCCGTTGGCATCCTACAGCACTGTCGCCACTAACATCATTTCACCCATTCAACTCACCACCTTGCTCGGGACCAAAGCAACCATATACAAAGTCAAGATCTTTGATGCCTCTTTCACTGATATTACTTCCTTCTTTAGAGCCACCAAGCAAGGTCAGTGACCACAGAAGTGTATGACCAGGTCATATCCACCCAAATTCTGGAGGTCCATGGTCAAGCAAAGTTGGCCTTTCCAATTGAATTAATCTACACCTGATCTTAGTTCCAAAAGACTGAACTAAAAACCTTTTCACCTCACCATCTTACCAGCTTTCTCAGTAAGACAAAGCAAAAACCAGCTCCATCAATGCACACATGTCAATTGAAAAAGAAAAAATAATTCAAGTGTTGCCTGACTATAACAGATAATTGTCGAAACAAAACCATGACACCAGATCATCACGCTATTCATGTCACAGGCTCACAATTCCTTGTGGCGGTTTAAACTTTGATAATGTATCACGGCTCTGATTTAAGAAAGAGTGAATGGACTGACTCAACTTGTTTGAAAAAAAAAATGGGAGATTTTCCTAATACATGAACGCAACTAGAAAGGAGATGAAGTTAGCAACTATGACAAACACCGGAGGTCATGTTGTGACTATTATTGAGCATAAAAAGAAGTGAGTGCAGTTAACAAACTGAAAAAGAAGTAGCAAAATTTAGACTCTGTAGGTAGCGTAATAAAAAATGGCCGTGTACCTGGATATAGAGCTTCTTCCACGCGGATTGTCGTATCTTATTAGTTGGTGGCAGCAGACCCCACCGAATTCGGTACCTGAAAGAACTCGATACGTTGAACAAAAGCTAGAGATCAGATCAAGCATGTAAACATAGAAAAGGAACAGCAAGAACAAAACAAACTCAAAAGATCATCGCATTCATCCACTTCGTCCATCCCGCTCTACTCTTTTATCAGGATAGTTTTCAATGTTAAAAGGTTAAAAAAACAAATCTTTCCACATCAACCATTGACCAATTAACACACCTAGAAGATTATGGTCAGATAACTAGCTTCAAGATGGAACATCCAACCCACCGGGTGCTTGTTAAAGAACCTCTTCCATCGGCCGCGGACTACAGGACACAGATGGGTGGCAATGCCACAGGGCTATAGGCCAATCGATAACCAAAGTCAAAGAACCCAAAAATACCTTCTTTTTCAAAGTTAAAAAAAACTACTGTTGCAGTGCGGCATGGTGTGCAAAGTGTGCATTAAGGTGACATCAGATGAACCTCATCTGCTTTCTCTTCTTGAAAAAACTGAAAAAGATTAAAACTTCAAGAAGAACAACCAAAACAGAGGAAGAATGGAAAAGCAGGGGAAAATGAGATATGCACCTCAGACCCAAGGAATAACACAGGAAAAGCAACAAAAATAAAAAAACAAAACTTTGCATGTCGACATGATTGCGGCAGAGAAAAGAAGAAACAAAAATCGAAAGAAGCAGGAATTCGAAGAGGCACTCACAGTCGGCGCCACAAGGATTCATCAGACGCTGCGTAATTCAGCGACTTGCACGCCATCGAGCACGCCATGAGATCCTGCAACACCATTCTCCATCAACTCCAGACACTCCTCTTTCTCTTTGAAGAAAAGAAAGAGAGACAGAAACACACAATGCGTAACATCGCCATTGATAAGGAACTTCTACGAGGAAAGAAAAACAGACCTCGGACGACAGAAATTTGAGGATGTTGGGGAACAGCTCGGGAGGTATCTTGCTCAGGATCCCAGTGTCGAACCTCAACGAGACCGCGCTTCTGCCGCTGCTCCTGCCATCGCCTTCTCCCCCCTCCGGCGCCCCTTCTCCCCCCGAGCGCTGCCGCTTCGCTTCCGGCTCGGCGACGGCCGCGGCGGCGTCGACGCTTTCCTGAGGGACAAAAAACAAATGGGAATCGGATCGAATTGCTCTAAAAAATTCGAACTTGAGGGGGAAAAAATCGCCAATCGGAGCGAACGGAACCGAACGAGGGCCGGATTTCTCGCCTCGGAGAGGATCTCGGACTCGAGGAAGTTGGCCAGGCTCTCGTCTTCGTTGTCCGAAGCCGACATGGAGGAGGAGGAGGCGGAGGGTCCCTCCCGGTCGGGGAGCGATCAAGCCGCGATCTTTTGGGCGCGCCGGCGATTACTCCGACCGATCGACGTCGGCTAGACGCGACGAACCGGAGGAGAGAGAAGGAGGAGGAGGAGAGAGAGAGAGATCGCCATGGACGGGGAAGCTCCGCCTGACTGACGGATTCTCGCCGCGGGGAAAATGGATGTTGGGCCGACCCACCTCTCTGCGAGCCCAAATCCCTCGTCGTTTTTGGGGCCAAAGCCCTGATCTTGATTTGAAATCTATGCGCCAACCTTCTATCTTCATATATTATTGTTGTTGATATTATTTGGAATAATGATACAAATAGTTTATGAACTTTGAATCTTTTTAATATGATCCATGAACTTTAACCCAATGTATAATGCGGTCCTCGAATTTTTAATTTGTTCAATGTGGTCCCCAGACTTTTGGTACATTTTCGAGTCAGTTCCCGAATGAAAATGTTTAGTGTCGTTCTTTCACTAATTCAAGTTTATGGACAACATTTAACAATTTCATATATTTTAAGAACTAGATTGAACATGTATCAAAACTTTAGGGAGTGTTGAGACATAAATCGTTGTGTATTTCCATTAAGTTTAGTTGGGTATTTATATACTCGAGAGTACATCCTAGAAGATTTACTAGCAAGAAGAGAAATACATAAAATAGAAAAACATTCTAACTTCTAAAATAAGATTCCAAATCTTCTAAAATCGATAGCTCTGCATTTGGTAGATATATATTTGGTTGATATGGGCCACATTAAATAATTAAAAATTCAATAACCACATTACACATTGGATCAAAATTTCTAAATCATTTGTGTCATTTTTCCTTATTATTTAGCAATCGGATATGTCCAGTTTCTTTATTTTTCCGACGTGAACAGGAAATTTGTCCTATCTATGTGTCACGTCTTCTATACTAATCGAAAATCCCAAATTTGACGTCTCGAAACAAATGGGTAAGCCGAAAAATGATAAGGCAACGACCCTAACGAGTCACCCTATATAATTTGATATTTATTACTCTATTCGCTACATACGATGACATTGCTTCATGACATTGCCTTCTTTCTTTCGAGGTCATCATTAAAGAAGTCGCAAACTAATTTTGTCCGCGACCAATGGACGGACGGACGAACGAAGCTCCTCGATCAGCATCAGCAAGAGACGTTCCACCGGACGGCCCTCTCTCTCTTTTCTGGAGCTTCTTTGGCCGCCCTTGTGAAATTATTGAAGCGTGTGTTGTCCTCACACGCGCCCCTCACACCACTATGCATGGCAATGATGGCATCATCGGAGGATCGTCGCTTTGCTCGATGAAAGTATGTCATGCTGAAAATTTGGAAGAAAGCTTTTCATTTGATAAGGAAAAGGAGGAGAGGTTTTTCGGTGGAAAAGGAGAGATCTTTCGATTTTACAAGGAACCATGTGCAGAGCTCGTGTGGGGTACCGTTCGGTTGATGAGCAAGAACAACGTGGGACCTTGCACTTGGTTCTAAAGATGAAAGACTCGACTGCAGAGAGAGAGAGAGCTTGAGAGAGAGAGAGGGAGGGAAAGAGAGGGAGAGCTTTAGGAGGCATGTAGTTGTCTTCACGTAGAAGCCGAGTATCTTTGGAGGTTGAGGAGGACCCGTTTTAGCTGAAAACTGTGCGGAATCCGAAATGGGACCCGACCGAGCCGTAGGATGTAGGGATGATGATGACCATCAAACGAAGGAAAAGGACAAAACTTTAATGAGAGGGGGAGTTCTCGCTCACGAATTTAATGTCCATTGACTAGAAATGACTCGTTCCCAGTTGTTCCATCCGAAGGAATTCTGAGAACTTTCGTTGTTGTATCGACCTCCCCCCTTGGAAACGGGGGAGATCCCAGATTCAAGCTCTCCTCGAGCGGCTCTCCTTTTGACCGTCCTCCAAGCAAGCATTCCACCAAGCACCGCCTGCTCATCGTCCTCGACCCGCTAAGCGTTGGCGAAAAGTCTCGATCTTTTTTCCGTCAGATTTTGTGGCGCCTGCTTTGGAAGAGAGCAGGAGAGGGTGCGCGCGCGGAGATGGCGGCTCTAGGGAACGGGAATGCGATCGGAGGAGTAGGGGATGCGTGGAGGGCGCACGCGGCCCTGGTGATGGTGCAGCTCGGCTATGGAGGGTACCACGTGATTACCAAATTGGCCCTCAACGTCGGCGTCAATCAGCTCGTCTTCTGCGTCTTCCGGGACCTCCTCGCTCTCTCGATCCTCGCCCCCATCGCCTATTTCCGCGAGAAGTATCTCTCTCTCTCTTTCTCTCTCTCTCTGTATCAAATTTGCAATTGGTACGATTTGGGTTCTATCTTGCGATGTTATTGTGTGTGAATCTGATGGTTACGGCATAGAAAGGAATAGGCTTTTGGGTTTGAATCATCTTTTGCATCCTTGAAATGGTTAGTCTAAAGGTTAAATTTTTTTTTTTGGCACTGTGGAATATGTTGTCCCTGACTCTTTAATTTGGCCATAATCTGCTGTGTCTAACTAATGCATATATTAGTGCGTTTAGTGTTCTTCTGCAGTTAAAATAAGCCTTCGGAGTTTGTCTGAGCAGATATTGATATGTTGGTTAAACTGAAGTCATGATTTTTCCCTTTGGTTTGCAGAAGGATGCGGCTGCCCATGACCAAACGCCTCCTCGTGTCTTTTTTCTTCTTGGGATTAACTGGGTATGTTGCGATCTGCTTGACGTGCTGTACATCAATTTGATCTTAGAAATATCTGACAGAGGGTGGGTACAAACTAGTAGCTTGATTTGTTCTCACCAAACTTACTTTTACTTGCTCATGGTATGGATGAGTATTACTCTCTTTCAAAGAATCCCTCCAATGAGAAAGGTGAGATCGACCAGCTCTTTATGTTGAAATTTTGATAGTATGCCCTTTCTGTGAATTTTGGGCAGGATTTTTGGCAACCAGTTGTTGTTTCTTATTGGTCTTAGCTACACAAATCCAACTTATGCTGCTGCCATTCAGCCTGCCATTCCTGTCTTCACCTTCCTCTTCGCAGTAATGATGGGGTCAGTCTGAAAATCTCCTATCTTTTTGTGATTCTGCTAAATAGTGTGCATTTGCATGTTTGTATTACATGCTGTGTTGTTTCTCCAATCAGTTCTTTTATCAATATCAAAATGTATCACATTCTATGTAAACAACGGATGAGCTTTTTGTGCAGTACAGAAACAGTGAATTTGCTTAGGATAGAGGGTCAGGCAAAGGTTGGAGGCACTCTTCTCTGCGTTTGTGGTGCAGTATTAATGGTTGTATTCCGTGGCCCTGCTTTGATTGGATACAAGGAAACAGATTTTGCTGCCCACAGTGAAATTATGGCCAGAGGTCAACCGGAGCCTGCGGGATGGTTCTTATCCAGCTTCCTGGAGTTTGGGATTGAAGATTGGCACCTCGGGATTCTATGTTTGATAGGAAATTGCATGTGCATGGCTGCCTTTCTAGCTATTCAGGTATGGAGATTATGCAGTCTATATCTCTATTAGATTATGTTAGGATGTTATGCTTCCATCATTCTACTAGCAGATTTCCTTGAAGTTCCTTCATTGCTAAATGGCATAGCTATTGTGTGAGGAATATTTGGTCTATTACTTCCTCCCCAATTTGATTCTTCTCGCTTTAATAAGTCATTTGCTAGTCATCACTATGCAAGGCTTTAATATTTAAAACTTTGACTTTTTTGCCCCTTTAGTGGCTGCACGTCCTGATGAAGCATCATTAGTCTATTTCTTGAGGAGTGAATATCACAGTTTCTTGTTATTAGTATGCGCTTAATGGTATGAACCTATAGCCTGAATAGGGAGGAGGCCGGTGGGAATGGACCTATCTCTGTCGCTCTCTCTCTCTCTCTCTCTCTCTCTCTCTCTCTCTCTCTCTCTCTCTTAAATCATTTTAAACGACACAGTTAGAAAACTTAAATAGGTATAATACCTGTAAGAACTTGTATCATCTTTGTTGGATATCTATATAAACTTGTTAGTGGTGTTCTGTCACTTATTATTTTTGAACTCCATTGAAAGATATCTTTTTGAAACCACTAGTTTCAATCTTTTTTTTTCTTTTATATGTGGAGCGTTTCTTAGTCGTTAATGATATCGTGGAGTGATGTCCTGTCCAAAGAAGGTTGAATTAATATGGATTTATCTTGCTTGATTTTTCCTCGAAAAGAGGGATCAACGTTCTTTCTTCCGTTTCTGGGTGACCTAGATTATCAACCTGGAAATGTCATTTGAGAAACTGCTTGCACGTTATGCTTATTTGCAAACAGCCTACTACTTGGTGAACTATGGTTGCCTGAACAAGATAGTCATGCCGCCGGTGTTATCTAACTAGGAGGCTGCATCATATCACTACATCAGGCAACAGTCTTATACATGCACTGAGCACAGATCTCTTGCAGCTACATTTCGAATCTTAAGAAGCATTGCACCTCGTGATATCCAATTTTCTGCAGGCTCTTTTTCTCTGTCTTTGTTGTATCATACTAAATGATACTCTTTTGCTTCATAGTAACGATTAAATTGTGCTGTTTTGGTCAGAATTATTTATTTATATATATCAGAATATACTAGTAGATATGCTGAATCAGTTGCTAATAGTTTAATGTGCAACTGTTTCAGGCTCCACTTTTAGCCAAATATCCTGCAAGCCTCTCCATAACGGCATATTCATACTTCTTTGGTGCTGTATTGATGGTAACTGCAGCATTCTTCATGACAAGTGAGTCAACAGAATGGAGCCTGACACAATCGGAGCTTTTTGCCGTCATCTATGCTGTAAGTTCTGCAGACGTACTATACATTTACTCATTGGTTCTGTGATCCTTGCATATCTAGGTGGGCAGTTGTAAGAGCTGTCTCACATGGGAGTCTTGCTTAACTGTAAATATAGCCTAGGAAAATTATCAACTTAGTCAAGTAACTTCATTTTGTTTTGCTAATCTAAGAATCAGGATAGGAAATAGATATGAAGAGTAAATTAGGCAGAGCACATATAACTTTGGTGTTGAACCGAATTCATTATCTAGAAAAGGACAGTGATGATTATAATTTGTCGCCTTGGCATTTTTTACCAAAATCGTGACTCTGTTAGAAATTATTCAGTGCTGTTGTTGGTTGAGTATATGTGTTAAGAAGGATCAAGTAATGGCTGCTGTGTGTGTTAGAGGGGGAAATATGGCTGTCTGTGTTTCTTAGAGGGGTGAATATACATTTTTGAGATTCCACTACCTAAGATTTCCTCTAGAAAGAATTTGAGATTAGAGGTCTGTTTTGATAGATACAACTCTCGGTGGCATGAGTTGTATTGATCTGACTGTTTATTTTGCTAATAAATGGTGTTAACTTTTGTTAATCTTGATTTGTATTGTTACGATTTAGTCCAATCAATATAATTTTTTTTTTGGGGCTTGGGGGTGGGGAATAGAACCAGCTATGTATGGGATGTGTATTTGAGCCAACCCTTGTATAGCCTAATTCCGGTTGTAGATGCAACAGTGGGTGAAATCAGCAGCCGTGAGCTTCTCAATGATTTCATTGTTGTGAGAATCCTGAGATAAGGTGTTGGATCCAGTGCTAGTTTGTGATTAGGAGTTATTAGTAATGTGGGAGGAGCTGAGATTTTTAAAGTATTAATGATCTTGATTGGGAAGAGATTTATCTGATCCTGGAAAATGACTTTATCAGACGTAGGTACCTTATCTGTGAAGAAGCACTATGAGCTTACATAGTAGGGGCCAAAATCCACGACTTGATACTTCAAAATAGTTTTGTGGAGAAGTTCCATTTCGTCTTGTTGTTTTGAGCGATACATACATGGGCTTTTTAATTTCGGCAGATCTTGGCGCATTAGTGCCTAGTCAGAGTTTTACAGCCCTTTCTTCTGTCGGTAGATTGAAGATATCAGAATAAAAGCTAAAAAATATGATTTGGTAGCATTAAAATGGAAAAGCTGGATTCAGTCAGAAGAGTTATGGAACATGAGAAAGTTCAGAATTTGTCTGGTAGGTTTGGTGGAGTGTGTGTTGATGTGACTGGAATAATCTTTCCGTTTGGAAAGGCTTAAGATTGGTGAGTCTTTTGCTCATGGAAGAAACTAAATTTTTCACAATTCAGATGAGCAAAAAGACAGGGTATGTGGAGAATGATATGCCAACCTGTCGAGAATTATTAAATCAGACTCTCTGAATACATTGCCAGTTGATGTTGGATTTGCGAGTTCGATGAAAAAAGTTGATTGGATAATTAGTTTAAGGAAAAAAAAAATGTTTTCATTGCACAAAACCTGGAAAGCACGGTTGGCAGTTTCTCTTTATGTATTACAATTAGTGCAAACTGCGATATGGTTTAAATGCTGGTCTATCTGACAAGAACATTTTGTGTCCTGCAAAAATTATTTTTTAATTTCTCTTAAAGTACCTGTTATGATTAATATTCTTTTGTAGGGAGTAATTGCATCAGCCCTTAACTATGGACTGTTGACATGGTCAAATAAGATCCTTGGACCATCTCTGGTTGCTTTGTACAATCCACTTCAACCTGCTGCATCTGCCTTTCTGTCTAGAATATTCCTTGGGAGTCCTATTTATTTGGGGAGGTACTTTCTTCAATGGCAACCTTCGCAAATGATCACTTTTTGACATATGATGTGATTTTACAGTATTTGTGGCTCTCTTGCTTAATAGATGTATGCTTCTTTTGTTCAAGTTTTATTGGTCCATCTTTCGTTTAAATTGCACTTTAACTTTCTATAATGAAAACAAAGCTGACTTTGTTCAATATGCCGGTGAGCAGCATCTTAGGAGGAGCCCTTATTATTGGGGGACTTTATGTGGTCACCTGGGCATCCTACAGAGAAAGACAAGCCGTGATTGGGATTCTTCCTCACGTCGCTCGATCATCAGAATCACCAGTTCACAATGATGGCCCTATTAACAAGTTATCTGACCAGAGAGGACTCATTTTCTCAGGATCTTCTACATCGTTACGCAAAGCTTTGGATTGATCTCAGACATCAGGTATCGTTTGTGGCTAGATGATAGAGTAGCATCATTCGTGTTGTTTATATCCATGCTAGACTTTGTTATGGGGACTATATATTGACTCCAATACATTCTGTCACAGAAAAAATCATCTAGTTTTTCCTCGTGTTTTTAGCATGGCTTATTTGAGGTGGTTGTTGAAGTATGTTGAAGTCTTGAGTGATGGACGTTAGGGTGTCAAAAACTCCACTAGTTCAGGTCCATGTGGACTAAAATGACATGATACATCAGATCAGCGGGTGTCACTTCAGACCCACCTTATCTGATGTCTCAGATCTATCCGGTCCACATGGACCGCATCTAGAGAATTCGTTCTTCTGTTTTTGGTGAGTTCATAAGTATTAAGCCAAGATCAAAGGTGGCCGAGTTTTTTCTTCCTTTCTCTTTGCATTCTAATTGTTGTCCAGAATCCTGATATCTCCAACAGGGACGTCATTGTCAGCAACAGCCTTACAGATTTTCTAGATGAAGTACGTATACGAAGTCCCCGGACATTTTAGTTGAACTTTGGAAAAGGCTCCCCTTGAACCTGTTGATCCTGCTAGTGGTGCCCTGCCTACTACCTGTTGCCCCATATGAACATGTTTGGTGGAAGGAATTGGAGGCTGAATAGAATGCAGAGCTGGAGTGCCCGTCGCAATTTCTGCGTTGGGGGGGAACTTTTGGAGAAGGCTATCATTAGGTTACATATGTTATGCCGAAAAACTAGTTGTTGGAAAACATGTTTCTTATCCGTTTGGCATTATTGAAGAGGACGAGAGAAATAAAAATCGTGCTTAAATTCTAGAAAATGATTCGTGTTTCTTGAAAGCAGAAATTGCTTTTCGAATAGGGTTCGTGATTCAAAGCCAGAACTATACTGTTCCCCTGGTACAGATCGTTAGGGTCTGGCCTTTGGACCCGGCACTAACTAGACCTGATCATATGCTTGTCGGACCACCCGCTCTAGGACCTATATGGTTGGCTTGGGCACAGGTTAGGTATAAGGCCTAATACATCTCGTTCATACCCAAACCGGGTCTGCCTGGCCCACAATGACTACGACGGAACTTGGCAACAAGTCAGCCCCAACTCGAGGACTCGGCCGAACTCCGGCCTGCCCAATGATCACCTCTTCCCTGCACATTCGGTAGAAGTAATGTGGGGTCGAATGCAAATTGTCATCCCGCTGAATGCCATGAATGGATTGAGTATGGAATTGAGCATGTTTAATCTCATTCCTGGCACAGAAGTTACTTAGCTCGAGGAATCAAGCTCATTGCCTTCCATTTCCCTTTTACACTGCGTGCGATTCCTCCTTCCTCAGTGTCTGATCTTGCAACATTGTACCAAATGGTTGCACAGTTCTATTGCATTAAGTTGATAATGTCAGTAATTGTAGTCTATACGATTGTATCTGAAAAACCCTCGCGCGATAGCGAAATAACATTGCCATTACACACGATCAAATCATTAAAAAGAAAAGCTTGAGTTCTGATTAAATGCCTTGCGTGTCCTCAGGCGAACGTCTCGTCACGAGGAACTATTCGTGCAGCAACTCCTCGTACTTGCCATGCTTTTCATTTCACTCCATCTGCAGCTGTTTGTTAATGACCAGTCATTAAGCTCGAGAGCGTTGATGAACCGCACCGACCCGATCAAGATACTCCGCTCCCGCGGGCAAAAGAGTCCAATGTCAGATTTCGCGACGCGGGTGGCTCTCAGACATCAATTCCTATCCTAACATTGATATCGGTTCAGCCTATTGCACGAGGCAAACTCATTTAGTCGTCGTATCGACGTTAAGGTCCACATCGTAGTACCTTTCTTTGTCATTAGAGTTTTTACTACTTTAAGTAAACGACGCTATCTAACGAGCAAGTTAAATGCGAAGTTCGATCACATTCGCATCAAAATCAGATGCCAAAATTTGTTTTGTTTCTTCCAGGTTTCTTTCTTAGTAATCACGTAGAAGCCTAGGCCAAAAGAAGAGGCCACACTAGCCAAGACAGAAGGCCGAATGGAGAGAATCAGCGACCGGGGCGTCATCATCTAGCGACGGCAGGCCAAGAGCTTTTGCTTCAAGCTAAGATGATTGCTCCGCTCCTTAGGGTTTCGAATTAAGGGATTTTTACAAGAAGAGATCATGGCAGAAGAAACGGATCTCATTGAATGATTCGACCCTAAGGAACTGCTAGCTATTCATGGAAAAAACGATTTTTGAGTGGAGAAAAATTTGTATGGACTTGATCGTAGTGGATAGAGCCAATCACGAAGCAGGAATTATACGGGCACCTGTGCTTTTTACTGTGACCGTGTGTGCGTTTCACCGATTCTCAAAATGTGATTTGGGTCGATCCATATGGTTTTCGCTTGTTTGGGTCTTATAGGGGAAATTGGATTCTTTTGCTACAGTGGCTGGTCTTCCTTCCCGAGCCAATCTTGGGCAACGTAAGTACTCTTAAAAATCTAAAAATCTCACTAAACACGTGATATTTATTTATGAAAAATGATTAAGTAACTATCCTTAATTCATAGTGAGATTAATAGCCTGTTTTGGATGACAAAATAAATAATTTTAAATTATTATGAGATATACTCTTTAAAAAATTTATGATTCATAACATGTTATTACTCTTCTTATGACTCCAAAACTGTTTTGCTAGCAATGCCCTTTATTGGTCTATTACTGAAGTGTTTGTCCTAGTTGTATCCCTTCTCCAGGAATAGAATATCTTGCGATCATCTTATCCGGACCCCACGTGGGGCCCACATGTTCCATCCACGGTTCAGACATATGTCGATGGCCTGCGGAATCTAATGGTGTTGGCTTATCCAATAAATTCTTTATCAAGCCTATTGGACACGCCAAAACTTAAGTCTATTGCTCGATTACTGGTTCCATAAGTAAGGTCTCACTCGAAATTATCGACGATATTGGATTCCAAGTGGACTCCTAATGATGTTGTCCGGACCACGCAAGACTTTCCTCTGCAATGAAATTCCTTAAACTTCATTAAGGACAACTTAGGATTCCTTCCTTAACAATTGAACCGAAGGTACCTTCCTAATCCAAATTGTCGGGAGACCAATCTCCCGTCGCACCTCATCATAACTGAAATTTGCTTTTACCGCACCTTCTACGTAAAATGTAATGGCAACCAAACACTAAGAATTCCGCAGTCACTGTATGTTCCGACACTTGCTTGAGAGTCGAGGAGAAAACAAACTTCGACTCCAATGCACTACTACAAATTGGTCTCCCAAGGAGTTATAACCGGACCTCGGGTACGGAATGAAGAGGCGATTTCACGTCCGAACATCGGTTCTGCCTAAAAAGCTTTTGACCCTAGGAACAGACTCCTAGACCCGCGACGGTGGTGTTGGTTTTTCTATAGAACATGCATAGTTAAATAAATATATATACGCAGCGGAAAGAAATAACTATACATGTATCTCCAAAGGCGTTGTTCGTGCGTTTCAATCAAAAATCGGAAAACCATAGGGAGTTAAACGAATTACCTTTCGCAGCGTGTCCAGAACGATTTTGGTTCGGATGTTCTTCAGTTCGAGCCCCACAAGCGTTGTACCTCTTTTGCAGCGTGCCCAGAACGATTTCGGTTCGAATGTTCTTCAGTTCGAGCCCCACAAACGTCGGACCTCTAGTTCAGACACACCACCAATCGCACGACGAACGGAAGGAAGAACTTGCGAAAATCACCAATAGAATTGTGCTAGCAATCTTGTGGTGACAATTTTTCGCATTCTCGATATTTCAGTCACGGCGTCGGAAGAGAGAAAAACGTATATCCTTTTCTTCTCTCTTGCACCGTTTTCTTTTTGTGGCTTTTTAGCAACTGTTTCTTTTGCATGGATATTCACCCCACTCACGGCAACCGTCGCCGATCGTGTGAATATATCACACGACCAGCAACGGTTGCTGGTCGTGGATAATGCCCACGGTCAGCAACAATTGCTGACCGTGCGTGATGCACACGGTCAACTGCTGACCGTGTGCATGCAACCACCATCATCATTTTTTTTTTTAATATTAAACATACACGATCAGCAAGGAGCTGATCGTGTGAAGTGACCGTGTATAGTTTTGATTAATATAACATTATAAAATTAAAGGTGCAAGATCATTTGGCACATTAACATGTGTCCACTTTAGGTTCGCATGTGCATCATATGCACGTACGCTCATGACTGAAAAATAATTAAATCACATTTAATTTAATTGCAATCTCACTAATCGATTGCTATAATTGCAAACATATTTGCAATATTGCATCCTCCGTACAACGTCATTCAAAATTGGTTATGGTGTGTGACATCCCTAGGTTCATCACTGAGCTGATAGTAAGACTTGCACTAACACATTAGTACTCCCAAGAGAATTGATTATCCCAATCAACCTCTAGGTCCTATAAGCCATGATTGACATCTAGCAATATGTCATGGCTACCCAGACAGTGTGAATATTTTAAGAACATAATGAACCTGTCAGCTTTGACTACAGTGTAATTCAATCCCTCTGCCTTACTATGTCCCGATCGAACAAAGACCATGGAATATTTGTCAAGCCACCAATTCGATCATATGCACAAATCTAATTGACATGCATATTATATGAGACATGAACAGTTCTTTCTCGGTTACAACCCCGGCCGAGGATTTGAATGCAATGTCAAGATTAGATTGCATAGGACATCATTATTGTACCTTGCGTATGACAAGGAGACAGATTCCATTTTGCGCACACGTGTAACTTCGTATGTGAACGAAATATGGCCATCAAGTACAGAGACGGATCAACGAACCAGCAATATGTGCACCTGTGAACCGTAGCCATCCAACACACAAGTCAACACTGTGCCTCAGGTCTAAGGATTATTTACACAAGACCAGAGCATGAACGATTAGACATTGACCACGCTAAAAGCTTCCATGTTGCTAATCGTTAAATGCGTGTCACGTTCAGTGAACTTGTCTAATACAAACACCTGTGTTCTAACTCGAGCATCACAATACCCAATGACTCGTGACTCGTCATTCCCTTAAATATCCAATACTTAACGGTAAAGTTAAGAACACACCGGTCTCAACAGGATTATTGATATCCACTCAATGATCCATCGACCGGGAACAATTTAAAGATTCAGTCTAACTGTGAACCTGTCACACATATTCTTAACGTCTTAAGAATAGGTCCAGTCACAACTGATCTTATGGAATCATTCATATATTTAAATAATTGGACAAATGAATGAATACGTCCTTGCCATTAAATAAATAACGTAATTGAAAATACAACTTAAATCCCTAACATGTAACTATTACATGATGACTTTAGGGCATACTTCTAACAGGTGGTTGGGTCATAAGCTGCCGTCCCAAAACGTCATATGTCATAGGTAACATCATAAAAGTGTTAAGAGTTATTTCACATTGTTGTGGAAAGGGCAAGTTGTTAATTTATAAATGTGTGGAGAAAAGCTCACCTTTTGAGCTAATTTTTTAGATAATAGAGGTTTAAAATCACTCAACACTCATATTAGAGCTTAGGTTACCCACAGGTCTAGATCTAATAATCAATTGGAGAGGGTTGTTGATATTCTGACTTAAATCCGATATGTGAGGAGAAGATTATCGGGAAAGCCTCACCGTTTGAGCGGCCCAAAATCACCCAACACAAAGTTAAAAGCATAAAGCGCGTATGAATTAGAAGCTTATTCCTTATGGGAATGAACTTTCTTATCACCTTGCGCCCAACTTTGTTCCCTTTTGTCCTGTTCTTTTCCTTGCTTCCCTTTTCCCTTTCTCAGTGATTTGTCATTGCATGATGCTTAATTGTGGACGAAGCATCAGAAATAATTGGACGGACTTATTAAATGGTTTTGCGTGATGCGAGGAAATGCGTGGAATTTCATATCTTCGCAAGGTCCGATATCGGCTTTACTGATTTTTATGTGATTGACTTGATCCGGTGAATTAAGTCTAGACAGCAGCATCAAGCCACGGTCAGGATAAAAATGCTGCGGCAACACATGAAATAGCCTCGGAAGGTCATTGGCAAGCTAAGGAAGATATCGCTCCCCACCCCGTCGACTATAGTCTGAACAAAATTTGTGGGGTTCTCGAAGAAATCATTGCACGAGACAGATTATACCCTCCACTACTGAAGAAAGTATATCGCGAGTGTATTATAAAATATATCAAATTAGTACAACATAATTAAAAGTGGTGAATTTCACGTGAATCTCACGTAATTTAGCCGTGGCATATAGCCAGTCTATAAAATTTTCCATTTTCCTGTAACTGGCGCTGATGCGTATCGTGTTTCATTTTCGTTGTAGACTATGTAAAATCGTATAATAAAACCCAATCTATGTACCTTCACGTACGTGTCACTTCATCACCTCATTCTATGAACACTATGCCATGTTGAGGTGGCTCTCCCTCACGAATAGCCCATGAAACCCGTACGGCACCCTCCTGGGTAGCAGGACGGAGGCCACGATCTCCAGCTCGGGCGACTTGGCATCCATCACCAGGAACCTCGACTCCCCTCCGTGCTCGTCGTGCACGTAACTCACCACGTAACCGTCGTCCTCCTCGGCCGCTGGGTTGTCCGGCTCCCTCGCCACGAAGAACGGCTCGCCCCCGTAGCACCCCGGCCCGAACATCCGGCATGCCGCCGTGCAGTCCTGGCGGTCCGGCCTCGACACGTCCAGCTTCACCACCCCGGACACCTTCGGCATCGGGTCCCCGATGGCCGCGTACACGTACTTGTTCCTCCTCGCCATGTAGCCGGGGTTTATCACCGCGAAGTCTAGGTTCCTGGCCGAGAGGGGCTGCCTCGACACGATCCCGGTCCTCAGGTTGATGCGTACTTTCTCGACCATCGCGTGGATGAGGTCCATCCGCTCGAGCGTGTGCTCGACGGACATGATGTTCGGCGCGATCAGCACCACCTCGTCGCCGTCCTCCTCGTCCCACGCGTTGATCGCGTGGATGATGTTGAACCCCGGGACGTCGAACCACCGCATCTCCGACTCGTCCTTCGCATACCGAGGGATGATCCCGAGCCGGGGCACCTTGCCTGGGTCCGTGCCGACTGGTGATCCGCCTCCGAAGATCATGTCCATCGGGTTCATCCCGATTTGTATGTCCGAGAAGATCGCGTATTTTTTTGTGATGGCGAAGTCGTGAAGAAACGAGGGCCGGACCATCGATAAAATGGGCACGTCCGGCTGCTTCTGCCCATCCTTGTTGAACCGGAAGTAGGTCAGAAATGGCGGGACCGGTCCGTACCGGAACGCGAAAGCCTCGCCGGTCTCGGGGTCGATCTTGGGGTGAGCCGTCATGCTCATGAACAGCTTGCCGTCGAAATCCTCCCTCCCGACAGTCTCGACGTCGCCATCCGACGTGACCCGGACCTCATAGGGAAGGTCCGACTCGCCGAGGGCATAGAGCCGGTTCCCGAAGAAAGCCAGGCTCGTGTTGGCCAGGCCAATGCCGTGGGCCGGGTTGAACTGGCCGGCCGCCAAGCGTGCCGCCGTGAGCGCCCCACGGGCTGCAGAGGCAGCGAGGCCGTTGAACCCGGAGAAGACGTTGGGGACGACCGGCATTCCGAGGCTGCGCTCGACAGAGTACTTGTTGGTGCGGACGTAACGGCTGCAGAGGCGGGCACGGCCGCGGGAGATTTTGATGGAGTGGAGCATGCCGTCGCCGTCGAAGAGGTGGTAGGGGCCACGGGGGAGGAACTGTGGGTTGGGGCCGTTGCGCAGGTAGGCGCCGTCGAGGCAGGCGGGGAGGCTGCCGGACTCAACGAGGCAATAGGTAGGGGGGAGCTCGTCCAGCACGGGGGCGAAGTTGTCGGACAAGACGTGGCGGGGGTCGACGGAGGGCTTGACCGGCGGGTCGATGAAGCTGTTGATGAGGTCGTCCAGGGCGTTGAAGATGGTCACGGGGAGCGACGTGTCTCTTCTGGCTCTGGCGGGTGGCGGCGGCGGTAGTGGAGTGGCGGCAGTTCTGGGGAGAGATGAGGCCGGCGCCGGCGGTGTTTGTCGAGGCGGCGGCGGTGGCGGAGGAGATCTTGTCGTGGTGGTGGTGGTGGTTTTGGGGGGTCTTTCATCGGTGCGGACGGAGGTGATGGAGGGAACAGGAGGAGAAAAGGAAGGCGGCGGCGGAGGAGGAGGATTAACGGCGGATTTGAGGAGTGTTTTGGAGGAGAAGGAGGAGAGGAAGGAGGAAGACAATGCTTCCATGGTTGTTATCGCCGCCGTCCTCCTCCAGCTGCCTGTGGGATCGAGCTAGAGGAGAGAGTATTTATGGGCCCAAATGTCTCATTTCGAAAGAGATTCGTTTAGCCTTAAAAAATAAAAAAATAAAAAATATATTTGTGCGGTTCGAATTATAAACATATATGAGATAACATCACAAAAAATCACGAACTGATATACATATGTCAAATTTACCCTTCGTCAGTTTCATTAAATGTTTCCGTCAAATTACTGAGTTGAATGATACGTAACAGTTTATGAGTGTACTAATTTAGGGTTTTACCCCTCCGTTTGTCACATGTTTATTAATTTGTGATTTTTCATGGTATTAATCTAATTTTACAGAGGTTAATTTTGTCACAAATATATCAGTTTGGAGTTTTTGATGGCCAAAAAATTATTTTATGAAATTTGTCACATTTGTACTAGTTTGGAGTTTTTTATGGTAAAAAAATTAGTTCGGGATGAATTTGTCATGAGTGTATCAGTTTGGAATTTTTCGTGATACTAACCCTTAAAATATAGGTGGATGCAAATTGATGTGAATGCACCAATGTGAGGTGCAGCTAAATTCATAATTACAAGTAAATATATGATCACAGGATTACAGAAAATATAGTCATGGGACTTCTAACTATGGAGACTTTAAATGGGCTACTTCATCCAGCATCTCGTGCGAAGCATGGGATCGAAAACTGGTGATGTATAATATCAAGGGCGTGTCTGTCGCGAGGAAGATTTCATGATAAATGAGAATGCTCTCCATGAGATTCGTTTTTCAAGAAAAATGTTTTCCTCTTTTCAGATTAGGCAGTTCATTTTTCTAACTTTAAATATGCATATTTTTTTTTACTGTGAATGGTTTTCCGTTGACTAATCATTTTTAGAAAATAAAAATGCGTCAAAGTCTAGAAAAATAATTACATTCTTTCACTCAAACAAACACACCACAATATTAATAGGTGGAATAAAATGCGACTCTAATAAAGCTTAAAGTCAATAAGTAGAGAGGGACCACACACATACTCAAGTAATGTGTGATATTTCAATATGTAAGACAAGGTTTTTGTCCGCAGAGTGGATTAACATTTGGAATTCAACAATTTAAGAGGAGATTATACTTTATGCAGAAGTTGAATCTTGTGGCACCGAAACCTATAGAAACAAGCTCATCAAAAATCTCGACTTTAATGGGAAAATGGTAAGTGAAATCCAATACTTTCCTCCAATCCTATCAACATATCCAATATGACCTATCTTCATTAAAAGATCTTAAATTAATGAGTCATGAGTCAATCAAAATATAACAACATTTCCACAGTTTCCGTCCTTCGATTCTTCGATTTGAGAACTTTCTAAAGATAGTGCCTTATCTTAATAGTATGCCCTCGCCTCCACAAGGATCTTGTGCATCGAAATTCCGAGGCCAAATAGCCTTATGCTCAGAATATGAATTAAGCTTAATACTAAAAGTCGGTCCTCATGAGATAAGGCCTAAAGAGAAGCCACGTAAGGGGATCGAATACCTGCATTTGCTAGTAGTCTCGTTCTGGGTATAGACCCACTTTTTTGGTGGATCTCAGTAATCAAGGTACAATGTTATTGTCCCAGAAAATCAAATAAGCTAGAAGACCTTTCGGTCATTTCCTGACGTAGTTTTCGTGCCTGACAGGACCTTTGCCTCAAAAGGAACTGACTGAAGCCAATCGCTTACGCGACAGAGCTTGTACTATACCTTTAAAGACAGGCTTAGCGTCTCTTCAGGTTGGTTAGTCTGTCGCCATCCTTCCCTTCCCTGGGTCCTCTTTCGGCCATGCATCTTACCTCCCAAGCTTCAGGATCAAACGGGTGAGGGTTCGCGCCATGAAAAATTTCAAATCGGTACATATGTAATAATTTTATTTTGAATTTTTTTTATCATCAAAAATCTCAAATCGATATATATGTGACAATTTTATCCCCGAACATATCTTGAAAACCCCAAAATAGTACATTTGTGATAATTTTATCCTGAACAAAAAATCTCAAACCGATACATATGTGACAATTTTACCCTAAACTAAAATTTTAATGTTATTTTTTTGAATTTTTTATTTTTTCTTTTCTTTTTCTTTCATCTTCAATCATTGGCCGGTCGCCGGAAAGGCGGAAGCCGGCGAGGTTGGCCCCACCGACTGCTGGCGAGGGCCGCCCTCGCCCGACGACCCTCGCCAGCGTCGGCCGAGGGCTGTCCTCGCTCGCCTAGGCAAGGTTGGCTCTCGCCCGCATCGACAGGCCCGACCTCGCCGGCTTCAGCCTCTGGCTAGTCGCCGGTCCGTCGACCGGCCAGAAGTTGAAGATGAAAAAAAAAATAAAAGAAAAATAAAAAATAATATTAAAAAATTATTAGTTCGTGATAAAATTATTACATGTGTACTAATTTGAGATTTTTCGTGGTTAACAAAATAGTTTATGGTAAATTTATCACGAGTTTACCAGTTTTGAGTAAAATTGTCACAGGTATACTAGTGTGGGGTTTTTTATGGTAAAAAAAAATTTTGGAATAAAATTGTCACAGGTGTACTTGTTTGGGGGTTTTTTGTGGTAAAAAAAAAATTCAGGGTAAAATTATCATACATGTATCAGTTTAAGATTTTTGGTGATATTAATTCAACGGGTGGTGATGTAAGGCGTCGTGCCAAACCAGGCTGCGCAGCGTTTCCATCTTTGAGCTTGCATAATTGCAAGTTTCCCTTTGTTCATTCGGTGGAGACACTGATCATTCCGGGGTCCTCAACTGTGAGGCCTTCTCTAACATCAGCTGCCGAATCTTTCCATCTTTTCACGACAGCTCTCTCCACACGCATTGATTGTTCCGTCGGAGACGTTCATGCTGTTTCGGTGTTTTTCTTTCGCGAGACGGGAATGCAAGGAAAACACCAGGAAAGCGAAGAAAGATGTTTCGTCGGTGCGCAAACGGCGTCCTTTCCTGCGTAAACGGGCCAGTTCGGTTGCACTGTGCACAATCCGGGAAGACATTCCGAACGCAAGAAAAACTTTCCCCTGAAAGGAGAGAAATTAATGGCCTTCCGCCGAGCGATACACCAAAACAAACAGAAATATATATCTACTTGGTATGTCCGTTATGTACTTTGCATTACTATTATCCGTCAAGGTGTCCATGGGTCCGGTCGGGTTGGCTATCCCGATGCCCGTGATTACAGAAAAATACAAATGACTGTTGATTTTCCAAGTGTTTGTGGGTCATGATATTTTGTGGAAGTTTAGATAAAACTGAATCTTTATTACGATGAGGAATGATGGAGGAATGGGCCCCCAAGGGACGACGGCCAATCCCCACTTTTTCTAGGCTTAAATTTCCTCGGTTTATCACTTGGTAAAACAATATCCCAAACCAAATGAGATGGGAACGGTTGTGAATAACGGACCATATATATATACTAAAGATCTCAGTTTGTAATTACTTCACCCATGATGTCTAGGGGGGAAATTATAAAAAAAAATTTAAATATATTAAAAATATGTCAATTCAATCCTAAACTTTTTTTATTACCAATTAAGTCCTAAACCTTTTATATTTGTATCAATTCAGTCCATCCAGCTAATTTTAGCTGGAAATCACTAATGCGACATTGTCAACGCTGACGTGGACAATTTATATATTTTTTTTATTTTCTCTTATTTTCCCCTTTTTCTTTTTTCATTATGGCTGGCAGCCCTCGCCAATCGAGTGAGGCTCAACCTCACTATCGGTTGGACCGGCGAAGGTCGAGCCTCACCAACCATGAGCGAGGCCCGACCTTGCATGATCCAACAAGGTCATGCCTCGCTCGACATCGGCAAGGTCGGCCCTCGCTAGAGGCTGGGAGGTCAAAGGCTGCGAGGCAAAGGCCGCAACAACTGACCATTGTGGCCTTTGCCGAGACTCGACCTCGCCCACATCACCGTGGCAGACCTCACCAAAGGTTGTGAGGTCTAACCTTCGTGGTCTTCGACCTCACTAGGCTAGGGCCGCCAAGAGTCAGGTGAGGTATGACCACGCCAGCCACAATGTAAAAAAAGAAAAATAAATAAATAATTCATGATATTTTAAATAATTATCCATGTTAGTATCGGCGATGCCACATTAGTAATTTTCAGCTAAAATTGACTAGATGGATTGAATTGGTACTAATATAAAAGGTTTTAGATTCAATTGGCAAAAAAATTAGGATTGAATTAGCAAAATAGTAATAAGTTTTAGACTTCTTTGGTAATTTTCTTGATGCATAGGCTTGTGCAAGCAATGCGGAAATCCATCGGATCTTTCATTAGATATGTTGACCATACATCACATAAGCAACACGGTTTCCATTCGAGCGTCTTTACCCATAACGACAACCGTCTGAAGTGAAAAACAGACGATAATATGGAGACGAAATCGCTTCCCAGAAGATCTCTCTCCTCCTTTGAGAAATCTTACCACTAAGCTATTTGCAATTTCCATAAATAGCTTTGCCAAACTGAATGGCATCAACTACAAGTGCAATATCTCGGATGTGTGCTTCCAATTGAAATGCATGTTGCCGCACGGCATCCGAAGAGCAAAATATCTCACTCCCAATTAAAAGGATGGAGCGCCGGTAGGCCATGACTGATGCGACACATTCTTCTGATCCATCGCGTGAATTTGCCTGCGTTTGTGTGGGGGATATCAAACTTCTGGAAAAGGACGATGGTGAGTTCTGCGGTGCAGATGCCAATTGGAAAGGATGATATCTTCACGGGGACATAAATGCTCTCCAGGACCACCCCCTAACATGTGTCTCTGTTTCGCCGGAATTTGACTATGCTACAAACTATCTTTTATCGAAAGTCGTTTTTTGATTTTTGATGGACGAGATGGGTTTCGTGGCAATTCTAGATGGGAAATATCATAAGTAGACAAGGGAATCAATAACTTTTATCCAAACGAATTGAAGATGTTCGTTTGGTATTTCAATAGGTAACTTATCGTTCCTTTTTAATATGTATCCTTATTGATTAGTCTTGTTATGACAATCGTCAACCATATACCATCGTATGTCAACGGCCAATTTATGATCATCGATGTTTATTAATATTGATTAGTCCTTTGATCGTCATCAATGGCTCGCATATATAGTATCGATAACCATTTATCTTTTAGCCACGTGTTTACTCATATCGATGGCCTGGTTAAATTTTGGTGCAAACAATGTCTCATCAAATTTTGCTGAGTCCATTGTCAACCAAAACCACAAGTTTAAGACAAACATTATTAATGTTTAGTAATAGATTGTGTGTATATATTATGACCCATTTTCAAGCACTTTAAAATTAAAACAACACATTAATTGCTTAACTTAGTATTATAGCAAACATTACAAGTTCACATTTTGCACTCTCATTTTTATTAAGCATGTTATTCCTGCTATTTCATCTAATGTCCTACCTCCGACCATTTTGTTCGGTATAGTTAGGTCGACATCTTGTGTTGCGTGTCGAAGGACCATCTTAGGTGGGAGAGACACGCTATATATGAACATGATAGGTCTGCCTGACAGCTTAAATTTTTAGTAGAAATGATTTGTCGAAACGTTTAAGTTTAAGATCTTACATGTGCCCATTTGAGTCCTATGACGAAAAAATGGTCGACGAAATCTTTGCGTTTAAACTGGACGCCCCAATCATAAGAGAAAGGTATACAGTGCGGCGGAAGCACCACTCATCAACGCGTAGTATGATTGGCCAGTCAAAATTACGATGCATATGTGCATGGCGTAGGATGTGATTTTCAATTGCAGACAACGGTAATTGATCGATCTTGTACCGTGTCTTCACTACCTCTTGCCATGCCCGTCACATAAAATACTTTCTCTGACCGTAGATTGAATAATCTTTGCGAGTGCATTCATTCTATCCACATGTAATTTTTTCCTTTGCAGATTTTTTTAACAGATCATTCACAGCCACACAGATATGTTCGTGGCCGTGCGCAACAAAAGTGATCATGCTCTTCTTTGTACCTTGTGATGAACCTTTCGCTGTTATAATAACCCACAATGAAATTGACCGGAGGCTCAACGGTTTTGCAGCCACAACCGGCCATCTTATCCAGAGGCAGGACAGGTTAAAAACACCATACCCTAACTCCATTCGATCCAATTCAAGACTTGGCGATTGGTGTCTGTCCAATCCATTCAAGAACTTGGTCGATTAGATTCTTGTCTTCTTCTCCCGTTTGATTCCTGGTTGGCCGACTCTTAAGGTACCTCACAAATTTTCTTTTATCAATTTGGATACATTTACCTTTTCTTTTTTAAAAAATTTAAGAAATTCCCAGGCGGAGATAATCCCGACGCGTCGTGTCGAAAGCTAATTAGATGGTCCCGAAGATCTATAAATATATATTTATTATGGGCTAGTAATTCGAAATAAAGCTAAATCATCAAGATTTTGGGGACACACTGATTTTTGGGGAAAATTACCCTATCAATCTTAACTTATTATACAGATATCAATTCAATTTTAAAATTTTCAATTTTGTCAATTCAGTTATAAACATTTACACGAAATTCCAATATAATCATTTCAATCAATTCTCATAAGAAATTGTTCACATGACAGTCTAGTTATCACTAGCCATCTTACGTGGCATATCACCATGTCAGCAAAGGCAAAAAATTTGAACTAAATTAACAAAATTAATATATATATGTATATATATAGAACTGAATTGACATATGTCTAATACATGCATATGCATCGGTTCATTTTCCACTTGCAAAAGAGAAAGTAAAGCGAAAAAAGATAACATTTGAGGAAATTAATTTAATAAATGAAGATTTGGGGCAGAGAGAAATAATTAAAATGGTGTATGATAAGAACGATTGAACCTTAAATCTGAAAAATCTAATATTTTTATTTCTTTTCTTTTCTTCCATGGCATGTGCTAGTAGCTGGCGAGGGATTGCCCTAGCCTGAGCGAGGGTCGCCCGTGCTGCCACAAACGAGAATCGGCCTCACTTGGGTGAGGGCGAGCACCGACAAGGCTGCCCTTTTCAAGTTTGGTGAGGCCGACCCTCGCCCAAGCTAGGCCAGCCTCGCCAGGCATCGAGGGCGAGCCCGCCCTCTCCAGGTCCAGTGGTTTCTACCCTTCTTTACATACCAACCTTTCGCATTGCTTTCCAAAGAAAAAACTTGAAAACAGGATTGAAGTATTGTAAGATAAATAGGCAAATTGAATTATCTTTTCCGCTTGGTTCTAATGCATATACGGACATACGGTCATGCATACACACCCGTACATGTAAACGTCGAGGAGGTGGGGGGGGGGGTGGGGCTCAGTCGGAGTCGAAGTCTTCTGTTCACTAATTGGGGATAACGTGAGGGAAAAACACTCGAACGAAACCGGAAAATTCAAGCTAAAGGAATGGGAATAATGAGCACTCCATGATCAATTTCATGGGGTCCTGAGCAACTGCAACCAGGCATTTCTAGCATGACTCAACATCAATAGATGCAGTATCATGAAAAAAAATCCTGACCTTCAATAATCGTAGCATCGCTGTCTCGGTGGCGGGTCTCACATGAAAGGATTGGTCCCAAGTAGCTCAAAAAAGGGAAAATGATGCAAACAGTCCTTGAACTTTGGCCCAATGTACAATTTGATCCTTGAACTTTTAATTTATTTAATACAATCCCTAAACTTTAATCCAATGTGCAATGTAGTCACTGAACTTTTAATTTATTCAATGTCATCCATGAACTTTTGTTATATGTTCAATTCAGTACCTGAACTATATGAAAATGTTTAACGTAGTCCCGGAACTAGAATAAATAGAAAGAATTGCATTGAACATTTTTATATAGTTCAGAGACTGAATTGAACATGTACCAAAAGTTCGGGGATAACATTGAATAAATTAAAAGTTTATGAACCATATTGAACATTCGCTTAAAGTTCAGGGACTACATTGAACAAATTAAAAATTTAGGGATTAAATTGCACATTGTGTCAAAGTTCGAAGATTGTTTACGTGATTATCCCCTCAAAAAAAACAAAGAAGAAACCACCGTACAAACGATGGATCATCTTCCTCCGTTCCTTATTTGAGGGGCACACATCCACGGGGATGTGAGTAGGACTCCGATTTTAAGTCTAATTTGAGGGGCAACATCTCTCTGACATGATGCGCGGTGGACCACAAGAGGGAAACCCTGATGCAATGTGACAAAGCATTGGCAATACCTTACACTCATCCATACATAGATGATGGAGTAAAGTCACGGCATTTCGATGCTCAGAAAAATCTTGGACGAGCTGTCACGAGACTTGCCTCAGGTATTTTTCATGGACATCTTTTGCGGAAGGAGAGAGATATCTGAGGTCCGAAACCTTGACTTCAAGAGAAGGTGGGGGTAAAAAATCTTAGGAGTTTCGGGGACCAGTTTTATGCAACAAGATGGAGACTCAGGCAGTGCATGAGCAAACAAGAATTGACAACAGCACAGAACCATGGCCTCCGTTCACTTCCGATATACCAGAAGTTAACCTAGTATGCGGCACGGGAAGCTCGCATTCAATCACCACTTCGTCATGCGATGGGGGCAGGCGAGAGGAAACTGGGGACAGTTGCAGACCTGATGCTGTGCGAGTCCCACGAGACTTGATTCATCGACTGTAACTACCTTAATGGTTGGCAAAACATGACTTTACGGAACTTTGTGGGTTGAAATGTCTGCTTAAAGAGTCATGATCTCGGCCTGTCAAAGGGATCTTAGGGCCTCTAATTCCAGTAAATTATTGATCATGTATCCACTTCTGCCCCTTGGAAGTTCAATTTGGAAACTTAGCACTGCGAGCTATCATAAGATGGTCATTGAAATTGTTGAGAACTTTCTTTTGCTAGCATTACTGATAGATAGAAGACAGGAATGCCTCTTATTCGTGTGAGAACCAGACATCAAGGAGGAAAAGGCACGACAGAATGAACACACACGAGAACAGAGAAGAAAGACGGATTCAGACAAAAACAGAATAAGGACTTGGGCCTCATCGAAAAAGAAAGAACATATCAGAAAAAAAGGACTTGGTTAGACAGGATAAAGCACAGCATCAAGGAGACTGGTAGTAGACTTCACAAGCGATAACTGATTCAGGATGACTAATTAGTGTAGAATCCAAGATAACTGAACGAGCAAAATAATCCGTGGCTCTGGGGAGTGGCATTAAACCGACTCGGAGATTATTTGGCAAAAATAGAAAGAGACTTGAACTAACGCAATCCCAGAAAAAGATAAAAAAGAGAGAAGGAAAAAGAACGCCCTCTCTTCATTTCTCCCCTGGGGCTATGATACTACTCACCTAGCATCAAACTACAAGAAAGTTATGGCTTGGAAACTCCCCAAACATATGTCTCCTAGAACCTCGTAGCACAGGATGACTTCTTTTTGGATGATTAACTAGACGTATAGCTCATAATATCTGTAAGACTAGCTTAAGACCTAAATTACTGAGGTGAAGAAGCAAGTAGAACCTGACTCACCCAATAAACTGAGTTATTACTAAACCATACAGCAACTGGCACCGTACCTATGGAACCACAAATCATTCTATTATACGTCTTGGACCATCTGTTGCTTTTTGGACCAGTAATCCTGTGCAAACACCTCAAGAAATTCAATGGAGGTCATTCTGCAATGATGTCCTCTTGATAGACTGTAACAAAACTGATAAACAGCTTGGTAGCTTCAGATTTCTTTGAAAACTTCAATGGAGATCATTCAATTATAAGCAGTTTCAAGATGCCCTGACAGAAAAACCTGCAAAGACAAACATCTTTCAAAAAATGGCCAGGTAAACTGCTCAGTAGCTTCAAATTATCAAAAATTGAAATTATATTTCCTTGTTTTTAAAGTAAAACAAGACAGAAGTAGTCCATCCAAGCGGAATGGATTGGCATTTAAATCTCACATTTGACCCAATCTGGTGAATGAGTAAATGCACCAGCAAGGCTATTCTGAGATCCTGTTCCCCAGGCATTACTCAAACTTGCTGACAGTCAGGGACCTTTTCCCAGATATTGAGTTTAAACTGTCTCCTTGTTCATAACCATCTCAAGCCAAGCTTCAGATGAAGATTCCATCCATAACCAGAGAAAAACAATAAGAAGTTCAGAGATGAATTGATGGGCTACAGCTCATTGAGACACTGATTTACGACAGCATGCAGATTGATTATAAATCTTCAGACTCTCCTTCAGTCCCCGTGTAGTCATGTATCGGTTGGTATTCGATTGATTGCAAGAAGTTGAAATATGCATATTTCATATCAAACTGCATATCATACCCTGAAAAATTCACTTGTTATTTTAGCACCTGAAGATCATCATGAAGTTTGTTGTTCTTTTACAATAACCACTATGAAGTTAATTGAAGAAACGATAAAATACTGCATCCTTACAATAATTAACAGCAATGGTGAGTCCTGTGTCATCTGGAATCTGTTTAACGTGATGGAACCACATACTTGGTCTGCAACAGAGTCACGTGAGTATTAGATAGGCCACACCAGTCAGCACTACACTCAACCACAGGAAAACCATTGATCTGGGTATAATATCATGAACGTGAACGTCTAAACACCTGTTTCCCACAAACTTGCAACACCCACTTGAGACTTTCAGAAAGGGAAAGAAAATTGAAGCCGGTGCATTATATCCAGATCCATATAGATAACCAGAAAAGCTGATCCCATACACCAAGACGACTTTCGCTATCTAAGTATCAATTGAACAACTATCTATGTCTCAGAAGTACATCCGATGGAATTTCTCAATTTGTGTGTCCGGTTTAACTTTAACTTTTTCTTTTTTGTTTAATCTAAATTTATTGGTTCATGCACTTTCACTATTTTCAAACAAATACCGCTGAAACTTTCATGAGATATAAATGTTGGAATATAGACTGACGTATAATTTTTTTAGTTTTGGCGGGAAAGTAAAAAGTACTTTTTGCTTTTAATTAATCCCAAACAAACAGGCCTCAGTGAATACACCCGAAGAAGAAGAATGCTCCCATGCAGTGTTCCTCCCCTCACTTAGAAACATAACTTATCTAAAGAAAAAACTATCTAGACACTTTGTATCAGGATCTCCTGTATGATAACTTTGTGACACCTCTATCTGATAGCATGATCCAGGTTATAAATCAACTCTGCAGCCTTGAAGTTTCGCCGTTCATCTGCTATCTTTCATTAGAAGTAGGAATGACCAGCAGGCCCACATCTCCACCATGATTGATTCCTAATTGATAACACTTTCTGTCCATAAACACGCTCTGAGGTGATCGAGCATGTCTCTATTTAAGCTAAAATGCTAAAATTACCAAACTTGACAGCCACAATGAATCCACCTTATCCGACGGATTCTATCATTATAAACTCATTCATCTAGAATTATAACTGATCATGCTCAAATACGATGTGCCAATGCCTCCCATTCTTTCCTCCAAGAACAAAAAATTCTCACCATCCTACCGAAAACAGTGAATTCAAATCAGCTACAACACTTACAAGTAAAGGATCTCCCCGGCCTTGACCGTACACTTGATCGGCTTGGGACCATTGAAATACAGTGGAAACTTCGCCATCTCGCTCTCCAAGTTCTCTGGGGAAGGATAAGGATTGACACTGCACCAAGGTACATACTTGATTGGTTCTTCCACTTCCAGCTTGAATTCCCCAGTTTCCTGCAAATCCCACCAATCCAAAAGGAGTGTCAAAAATCACCCCAAAGCAACGAAACTACCACCAATCACAATGCCGAAACCGACCTTAATGTACGAGTACTGCGCCGCGGGGTAATCTTTAATATACATACGATGAACATCCGTCGGAGGAAGGAGCAGGAAATGCTTCTCGCCGGTGACAACGGCGTAGATATTCTCGTAGTGATCCTTGTGGAAAGAAGTCTCCGAGAAGTGATTCCCAATCCACAGGTTCACGGCCTCCGGCAACGAACCCAGGGCTTCGCTCGCCCACGGGACATGCTCATCGCAATCGCAAGCCAGGGGACCGTACTCCGATCGGAAGCAATCGTTCTGCTGCTGCGCGTACGCGACGAAACTGCTCTCCCGGCTGCTCCTCGAGATCATGTCCAGCGCCTCGACGAACGGCACGCGCTCCGCGTGCGCAGAGGCGAAGCAGAGAGGCGGCGGCGGCGAGGGCGAGGCGGAGGAGTCGTCGATCGGAACGAGCCAATCGGCGCGCCCGTCGGGGGTGAGGTGGACGGTGACGGAGGAGGAAGCGAGGGCGCGAGCGAGGTGCGCGCGGTCGCGCCAGAGGGCGGCGGCCGGCCAGTGAGCGGTGGCGGCTCCGGAGATGAGGCAGGGCTTGTTGGGAGAGACGAAGTCGCGGAGGAACTCGAGCGGCGCCGGAGGCGAGTCGAGGCGGCGGACGGAGGAGGCGTTGCCGAGGCTCAGGTCTCGAACCTCCTGCCACAGCGACTCGATCTGCTTCATCGATAGTAGCTAGCTCTTCCACTTCCGGCGGCTGCTCCCCGCCGCCGACGGTGCACTGAACGGACGCCCGCCTCGCGATCTTTGCTCCCCCCGTGACACGGCGGCGGCGGCTCGCGACTCGCCAGCACGGTCGGGGCGGCCAATTCCGCCCCCGTTTTTATACGTTCTTGATAAATTTGCCCCAGACATTTGAATAATCTTAATTTTCCCCCCTGACATTTCCAAATACTTTGCAATTTGCTCCTTTTGTCATCGAGTCCGATCAAATTCTTCTCCGATCGACGAGCACGACTCTCTACGCCCCATGCCTGCCGTAGCTGAGTTCCCGTCCTCTCAATCTCTGGCCTTTTTATTTTTTGTTTCCTAATCAATATTTTCTGCTTTTTAGTTAGGGAAAATGATACAAATATTCCCTAAACTTTGATTTAATGTGTATTTTAATCCTTGAACTTTTAATTTGCTCAATATAATCTCTGAATTTTAACTCAATGTTTAATATAATCCCTGACCATTCAATTTGTTCAATGTGATTTCTGAATTTTCGATACATATTCAATATAATCCCTGAACTTCATAAAAATATTCAATGTAGTCATTCCATTAATTCAAGTTCAAGGATTATATTGTACATTTTCATATAATTCAAAGACTAAATTGAATATGTACCAAAAGTTCATGGACTACATTGAACAAATTTAAAGTTCAAGGATCACATTAAATATAGGCTAAAGTTCATGAATTATATTAAACAAATTAAAAGTTCAGGGATCAAAAATTTTGAGAATGTTTGTATCATTGTCCCTTTTAGTTACCCTTTATTTAAAATTAATCATTAATTTAGTATTTTCTTTTTGTAGGTACTTACTTTTGCGCATATTCACCCTCCATTGTTGTCGAGCGCTTAAACCAAATATAACAAAAAAAACAAATTAAGCTTAAAGGGCAACACAAAATTTGACTGGAGTCAACGCCACACAACACTTTTTGAAATTTAAATATTACGGACTATTTCATCATAACATTAAATTTTGGTTGGCAAAGTTTAAGGAGGGGTTTCACTATTCAAATCTATTTAATAAATAAATTTTCTCTTCCTTTTTTGGCCAAAAAAAATTCAAATTTGAAATTCAAATTGATAAAGAAGATTAGGTGCATTCAAATAAAAACAACTTAGGTTATATACTGTTGAAAATATAAAGGACGACTAGTCAGCAGAGTCCAAACTTAATAGGAGAACTAGCTCAAATCGATAAAGAAGGAAATAACAGCTGTATTTAATTTTTTAATAAATATTCATGTTTATCCCTATAGATATATTCTATCTTATTTAAATATATTGAAATCTCCTGAGTTGATACAAAGAACTAGGGTTTTCCCATCTTAGATGTAGGCTGCCAGTGGTCCTCTCCTTGGTCAACTGAATTGCTTGCGTTAAATCCTTTTCTCCTTCTTCGTGTGTGCATAATTACAAAGAAAACATAGTATCAGAGCAGGAAATCTTAAGTTTGAATCTTTCCAAGCCCCTATTTATTTCTTTAATGAAATATTTTCACTTTTAGTACTAGACAAAAAGACCAGACTAAGTAGTGAGGGAGATTGATTGAATAATTAAATATTAAATCACGAATTTAAAGTTTTTAGAATAGTTAGCAGTGATCCCACAAAATCTCATAAATATCCAAATCTACGAACGGATGAAATTCACGTGAAAAATATAATAATAATCGCTAATCATAAGTGGAACCTAGTTTATTTTTATATTTTTCAAAGTAAAAAAATCAATCTGGTAATCAAGAGGGAGAGATGTACCGGAGCACTGATGGCAAGGTCAGTTTATTCCAATAGAGAGACGGATTGTTCTCTTCCCCTTTTCTCGTGCAAAGCTACGACTCTCTCCGGTTTGGCATTGGCGGTGCACTCAATGGCAAGGTTAGTTCCGGGGAGCTGATCACGTTGGCAAGCAGAGGACGGAGGCAAGGCGGCATGAAGGTGCCCGGCGTTGAGGCCACGGCAAGCTTCAACCACAGGGGCCGAGTGATGATCTCCGTTGTGGGATCTAGGGCCACAAGTTCGACAAGCCCTCGACGATTTAGCAGCAAGCTACGGTGCCGATTGTTCGAGGCTGTGATGTGATTGCTCAAGCGCAATCTAGTGCCAACAAGACCTCCAGCCATCGCCTTCCCCGCATGCCAAATTGTCGATACCTCCACAAGAGAGGATGCGCCTCTCTATTTTGGCAAATCTAATCCTGGTTGATTGGTTTTCTACTGACATTAAGTTTGACTATTTGAGGCATGTTATTCGTTTTGCTTTGGAGGGTACATAAAATCTCACACGGTATCAAAACTGAAAGTCCTAAGTTCAAATCTTTCCAGGCTCTATTTACTTCCCCAATTAAATATATCCAAACTTAGTACTAACCAAATAGACTAGACAATGTTAAGATATTCAAATAATAGACAACTTTTTTATCTAACAGCTTAAGCTTTTAGAACAATTGACAGTGATCCCGTAAAATCTCATTTGTATCCAGTCTGGCAAATCCTCATCCTTTTGGCAATTATGTGGACGATTTGGCGGTCAAGACCAAAAGGTAGGGGCAATCACCTAAATGATATTTAGCAAAATGTTTCGGAGGCTGTGGACCAATGCCGTCTCGACAATTGATTATGCGAGTTCCATTTTCGATGAACTAATTATTAGATCATACAACATTTTCATTATTCGCACGGAAATTGTGTTTGGACTTCCAAGATAATTGAGCATACGTTAATTAGATTATTGCACATTCTCGGAAATTCTGTCTCTAGATGATTCCTTTCCATGGCATACTCAAGTATTTTTGTGCTTTTCTTTGGCGATGATTGAAGGATATGTAATCTCCGGTGGGTCTGTATCATCGAAGATCTAAAGTACACCCATTTGTGCACGTAGATGTCGGAGAATTGCTTGAACTGAAAATGGTTTTTATTTTTTCCTTTTCTATCAAGAATTAAGGGACTTTTTCACGAAATTTATACTACGTAGTAGCCTGACACTGACAAATTATTACACAGGATCAAATGTAATAAAGAAATGGTTGAAAATCTATTCAATCATCTACAAAAATGAAAGCCAGCTTTAAAGCCTATGGCATTTAATCCAATAAAATCAAATCATCCTCATTACAGTTTTCAAGGTTTTCAAGATTGTCCTCCTTACCATCCATATCCAAAACTCCCTTCTCCCGATAACTAACGTATATCATCCTCAAAAGCATATCCAATTAGGGGTGTGTAAAAGAACTGGGATCCGTCGGGACCGTCCGAAATCGAACCAAAACTGGTGGTTCCCAAGAAAATTGGTCCGGTTCCCGATTCCAATTTTTTGGAATCGGTGGGTACCGGTCCGGTTTCCGGTATGGAACCGTCCACCTGCCTATCCCGATCGGAGCCGGTTCGGTTCCCGGTGTGAAACCGCCCACCTCAACCGGACCGGTAATATAATAATAATATATTTTTTTAATTTTTAACTAAAAAAATCTGGCAAAAAAAATTAAAAAAAGAAGAAAACTTATTATCATATCTAAAGGTCTTTGTGTAATTAGAATAACCTTGATCATTTTTCCCAATAATTAATGGATTCCCACTTGATTTATGGATGATGTTGTTAATATAACCGATCATAGTGTATGAATTGTATGAAAAGTTATGTTATTTTCTTTTTGTTCCGTTAATCCGATGTTGGTCCACAGATTTTTTTTTTATTTGTCCAGGAAAACTTGTTAGGACCAGTTCCATAGACCCACCCGGAAATCGGACCGGACCAGTGGTCCGGTTCTCGGGTGGATCCATGGAACCGACGAGGGGGTCTCGGTTCTAATCTTTGGAATCGGTCTTATAGCGGGCGGTCCACGATTCTGGGGTAGGAACCGCCCACCTGGACCATGCACACCCCTCTATCCAATATGCACTGCACTCGAAGCATAAGATCATTGTCGTATTAAGAGAACCAGTTCAACTATGAGCGCGGATCACCTGCTCTGTGTCTTGCGTCGCTGCGATACGGGCTTTTGGATGTTCAGTATCCCAGCCCGGCTGCCACCCAAAAAGGCATCCATGAATCTCGTGATATGGTCGAGCCGCCAGACTCCTCTGCCTCGTTTCCACTTCATCCAGCTCCTTAGTAAGTCGATGGATCCATTAGATTGCCATTTTCTCTCTCCTTCTCTCGTTCTAGGTTCAAGAAATGAAAAGGGTTAACGGTGCAGAAACAAGAATTAGTTTGAAACGCTTAACGGAAACTTTCCCCTAAAATTTCACCTTATTTATACTTGCGGTCACTTAAAGGATTACGGCAAACTTAAAAACAAAAAAAAAACATTATTCCACTATAAATATTAGGTAATTTTTTCTTATTTAGTTGACCAACTACATGTTTTAGTCAACTAGAAAAGGAGCAACTCACAAAGAAATTGGCCATGGTTATAACACAAGGTTAGGACCTTCGACCGCCCCACTTAAATCCATTTCACTTGCCCGGATCGTAGAGAAGGAAAGTATAGAAAGAGAAACTCTTGAAGAGAATGGAATTGTATTGTTTCAATTATTGGATGATTACAAGTGAGGAGGAGGGCACCCGTTCTTATACTAGAGCTCCTCTGATTACAATCGTTCATGTTTTTTCGATCTAGTGGAGGAGATCACATCTCTCCGTCCACCAATTACCGGCATGCGAAGAATTTTCTAGAACTCGGTACAATTACTGTATCGCCCGTCCTTAGGAACATTCCGGAAGCTCTAGAAGATTTGGCCCGTTCTTTCTTGATTGTACACGGTCCTTGGCGCATAGAATCCTCGGGACCGTGACACGCATGTGTTCGTATCTTTGAACAGCCTAGGGCAACTAGAATGGTTTGACGACGTAGAACTCTTATTACATACATCATTTCACGGTGTTTAATAGGTCAAAGACCATTGTTCATTAACTAAAAAAAGTCCAACTTTCGATTGGAAACTTTAGAATCTCAAGGGTTTTCTGAAAAGTAACTACTTTGGAGCGTAATGTTTTCCTGTTAAGTAGGGGTGAAAGACATGATGCTTTTGGTAGCAAGTTCAGCAAGAGTTGTAGACGCTTTGGTGAAGAATCGAAGGTTAGCAAGCACCCAGAAGTCAACGCCTTGGACTTATTTGTTTGGGAAAGGGTGAGAAAATTGATGATGTCTGGTTTTTTGGGAGATTGTCCGGCACCACTTCATCTCAAGGGAAGTAAAATATCAATGCGTTTTAGCAAAAAAAAAAAAGTAAAATATCAATGCAAAGGTGAACAAAATGTGTGTAGGAGCCCGTGTTCAAGGATCGGGACTCGAAAGACTAACATAAAACCATTGAATTAAACATTCGAAACGCAACCTAAACCTATTATACGGCGACCAAATCAGTCCTAAATCTTTTAATTGTGCTAATTGAGTCCTAAAATTTTTGATAACTTACTAATTTAGTCCTAAATCTTTAAATTGTGCCAATTGTGTCCCAACCATTTTGATTATTTGTCAATTTAATCCTAAATCTTTTAACGATTTATCAATTTAGTCCTTTCGAAAATCCCTGACATAATGGTCTAGTCAGCAATGGCCGTCCTACGTAACACGGACCAACATTGATGATACAGTCGGCGTTAATGTGGATAATTTTTTTAAAATTTTTTGAATTTTTTATATTTTTTCTTTCTCTCTTCCTTCGGTCGGTCGCTGGGCCTCGGCCACTGGTGAGGTTGATCTCACCAGCGACGGCAAGGCTTTCCCTCGCCAAGCAATAGGGAGGTCGAGTCTCGCCCGAGGATTAGAGTTCTAAAATTCTTGTGTGTGAATTTCTTGTTACAAGATTAGAGTTCTAAATTCAATGAACGATATATATATTCCCAAACTTAGAAATTAAACATCAATAGATAACATTTCTCACATATCCAAGTATCTATATTCATATCTACAATTCAGCTACCAAAAGTTCCCTGTTAATATTGCTCTCGTACTACTTGTCGCTAGCTGAAGAACTTGAAAAGGATTTGAAAGAAAATGAGTGAGCAACCATAATTCAGTGATTAGTGCATATCCCTTCTAATGAGATTAGACACCCACTGTTTAGGAGTTTCCTTTTTAATGTTGTTTTTATCTGGTTGTCATTCTCCATTCCAGTGACGTAATCGCCCACGTTGTTCCGATTTATGAAGGTTATGCAAAGCCCAAAGGCATCATGCAATTTGGCCTTGCCGGGAAAGATGTGACGGATGCATTGATGGAGAAACTGACTCAGAGACATTATCCGCAGGACTAGATTAAATCGGAAATCGTCCGTGTCATCAAGGAGAAGTTTTTGCCTACACGGCTCTCGACTACAAGAAGGAGAATGAAACTGCTAGACACAGTCTCGCAGTGGAGAAAAGCCACGAGTTGCCAGATGGAGAAGTAATGACCCACCCGCACCGAGCGTCTCGAATGCACCAAAGTCCTATGCTAAGCCACGGCTTGTTGGGGTGCACGCAACATGGATCCACGAGACCCTCTATAATTCCATCGTGAAGTGTGACGACGAGTTCAGGAAAGACCTATACCGGAACATCGTGCTCGGTGGCAGATCTACGATGTTTCCGGGCATGGCCGATCGATTGAGTAAGAAGATCACCGCTCTTGCTCCAAGCAGCGCAGAGATCAAGGCGGTAAGCTCCACCGGAGAGGAAGTACAGTGCTTGGATTGGAGGGTCAATACTTGTCTCCCTCAGCAAATTCCAGCAGGTAATTAGCTGACTCGCATCTAATCTTTCTACTTCTATATCAATGATTTTCAATCAAAATTGATCAAATAGATTATATTGACAAATTGTTAAAAGGTTTAAGAATTAATTGATAGAATCGAAAGGTTTAGAATTAAATTGACACAAATGCAAAAGATTTTGAACCTTTTTGGTACTCTTTCACCTATATAAGTTATACAAACTAAAATTGGTAAGCTAATTTAAAAATTGTTAATTTCCCAACTATCAAAAAAATTGGAAATTGTATAGAAGTGTTAGTATTTGATAACTTAAGTAACAAGTTACCTAGAAAAAAAAAGTTCAGGCCATTTCATTTATCAAATAATTTTTACACTTACCAATGGTTATTGAAATTTACGGTGCAGAAAAAAAATCTAGATATTTTAATTCATTCATGCAATTTTGCCTAACAAAAAGTTACAAATAAATGTGTCTATTGCAGGTCAGTTGTTTGGAATCGTACCCGTGCGATGACTTAGGCTTCTTTGGATCATTGGAGCGCCTAAGCAAAGCCTTTTCTCGAGAACCGATCAGTCATTCATTTGCTCTAATCATAGAGAGAGAAAGTTTTAGAGAGAAGCTCTAGGAGATAAGTGACTTCTATTGCTTTCAATCGGAGGATGGTTCAAATGAGAGGAACATCATCCCTACTTATACAAAGACTCGGCTGATTAGATCTATTGATCGATATTCGATCTAGCGGAGAAGATCGCATCTCTCCGTCCACTAACCACCAGCATTTATGTCGAGAATTCTCTAAAACATTGTACAATTACTGTATTGCCCGTCCCTGAGAATGTTCTAGAAATTTGGACAAGTATTCTTCGATATTGCACAGTCCTTGAAGCATGGAAACCTCAAGACCGTGACATGTACATGTGCCGATGCAGATGCTTCTAGGTACAATGGGGTATCCGGTACCAAAAGCAAAGAGATAGCTAGCACATAACTGGCAAAGAATATACATTACCTTTATCCTCTGTCTTTCTTCTTTTCTGTTTTTGATTCTGCACTTCGATTGCCAGAAAACGAAGAAGTAACTTTAGTTGGTTGAACTTCTACCGAAAGCCTGGTGCATTCTATCGACCCCAATCAGCATAAGTATCCGCTTCTCGACGGCACTCGATGAAAGACGAAGATTGAGGAAATCTGTCTTTCACCTGTAATGGGTCCGTAAACCGGATGCGGGTCTAAATCCAACAATCGTGTGCACATCGGTCCACTGACCCTGGAGCCAATTCGGTTGCTTCTCTCATTATTGCTATTCCCATTCGACACAAACGACGCTGGTGATTGCGAACCACTATAGCTGTGGCTCCCCAGTTTCGGCTTAGCATTGGGAGGACCCGTTAATACCGAGCTACTTGCCATCGATTCCTAGGATTGCGGGGTAACGTCTGTCACTTGTGTAATATGCTCTGCCTTTGTAAACTCCTGGACTGGTTTGTGAGCTTTCTTCGTTTGCTCTGCTAGTCGTGGACGAGCTCGTAGTGTTGGCTCAAGATAAGCTCCAACACAAGCACGAGCTCCAACACAATCAAGCCTGGTGCTGGAGTGTATCTCCTCCGTGAGTGCTGAATATGGATGAGCTTGAAGAGTTGGCTCAAAGCTTTTGCACCCCATGTTTCGAGTCCTGTTAACACGACTTGTAGTTGATCAAACATTGCCTCACACAGAATGCCACATTAGTCTCCTTGGTAATGCTCTGCTTTGGATTCTCCAAGCGTTTTTTGTAATATAGTGCCTTCATTTATTCTATCATTTCTAAGGTTTAGGATCATGAATATGTCTGGCTCTTTGATCTGATCACCTGATGTCGGGATAACTTGCAGCCCGAGCTCGCATGCAAGAGAAAATTTATGTACAATTCTTCGATCGACGTGAGCCCAATCGGGCCGGATCGGATTTCGTGATTAAATAGTCTCGTCCCAGCTCGCCCAAAATCACTCGCGAGGCGGATGATCGTCTAGTTCAGAGAAGCACAAAACTTCAGCTGCTGAGCTTGAAGTCTGTCGCATGGCGGCGGAGGAGGAAAGTTAAGCACACGAAGAAGTATCAAGACGAGACTTAAAAACTCATTTCATTGATGACTGAGAGAATCAATCACCAACACAAAGCAAGGGATTCGAATTTCCAAGGCAAAAAGTGAAATGAAAACTGCATGAACTCTTCGACAATCAAACTTGCTCTGTCGCTCTGTGAGAAAGAGAAGCCGTCGTTCCGCCGTTTTCAGAGCACTGGGCAGTGCCATTCTCATGCTCCGAGCAATCGACGACGACGCAGCTACTGCGACAGGTCGGGCAAGACGACTTCGAAGACAGCCACTTCTCTATGCATTGATCGTGGAATCCATGCCTGCAGCTCTTCAGGACCCTGATCTCCTCCCCTCCGACGAACTCCGTCAGGCAAATCGCGCACTCCGCCTCCGCACCAGCCAGCTCCACCTCCGGCGAGAACACCATCAGCGCCGCCGCCGCCAGCGCAGGCGCGGCACCTTCGCCGGCCGGCTTCTGCTCGGCCTCGCCCCGAGCCCGAGGAGGCGGGCTGCTCTGCGGGGGAGGCGGCTGGCTGCGGAGGAAGCAGCGGACGGCGAAGGTGAGGGCAAGGGCGCAGAGGAGAAAGCAGAGGACGAGGACGATGAGGTAGGTCTGGAGGTCGCCGGAGGAGTCAGAGGTGGCAGCGGCCCGCCGCCAGCAGCCGCGGGGACCGCACGTCGCCGGCGGCGGAGCGAGGCGGAGGATCCCGTGTATGGCGGTCGCCGCGGCGTCTCTCGTGGTTGCTTCCATCGGCGACGGTCGCATTTCGCGCCCCTTTCGTGTGATCGAGAAGCTTTCGAGTTCGGCTTTCCGACGCAAGGAAGATGGGGGAGTTTATCTCCGAGGCTTTTGTATGACGAAGCTCGCTCTGCTTTTCCAGAACACAAAGCAAGCAGAGAGAGAAAGAGTGGCGAGTGGGAATTTATAGCTAGCAAGAAAGGCATACGTGCACTTTGGGCCTCCATCTCGCTCTCTCTCTCTCTCTCTCTGAGTCATCTCTCTGCAGTAAACAGAACAGGCAAGTTACAGTAGTGGTGAACAGAACAGATAAGGAATGCCACAACACTTCAATCATGCAAGTGCCACATTCACACGGGACATTCCTAGAAAATGTAATTACACGAGATCGTCCGAGAAATTCACGACCTGCGCGACCCGGGTTTTTTCCCGCCCGACCGCACATCGGGTTTGTGTTCTCGATCCTTGTTGCTATGATGCAGACGTTTCTCTTTCTCATATTCCTTAGGACGACCTCCCTATGGAATAGCAAAACGAGAATTTCAGTTTGTTCGAGGCTTTACGATCGAAAGAATCGTGACGCCCGCATCACCTTTCACGTGGAATTGCAGAGTCCACCGAAATTCAAGAGCGCATTTCCATGAAAGTAACCTCCTTTAGCGACTGATGCTAAAAAGGTGAATGTCGTGACCAGAAGAAGAGGCAGAAAGAACAGTTCCTAAAATTCTACGGGCGATGGCCATTGGTTTCGGTCGGTGTGCCCCATTTTTCAGCTTTTTCCTACTATTTTTGGACGAACTCGAATCCATTTAGTTTTTTCAATTTCTTTTTTTATAAAGTTTCTCTTGTTTTGTTTTTCTTTTTTAATTTGTAGTTTTCCATTTGTCCAATACAAGAAAGGAAGCAGTATTCTTGGTTGCATCAAAGTGCCGCTACACATCCCAAACTCTTACCAGAATTTTGACACAATTTCGAGAATGGAGACGGTGTCAACTGAACACCACATGATTATCGAATATCATTTATCTAAGAAAAAAGACAGTCGGAACTGTCGGGGCATGATTCATACTTCTTAGAAAGCTTTTATAATCTGCACGTATATCTTATTGGTAATTTAGATTTACACCTAATAATAACAACTGAGTATACATCTCTCTTGTAATTAAGGATTGTAACAAAGAGGTGGGAGGTGATAATTATAGTGAAATCCTCAATTAAATGTAACTCTAGTTTAAGGGTGAACCACTATGTGTGCCGATTTCTCTTCCTCACTTTTACTTTCTATTCCATTGTGTTTGTGGGACTAATCTTAACATCCGGTATCAGAGCTAATGATAGATTGTTATACCCCCAATCTATCTCAATGAAGGAAGCCGGTGACCAACATGGTTTCCAGGCATGTGGGCGTTGTTGTGTAGCAATGCAATCTCAATGGCAACTTTCATGATTTGGTCTGGAGAAAAAAACAAGGGATGAAGGTGAGTGTTGGAGATTCAAGTTGAGATAAGTTAACGCACAAGGAAAAACGTATCACTAAGCTTACACATGAAGGGGAGATTGTTGAGATAGTTGTGTTTGAGAAATCCCATATCGGAGAATCGATATGGTGTAAAAAAGTTGTTGACACCTAAATTTTGCCGACCATTTAGTCGTAATTTGCATAAAAAATTGGGGATTAAATTTTAACCCTTAAACAAAAATATTAAAATTGCATAACATATAGTTTAGGTCCATTTAGGATACTTGCATTCAGCATCAAATCGGTAATAGCAAACGAGCTTAAAATTTATCAAACAAAACTCGGCTCACTCGGAAAGCAAGGGCCGGAAATCACAAATTGAATGGGCTCAGTTGTTTTAATTTGAGCTTAATTTAGTCCGTTGAGCTTAATTAAATAGAAGTCCATATTAAGTCAGCCCACTTGAAATTAAATTACAACCTAAACCCAAACCTAAGCCCATTAGGACTAGCAAGCCCATCTATTTGACCTAAGTTAACATTATAAATATATATATTTAGGTCACGTAATCGGGGGGGACACAAATTTCAGAGATCAGAAAATTAGAAGAAAAAGTGAGAGAGGGAGAGACCGGCGCGTCACGCTGTCGTCGTGCGCACCGCCCATCGCCGGAGCTGCACCGGAGCCGCTCCACCATGCGCCATCGCTCACCGCCATGCCGCTACACGAAGCCGCCTGCAACGCCACACACCGCCATTGCTCGCTGGCAAAGCCCCGCGCCTCTCCCGCCGTTCTTGCCGTGTTCCAGTCCCAGCCTTGTCAAAGTAGCTACTGGTCAACTCCAGTAGCCTCCCAGACTCACTGGTTCTGTTCCTGCCGTTTTTGCCGCTGCACATGCCACGTTCTTCCTCAGTTTGTCGCTTCCACAACCTTCCAGAGAAGTCCACATTGTCGATCACCCCAGCCAACCGAGAAACATCTTGAAGAGTCTTGAAGCTGTCAACTTGTTCACCGTTTGTCCCTGTACAGTCAGCGTTTGCTGCTTCCTTGCCATTGACATCACCAATTCTGCATCTTGAACCAACGAAGCTGCTACTCGTGATCTACACCGGCAACGTGAGGAGACAACGGCATCATCTCCTTCCAGTCGCAAGCAAAAGAAATTGTTGCTGTCTCCTCGCATCAAGCATTGCGAGTCGCTCGAGATATTATGGCGAGCAAACCAAGCCATTGACTGTTCATCCCAGTTATGAGCCTAAGTTCCTGACGATCCGCAATGACTCGTCACCGCTGTCCCCGTCAATTGCCAGTCACCGACGTCGCCCCTGCCGCGCCCTTGGACCGCCGACGCCGCTGCCGTCGTGAGCCACTGTCCCACCGCCCTCGTCGTTGTGATCCGCAATCTCGATCCATCGGTGATTCGAATTTGGAAATTATCCGCAAATTAAGTAAGGATTATCTAATATTTTCAGAATATTTGTTTTCCTAATTTTCGGGTGTTAGAATATTCCGTGAATATTTAGTGAATAATTAGATATCTTAAGATAATTTTCTAATATCCGCAATATTTTTAAACATCCAAAATTAGGAACCATTCTAATTTAATAACGTATCTGGACGACTATCCGACCTTAACCCCAAGGTACGATACGCGGCGATACGGAAAATCATTATCTTATCCATAATCACTTGGATACGATAATGGATTTTATCTACTTTCCAAATTTGAACAATCAACTTTCCGTTGATAACTATAACCCTATAGATATGACTGTTTGTTTGATTTCATTGCCTAATATGAGTTTGAAACAAATCTTGCGGATTGCGTGAATTGGTTTTAATCGTGGTGTTTATCTATATGTTTGATTTATTTCTTTTAAAAAAAATTCAAAAAATATCAGTTAGGATTTAAATTAGAATTTTGCATGTTTAGGGAATCTTAAATATGTCCTAAAGAATAAGATAATTATTTGATTTAAATTGAGACTTAGAGTAGCATATTTCCTAGTTTAAATTAGAAATTATTTTAATCTTAGTGGATTATTTAGGATATTTAATTATTTCGAATTTTCATAAAAAAAAACCCCAAAAAAGAGTCACTTTAGGGTAGATTAAGATAGATTGCATTCTCAATTTGAGTAATTTTTTCTTAATTCCGAATTTCAATTAAAAAATATCAAAAAATAAATCATTTGCTTGTCATTAAAAATAGGTCACGTCGTCGCATGACATATAGTTTGCATGTTAGGTTGCATAAATCGCATGTTATTTTTGCACGTCATTGCAAATAGACTACTTTTCATTTAAATAAGTGAAAATCCAAAAAAAATTGAGTGAATTGCTTGTTAATTAGAAATCATATTAGGGTTGTTGATGTGATTTTCTAGCTAACAATGCAGATGCTTACGTTGCTTTGAGATAAGTAATGCTCCTAATCTTGCAATTTAATGTTTTAATTATTTGGTGTTACTTTGGTGGTTTGCGTACCCGTATGAACACCTCATATGTTAGTGACTAAGTTAAAATGGATCCAAACTGTCTGCCAAAACATTTTTGAAAAGAAAAGGTACCGAAAGGACGTTAGACTAGATTTAGCGTAATCAAGTCCCCGAGTTTAGAATCTCTGGTTCGTAGAAATAAAACATATTTCTTTATGTTTTATTTAGGTTTCTAATCGACCTACCACAAATAAATTAGTGGCGACTCCAAGCATGAAAACTTTTGCATGTTAAGAACTTAAACCCTAAGTTATGCATTGGTAGGGCTTGGGAGGGTCCGAGTTAAGTTTGATCTTAATAATCCATTAGCCTGAGAAAGAAATTTTTAGGTCGCGACAAAAGTTAATATGTTCAACGTGGCCCATAACTAATTGACTTAAACTTTTGTGTGAAGTTCGATAAAACTGAATATCCTAACGGACTCAAACGTGAAAAATGAATTATTTGAAAAATATAATCCTAAAAAATTATCGTTCACATCAATTGAAATAATTAATTGATTAAAAATATATTCATTATTGACGGTACAAATATTTTTCATTATCAACAACAAATGAAAATATTTTTTCGTTCGTTCATTTTTTTGAGCAGTAGCGATCATTTCTAGAAAAAATATTTTTCAAATTATTCATTTTCCGCAAAACAGAGCATTCTTGACTGTGATTAATTTTATTCAATATAAATTTCAAAAAAATAAGGATCTGCCTAGGATAACTTTCGCTTTTCCGATTTTCTTAAGCTGAAACATTGTAAACTTTTACAACATCCATACACTGATTCATAGATTCACGAATGAATTTCACATTCATTTTGTGGAATTTGGATAGTATCCTTGTTTTAATCGCAAACATACAAAAGGATTCGTGCATCTTCGAGACGGGGCCAAGATTTGATGAAATTGGGTACTACAGCAACATTTATTGTGCCCCTTTTCCAAAGGAACGACAGACTGCCACGAGAACATACACATCACTTATGGTTTGGAGTCTTGCTTCATGTTCATGCGTCAGAGATTTTGTCTGCATTCATCCGCTGCAGTTTGGTTGGGGCCCCCGACGTACTTGAATAGGCTCTTTCACGTATAAATATGCAGAAGAGGAACGCTATATGCGTATCAAAGCAGCAATGATCTTATGTTAAGACCATTATTTCCGGTCCCGACTCGTGCCTAGCCGGTGATGTGACAAACTGTACGCAAGCATTTAGATAAACAGATCATATATAGCATACAAGCGAAGTTCGTCAACTCGTGCAACAGCATTCCATGCGAAGAGGAGTTGACAAAGTTTAGTATTGACTATGCGGCTGGTCGAGTGGTCTAGGGCTTGATTTGCAAGTCGAAGGTAACAAGTTAAATTCCGCAGCTTATCGTCCATCTTAAAGAATCTTGGTTAGTATGTGAAGGAAAGAGTATGGGCAGAGGTGTATCACCGATCTTGAGGCTTTCCCACTCACACCTGGGGCCACGCCGATGGCCTCATCTTCAATGGGCATTTGGTATTTCGTTGGTGCCTTAACTCGAATATTCTAGCGATAGCAATGTAGGTCCTAAACCTATCCAAATTCTATCTTTATATGGACACAGTTTCGAGCCTTTTCACAGCCTCTTTAAGGTTCAAACAAAAGCAAATTCGCATTTCACATACCGAAGTTAATTCCTTTTGAAAAGACCATGAACTAAGGTATTGATGCACAGACCTCGGCTGATAAAACGTTCCATTTTGCAAGTGCATCAGCACTTGGCGAAGTTAACGGAGGTGCAAAGCATACACAGACACACAGAGATAATCAAAATACGGCACGATTCATTGCATCGAATTCGCGGATAAATAAAGCTCCTTTGTTAGAGCAAGGGGCGTAACAGCAGTACACGAGACGGCAAACGAAGAAAGATCGATGCTCCCCCTCTCTCCACCATAAGTCAGGAATCGACTTTTTAACAGAGCCGTGGTTGACATTAGTCGACATTAATCATCAAATTACACGTACGATTACCATAACAATGCTGTGAATTGTCCGTGGATGGATGATGGAGAGAGAGAGAGAGAGAGATGCAATGTCTCCATCATCGCAGAGAAGTTAAAGACGCTTCGTCTTCTGCGGTGACAGAGGAGATATCGGCAGAAATGATGGGCACTACGGGACCAGCGGATCCACCATTTCTGCTCTCATCATCATTGTCACATCTTCATCTGCCCCTTGGCTGCTGTCGGGTGGATGGAGCTTGTCCCGAAAAGAATTATAATAATATGAAAAAAGATAATAAAGCTTGGTCGATTTTACTTCACATTTATCAGTTTATCCAAAGAAACAGTCCGGCTCTTATCAACAACTTTTCCCAAAAAGGTTTCTTCACTCATCTGCCTCACCATGAATCGTGCCCATTATCTCTGGAAATAAAAAGAAGAAGAGATGAGTACGTTGAAAGTTTTTTTTTTGATAATTCATAGAACCCCGCACGATTGACAGTCGGGAGGTAAACTCTGAGAGCGACACGTGCTAGCCACCATATACGTGCACCGGTTAAGTCACCCTGAAGCACCCGGGATTCAAACGCTCAACTTTTTGCGAGAGAAAGTTCTAAAACTTATTATGAAAAAGCAATCAAGTCTTAAAACTTATAAAATTGATACAACGAGTCATTCTGTTAACTCCACCTAACTTGATTAACGGAAAATACTAACATAAATTTTTTTTATTTTCTCTATCCTACTTGGCAATGATGTGGCAAAAACGATGTTGTGTTGGTTCAAAATTGATTTTTAATCAAATTTTGTTTAAATTAAATAAAAAAGCTAAAAAAAAGGGTCAGCATTAGGCGGTGAGGGTTGCCGTGACCCTTGTTGGCCTTCCCAGTGATGGTGGGGGTGGCTGCAACCCTCACCGCATGGTTCCCACCTATTTTTTTAGCTTATTTTTTAAATTTAATTTAAATAAATTTCATTTTAAAAATCAGATTTGGATCAAAACGATGTCGTTTTAGCCTTATGTTTCATATTTAGTAACGTCCTCGTCACGTAGAAAAGAGAGAATATTAAAAATAATCACGTTAACATTTTCCATTAATCAAATTGGACGGAATTAATAGAAAGACTCGATTGCATCAATTTGACAAGTTTTAGGATTTAACTATATTTTTTATAAGTTTTATAACTTAATTATACTTTTATGGCAAATTTTGAGACTTTCAATGTACTTATCCCAAAAGAATATGTCGAGTTGTTATCAAACTATCAAGATGTACATTTACTCACATCATTCGAGATTCGAGGCTAGTTAAGAAAATCATGATAAGTAGACATTAAATATTTAAGTGTCGAGAAAAATGAATTATGCTTTTAAAGAGCGAAAATTACTTTTGCACTTCACTTCCATCGATGCCATAGTCCTGGATTGACCACCATCGGAACTAGTTCGTCGTCATTCAGATCGGACTGCCAGCCCATGTGTTATTTCCAAATGGTAAGATGTTCATGGCTTGACTTTCTAACGGAAGCACTTCGATGATGAAACTAAGGATTTTATTATATTGGCCACGTCAAATTGCCGAAATTAATTGGGCATCAAATCAATTTCGAAATGAGAATGGACCGACCTATCCATGCACAGAGCTAGGCGTATCCATCAGGCGGACAGTCAATGGGCTTCTCGGCCCATATATATTATGGCCTAAAAGGAAAGTTCCATGTTTGTTGTGTCGCCATTTCGAAAGAGATTAAAGAAAGCCCTGCCACAAAACCGTGTCTCCTATCCCCGTAAGCTCTTTTGAGACTACTAGTGTTCTGAAGTTTTTTTCATGCGTTCTTACGTTTTGCCTTAAAGAAACAAGAAGGACTCGCTATCGAAAAAAAAAAAAAATGCGGCTTTGTGTAGCAGCATTAACACTATGCACCAAAGATGCAACTCAAAGGCGATTCTACCTCGAAAATTGAAGCAGTGTTTAAAAGGCTCTATTTGTTTCGCGAAAATTTTTTTTCTCTTGTTTTCCGGCATTTAGTTCTCTTAGGAAAATGAGCCGATGGAAAATATTTTCCTGATCAATGAAAAACCTGTGCTTAAGTTTCAGGAAAATGACTTCATCTTTTTTTTAAGATAAACCATTTTCCAAAATATAATTAAGTATCGACAGTTGAACTCGAAACTTTACACTTGAACATGAAAACTCCAACTCTGATTCTTGGGTCCTTGATGTTCGGGACCAAAGTCTTCGATGCCTAAGCTAGAGTGCATTGAGGCTGAGCCTGCGACCCCGGTGCCCATGCTCGAGACCCCAAACTCTAGTACCCATGCCTAGGCCCTCGACGCTTACACTTGAGTCCACGAAGTCTAGCCTCGGTCAATTGAAGCCAGGCTCAAATCCCTAGTGCCCATACTTAATGCCCCGTCACCTGGGCCTAGGTCCACAAAGGTCAAGTGTGGGATTCTGGTACTCAAGCTTGGATCCCTAACATTCGGGCCTGAGTCCACAAAGGCTGTGTTCGGGTCCTCAATGTTGAGCTTGAGTCCCTCTTGCCCTAGCCATGGTCTATTGAAGCTAAGGCTTGGGACCCTAGTGCCCTTGGTCGTGCTTGGGTCCATCGAGGCCAAGCTTGGGACCCTAGTGCCGGCGCTCGGGTACATCGAGGCTGAGGCTAGGGCCGAGGTCCCTATACTCTGATCCTTGGTGCCAGGGTAGGATCCATTGAGGCCAGACCTGTGACTCTAGTATCTATACTTGATTTTTCGACTATTCATGTTCAAGTTACTGGCGCTCAAATAATATATGTCTAATTAGGAAAATCTGATCCATATCAAATGACAGAAAATATTTTCGAGTTCATTTTCAGGTTTCAGCCAAACACTAGAAAATATAATTATTTTCCTAAAAAAATGTCTTAGTGGAAAATATTTTCCATAAATGTAACATTTTCCGCTAAACAAACGGGATGTTTGAGCGTGAATCTCACTGTTTGAATCGCAACATCACCAAAAGGAAGAGATTGGGAACGCTGCTTGGCGTTCTTGGCGCTCCAAATCTGATAAATGCAACAACTCTTAACACTCTCTTTAAAAGACATTTATGAAAATCTCTTCCCTTCAACCAAGACCGTTCGGCGTTCCGATGGCGATGACCATTGCATCGATGATGAAACGCATCCCCAAAGAGATAGATTCCGCAGGCCCTATCAAGTACTTCATGTGGGGCTTCAAGAGATGCTCCCTTTGTTTAACTACAGGGGCAGGGGGTCCTCAGAGAACCAGAACTCAATAAGAGATCCTCCATGAGCACCTCAAGCAAAAGCAAGATTCCATCAGCCCATCTTCCACGGTGTTAGTCCTTCCCATAAGAACGCCCTGTATTTTTGCTCTACAAGCTCCGTAACTTTGTTTAGCGGTAAGAATTACCGGCACCCACGATTGGTAAGAGCGAAAACGACAGATTCAATCAGCTGCAAACGAACCAGCAAAGGATATGGCTTCTTAACGGTCCAGCTATTTAAACCCTGCAGTGATTCTGACAAAGAGTGGTTGGCAGTCCCTATCCGATGGAGAAAATAGTGGGGAACGCCGAGCTGTAACTTCATCCCGGAAGAGAGGACGCGTGCTCCAGAAATTGAAGAGCTCAAATGGGCTCAGTATGCCTAATTTCAGCATCAAGGAGCCTGGTTAACTGAGGCCAGACATTCACATCTGAAGCAGGATGAGACCCAAATTCAGTGTTAGACCGAGGAGAGGAATTCGACCAAGCTTCGTTAACCAGCACTCTTCGTCGCAAAATGCCTCGGTTCTTGAAAATGAAGTACCATTTTGTTTTTCGGCCGAAAATAAAATCGCGAGATTAAACCATATCTTCGAAAAAATGTAAGAATTTCTAGAGAGACATCTTCGTTACATGCCGGTGATCGCAAAGTGCTTGAATCGAATCAATTCATTTCCCCTAAATCAAGGAAGGGGTCCTAATCAGGGAAAGCAAGAACCGTGGCCACTCCAGGAGTCACGTGGTTCTACCAAGTTGCGTTCATCGGATGCTCTGCCTCGTGTTGATGTCTTGACTTATTAAGGATCGTGCATAGGTTGTGGGGGCCTTCCACACCTTTTTCGGGAGAATGCTTGACCCCTTCAACAGGTTTCTTGGTAAGAACTTTAAATAGATTAGACCCCACTCCGGGCAAGTCCGTACGCATGTCATTTGGAGTCCGGCCTGGATCACCTGGGGGGAAATGTTGCTAGCTAGTATGATAAGTCATATGGATAGGCATTTGTCCCCCTTCGTTGATGGGGTGGTCGAGCTCTAGCATGGAGACGATCCCAAAGGACGAGTTGATGTCTGACAAGAACGGATGTGCATTGATCCGGTTCAGTTCAAGAATAGGTAGGCTGATTCGATTCTCGGTTCCGCAAACTTAGAACCGGTGATTCACTTTTTCCTAAGTTGAATAAGTCCTAAATCGAGTGTGAAGTCTCTTTTAGGAAAACAAAAATACTTTCGCACCTATCGAGAATCGAACTATGAAAAAAACAACATAATTACTTTTTTTTTGTCAGAAATAACATAACTACTTTTTTTTTGTTGAAACAAAATAACTACTTGACCAATCTATATTTTTCAATTAACTGGACAAACTTATAGGAATTTGATTTTTTACACACAAAAAAAAAAGCCAGTTCTAGGCCGTGAACTAACTTAACACTAACTTAACACTGAAACCGATCACCCTTACTGATGAGTATGATGATTTGAGATCACGTGAATGAATCTTTACACTACTTGTATTGCGTAATTTAACCGTGACATATGTCATGTGAAGAGACTTCTTAGCTATTATAATCTCAATGAGGTTGCAATGATAAAGCTTGCTAAACATCGAACTTTTGAATCTAGCATGGTGTGGAGTAATTATGACTTAATCTGGAGTAATTATGACTCAATTTGGCCGGTTCATATGTTCATAGGGGATTGCGAGTGTTAAGTGCCTCTCCCCTCCCTTTTGGCTATGAAAAAAACATATTAAATTGTCTCCAATTTAATTGTCTTGTGCAATGAGCTTTCTTTTCTTCCTCCAAGTAAGGAGTACTTTCTTTTTTGTTTTTCAATACAAAATAAGGGATACTTCGTGTAGTTTGAGCGATTTGACCTTATTTTATGAACCGGTGACGCGATGTTCCGAAATCACCTAAATATTTGTCGTACGTTCAACAAAATTGTGTTTCACATAATCTAAATTAAGCCGATTCAATGTAGTATCGAAAATTTTTCTTGGTAAAGTTTTGAGCCGTGGGATTTTAAAATCACAACCTTTGTGATCCTCACCGAACTAACTGCAACGTTAAAGTGGCTTACTTAAGCTTAAGCGGACCCGACGGCAATAAACCATGTGCAATTACCAACGGGAAATATTATAAATCCGAAGAAGTTGTCTTTCCTCATTATACTTGGGTCCTCCTCAATAATGAAATTCATTAACTACCTATATTAGTTAAATCAAAAGTGAACTCGGCTCTGTTAGCCAAACCCGTCAAGTGATAATCATCGACCGATCGCTATCGTATGTCAACAACTGTATACTTTGGTCATCGACAAGTATTTTCATTATCATCAATTTATCAATAACCAACTCAAATTTAACACCAAGCTCTATACTCACAAATTGGCATTGCGTTGGTTACAAAGACTTAGTCATTTATATAGAAATAAGTGCACTAAAAGTCCTAAAACTTGTAACAAAAATGCAATTGAGTCATAAAAATTTTAAAAAGTGTAATGTTAATCCAATCAAGTCCTTTCGTTGATTGTACTTTTGAAAATTTTATGACTTTACCGCATTTTCGTAATAAGTTTTAGAACTTGATTTTACTTTTTGAAAGTTTTAGGAGTCAATTGCATTTTAGTGATAAATTTTAGAATTTTCAATATACTTATCCTTATATATATATGTAACTATCTCTATTGGTTAAATAAAAAATGAGCGTGACCCACTTTTGATGAACACATGTGCTGCACTTAGGGAGACATGATGCCTCATAAGATATCGTCCCTCCTTTTTAACTCCCCTTCACCAACCTGGGACAACAACCGTATGAATGCTGGGGACACCTAACATGATGCGGGCCTGGAAGGTTTCACGTGATCTCCCTGTGTCGTGATCGACGGTCGCATGTGCTCACAACTGAACTCAGGTGGCGCGATTGGAACCCAGATTCCCCCTCAAATCTTCATGATGGCTCGAGCGTTGTCCTCGTGCACGTCCGTGCTCGTGATGCATCCATGCATGTAGCCATCGTAAGGAACAGATGTAAGACCTAAAATTTCGTCCCCAACTCGTACCAAACCCAAGAGCTAGTAATGCGTACAAAGAGAGCAAATCTCAGAGCTGTCTTGTCTTTTGCCTCGCAGACTTTGACATCCGGAGTAACTGTGAACAGCGACACTTCAGAAAGGGTGATGCCAACTGCTTTGTCTACTAAACACAATTTCAAAAAACGGGTATGTCGACCGATATGCGGGCTTCCATTATGCGTATGAAATGAATCGGTCCTGTTTTGAATGTCTGGTCACAGTCTGCCGCATCATTTGGTAGACCCAAAGTGTAATTCCATGTACCAATCTTAAAATATTTGGATGTGGATGCTTTATTCCGTGCGATCCTTGCTTTGGAATTTTATTAAATCTCGATCGCATATTTATTCAATTTAGGTTCTTATTAATGTTTGAGATTTGTCGAGATACCAAAGGAAGTACTGTACGGTGTAGAAGATGCTTAACTGTATACTTGACATTACTCTATGGGGAATGAGTGTCTCTTTCTATTTTTCTTTTAAAAAAGTGTCCGAAATTAATCGAGATTGATCTTTAAATTGCGTATACTAAACATTTGTGAAGTTCTTATTAAAAGCTAAATATGGCTTACTTACTTAATTGTCGATCTAAAAATTTATCACGACACTTGAGATACCAATTTTACGAAATGGTATCAGTATATCAAGCATTACCCTCTCACTAAAATCTTTTTCTTAAAGTGCAATGTCCAGATTCAGCTCTCTAAGAGCTTGTCCGGATAGGCTTTTAACTTTGATTTTTTTTGCTTAATATACATATTGCAACACGCGCATTTTGATTTTTTTTAATCCGAACATTTAAACATTTCACATCATACAAATATAGATATACAGGTTCACATATGCTGTTTCATTTTTCTTTTAAATGCAAACATCTTAATTCTTCATTGGGATAATAAAACAAAAGTTTTAAACTTATTGTATGAATGTCAATTCAGTTCTAAACTTTTTAATTTAGCTAATTTAATCATAAACCTTTTAATGATTTACCAATGTAGTCTTTTCAATCAATTTTGGTAGGAAATTGCTGACGTGGACATTGAACTTCATACATGACACAAGCGGTACTAATGTGGATAATTATTCCGATTTTTTTTCATTTTTTCTTTTCCTTTCCTTTTCTCTTCTTTCCCTTTTTTTTTTATTTTTTTCCTTATTTCCATCTGCCGGTCTGCTGCCTTGGCCGCCCTTGCTAGCCTAGAATAAAAAAAAAGAAGAAAAAATTAAAAAAATTGTTTACTTCAATGCCGGCCGTGCCGCGTAGGACGGCCGGCGTCCACGTCAGCGATATCCAATCAAAATTATCGGTAAAGAATACATTGGCATATTGTCGAAATGTTTAAGACTAAATTGATAAATTAAAAGGTTTATACTTAAATTAATATCCGCATGATAAGTTTGACCTTTTTTTTTTCTCGGTAATTATCCCTTCTTAACATGAAAGTTAAAAAGCCATTTTTGATTTTGGTTTAAGTCCAAACGACCAAGCCGCGCATCAATGCCTAATCACACGACGATTTCTCCTGCTGGATCTTCAAATCCGCGAGTCAAACCCAAAGCTGAGGGCACGTTACCAGCACACAAGAACGATCCCCGTCCCTGTACTGTACGTTTGGTCAATGAAGAAGATTTGAGATCTCACCAACTTGAATTATCTTATTCAGGACGACAGCCAGAAGAGGAGGAAAAAAGGACATAACACGAAATCTTGGAGTCCTCAAATTAATCAATTGCTGTCGAGCGGGGCAATGCACAGTTTGTGCACCGCCCACAGTTTTATTTGAACCATCATGTGGCTAAGATTAATGCCAATACTATCTTAACTAAAAGGAGGGGGACAAAACATTTTGATAATTTGAATATCTCGGGGTAATAAATGTGTGTGTCGGAAAGGCCAGATCCTTGGGGATGAAACGAGGCTCTTGCAACTAGTTGCTTTCAATTTTCTTTAACATCTTATACCACACCACACCAGTAACTTGTGGAAATGTCGACAGCTGTAGGCGAATTTGTTCAATTGATGGACCCATCCGTGTGCAATCCTTGACCAAAGTAGCGTGTGTAGTACGACATTGCTATGGCGCGCGTTTTTCCTTAGATTGATCACGTGCTTCCTCAAGCTACATTCTCCTCGTCTTGAATGTGCACTTTTTGGTAATGCACAATTATGAGATTGTTACTTGTTTGAATGGTATGATCTCGCAATGTTAAATAACAGACATGAGCTGGACTAGAAGGGGGGAAATGGGACACTAGTAGAATACAATTGAAAGAGGGACACTTATATTAATGCATGTATTCAATTCGAGTAGTGGACCTACCGTCTTTGCGAATTCAAACGATCTTTTGGGCTTTTCACTCTCAACTCCCTACACACAATAGTTTGGAGACCCATTGATGGCCAAGTTAGTACCCAGATAACTTTCTAGCAAGCTTTGGCAAAGTAATTGGCATCGTTTTTGGACTATTTATACTTACTTAGATGACCCAACGTTTCTTATTTCTCGGGAGTGTGGGATCGTGGAAAAACTCTTTCTAACAGTGGATCACAACTCGCCTTGTGTTTGCTAGCGTACCTACTTTCCTTTAGACTCGGCGTTGGGCCATGCCAAGATGCCCGCATTGGACTTATATCAGTCCACATCAGATCTGTGTTATCAACATCAAAATCGGAAGCACTTAGATTTGACTTTCATACCTTGTTAGGCTCAGTGAAAGAGAAAAATTCTCCATGTTTAGTCTTGCGATGGTACGTGGTATGACATACATACAAGCACGTGACGAATCTATACTTGAAATAACAAATCAAAATAATCAGAAAAATACATGAAATCCTCGCAAATATTTGCTAATTCAGCGGGTTATCAAATGGGACATCCTTAAGTTTACGCCCGAATGTAAAGATAGGGTTGCTGATCATGCCAAGATTCAGTTTTTCCACATCACTTCCTCAAAGATCTTTCAAAAAGTTGATTTTTTCAACAATTAGTTGATATTTATCCAAGGAATGCAGCTGAAAACTCCTGGTTCCTGCAGAAAAGTTCGGACTAACCTAAACAAACTGATTTTCTTATCTTTTCTATGTTTCATTTTAATTTCTTTTTTGGTTTCTTTGCTTTCTCCTTTTGGATCCCTTCCATGTCCTCCTTTACCAAGGAACAAAATGGATAAGGGAAGCCAGTTCTGTCTTGAACCGGAACCCCCCAGACTCTTGAAACCACGGTTCATCTCTTGCGTTTCCCCTGCTTTTTCTCCGAACACGTCTCAAGTTTCTCAGCCCCTCCTCCAACATCAAAGAAAGAAACAACAAAAAGCCCCGGATAAATGTCAATCGGGGGTTCGAAGATGCGTTGAATTGTTGTCCCCGAGAAAGGCGGTGATTAGAAAAATGTGGAAACTTTGACGATTGGTGGCGCCCTTTGGCCTTTGTAGACCCACGTCGATGTGGGTTTAGGAACCTCGAAAGACGAGAATCCCCACCACCCTTTGCTTTTCTCCAACCTTTTAATAGCAACAGGGACATGAAAAGCAAGAATTTCTCATTTTTTTAATCAGAGAAGAAAGAGAGAGGAGAGAGAGAGAGAGAGGGGGGGGGGGGGAGGAGGGAAGAGAAGGTGGGGTGCAGAGGAAATTGAGGCTGGTCAGTCTCCTGTGAATGCTCACTGCCCTCAGACCTTCATGGTCTCTGTTCATTTAGACCAAATCCTCTGTCTCTGTCGATCTGTCTCTCTCTCCCTCTCCTTATTTAGTGGAGATAACAAGAACTGATGATGGTAAGCAAGAAGAAACGGGCCACTCAATCCAATCACAGCCCTTCCTTGTTCTCGTTTTTCCCTCTCACCCCTTTTACTAAAAATACATTCTGTCCCCCTGTGCTTGCCATTTCTCTCACTTGTTGAGTCACCGGTCAGCACTCTCCCTCCCTCCCTCCTCCTGTAATGACGGAAAGACAAACCAGAAAAGAAAAAAAAATAAAGAAAAAAGATGATCTTTTTAGGAGGTGATGATACCATTATAGCCTTTCTTTATTCTCGTAACAAAGGAGCATACTTTCCCCTTCGTTTTTCCATTGTTTTCTTGCTTTCCCAAGCTCCCATGGTTTCTGGGTTCCGCTAAAGATCCTTCCTTACCCATGAAGTGACGCGAGAAATGAGACCCCGAGCTCCAAAGCCTCCAATGCCCGTTTCGATTTGAATGTTAGACGTTTCCGGAGTGTCTGTAGCTGAGAATCTTTTCCGGGTGCGTGGCCTCTTCTCTCATTTCTCTTGTCTTTCTTTAGGTTATTGTGTTTCGCCATGTTGAGCTCTGATGAGATGTTTTATGCTGTTTTGACATGGATCCGGTGGGGGTGGTATTTACAGAGGAGAGAGAGAGAGACAGAGAGAGAGAGAGAGGGAGAAAGGGAGAAAGAGAGACAGAGAGAGAGAGAGAGAGAGGGAAAGAGAGAAAGAGAGAGAGCTCTTTGCTGTTTACTTCATTTTATTTTTGTTAGAAAGAGGTAAAGCTTAGGCCTTCTTGGGGTTTCAACTGGGTGGTCTATTATTTGCTTGGAAGTGCAACTTTTCCCCTATTTTTCTATTGTATTTTCGGTTTCTCTGGTGTTTGGGGGTTTTTCACTTTCCCTTGAGACTGCTTCACGGTCGAGAAAAATCCTTCTTTTCAAGTCAAAAACTAGCTGTTGGCATTCGATCGATCCGTGAGTTCTCTGTACCTTCTCTTACATGTCTGTGTTCCGTTCCCCCTGTTTGATGGCCATCTTCTGCTAGGTTTGCTAATCCATCGGCACTCGAAGTCAACACCAGACAATATGCTTTGTTTTGAATTTAATTACCCTCATTTCTGAGCAATTTTTTGCCTTTGTTCTTAATCTGTGCCCCATAATCATGGTTGATGTTAGACGTAGAAAATATAGCAATGAGTAAAAGAAGCTGGCTCATCTATAAGTGAGAATATTCTTCGAGCTATTCCTGTTAAGGAGTTTTTAGGCCAGTTTGAGGCCTTAGACAGAATGTTTTAAGTTATCTAAACCAACCTGGTTTCCTAGCTGATGTTTTTTATTTTTATTTTTGGTTGGAACCTAGCTGATGTTATTGAGTCTAATATTCTTGATTTCTCGAAATTTCTGCAGAGATCATAAACAATCATACCAATGGCCAAGGAATACAGTGGATCGCCGAAGCATCATCACATTGAATCTAAGAAGAGACGTCTCACCTATATAGTATGTGTTAGCGGTCTATGTGTGTTGTTCTACGTTTTGGGAGCATGGCAGAGTACGCCTGTCCCAAATAATCAGTCCGAAGCCTACACCAGAATTAAATGTGATGCCGACAACCCCAATGCAGGCGATGGCCAGTCCACCAAACGCTCTTCGTCTTCAGAGTCGGTCTCGTTGGACTTCCAAAGCCACCATCAGGTCACCTTCAATGACTCTGATGCTGTGGAGACGATTCCTGCATGTGATATGGCCTACAGTGAATACACTCCTTGCCAAGATCCGCAGAGGGGGAGGAAGTTCGATAGGAATATGCTGAAGTACCGAGAACGGCATTGCCCCAAGAAAGATGAGTTACTAAGGTGTATGATTCCTGCTCCACCAAAGTATAAGACCCCCTTCAAATGGCCTCAGAGCCGAGACTATGCATGGTACGACAATATACCTCACAGAGAGCTGAGCATCGAGAAGGCTGTGCAAAATTGGATCCAAGTTGAGGGCGAACGGTTCAGATTCCCCGGAGGCGGAACCATGTTTCCTCGAGGTGCTGATGCGTATATAGATGATATTAATGAGCTGATACCTCTTACGAGTGGAAAAATTAGAACTGCAATTGATACGGGCTGTGGGGTAAGTGATCTGATATCTCTGGAAGTGTAGTTTCATGTTCTGGTTCTGTTCTACCGAAAGTTGAGGACAGTGGTGACTGTGACTTTTGAAATTGTGTCTTTTGGATTCTCATCAGTTTCTTATTTTCCAGAAATGAGGATGTAATTGCTAATGTGATGTAGTCTTGGGGTTGGTCAGGTTGCTAGTTGGGGTGCTTACCTGCTGAAGAGGGACATCCTAACCATGTCTTTTGCCCCGAGGGATACTCACGAGGCGCAGGTCCAGTTTGCTCTAGAGCGAGGAGTGCCAGCCATGATTGGGATCATGGCTTCTCAAAGACTTCCTTACCCAGCCAGAGCATTCGACATGGCGCATTGCTCCCGCTGCTTGATTCCGTGGAAAGAGTTTGGTAAGCATTTCATTTTTCATATTTTGATCCATAAAAATCTGTGATCAAATTACTTTCCATGTGGAACCAATTATCTAGGATGGAATCTATGTTGCATGCTCATGAACCGTCCTTTGATTCTCGTCTATTTTTGCATTGCCTTATGTGTTTCTGCTCTAATTGTTCTTTGCTCGGTGTCATCTGCAGATGGACTCTACCTAATTGAAGTGGACAGGGTGCTAAGGCCCGGTGGTTATTGGATTCTTTCTGGCCCCCCAATCCGCTGGAAAAAGTACTGGAGAGGCTGGGAAAGAACCCAAGAAGACTTGAAGCAAGAGCAAGACTCAATAGAGGAGGTCGCCAAGCGCCTATGCTGGAATAAGGTGATTGAAAAGAATGATCTTGCGATTTGGCAAAAGCCTATCAACCACATTGATTGCATCAAGAGCCGGAGCATTTATAAAACGCCTCACATATGCAAGGCGGACAATCCTGACACTGCTTGGTACTCATTGTCATCATCTTTCATCTTTTAATCAGAAAGCCCATTTTTTATTTTTCAAATGGTAACATGTTCGTACATAACTTTCTAATTGTGCGGTTTTTTTGCCTTACAGGTACAGAGAAATGGAAACTTGCATAACCCCATTGCCAGAAGTCAGCAGCTCGGACGAAGTAGCTGGCGGCGCAGTGGAGAAATGGCCAGAGCGTGCCTTTGCCGTCCCCCCTAGAATAAGCAGCGGCTCAATCCCAGGAATCACTGCTGAGAAATACAAGGAGGATAATGAATTATGGAAGGACCGGGTGTCACACTACAAGCGGATAATTAGTCCTCTACCGCAGGGACGATACCGCAATATGATGGACATGAATGCTAACCTCGGTGGATTTGCAGCCGCACTAACTAAATATCCCATCTGGGTCATGAATGTGGTGCCTGTGGACACTAACCACGACACTCTTGGCGTGATCTATGAGCGTGGTTTCATTGGCACCTACCAGGACTGGTGCGAGGCATTTTCAACATACCCAAGAACGTATGATCTCATCCATGCTGGTGGCTTGTTCAGTATCTATCAGGACAGGTAATGTATTGCGATTGACACTTTTTCATTTCCCATGTGCTACATTGTTTCGATACCTGGTCTGAAATTGCCTTCTTACTTGCTTTCCGAAGGTGTGACATTACATACATCCTGCTGGAGATGGACCGAATCTTGAGGCCTGAAGGAACTGTTATATTCCGGGACACAGTCGAAGTCCTTGTAAAGATCAAGAGTATAACAGATGGAATGAGATGGAAGAGCCAGATCATGGACCATGAAAGCGGACCCTTCAATCCCGAGAAGATTCTTGTTGCTGTGAAAACTTATTGGACCGGCAAACCCTCGCAGAAACAGCTCTAGTAGGCGTTGTTGTACTATACATATGATTTTTGGCTTGGAGTTCATGGGGTTCGCCTTTTTCCCCCTCTCTTCTAGAAATCTGCTTGTGATAACTCTAGATTTTGTTGGTTAAACGGCCAATGCCATCTGATGGCACGAAATCAGATAGTTTTGTATGCTATGGAGAAACTTTTAAATGACAAGGGTATATTTCATTCGCGACTTTATATTGCGTCACTGTTGACATCATTGTATTATCGTCAGCTGTTGCCAGATGAATGCTTTCTATCCATGTTGTGGATTGCAGTTCACCTGGCATGTTTAGGTTCCCGACATCGCATTCTACTTTTTCTGTATGTATCGATTTTCTTTCTCTCTGATTGCCAAGAATGTATCGTGCAATGACAAGGTCCTCAAATGATGATTTTCCACATTTGCGAATTACAGTTCCCTAGCACATCCATCTTTCTAAATTAGAGGTATCTTCATTGCCTACCATGTGCATGCTGCGCGACCGGAAGATGTGTTGAATGAAGAAGACCCTAGGCATATTAATAGAATGTGACTGAGTCTGGGTATGCAGGTCAACCATCTGAACCAAATGCTCTGTAATCTTGACCAATCACGGTAACCAGAAGTAGTTATCGCTCAAACCGAACATTTCGATCGCAGGTGTGGAATTTCTATCACTACTTTCGGGCGGATCGCCGGCGGTGCTGATGGGTCCTAAATTCCTGGATCAATGCTGTTTTTTCTTGTTAAGGCTGTTGTCTCCACCATTGAAGCTCTGCTTCTGGTGATTATGCAAATTAGCAGTAATGATTGGAAGGAAGGAAGGAGTGCACCACATCAACTTCTCCAAACCGTTACCATCCACACATCTTTGTTCTGCTTCTCTGTTCTTTTCCACTTCCGTAGAATCTGTTTCTCCTTTGACTCTGTCTCTGTCTCTCTCTCTCTCTAGCTCTCTCTGAGGAGACAGAGGTTGCTTCCACGTGGCGTCACAGCGATGCGTGCGCCTCCCTCAATGCATCTCGCGCTCACATTCCGCACGCAATCCAGAGCACGCACGCACGAGCGGACGAACCGGTGATCTCTGCTAACGAACCTCGCGAGCAGCCGCAGGAGCGGGCGGTCGGGGTCGCCGTCGCGGGGTTGGTGATGGACGGCGACGGCGGAGCGAGGTCGGAGGAGGCAGAGGAGGCGGAGAGGCGGATGGAGGAGGAGGTGCGGCGGGCGGTGGAGCTGGCGAAGGAGCTCCAGGACGCCGCCGCCGCGCACGTCGCCCGCGCGTCGAGCGAGGAGCAGTCGGTGCGGCAGCGTACGCTCGCGCTCGACTCGTCCATCCGCCGGCTCCGGGACGCCGTCGGTGCTCAGGCGAGCGGCGGGCTGCTGGATTCGAAGCTCGCGGAGCGGCTCGAGGAGGAGCTGCAGAGGGCAAGGTGCATCGTGGCCGACGGAGACGCGTCGTCGTTTCTTCCGTCGAAAGCTCAAGGTGCGTGATTCGGCTCGTTCTCGTTCCCTTTCCCATGCCGCCCAGTTTCGTTGTCCTTGTCGTTTACGTGCTCGTCGTGGCGGTGGATGATGGTGTGCAGGCGGCTTCGTGCGGATGTTTCTGGGTCCGATTAACGTGCGTGCCTCGAGGAAAGAGGTGCAGCTGAAAGTCAAGGAAGAATATAACAGTTACAGAGTAATGTTCCCATTTCAGTTCCAGTACTTTGTTGTCCTTGAACAGAGCATTTGACTTCTTCTTGTTCTCGTTGTTTCCTGGAGATCTGAAAAATTCATCGCTTTCGCTATCCGTAATCGTTTGTTCTTGTCTTGGACTGAGTATTTTCAGTGGACGCACTTGGTAGTGATTGAGTGCTGTATAGGCGAGTCACCGCCGTGCTGCCATATCAACAGAAATTAGAGAGTTTTGTATTCTCGCAGAGTTCGCGGCAATTTTGTCATAACAAGCTCATTTGGATATACTAAACTACTTAATGTATGAATCAGAATTTGAAAAGAGGTAAATTCCATTGATTAACTTCAACCTCTTTGCCGCAGCTCGTTTATTCGAAGTAGGGTTAGACTCCACTTGACTTTCAATGAAGGAATTTTTGGCCTGCAAACCTGGATACTGCTACGAACATATTTAGTATGGTTGGCAGGGTGATTGCATATATAGAGTGTTTGCTAGATACATGTGATTATTAGCTAAATTGATTATCCCATGGGAATGTTACATGAAGTAGCCTGAGTCTGTTCTATCTATCGGCATTCTTTGTTGGCACACATAACAATTCTAATTGCACACTGGTTAATCTTGCACCTATTTTATATTCTGAAAGAGTGGGGAGTTGCATAATTTGCATTCACTCATTCCACAATCTGTTTCAAACAGGATAGAACTGCTCTCCTCTTTCTCATTTTCCCATCTGCACTTCTAGTGTTAAGATCTTGGCTGTGGGATGGATGTTTTCCGACATTTCCGGTTCAGCTGTACCAGGTACTGTTTTACATGTTTCTCGAACAGTTTGAAGGTTTGCATATATTTGTATGAATCAGGCATAACTTATCATGAGTATATGCATGGCAGGCTTGGCTATTATTCCTCTACACTGGTTTGGCATTGAGAGAAAACATACTAAGCATCAATGGAAGTGATATTAGGCCATGGTGAGTGAAGAATATTCTTGTTGCCATTGAGCTCCTCTGCAGTTGTACTTATATTTCAACATGTATTAGGGTCCAAGGAGAATTACTTGAGTACTACATGAATTATGCTTCTTCTAAGTTGAACTTGATGTGTAACGACTAGACTTTGAGTTATTGTTGGTTGAAAAGAAAGAAATTTGTGGAATGCTATTTCTAGGAGCTGAAGAGTCGTACACTGTGGAGCAATTAGAAGAGTAATAAGGCCATGAGGATGATAGTAGGGAAGGCGATCTTGCTCTTAAACGTTCTTACATGGTGAAGTTTCTACAGTCCAGCTTTTATGGTGCCCAATATTGAATGTCGAACTTCTGAGTGCCTGTTCTAGCCAGGAAGTTGAAAGGTGCTATATTAGATGATATATTTGAGAACCTACCCCACCCAACCCAATAAAATAAAGTAAAAGAGAAGTAGAAGAAATATAATCATTGGTGTCCAAATTCTCTGCTTTTCATCCTTAGCAGTTTTCTCCGTAGCTAGCTAGAGAAACTAGAGATGACCCTTAAGATCACTGCAAAACTACTCCCAAAAAATCTCTAGTAATTTATCCAGTAGCTTACCTCAGTGCATGTATCTGTGCCATCTTGCGGAGAACAAGATGGTTGATGGTGTAATTTATTGTTATTCTAGTAAAACCAAACAGCAAAAAGAAAAGGCATTCGCAGTTGGCTCTACGCACAATATAATCCAAGTCACCTTTTATTCTCTAGCTGAAAATGATCAATCATGTTTTCTTCTCTGGACAATTACTATAAGTGATTATGGTTAAAGCTGGCTAAGTAGCTATCATTCTGCTTGGCTGTTAGGATTTACACCATCTTGGCAAATGAGAAAGGACTAGGGACTGTGGGGGAATTGTAGATCATGTGCTAGAGAGAAGCCATTGAATGTTGGCTTTGAATTGTACGAAGTGTTGGAAGCAAAGAAAGATATGAGATGCTTCTTCGATGTGTATTTAAAATTCTTGTGATTGCTAACAAAAAACACAGATTGACACTTTCGTTTTATAAACAGGTCTGCATATGATACTTGATATGTTTATGAATAGACTGCTAGGAGTGCGATTGAGGCTTTCTTTACTCATGCTAAACCAAGTGTAAAATGAATTTTGAGAGAGACACATTACTCCGCGCGCGCGCGCGCTTGAGAGACAGAGAGAGATTAACTAAGCCAGTGTTTGCATCTCCATGTTCCATCTTTCTGAATCTTTCTTCTGAATGATAATGTGGAAGCATGTCTGACTATCTTTTATCTCTATTATCCTCGAGAGATGCTGAGAGCATTCGAACAAGGTTACTGAGTTATCATCTTTCAGGTGGATATACCATCACTACTGTGCAATGATTATGGCCCTTGTCAGCCTAACATGGGAGATCAAAGGACAACCAAACTGTGCTCAAAAGCAGGTCAGTTTTACTACAGAACCACTAATTGACTGGCTCTGCTTTCGGGACTAATTAGATGAATCCTGTGCAGAGAGGTGTACAACTTTTCCTTCAATGGGCTATAATGCAAGGAGTTGCGATGCTTCTACAGAATAGATATCAACGTCAGAGACTTTACACTCGCATTGCACTGGGCAAGGTGTCATAATTCTTCTTATTGAAGAGGACTATGAATGCTGTGGTTGAATGATGTTAACATGGAATATTTCTCGTATGGTTCTTTTTTTATTTTTTATTTTTTCATGGATTGATTGCGGACATTGCACTTTTCTGCTCTTGGGATATATTCTGTCATTGCATAGTCATGAATAAAATTTCAAAAACAAAAGTACCTCTGATGGTGACTACTCTTCATTGTGTGCTTATTACAGGCTAAGAGAATGGATGTTGTCTGGGGAGAAACTGCAGGTGTGGATGGCCAATTATGGCTTCTTTGTCCTATACTTTTCATTATGCAGGTAATCCACTTGTAATATAAGTTGGTAGGTATATGGGCAATATTTACTGATGCTCTAAAGTTGTCGAATGCAGAGAGCAGAGAATTTGAACAAAAAAGGCGGTTTCTGTATTGCTAACCATTGCTTGTTGCAAGACTTTCTAATAAGCATTAAGCAAGATGTATTTCTAGGTCTGTCGCCAATGTGGTATTTTTACTTGGCGGTCTAAATGCAGCAAATAGGCATGACATTAATCACTTCATTGAAAGGCTGGCCTACTCAAATAATGTTTGGCGAAGTCTTTTGCATGTCTACCCTGAAAACCTTATGCTGAACTGATGCACAAATTACTTCTATTAGACACGGTGAATTGTATGGAAATTCGCCGAGCTAAGATGTGTCCGCCATTCTTGACTTTAGGGTTTTGAGGCCTATGTGGGGTTCCTGCTGCTCGAAACTGCATTAGTTGGGGTAGTTTCTGAATGGCAGGTAACATGCTTTTTATCACTGTCCCTTGTGTTACCACCGAGCTATCATTGTTTGTGTTGTTAACAGATCATTAAAAATAAGCGTGGCAGGTGATATTCTGTGGGATCCTGTTGGTTCTGATGGCCGTTGGGAACTTTGCAAATACCATACAGACTCTGATGGCTAAGTCGAGGTTTAAGGCAAAGATGAAGAGAACAAAGAGCAAGCAGGAACTAGATTAAGCATCTTGAACTAGCATGTTGATCTTTACGTAGCTCCTGATTGTGTTTTGGTAATCTTTTCCCCCTCATGTATTCTGATATTATCTGAATCGTCCTCCAAATAACAACAGAGGCGTTGTTCCGTTGATCACGGAAATTTTCTTTTGACCAAACGATTCACTTCACTAAGGACACACTAGACTAATTTCAGATATCAACAACAAAAATGGTAAAAGAATGAATCATATCCTCAGGTAGACCGTATATTGACAAGTTGGTCTCTTGAGGACAGACTGAAACAAAGGGAAACAGGTTAAAGCCCCTGGGAAAACCAGTGTGACGGACGCCTATAGTATAGTATGACTTCCCAGAGAAGGTAAACTCGTGGCTTATGCATTACACCTCGTCGTAACCTCCCTAATACATTCATCATGCAATTCAAATTCCACCTCTTCTTCGGGACAAGTGTCATGCCTACGGTTCAGAGACGCACTCCCTTGGACATCTATATGTTCCACTAACCCTCAGGTCGGCACCAGTCGACTATGGAAACCTTCATTCTTGAATGGCCTGTGCTGTAATGGCATTTATGAGCTTTTAACTGATAACATCCTCAGATATGCATTGTAAAAGAGAGGCAAAGCAACTCCCGTAAAGGCCCCTATTTTTGCAAAGGCTTCCGACAGTCCAATTGGCATGGCATGGCTAGAATAGGAAAGTTCATAGGCTGGCAGAAATATGATAGCCTAAAAACCAGTATTTAGGGGTGAAAAAAATACCCGAAAATCGAAGCGATCCGAATCGAAAAATTCGGGTTTGGTCTCCTTTTAGTTCGGTAATAAGTGAAGAACAGGTATGATTAAAATTTTGGTTTGGGTTGGAAACCGGAACACATTCCATCGAACGTGAAGCTATCTTAAAATGTCTCCATTGAAATGCACATATGAGTTATGTTAGAAAAATCTTACATTGGAAAATTGGTGTGGTGTATTGATCCATAACTTATTTGTTTAAGCTTTTGAATGAAGGAAGGTCTAACTAAATATGTTGACGGGCTCGGAATTAGACTCATTTTGGCAATCCTCGTGAAAGTATATGGCTTCTATTATGCACTCTCAACAAATGGAATCAGGATGATTGGTGGCCACTCCCAATTAAGAAATCTAGTGACCAAAGTGGTTTCTAGGGCAGTGGGCGTTGTAGTATATCAATGCAGTTCTGATGGTAGCCTTCATGGTTTGGTTTGGAGAAAGAGACTAACGATGAAAGGTGGGTGTTGACGGAGATTCAAGTTGAGATGTATTGGTGTAGAATGTTATCTAAATTAAGGAGGAGCAGACCTAATATTGAGTTCACATGTGAGGGAAAGATTGTTGAGATGTACGTGTGAATTGTATTAGAGAAGTCCCATATTAAAGAATTGATATAGTATAGAACAGTTAATATATCTAAGTTGATCCATAACACATCAGCTTGAGTTTTTGAATGAAGGTAGCTTCAACTGGATGTGTTGATGGGTTAGACTTAGAGTCTCTCTTGGCGATCCCCTCTGCTGTGCACTCCTAACAGTCTCCTGTCTTGCACTTATTCTTATGTTTTGATTAGGATAGTTACTTAGACAAATTTCTTCTCTTTTTTTATCAAAGGAAAGAGCTTGATATGTTCGGCGGCCGTAGGAAGAACAATCGCAGAGGCGGGGAGACAGATAAAGACGTGAGCAGGTGGATGTAGGCAGCTCGATTCTTGCTGTCGAGCTCAAAGGTGGGGTGGCAGTCGTCGGCGACATTGGAAGTTAGGGAAAAGGGGATGGTTACAGAGAAAGGGTAAAGGAAGGAGGAGAGAGAAATAAGCATAGTTACAGAGGTTGGGTCACGGTGAAGGAGGAGGGTGAAGAAGAGAAAAAACACCCAACCCAAACCGTGTTTTTGGTTCAGATATTATGCGGTTCGGGTTACAAGAAGCATGCCGCCTTCTATGTTTGGTTCGATTTGGGTACCGGTGAGATCCGAGCTGAACCGCTGACACCCCAGTATCTATATCACAGGTATTAATCAACAGACACAGAGACGAAAAAGAGAGAATGAACTCCTCTTCTCAGACGACTTCCACAACATGCCGGGGTCAAAGGGAGGGAGGAACCAGATAGACACGAATAATTAGATCACTGTTATTCTGTTTCGATGGGGGAAAAAGTACGAAGGAGATTATCATGTTCTAAGGACCATCATAGGCTTGGTTTAACTCGATGTCCTGCTGTTAATTCAGTCACCCTAGGGTAAACCAAGGAGATTACCACCAGGTTCGAGAGCCACAAAAGCAAACGCAACAGCTACATCTAGTCACGAAATCCCTATGAAGAATGCCATGACAACTGGTTCCAAGCAACTCCTACTATACACAATTGCCAGAATTAGAGGACCAAGAAGCGCAGCAACATAAATTTAATGGAGTGTCGAAAAGCAACATCTCTTCTGCAATGTAAAATACATGCATCCAGGGGAACCCTGTGACAAACAAGAAGTCGGAAAAAAATCGCACATTAATTAGCATGATTTGAACTGTTTTGCATGGATTAGCTTACGTCATGCAGCGGTCGTAAGTCCCGAATTTTCCAATACTAGGCTCCGTCCCGGAATCAGGACTGCCCCCTTCCTTTTGACCGAAGTGTGATGAATGGGTCGGAGCTGCTACAATCAATAGCTTCAGCTGGTCCTGCGAAAGAAAGCTTGAAGGCGCCCGCCCCATACTGCAACGGGCTTACTTTAATCCGCCAGAATCCTCACTGCCATTTTCAGAGGTAATGAATCGAGGCAGGGAATGAGGAAAGGACAAAAGTACACGGAACGAGAAGTGAAGGCAGGGGCAGCACTCTATAATATAAAGACTTCCAATTACAAGCGCACAACAGGCCCATGCAAAAGAACCAGTCAGTTTTCTAATCCTGCATCCACACTTAGGGTTCCAGTAACACGTCTACAAACTGGGAAGCTGGAAGTTGTCAAGAGGCAGTAGCATCTGGTTACTTTTAACACTGACGGCACCCACAACCAACACCCCCCACCCCAGAGAAAAAAAGAACAGAAATAAGGAAACAAAACTATATAGTATTCGCCTTAATTGGTCAGAATGCGCATATCTTGCATCAGTAACTCCTGCAATCTTAAATTCTGACCGAAAAGTAATTACCAGATAACAAATCTGTTTTTCTGAGAAGTATCAGCCTATGGGAAAAGGAAGTACTTCAGCCTCTAGCTACTCCAAATTCTCAGCGAAATCTTACTTTTTGATTTCTTCTGTAATATTACCATCTAGCTCATAAGTACCTCATTGGTCAAACTATGGTTAGTACGTGGAAGTGCCTGCATATAGCCAGCAATATTTGGTCCTATTTACTTTGCATTCCTCCTACATTTGTCAAATGGAAAAACTGTGGTCAAATATCCAAGAATTCTCATTTCAATTGTCTATGTATATACTTTCAAGGCCACAAAAATTTCTGTGGAGGCACAAACTCCAGTAAGAAAGAAGACAGACAATATATCCCACCATGCAACCTCATAGTGGAAAATGACTATTAACAACAACAAAAGAATATCAGAAATATATACCTGGAAGCTAGCATTGCTAATTTTGGCATCCTATCTATCATACCAACAGTGATTTCAATTTCGAAACTCTAAATCTTCATTTATCATCGTACAACCTTCTTAGCAAAATGAAGGCAAAGAATGTAATCCGGAGATAAGTGCTTGCACAACCATCTTCAGCTCAATCAAGTTAACTGCATAGAACAAATCAGCCTCATACATGGACTGCACCTTGCTAAGCAGGTATTAACAGACCAGAAGTCAGTAATTGTTAATCCATGAAAAGTCAGAGGCGGTTGAATCTCTGGAAGGTCATTATAGGATCCAGCTTCTCTACTCAATTCTTTAACTCGACAAGAGGTCCCTAGACCAAGCGCCGCCACATACCAGTCACACATTATCAAATGATGGAATGTAAAGCTCCACTCTCACATTGGCCCACAGTCAAACTGAGAGTGTCACCCCTAATTTCGTCTGTCTGGCAACATAATCGACGCGGTACCTGTGCAGGAACATTTCAGAATGCAACTTTAGCAGCAAAATACAAACAAGAAACCATCAAATTTCCACCAGTAGTTTAAGAAGGAAAAAGGAAAACACACCAGATGCCAATTCTTTTTCAGTGGATAACTTAAGACCTTGATAATCTGCACATTACGCAGGGGAGGTGACCGCAGAAAGCAAAACACTCTCCTTTTCAGATCATCTATTCCTCTTTCTTGCATATACGTGCCCACAATAGCATCCCCTCTTCTTCCTATATCTTTCAAGAAAAACAGGATTGGTTTTTTGCAGAGGGACCTTAATGAATTCCTAGTATCCAAGTCAAACTCACTACTTTGACTGATCCTATTCCAGGCAACATAAGTCTGCTCCGACCGCTCCAAGTCACGGGGATACACAATGTTTGGGAACACTTGAACAGCATAACCCAGCGACACCGAAAATGTGAGGCGATGTGCCTGGTCATAGCAGATCGACCGCTGCAAAAAGCTCCTAGGTTCTGACTTCATTGCCTTCGTGAATAGCTTCAAGCTCTCCAAAGGGCTCAACCCAGGATAAAATGGATCCACGGCTTCCAAATGGTGAATTGAAACAAAGGGCGCAATGGGATGAGATGACAAAAGACCATGTGCATTACCGCGGATATCCCACTGCCAGAACATCAAACAAAATTCTATTTTAGGTAATTTTCAAGTAAATTCAAACTCCATAACACAAAACAACTACATCATCCTCCTTTAAGCGAATCGAGCGAAGTAAAAAACCTGGTGGAAGCCGCTTTCCCTCGTCAAGGGAACGCCAATTTCAGAAATGCAAGCGTGAAGCCTATCATCACTCCCATACAGCTTGGGGTACCTCTCCAGACACTCATCCTGAATTTTCGACAATGCCTCGGCCAATGCATAACTAATCGCAATCCCACCACCGCCAAACGCCATATTGTGGCTAAAGTAAGTATTCGCCGAGTGACTCTCCGAAGGAGCGCCAATGTAAACCATCTCAGACCAATCATACTTGCTAAGAACAGCTACAAGGTTATCGACATTAAAGATAGTGTCATCGTCTCCTAGGACAAACCACCGCACATCCGGCAACCCCAGGCGGAAGCTCTCCGCCACGACACGAGCGATCCGGAGGCCGGAAGGGTGGCCGGTAGGGTTTGTGTAGCGAAAGCGAGAGATGTCCTCCGAGACCATGACCGGGGGCAGCGAATCGTCGTCGTGAGGCACTTGCTCGTCCAGCCACACGTGGCCGCGCATTTCCTCAGGTCGCCACCAGAGCCTCACGTACTCCTTCCGACGCTTCCACAACCGCGACGATCCAGCGATTCCGAAAAGTATGTGGTTCAGCATCAACTCCTCCGCGATCGGCTTCGCTCCCGAGAGGCTACCGTTGCGAGACGCCGGGCCCGGCGGCGCCGGCGACGAGGAAGACGAAGCGGGGTAACGACGATCGGAGGAGGAGTAATGGCTCCGCCACGAGACGGAACGGGGACTGCCTTCAAAATGCGTCAGCCGGTGCCAGCAGCGGGCCGTGGTGCCGGAGAAGACGAGCGCGAGCCACGCGGCGGTGGAGATCAGGAGCGCGGCCACCGCGACCGCGGCGGTCCCGGTGCCGCCGCCGCCGCCGCCCCCATGGCTCCACCGGCGGCTCCCGCGGGGCCGGGCGGCCCGGCATTCGGGGCGGTGGTCCTGAGCATGCGAGGGCGGCTGCGGCGGGGGAGTCTGCACCTTCTTCGCCACCATCGCCGCCAACGCTCATTTCCGCCGCCCCATCGCGGCGAAGGGGTGCGGGGGCGACGGTTCCGCCGAGTCGAGGTGAGCGCCGCCGCCGCCGGAGACGGATGGAGGGGCGATGGATTGAGAAGGAAGGAAGGGAAGGGAAGGGAAGCGAAGGGAAGGAGGTTTGAGGAGAGAGAGAGATAGAAATCTTCAGTGCAAATCTTTCTTTCTGGTGTGTCAAATCGCATTATTCTCTTCTTCTCTTTTCTTTAAAAAGATGCGTTTTAGCGCTCCGGTGTCGAACAGCTTTCCGCTTCCCGTCGCTTCGCTTCGCTTTCCCCCCCCCCCCCCCCCCCCCCCCAACTTTGATCGCGAATTTTTTTTTTTTTTGGTCTAAAGATCGCGAATTGAAGAGGCTCCGCTTTTGGCGTCGGCGTGTCCTACGGGACCCGCGGTCCTACGTGAGCTTGCTGTGAGCTCACGTAATTCGAGCACGAGCGAAAGTTTGCGGAGGCCCGGGCGCCGAGGTCGACCCGTGGGTACGGTCTCCTTCGTTAAGGGTGATTGGAACCGGAACCGGAACCGGAATGATTAGTCCTAAAATTGAAAACCGTTCCAATCCAGTTCCGATTGGTCCAATGGAATCGATCGCTCCTTTCTTTTCTCATTACTTAATATCATATATTTTGAAATTAAAATTGTATTCCCCGTGCTGATTGCATATAAAACAATTCGAGCCAATGCGATAACGAATCGTGTTCTCTATGCCGACTATATATAATTACAAAAATAAGCATGTAATTCGAGCCAATGTGATAACGAATTGTGTTCCCCATGCCGACTATACATAATCACAAAAATAAGAACCAATGAGACAACGAATTGTGTTTTCTATACCGACTACACATAATCTCTAGCATATTTTTGGAATTGTTAAACTTGAATGCATTCAATCTTATAAGCAAACTTACAAAAGTGTGTTCAAATCTTGTAATATCTTTCTTTTACGCTCAAATGTCTTCAATTTCTTCGTACCGTGTCCACAATTTCATTCCACTTAATTGATAATTTAAATATTTTTTTAATTATGCAATTTTACTAGATCTTTCTAGCACTACTTCTTTTAATGCATGTAAGAGGTGTGCACATTTGCTAGTGATCTTTAAATGAAAGTGAACTTTACTTATATCGAGTGACACCTTTTAGAACAATTAATAATTGTCTTACAAAATCTCACGTGATATCAGAACGGGAAATCTTGAGTCAAATCTTTGCGAGCCCCATTTGCTTTTTCCAATTAAATATGTTCAAGATAATTGGAAACCTCCGCATGTTCTTCCTCCTTTGTAATTCTCGGGCGCGTAACAAAAATTCAAGAAATGAAGAACTATTCAACAGACTAATAAAGGGAAAAGCTTCGCTCTCTAGACAGCAAGTCCAAAAGAACCAAAGGGAAAAAAGAACTCATTGCCCAAAATCAAAATTTGAAGGTGAAATTCGGTGAAGAAGAACCTCATTGCTCTTCTTTCCCCGCCAACCATCCTGCGAAATCTGAAACGAGCAAGATTGCCGCAAAGGAGCTCGATGCGAAGCTGTGTTCTCAAAGCCAGTGTAACAGCCGTTGCGCAATACCGAGTTGATGCGGGAGAGAGCCCAGGAAGAAGGCTGAGTCGCTTGTCACGGCCAAGTCGATTGCGATTGAGACTAGGTTGATCATGACAGATTCAATGTTGTCGGGCTTGAACCTAAGTTTGGAAAATCAAATTCGACATTGTTGAGCTCATATCTAACTTTGTCTTCGGACTATCCCAGATCTTCCGGTCGCCCGTGCCTCGGGACACCCTCACCTTGGCATGGGGTTGAAACTTAACCTAAAGGTTTGGGTTTTTTTAGCGACAAGCCAATCCACGAGACTCTCGAATATTCAACGTGCCTTGACTTATGCCCATGCACCACAGGCTTTATCATAGTAGATAAAAGGCTAAATTCATACGCTTCGAAAATATATAACGTCTCATTCTTACTCGATAAGATCTCTTGAAGAAATGTACTTACGTGAATTAGGTTCATATGAGCCCAGTGAATATCATATATCAAATGATGTGGGTTCCACGTAGACCTTACATGATTTAATAGTTAAGATGCATGATAATATTTCTCTCTCGAGACCAAGTCGAAAAGAGGTCGATCCCTCTCGAGTCTGAATGTGCGGTATAGGTGAAAAAACTTGTAAAATCCCATGACATGGGAAGAAGGAAAATACATAAATGAATCAAATTCCCTATCCCCCACTATCTTTGAGTCTTCAATCATCTTTTTCAAAAACTTTAAGTTGTTAAGGAACGAATTCGATGATAAATACGGAAAAAAGTTCTCTGGTCAAAGAATAGTTCAAAACAATACTTTTTCCATTATATGGCATGTAAAAATTTCAAACAGTATGCTAGATCGACCATGTTCTTGTCAAGTTTCGAAGTAATCGTGCGAGCTCATAAACTTGCTTAGCAAAACCATACTTTCATAGTACATCAGTGGCCGTACAACTTTACGACTTTTTGTTGTATCATAAGGCAAAAATGTTCGAATAATGTGATTTTTGCGTTTTAGTCTACGTTAAGTTGTTATACCATAGAAATACTCGTGAAAGTCCATAGAAGGAAAATGACCTCAAAAGGAAATTGGTACTTATAAATTGCAAACAAACCAAATATATTGCATTGCCATTTATACAATTTATCAATGCGACAAGCCCTTTGCCAGACACCTCTTGCAAGTCACGACACACACACGTCACGAACGTTAAAAGTTCTCGAAATGTCAACCGGACAAATCTACTAAACATTCAAAAAATGAAAATTCGGACATTTACATACAGATCTCCCCACAAACATTGTTCACGTTTTGCTGCAGATCGTTACAAAGCTTGTGCTTCGAGTTTGAGTTCGTGAATGAAATTGAAGAGACCTTCTCTTTCATCATCTTCACCACGCGGCTCGCCGTCGGCCTAACCAGGGTCGACTCGTCGAGGCACGATCTCGCTACTTTAATCAAAGCCCTCGCCTCTTCCGTGTCGACATCGCCTCTCAATTTCGGATCCACCATGTTCATCACCTCACCGGCGTCCATATGATCGACGTCCTCAGTCATATGAGCCGCCATCAAGGCCAAGACCTGTCCCTTGTCTGCTCGAAATGCCTCCAAACCCGTCACGAGCTCGAGGACCACGATGCCGAAGCTATAGATGTCGTTCTTCTTTGAGGCAATCCCTGTCCTCAAGTATAACGGATCGGTGTAGCCCGGAGAACCCATGATAATATTCTTCCTCCTAACATAAGGAGACGACGGCGAGGGCGGTGGTACCATAGACGAGAAGCCCATCTTCGCGGATCCGAAGTCGCAGAGCTTGCAATCAATGTCGCCGTCTAGTAAAATGTTGGAGGATTTGATGTCGCCGTGGATGACGTGGAGGGTGCACCTGTCGTGGAGATATTCGATGGTGTGCGCAAGCTGGAAGGCGATCTTCACGCGGCTCTTCCACGGGAGAGCCGAGCTCTTATTGCTGCTGCCGCGGCCGTGGAGGTGCTCATGGAGTGTTCCGCCGGAGACGTACTCGAATATAAGTGCACCTTGATCTTCATGAGACAGAGAGATAACATAAATTAGTTACCAATAGAAATGTCCTTGCAGTATATCTGCGTCAGTTTTGCTAGTGTTAGGATTACCTTACGAGCGTCTACAGTCAATATTTACTTACGAAAGGGTAATAAAATAATTGCAGAAATTCAATAGCACTAATGTCATAATCTCGACACTGTTCATGGAAATGATTTTCTCCCGATTCAAATTTCACTAGACTAAATTAATAAAGTATGACAAATAATTTCATATTTTGTTGATTAAATATAGATTAGGTACATCATTGTGCGACGTGCCTACCTGCATCATCGCAATAGCCCAGAAGCCTGACGATGTTCTCGTGTTTTAGCCGGAGCAGCACGTCCAGCTCCTGCTTGAACGCCAGGCTGAGCCGCTCTCCCCCGCCACAGTGGACTTTTACTGCCGCTGCGGTGGCGGCGGAGCCTCCTCCGCAGCCGGGGAAACGCCCCACGTACACGGTGCTGAACCCGCCTTCTCCAGCCACCTCCGCGAAGCACGCCGTGATCCTCTCGATCTCTCCCCAGCCCAATCTCTTCACCGCCGCCCCCGCCACCTCTGCCACATCCCCACACTGTCCCGAGCAGCTCTCCCCGCCGTCGACGTGGACGGCAGCGGCTCTCTGCGAGCAGCCACGGCGCCTGTTCAGCAGCTTGGAGCGCAGGAACTTCACAATACCCATAGCTGCAGATCTGAGATTGAGATCGAGTCAAGTCCTCTCCTGGGGGGTGGTGGTGTTGCTTTTTAAATGGGAAGAGTCGGTGAATTATGGGTTATACTTTATGGTCGCGAGCTACCGGTAGGGCTGCATGGCAGTGGTTTGGTGCGGCTCAAACTCAAAGAGAAGAAGCGAAGAAAGCGAGAGCGAGAGAGCTGGGGCCAAACGACAAGGAGTGCGTACTAGCTAAGAGACAAAGAAGATCGACTGATGCATGAATGCACTGTTTTCGAAATCCTTTGGCAGCAACAAACACGCGCACGTACGCTTTGTTTTACCAGGGACTTTTGCCTTTTCTTTAGGGTTTTCTTGGGGGGGTTCGGTCGGTGTCAAGAACGGAGGAAGCAACGGGGGGGCAGAATCGAACAGGCGCGGTGCAAGAGTGGGAAGGTGCCCTTGAAGCTTCTTGATTCAGAAGGGGGTCTTCCTGAGGTTGTTAGGGGACATTTTGACTCGGCTTTTCTTTAAACTAAAGTGCTTTGTGGATGCTTAAATGAATAGGTACACGAATTGGAACTTCGTATCTGCACTACGATTATTAGGACGCATCTCATCTTATTTTGTTGCAGACTAAATCGAATTTTACTATGAAAAATTCGGAAAGTGTTGGGCTGTCGGCACGAAACATAGACGCACTGTGTATGCTCTAGACGAGTAATTGGAGTGTACGATCACGGAAGGTAGCTAAAATGTCTGATGAATAGAAACAATGGGTAGTGGTTAGGACTTTAAAAAAAGGTTTAGTCGATAATCGATTTCATTAATGAAATTGTCGGTCACACTGTTCAAGCTATAATCTGATAAAACGTGAGCGGCATTATCAACTTGGAAAACGTGGGGTGTCGTCTCTATGGACCATCTGGTTGGTGGACCCTCCTCAATCAGCCATCGATCGCGTTTACGGTGCTTTCTAATTTTGAACGATCTACTTCCGCTTTTTCTCGCCAAGTGTTTCGAAAACCGGGCCAACAAGTTCAATCGGGTTGTGCCTAGTGGGTATTGACCTATCCTCCATTCCAGTGTCGAACCCTTTGTCTGGAAAACAATGTCAAAAAAGTTACTAACATATTATCGGGTAATCAATTCAATCATAAACCTTTTAATCGTGTTAATTTAGTCACAAATCTTTTAATTGTGTCAATTTAATGCTTAACTTTTTGACGATTTGTCAATTGAGTCATTCCAGTCAATTTTGACTAAAATCACTAACGTGACGATCTAGTTAATACTAACTGTCCTATGTAACATGGTCGACGCCGACGTGGATAAATTTTTATAATCTTTTAAAAATTTTCGGAAATTTTTATTAATGTTTTGATTTTTGTTCTTTCTTTTTTTTCCCCTTCTTGCTCCAATGATTGCCAGGCCTCAGCGATGGCTAGTGATCAGCCACAGGCGATGGCTGGTGAGGGTTGATCCTCACTAGTGGCTGGGTGAGGCTTGGCTGTCGTCAAATCTGGCGATGTTGCATCTTGCTAGTCTCGACATAGCCAATGGCTAAGGGAGGCTTGATCGTGCCAGATCCGATGAGGGTAAGCCTCGCTCGATGCATGTGAGTTTGCTATCCTCGCCTGACGTTGATGAAATTGAACCCGTGGTTGGTTGCTAGGCCTCAACGATGGTCGGCAACCGACCACAAGCTAGGGCTGGCGAGAGTCGAGCCTCACCAATGGCTGGGTGAGGCTCGACTATTGCCAGATCCGGTGAGGTTGTGTCTTGCCGATTTTCTAGGGGAGGCTTGATCGTGCTAGATCTGACAAGGACGAGCCTTGCTCGAGGCATGTGAGTTCGCCTGCCTCGCATGATGCTGATGGGATCAAACTTGTGGCTGGTCGCTAGCCATTGCTGAGAGCTAGCGACAGCAAAATAAAAGGCAAAATAAAAGAAAGAAAAGAAAAAAAGAAAGAAAAAAGGTGAAAATTATCCACGTTAGTGCCGACCTTAGGGCAGCTGGTGTCCACAATAGCAATTTCATGCTAAAATTAACCAGAAGGATTAAATTGATAAATCGTTAAAAGGTTTAAAACTAAATTGACAAATCATGAAATGTTTAAGACTAAATTGGCATAATTAGAAGATTTAGGATTAAATTGGTAAGTTGTCCAGAAGGTTTAGAACTGAATTGATACAATCGAAAGGTTTAAAACCGAATTGACTGCCTTGCAATAGATTTATGACTTTTTTTTACAATTTTCCCTTTGTCAGTGGCGATCGAAACCGATCAAGAACCTCAAAACCAACCGAAATCGATCATATCAGTTAGGGCTAACCATAATTCAATCCGAACTATCAAACCAAATTGAAATCTAAAATTTGTTTTGGTTGGAAGATTTAATTTTATAAAAGTGGTTCTTAAATCGAATCAAATTGAAATTCTGTGGTTTGGTTCGGTTTTACTTTTTTCCAAACCAAATTAATTTTTATTTTATAAGTATAGTTTCTATTTGTTATAGTAGGAGAGAGATAGGAGTAGGCGAGAAAAATAAAACCAAGGAGATTGAAAAAGAAGTCAAAAAGGGCGAAAGAAGGCGAGCACACGAGGAGAAAAAGGAGGAATCACGTTGCTTTCTTCCTGATTTCCATGAATTCTTTAAGCTCGCGGTTAATTCGATTCAAATCCCATATGAGTGACGCGCCTGTATCTCATGTGCATCCGGTTTGCGGACCCTCCTCAATCGGCAATCGATCACGTTTATGGTGCTTTCTAATTTTGAACGATCTATTTCAGCTTATTCTCACCAAGTGTTTCAAAAACTTGGCCGATCGGTTCAATCGGATAGTGCCTAGTGGGTACTAACCTATTCTTCATTCTAGTGTCGAACCCTTTGTTAAGAGAAAATTGTCTAGAAAGTTTTAAACATATTGTATAAAGATGGCCGGCGACTAGCCACAGGCGAGGGTTGGCGACAGTTGAGCCTCACTAGTGGCTGGGCAAGGCTCAACTGTCGCCAGATCCGACGAGGTTGCGTCTTGCCAGTCTCAACAATGCTAGTGGGTAGGTGAGGCTTGACTGTGCTAGATCTAACGAGGACAAGCCTCGCCCAAGGCATGTGAGTTCGCCAGCCTTGCTTAACGCTGTTGAGATTGAACCTGTGGCTGGTCGCTGGGCCTCAACCATGGCTAGTGATAGGCCACAGGTGAGGGTTGTCGAGGTTCAAACCTCACCAGTGGCTGGGCAAGGCTCGAATGTTGCCATTTTCAGCGAGGTTGTGTCTCGTTGGTCTCAACATAGCCAGTGGCTAAGGGAGGCTTGACTGTGCTAGATCCAACTATGGCGAGCCTTGCCTAAGGCATATGAGTTCACAAGCCTCGCTTGACACCAAGAACATTGAACTTGTGGTTGAATGCCGACTAAAGAAGAAGGGAAAGGAAAAGAAAGAAAAGAAAAAAAGAAAAAAAATGAAATTTGTCCACGTTAACGTCGACCGTGTCATGTAAGATAGTTGGTGTCCACAACAACTATTTCATACTAAAATTAGCCAGGGAAAATTAAACTGACAAATCGTCAAGAGGTTTAAGATTAAATTGACAAATCATGAAATGTTTAAGACTAAATTGATAAGTTATCAAAAGGTTTATGATCGAATTGATACAATTGAAAAATTTAGAATTGAATTGACCACTGTACAATAGATTTATGACTTTTTTTTACAAATTTTCCTTTGTTAGTGGCGATCGAAATCGATCAAGAACCTCAACACCAATCGAAATCAATCATACCGTTTAGGGCCAAGCATAATTCAATCCGAACTGCCAAACCGAACTGTAATCTAAAATTTGGTTTGGTTTGAAGTGGTAATTTTAAAAAAGTGGCTTATAAATCGAATTAGATTGAAATTCAGCGGTTTGGTTTGGTTTTACTTTTTTCCCAAACCAAGTTAGTTTTTATTTTACTATTATAGTTTCGATTTTTATATTGGGAGAGAGATAGGAGTCGGCAAGAAAAATAAAACCAAGGAGATTGAAAAAGAAGTCAAAAAGCGGAAAAGAAGGTGAGCCCACGAGGAGAAAAAGGAGGAATCACGTTGCTTTCTTGCCGATTTTCATGAATTCTTTAAGCTCACGGCTAATTCGATTCAAATCCCATTTGCGCGCCGCGCCTATATCTCATGTGCATCTTGTCATTTATATTGGCCGTAATACAACTCACCTCAATTTAAAATGGATAGTTGGACCAGTGCTACTGGTCGAACCGCGTAGTAGTCAATTCTCCAGTGGTGGTCAGTACGGTTTAATAGACATCGATTCTCATATGAAAACTAGACACACATGGACAAGGCTCTCATTATGCAATTAAGGTCCATAAAGAATGGCAATGCAAATTACACTTACACCGAGAGAAAAAGGGGGCCAAAATGAACTCTGAAGGCTCTTTGTAGCCGAAAATCAAGGCCCGTGAGCAGCATAGGCCTTACTATTAACGGTTCACGGTTCGGGTTAGCCGCCCGACCGAATTGTTACTGGATCCAAAAGGTGTGGTTGTTGAGATTCAAGGGATGCGGTTCGTTTGTAAGGGGGGCTATCGTGCAGTGGCCAATAACGAGTTAATCGAGGGGCTATTTGAATGCCTGACTAATTTTATTGAGTAGTCATCGAAGATGCATGAGTCTGTACTTTTGGAGGTGACTCCAAAGAAGTGCGACGATTTGAATTAGAAAGAGATTGAAGGAGATGAATATGCTTACTGTTTAAGTAACTTATTATAATCAAATGATGTTTGCAATAAACTCCATTTAATGGTGTCCAAGACACCCGAACTGGCCCGGCCTGACCGGAACTGAACCAATATGAACCGAAAATTCCGAGTCTTTTTGGGTCGGGTCTCATTCGTTGTGAGTGACAAGTCAAAAAGAATGGGTATCTTATAGGGGTGTGCAAAAGAACCGGAACCCATTCGGATCATCCGGGACCGAACTGGAACAGGTGGTTCTCAAGGGAACCGGTTCGGTTCTCGATTCCAATTTTTTGGAATTGATGGGTACCGATCCAGTTCCCGGTCCCCGGTGTGGAACCGCCCACCCTTCCACCTGGACCGGACTGGTAATATAATAATAATATATATATATTTTTTTTAATTTTTAATTACAAAATTTGACCCAAAAAAATTTACAAAATAAAATAAAATAGGAGAGTTGTTGTTTTATTTGCTTGTTGACCACTGTGAACTTGTGGCAAACTCCCACGTGTGATATATTAAATAGGCTACAGATGTATTTGTTGTGAAGCTTGTGAAGTTGTGAACTTTATGACGAATCTTATTGTGAACACAACTCATCAACAAGCAAGAATTAGACTGGTCGATTTTTGATTTGTTAAGGGAAACTTAGTGGGACAAGTTTCATGGACCCACCCAGGAACCGGACCGCATCGGTCCAGTTCTCGGGTGGGTCCATGAAACCGACGGGGCGGTTCTCGGTTTTAATATTTTGAAATCGGTCTTTAGCAGGCGGCACACAGTTCTAGGATGAGAACTGCCCACTCGGACCATGCTTACCCTTAGCATCTTGACGGTTAGGTCTGATTTGGATCATATACCTGAACCGAACTAAAAACACATTAAACATAAATAGAAAGGGAGCCTAAAACGCTAAATGGCCCTCTCCCTCCTGCATCACCTCTGCCTCCTCCTTCACCCTCTCCACCACCATCCCCTCACCTTCACCAGTAGGTCCGCCTCCATTGCCCTCTCCGCCACCATCCATCGGACGTCCATTGATGGCGCCTCCTCTAGATCAACGCGAACAGCTCACCACCGACTCTGCTAGAGCCGTCGTTCATGGTCGTTTAGCTTTGCATGGCAGTCCAAATCTGGATGCGTCCATGGATGCCGAGATCTCAATGTGCTCGACTCTGTTTCGTTGCTCCATCAGTCTCTATTCATGGATCCGTGGCTCTGTTTTCAAGTTCTGTAAATTGTTGTGACTAATGAAAATTTAAGGACTCGACCCTCTTGGATTGGAGAAGTTTCAAGCGTGTCTGGTCAATCTTTCTCTCTCTCTCTCTCGCTCATTTGTTGAATGCATCGGATGTTTGACTCACATAAGGAATCCGAGCAGGGCATTTTTCAGTTTTCTGTTTTGCCTGAGAGCCCTGTGACAGGGGATTTGCAGGGAAGCAAAAAGAAAGGAGCGGAAAAAAAGGGTGTGAACTGGAAATTCGAACCGACCCTTTTCGGTTCGGCTCATATAGATTATATATCGTTTGTGTTCGGGTCGGTTTGGGTATCAGCAAACTCTGACCAGCCCTGTATATATACCTAATTTTACTACCTGGTAACTATTTCAGTTCACCTTAGGAGCTGTTAATTCACGCACGACGATAATGGATATGTTGTTACATGTAAAGCCCTCAAAACGATAATTTTCTGAAAGACAATCAAAGTTTTATGCTTTTTAGTGAGATCCAAGCAGTTTGCTCCATCTTTTGCTGTTGGGTAAGCATAGAATGCCTCATCACATAAGAACCTAAGCAGTGTAATATGTTTGCACAGTCTGTTGACGATAACCTTGTTCACATCACATTGAGACAGAGTAGAAAACACAAGTTACAGAGAGAAAACAAAAAAAGACGACACGATACAACACGACATGCCTGATTTTGTGTGTTGACATGAATTTACACAGATTTTTTTATCATAACTAATCTATTTAGCAAGTAGAATAAAGATCAATATGCTTTAGGCCGACTTCGACTGACACGAATTGCAAACACAAATTGCCAGCCCTCCTGAGATAATGTTCCTTTCGAGGTCGGAATTTGCAAGCAGTTTTGAGCTCCTCCTGCTGGTTTATCCCCTGCAAATCCTTTGTCAACCCAAGCAGAGTATCATCCATCCATGTTGTTCACATTCTTATACCCCTAACTCAATTCATCGCTAACCATGGTTAGTTGATGTGGCAAATTTTTTAAGGCGATGCATGTTAAAATATATCTCAAGTTTGAGCCCGAAAAAGAAAGTTTCCTAATTCAAGTAGGTTTTCTATTTTGAATAGGCCTACTAAATGAATGGCTTTCTAGTTAGAAATGATTTCCTAATTGGAGAAGATTTCCTAAAAATGGGTTTCCTACTTTGGATCCAATTCTTGCCTATAAATAAGAACGGGTTGTTATTTGTCAAGATCCTCCTTGAGTTCTACTAGTGAATTACACACTGAAAATATCCGAGTGTGTTGTAGCCAATTAAATTCTTAGTATAAGAATTTGCGTCAATTCCTTTGTGAGATCGAGAGATTATTTCGTGAGCATTTATGTGGCTAAACATTGTTTGATTGATTGGGTTTAATTGGGGCTTGAGAAATACTTAAAGTGTTTGAGTGACTCGAGTGTGGTTGTAATTTTTGTTGTATCGCTTGAACTATAGTGGAATTCATTGCTGTTGTCCTGTGGACATATGTTGCTATGATCGAATCATGTAAATTTAGTATCCGATTAATTTTTTTTGTTTTGTCAATTTTACTATTTGATCGCTTGGCTTTAGCAACAATGCATTATCATTAATTCAAAAAACAAATAAAAAATATTAAAGTCGAAAATAATAATGCGGACGAGAGAGTTGATGAATTTTCTACATGTTTCAATATATCATAATGAGATTACATTAGTCTATTTATAGGATTTATGACATGACTAAATAAGCTAAACATATTAATCAAGAAATACACAATCAAAGATAGATATTACATAATCTTGAGAGATACAAAAAATCTTTAAAATATTTTAAATATCTCTAACATCCCCTCAAGGTGCATTGAAAATGTCAACTTGAGTTTGAATACTAGTATGAATAGTGATTAACAGCACACACGTGGCGGATGCTGCGACATCTGCCAATTGTTCATGGCGAAATTTCTAAATCTTGCCGGTTTGAGAGTGGCGATTCTGGTGATGGTGTGGCTTCTTGAAATGCGTCAAGGACCGAAGGGGAATAATAGCAAGTGGCCGATGCGACTTACTTGCGAAATGGTAACTGAGCAACGTGGTCTATATAGCTGGCGTGATAGTATCAAATAGCTTATACAACTGGCTTGGGAAAATAGTTATTGAGCGATGCGGCTGGCATTGAAAGAAAAGCCATCTCTGTGAAAGGCTCGATTGGGTGATGTGGTGGTTGCGGTTGGCATCAAAACATGACCATCAACTCGACTAAGCGCTTCCTCATATGAGAGGGCTCTGTAGACCATGCGACAAAAATGCATTGGCTATTGGACGAGATGAATAATGTTGAAATCAATGAAGGATATTAGGACTTAACGAAAAAAAAGAAGACGAAGCTAAATTAGTTCATGCTCAACTAGATCTAATACCGAGTTGAAAATAATAATACGGAAGAGCGAGTTGAGGAATTTTCTTTATATTTTTACATATCTTAATGAGATAACATCAACGTAGCTATATGTTTTATGAAATGACTAAATAAGACAACATATCAATCAAGATATGCATAATCAATAAAAGATATTATACAGTCTTAAGAGATGTAGAAAATCATTATAATTTTTTTTTTGGTAAAGAAAAAAATTAAAATATTTCTAACAATTAAAATAACAAAAAGGGAGAGAGAGAGAGAGAGAGAGAGAGAGAGAGAGAGAGAGAGAGAGAGAGAGAGAGAGAGAGAGAGAGGTGTTTTGCAAGGGTTGGGCACAACAGCCGAATCTCACCCAAAAGCCGATGAGCGCCGGAGCCATACATATTGGTATTGCTTGACAAACAAAGAGGTGTCTTGTCTCACGTGGCAGTTACTTATTGGCAGTTACTTAAGAGGAATGCAACTTTTGAAAGATCGTATTTGCTCAAAGATAAGTTTCGCTAAATATATTTAACGTTTTTTTGTTCAATATTTTCTTTTTTTCACTTTTCGTTTCTTTCTCAAAATTAGACCATTAATTCTCCATTTGTTTTTTTTTAGAGTTTTGGAGAAATACCAGAATTGCCATGGTATTCTCATTAGAGACTTTATCGTATCCTAGATGATTTTCATCAATAATTATTAGTAATATTGTGGGATAAATAATTTCTTAAAAACGGTGTATTCACCCCTCAATATCTGATTCCATTGTCCCCGTGGATTTTTCCCAACAATACAGCTTACCATGGACTTGGTGGACTGTGGGTGCACCAAGCCTGGCCTGAGGGACAAGGGACTTGAATACTTTTTGGGCAAGTTTGGGCAAAGGCATTTAGTGAGAAAGTTCTGCTCGACTCTATTTGGGTCTGAGCTGAGCCCGACCTACTTGGAGATTTGTATACAAGAATTTTATTACAGGAAAAATTGAACAAAATTTCGGGAACTAACTCAAATAAAAGTTGGCAACATTTTTTTATCAATAATTTTTCGATACTTACCAGTTCTCTTGGAATATCTACCAACGCGGGAAACACATGTTTCAGGAGGATCATTGACTCCGGAGAAAATGATAGCTTATTTTCTATAAAATATCGAGTATTAAGCATGAGTGCTGTAGCATTATGATCAAATCAATAGCATATTAGTAAAGAAGAAGAAGGTAATGGAGATGCGTAACGCCGTTGACTTCTTGTATGGGATGCATTCCGTCGTGCCTGCAATTCATAGATGCAGGCAACAGATTGAAGGCTCGCCGTATATAAGCGCCACCATCGATCTTTCTTCTCACTGATCTCTCGTGCTTCCTAGAAATCAACGTTTGGCCTTCTGTCCGGTTTCACTAGTCTCCAGCAAGTTGTTGACTGAGGAAAATGTCCGAATCAGTGGCCGTGGAGTTTGCTCCAGGAACGTGGGAAGTGGACTCCTTGCCGCCGGAGGACGAGTCCACGATACGATGCAAGTGCGCGCCGATCGACGATGCGACCAAGGGTGTTTGGTGTCACAAGCCGGATAAGTACGATCAGTTGCGGAAGGTAAGCCTAATAAAGCTCGAATCCGAGTGAGATTAGGTGGCTAAAAAAGTTAGGGTGAAGATTTACTCTTGCTTGGATACTAACGAATCAATCCTTCTCCAGATTCTTGGAGATTTTGCCATGATTTTGGTGGTGATAAAACAGTAGGGTTTTTCTGGGATAATTTAATATGGTTATTTCGTTTTACCAGCGGACCAAAATGCTGCATGCATGCAGGTATTGCTGTGGGCAAATATAGGGTGATTATGCATTTGATTGACTAGGTTTACCATAGAAACTAAACCATTCTCATATTCCATTCTCGTATTCCATGAAAAGTGAAACCGAGTTAGAAAAGTATAATAGAAATTCTTACTTAGATTCACGTGAACGATGCAGATCGGAGCAGAGTTTGTCGGAACCTTCTTCCTGGTACTTTGCGCGGTGGCCGGGCCCATTGTGAACCAAAAGTACGGCGGAGTAGAGACCTTGATCGGGAAAGCAGCATGCGCTGGAGTTGCTGTGATGATCATAGTTTTCTCGATCGGCCACATATCGGGAGCTCACCTGAATCCGTCAGTGACGATCGCCTTTGCAGTGACTCGGTACTTTCCCTGGATCCAAGTGCCTAGCTACATCGCTGCGCAGGTCGCGGGCTCGATATGCGCTTCTTATGTCCTCAAGGGTGTTTTCCATCCCTTTGCGAACGGTGGCGTCACGGTGCCTTCGGTGAAAATTGGACAGGCGTTTGCTCTCGAATTTCTCGCCACTTTCCTTCTCGTGTTTGTGATAGTCTCGGTGGCAACCGACACTCGTGCGGTACGACACTACCACGTTGTATATTCGCCCTTCCTCTATCTGTGCTCGTTTCATTCCATTGGTCATCAAAAGCTCTCCAACCATATTCTGGTTGCATTTTACATGATGAAAGGTAGGAGAATTGGCAGGTATTGCAATTGGAGCAACAGTGCTGCTTGACATTCTTGTAACAGGGTAAGAATTGTATTTACTGTTCTTACCTATTCTTACCTTTGGAAAAAATATAGAGCGAAGTCCGAATATATAACACCGTGATGATAGGATGTCGACTGGTGGTTCCATGAACCCTGTGAGGACTCTCGGCCCGGCCGTGGCCGCGGAGAATTACAAAGATTTGTGGATGTACATGGTGGCTCCTCCGCTTGGAGCCATTGCTGGTGCTGTGACTTACACAGCCGTGAAGCTTAGAGGCTGTGAGGTTGAGCCGCCACGTCGGAGGAGGACAAGCTTCAGCCGTTAAGGGTGGTTGTGTCCTCGACAACTCCGGAGCAGACGTTCCTGGAGAAGGTTGACCAAGCACGGTGCAAAGTAGACGAGATGAGGTCAACTTGAGATTCCAGATAGTATCCCGAATAATGCTACAGTTTATAATGGTCACGTTAGTTCCCTTTGGATGTAAAATTTAGTTGATTACAATTTTAGTCCTCGAAGTATCAATGTTCGTGTAATATGCTCATCTAACTATTTTTTCGTTCAGTGTGTTTCTTTATCTTTCGCATCTTGTCGAGTCCTTAATCATTAACCATTAGTTAACATTATTAGATTATTACGTGCTTTGTTGACATGGCAAATTTTTTAGCGTGACGCCTTGTCATCAGTTTGGTAAACAAATAAAAATGTTAAAATAACAAAAAGGGAGAATTTGGAGAGAGAGAGAGAGGGGTCGTGCAATGGCTGGGCACAGAAGCCCAATCTCGCTCGAAAGCCGGCGAGGGTCGGAGCGATACACCTTATCATGCACTTGGTGGACTGCGGGTGCACCAAGCCACAATGACTAGAACACTTCTGGGCAAGTTAGGGCAAGGGCATTTAGTGAGAAAGTCCTGCTCGACTCCATTCGGTCCGAGCCAAGCCTGGCGCACTCTGGAGATTTGAATGCAAGAAATTTACTAGAGGTGAAAGTGAACAGAAATTTAGGTCCGACCTGAAGGCTCAAGCTAGGACCGAGCCTACTCAATATTCACCTCTAGCAGCCACGACTAGGGCCCGACAGCTCCTCCGACCATGTTCATTCGAGGATCACCATGAGGCGCCTAGGCTTAATAGAACTTTTATCTTTGAACAAATTGAAGGCCGCTAACGTCCATAGTTCTGCTCTGAATAGAACTTGGTAAAGGATGTAGTTTAACTGCTATTGTCCTTTTCTTTTCAACTCAATCTTTCAGTTTTTCATAGTATTGGATAAAAATGAAAGGGAGGAGTAACAAGCAACCTAATTAATATATATATTGTGAAATGTACGACGCTTGATAAGAATAGTGATAAAGGGGAGTTTGACGATAGAATTATTAATATCACATCGAGATATTGAGGGGACATATATTCTTTTTTTGGCAAGTAATACAAGTGAGCGCTCTCATAACATATATGTATATATTGGATGACCTGTTTTGGACTACACGAGATAAAACACGAACTACAAAAAGAAAATGAAAACATGACACGACCTAGTCATCTGCTTTTTTGCACACTGCAGCTGCTTGAGTGAGAAAGTCAGGATTTTTAACTCTTCCATCTGGTGTGAAGAACATGTAAGACACATTCACCGCATTCTCAACGTGGCTATTTTTGAAATCCTCATTTGTCCTGGGTCAATGAAAAACATTGCTCTCAAACCCTCGATGTGTACTGAGATTTCAGATTCCTCTCCCCAACTAAATTCGAAAAATATGCTGAAACATGAAGGAAAATGTTGTAGACAGATTCGAAAAATAGAAAACAGAACACAGGGATTTACGTGGTTCGATCACAAGGTGATCTACGTCCACGGGCGAGGCAAGACAAATTCCACTATAATCGAAGAGAGTACAATTTGCAGAAGTCGAAAAACGACGACAAGCTCACAGTTAACAAAAAAACTCTCTCACTCTAAAACTCGATGAGAAAACCCTAGCCGCCGTACAAAAAAATAGGGTTCCCGAAAATTTGCTCGGGGGCTACGCCCCCGAACCCCCCGCGCATTGGTTCGCTTCCTCCAGCTCGGGCGGTCCGCTTTGGAGATTTGTTCGCTTGCTGCGGGTTGGGCCTATCGGCCCAACCCTTCGCGTCGCGAACCAAATCTCAATTTCCTTTCCACTTTCGGGTCGCACAAAAATATGTCGGGTCGGGTCATAAACCGGACCGAATACATAAAATTCAAGACATATTTAACAGAAAATACCATTGATTAAGTTCTGACCTCACATCTAAGTACCGGTGGCCGATGGTTAGGAGGCCTTTGGCGGTGCACGACATCTTCGGACCTTAAAGATGACCCCCCCCCTCCCCAATAAAAAAAAAAAAAAACAGCGAGAGTCAAGACTTAGGATGAAAACTACGCGATCAACATTAATTCAGATGGGAAAGTGTTCACGTGAAAATCTTGCTTTTTGATGGTTTCTAAGAATCGACTATCGCCAAGAGTTCAAGATATGAAAGCACTGATCCTGCTTTGTGAGATCTTAAGCTGTTTCATGGAGAAGAAGATGCTTGTCAAATTCTTATTCATGATTGTGGCAACTTTATATCGTAAAAAGAGCAAACTCTTCAGCTCAGAAAAATTAAAGATGGTGATCAAAGCAAAGTATCTTTGCATTTAAAAATGAAGTTTGGCATTCCTGCTCGAGCATGTGATCGATTCGGATGTCAAAACAACGTCGATGACTTTTTTTTTTGTGAATGATTACTTCATCGACTTGAACTAGAGACTGGTTTTAATCTTTTCTGTTCAAACTTACATTCAACTCCGACGAGAGTGTGTGACCTTACAATGATCACTAAATCTCAGACCTTCACGTACAGTGAAATTAGGGCATCTCTGTGCCTTTGAACATGCATTGACGAAGTCATGCAAGCGTCGCTGTTGTTTCTTATCGTGAACGTGTAAGAGTATGCGATCGATTATACTAAGTTTTAGCCAAACCCAACTTCTAAACATTAAGTATATTTTAATTGTGAATAATTCACATGAACGTGCTTTCCTTCTGTCCTTTTTGTGCTGAAGAGATCAGTTTGAATAACTCACAAAACCTAGCCAACGTGAAGAACATGTTTGGTAGATACTGTTTAATTTGGATTTGAAATAGGGGTAGTTATCGGGATAATTGTCAAATCAGTCCTAAACCTATTGTACGGCGGCCAGTTCAGTCCTAAACCTTTTAAATTCTTGCCAATTGAGTCCTTCCGAGCAATTTTGGCCGGCCGGCGCTGACGTGGTCGTCGGCCGGCTACCGTACAATAGGTTTAGGACTAATTTGACAATTTTCCCGGTAGTTATCTATACAAGATAATTATGTGATTGATGAATGTAAATTCTCCTATGATATGATTGATAATTTTGATAAGCAAATCATGCAAGTTGAATAAATACTTAAATCTTATTTTGATAATTTAGCTTTAAGAGGTTACCTCACCAAAGAAAGGAAATTAAAACTCTAGAGGCCTTCGTGGCCTATCCCCATCCCGTGGGGTGGGCTTCATGGATGCATTTTTTTTTTATTTTAACGTGCTTGTGCCATATGCCCTGCACTCCCAGTTTCTCTTGTGTCTTTATCTTCCCCAGGGAGAGGGAATACCTTCTTGAAGTTTTATATTCCGGTGATCTAGAGGTTCGGACGAGAACCAAGATGAAGTATTGTAAGGACTTGCTTAGGTCTCAAACGTGTTAGAGTATGCAATCGATTATAGATAGTTTTAGCCAAACCCCACTTCAAAATATTTTTTTTTTCCCACTTCAAAATATTGTATATTACAATTGTCAACAATTCACACCAGCATGCTTTCTTTCTGTCCTCCTTGTGCTTGAGAGATTAGTCTGAATAAGTCCCAAAACCTAGCCAATGTGAACATGTTAGGTAGATAACAGTTTAATTTGGATTAGAAATAGTTGTAATTATCCATATTCTCCTACAATATGGAATTATGCACGATAATTTTGCAAAGCAAATCATGCCATAAGTTGAATAAATATTGAACTCTTATTTTGATAATTCAAATTTGATAGGTTTATTGCTACTTTGAATGGATGAAACTAAAGGCAGCGTGTTTCTAAATATTCCTAATAATTATTTGAAGAACATGCTTAACAAGCTAGCACATATATTCCATGTAAATAAATACAGGGTTTTTTTTTTGGTTAAAATACAGGGTTTTTTTTATGCTGGTAAATCTCAAAAAGTGTTGACACTAAGTGCTAAGTGCAGGAAAATTATTGTTAAGAAAATAAACAGTAGTTTTTTTTTCCAGATATCTTGTTGATTACTTACCGATACTTTTATGAAATTATCAATTTTTTCTAATGGTTTGCAAATTGTCAATGTTTGTGTGAATCTATCAACTTTTATTTTTATAACCTGCTGATACTTCGAATTTACAAACTCTCATATGAAATTACCAACTAAATTGAAGTGGTTTACCAACTTTTGTAGTCACTAGATTATGTGCCCTCAGCATTTGTTCTTTTTCTTTGCGCGAACCCAAATCTGTTAACGAGCAAAAGAGCAGAGTCGCCAATCAAATTTGTTACGCATCTGAAATCTCATTTCTTTGACTTTTCGACACTTACCAACTTTTGCATAAATCTAGCCCAAAAAAGCCCATTTTTTCTGAATCTTCCCCACATGGAATTGGTCTTATATACTTATTATATGCTGTACAATAGAGAGTTGCAAACCTAAAATTCAGAAATAGAAACATCCTCTCCATGTTTACCTGAGCATGCCACACCGAGTCAAAATTAGAGTGACGAGCATCCATATCATTTACTTGTGTACAGTAGCCCTAGATTCAGTCAAAACACAGTCTCAACAACTATGGATGACCGGATCCTCATGAGCAAGTCAATAGCTTGACTAGTGAAGAAGAAGATGATGCAGATGTGTCAAGCCATCTGCACCTCCTATAAAGTGCTTCCCGGGGTCGCTGCTTCTTCTATGCAATTCATAGACGGAGAGGCAACAGATCGAAGGCTCTCTCCCTCATAAACACCGCACTTCGATCTTTCTTTTCATTGATCTTCTCGTGCGTCGTAGAAGACAACGTTGTAACCTTCCTTTTTTTTTCGCAATATTCGGGTTTGCCTATTCTCCTCCAGCAAGTTGTTGGGCTGAGGAAGATGTCAGAATCAGCGACTGTGGAGTTTGCTGCGGTGACGTTGCAAGTGGACTCGCTGTCACCGGAGGACAAGTCCGTGGTGCGATGCATGCGCATGCCGATCGACGATGCGACTGAAGGTGTTCGGTATCTCAAGCCGGATAAGTATGATCCGTTGCGGAAGGTAAACCCAATCAACCTTCGAAGATTAGTAAGATTAGACAGGCTTGCTGGCTGTTGTAGCGTAAAATGATATTCAAATTGAGCTTTAGTAGCTTAAACATATTTAAGCCTAGTCCCATTTATATGGCCATATATATATATAGCTGGAAAGACAACACTATAACAAAAATTGACTATATAAGGATAGTTTTTATATCTTTTCATAGGGAGTGAAACCTAAAAAGAAAGATAGGATAGAATTTCTTATTTAGATTTACATGAACGGTGCAGGTCGGAGAATTTGTCGGAACCTTCTTCTTAATACTTTGCGCGGTGGGCGGGCCTATTGTGAACCAAAAGTACGGCGGAGCGGAGACTTTGCTTGGAAACGCGGCATGCGCCGGAGTGGCTTTGATGATCATAGTTTTCTCGACCGGTCACATATCGGGAGCCCACCTGAACCCATCGGTGACGATCGCCCTTGCAGTGATCCGGCACTTTTCATGGATCCGAGTGCCTGGCTACATCGCTGCGCAGGTCATGGGCTCGATGTGCGCTTCATTCGTCCTCAAGGGCGTTTTCCATCCCTTCGCCAACGGTGGCGTCACGGTGCCTTCGATGGATATTGGACAGGCGTTTGCTCTCGAGTTTCTCGCCACTTTCCTTCTCATGTTTGTGATCGTCGCGGTGGCAACCGACACTCGTGCGGTATGTCGTTGCTACGCTGCACATTGACTCTTCCTCCATCTGTTACTCGTTGCATTTGTACATATCATGTATCCAGTTCACATAGATTTACTTTATCGACCTATATAATTATGCGTTTGTTCTTTTCATGATGATAGGTAGGAGATTTGGCAGGTATTGCAATTGGAGCATCAGTGCTGCTCGGCATTCTTTTAACAGGGTAAGAATTGTATTACGAGTACTTACCTTTGTGCGAGTACCGACGCTTCTTACAGAATTTTAGCTTTCGTAATGTTCTTTAACAATGTTGCTGGGAAATCTAGGATGTCGACCGGTGGTTCCATGAACCCCGTGAGGACTCTCGGCCCGGCTGTGGCCGCAGGAAACTACAAAGGATTGTGGATGTACATGGTGGCTCCTCCGCTCGGAGCCATAGCTGGTGCTGCGACTTACAAAGCCGTGAAGCTTAAAGGCCATGAGGCTGAGCTGCCGCGCCGGAGGAGGACGAGCTTCAGACGTTGAGGGTGGTCGCGCGGTCGATGACTCCGAAAGCTAGACCCCAGCGGTTTTGCCAGGATAAATAGCAATTAGCTAGGATTTACGTGCGGTAGTATTGGACAAGAATTCTCCATGGACATAAATGTCGGTGCTATAATGATGGTCATGTTAGTTCTTCTTGTTTCCCCCCTTTTGTTGTATGATTTAGTTAATTACAAATTTTAGTCCTCGAAGTAGTGCGATGATCCTGTGATTGGGTCCTGTAACTATTTTTTCGTTCAATGTATTCCTTTTATCTTTCGCATCTTGTTGAGTATATTTTGTCGTCAACTGTTAGTTAACACCATCGAATTACCAAACACGGCCTCGCCGATGTGGCAAATTCGAGCATGCGACGCGAGGTCATCGATTTAACATAGGCCCGACAGATTACAGACGCGCCAAACTTAGCCTGAGCCGCAAGGGCTTGAAGGCTCGAGCCAAGCTTGATCCACTCTGGAGATTTGTGTACAAGAACTTTAAGATGAGCAAATGCGAACAAAAATTTAGGCCCGATCAGAAGGCTCGAGCGAGGATGCCGCCCGCTTAATAATCATCTCTACTGGGCAATAACGGGGTCCGATGACTCCAGTCGTGCTCACTCGAGGATCATCGGAAGGCGCTTAGACTTCATGTTGCTTTTTTTTTTTTTTCCATTAAGTGTGTATAATTAGCTTATTGTAACTGAATTCGAAATGCTGACACAGTTGTTGCTAATCTCAACATTTGCCAAATAAAATTCTAGTTCACATCACAAATGTACAGTGATTTTGCATATCTCGTGATGTTCCGAACTTTTGTTATTTTAAATTTTTTGTGATAATGACACAAGTGGTTCCTAAACTTTAGCTTTATGTACATTGTGATTTCCGAACTTTAAATTTATTCAATATGATCAATGAACTTTGGTTCAATATACAATATCGTCCCTAAACTTTTAATTTGTTCAATATGGTACTTCGACTTTTACGACATGTTCAATTTAGTCTATAAATTATATCAAAATGATCAATGTTATCCTTCCATTAATTTAAATTCAGGAACCACATTGAACATATTCATACAGTTTAGGAACTAAATTGAATATGTATCAAAATTTTTGGAATCATATTGAACAAATTAAAAGTTTAAAGATGACATTGTAAAGTAGACTAAAGTTAGGGACTACATTAAAGTTTAGAGATCACATTGTACATTGAACCAAAATTCATGAATCATATTTGTCATTTACCCTAAATTTTTCGTGTATTTTGGGAGTCCTTTTTTCTTAAGATTCTAATACTAAAGGTATTAATGGGTAAAATTTAATCATTTTTATGGGGTAACATCTCAGTTTCATTATTATAGATTTGATTTTTCAAGAGGGGTAATAGTTGAAATTATGTTAGTGAATTTGGTAAATGAAAAATTTCCCACTTAATTTACTTTAGAGTTAACATCACGAAAAATCCCAAACTGTTATATTTATGATAGGTTTATTCCAAACAAATTTTTTTACTCACCTAAAACTCCAAATTGGTACACCCATGACAAATTTACCTTTTATTAGTTTTCGTTAAATTTTATTGTCAGATTGCCAAGTTAAATGACATGTACCAGTTTCGAGTTTTATCCTTCGTTTGTTGTACGTGTATTAATCCAATTTAACAGAAACTAACGAAAGATAACTTTTTAACAGGTGCACCAATTTAGAGTTTTTGTTGGTTAAAAGCTTAATTTGGGATAAATTTATCATAAATATACCAACTTAAAATTTTTATTGATCAAAAAATTATTTTAAAATAAATTTATTATATATATTAATTTAAAATTTTTCATGCTATTAATCCTTCCATTCCTAATTAATGTGAACGCATTTGCTGGACGGATATTCGTCATCCTGCTTTTAACTTTTCAAAAAGCTTTGGATTTTTCTTGTCCAGTCAATCTATCAGAGCTTTGTCGGGTCGAAGCGCCTCGATACGTCAGTGCTCGATCAACGCTCACAGAAGAAGGACCCATCTCTCGCCTTCCTTCAGTTCCTTCGACCCTTCACGTGCCTTGTGAGTGCCTTTCGTTTCCCGGTGTACCCTTCTCGTTTTCGTTGCAATGGGTTGCTACTGGTCCGCACGGGTGTCTGCGATCGCTTCCGCAAGCTTTCTGCTCTCGTGACGCCCGCGTGCACCGGCGATGGTGCAAAACTCTGCTTGGATTTTTCTATAGCTCCCATGTGTTTGACGAAATGCCTCTGAGAGCACGCTTCGTGGGGGGTGCGTTACTAGGGGGTGAGCAAGCTTGAGTTGGCATAAAGGTTGACTCTTGGCGAAAAACTTGTTCATCGGTGACGTGGGTGTGGGTCCGTTTGAATTGTGTGGAATTTTGACGAATTCTGCTGGTATGTGAGAATTATATAGCTGCGTGTGTTGCAAACGTGGTTGAGGATGAGTAAATGTCGAATTTTGATGAAGGTTTGGAGACTGGTGATGAAGAAAATTTCATTTTGAAATAAGCTATCGTATTTGCTATCTCTGTGAATCTTAATTTTGATGGTGTCCTTTTTACTCTGGATGAGCACAATGCATTAATGCCGTAACTGATGAAGTGTATCGTGATGCATAAATTTGGTAAGACTGGATTTAACATTTTATTCCTGGACCTGTGTCTTGGTTCGCAGTGGTGGGTAGACAAGGTGGCATTAAGACAATTCAAAGCTATATATTCTAAACACTAGGGAACCCAGCATTCGTACTTGACAATGAAAAGGACACAGAATTTACGAACTAGAAAATTAAACCCTGTATTGTTGATTTCCCCGAGATGCTTAATCAAGTCACATGGTGAGATTTGTCTAGTTCTTACCTTGCTCAAAGTTACTAAAATTTTTCATGTAGGCTGAAGACTAAGGTTTCAACTCTGACTGTCAAATAACTAGGCACTCATTTTGCTGCACTTAGAGTCACATAAGGGTGCATGTTTTCTTCCTAGATTGGGTCTCTCCTGTACCTAATTGTGACATTCGCTTGCTTTATATTTGAGTTTCTACTACTCAGTCCAATAAACTTAAAGAATTTACCGTGCACGTATACTTTTCTATTGGATGTATTGGTATGTTGAACTTGGATTGTCCTTGTTTTGACTTTGCCAATTCAGGTAAGTCTATGGTCGCAAAGATGAGAATAATGTCAAAGGAGTTGGTCGAGGCTGTCCATTTCATTTGTACGGTAGACTTCTGGATAATGGCGGTACTCTGGACATTTTCTTTGTTGGCCTCATACTTGCCATTCTTCAGCCATGGCCTTTTTGGTCGAATTGTTTCATACCCTCGAAATGCCAATGTAGAAGTTCCTGTGAGACCTCTCTGCATTATCACTGGCGTAAGATAGATTTCTTTTGCTAGTAGCAAGTGTCCTTCATTAGATTATTCTACTGTACCAAGAGATTTCTCTGGCTTTTGCCCGCAGGCTACATCTGGCTTGGGGGCCGCTGCTGCTTATGGTCTTTCAAAAGAAGGTTTCACTGTTGTCCTTGGTAATGTCGCAGTCTGTTGTCCTCCTCATTCCTTTGATATGGATGTAGCAACACTTAGTCCAACCCCATACTTGGATTTTCTATGATTGCTTGTGCTGGATCATCTTGATTATAATTGTCAATGCAGTTTGCTTAGTCATTGTGCCATTTGAGTCCACCTCCCCCCCCCCCACCCCCAACCAAAAAAAAAAAAAGCAATGCTTAACTCAAGCCATTCTTCGATGTTGTTTTTAGCAATTACTGATACTTTTCATTAAACTCAAGTTATTAAAAACCTTTTCTAAGTTATTAACAACCTTTTCTAAGTTAATATTTCTTGTATTCATTTTTTTATAAGACATATATAGTTTATATTTTTTCAAAATTGGTAGAATCTATATAATAAATCACCAATAAGTTTGAGTTTCTATGTTAATGTAATACCAACATATATTTATAAATACGAATTTCATTATCTGAAAGATCGTATTGACTAGACATTATTTTTGAATTACTCTTTTTTTGTTTCTATCTCACTTAGCATTCAAAATTGATTTTATTCCTTCGTGAACACAAATAAAGCAAGATGTGAAGTTTAATGTATTTAATATTTAACTTTTTCCTTTTTTCACATATTCATGGTCTTAAATATTGCTCTCTCCGCCCCCCCCCCCCCCAAAAAAAGAAAAAGAAAAAAAGAATACAGATTTCTGGTTCCGACACTGTGTGCGGACAATTAAAATATCCAGATTCTGCTTCTCTTCCCCCAACCCAAACCTCAAAAGAAGAAAAAAAGTACTTCAGTGTCAAATGAATCAGATATAACTTATATTAAGTTATCACAAGAAAGGATGACGATGACATTACCTTCAGCTTGAGTTATCTAAAAGAGTTTACATGTTGTCCCAGCTCTACCTTTGTCTAGCCTTTTTGAAGCCAAGTGAGTATCTTGTTGAGAAGTGACTTGACATGATTATCAATTGCTACATTGGGGGAACAAAAAAGAGCTAGGCTGTCTACATAAATGCCACAACCAGCCCATGATGAACACTCTCATAGGAAGACTTATGGATCGATATATGAATGTTCTCTGGTCTTTACATGGTAATTCAAGCAAAGAGAAAAACTTGCCAATGGCTTAACAAGACAACTAATGTACGAATGACTGTTTGTTGTCCTTAGAGATAATGCAAAATGCATCTTTTCTTTGTTACAAGAAGAATGAGTTTTGAGCCATGCAGGTACAGTTATTTGACTGAAATTCATGCTCTCTCTGCAGTTGGACGGTCTGCTCATAGGTTGTCGAAGGTACTTATTGTGCGGCATCCGTTTTAACTTCTTTCCTCTACACGATGCTCTTGATGATCATTGTTTTTGGGTCACAGAGAGTGGCAGAGATTTGTAAACACAATAAGGATGCACATCTTAAAGCTTTTCAAGTTGACATATCATCTATCCAATCAATCTTACACTTCAGATGCTCCCTTGAGCAATGGATGGTGGAATCAAATATGCATGCTTCGGTCCAACTTCTGATAAATAATGCTGGAATATTGGCAACATCCAGGAGAATTACAGCTGAAGGCTTTGATGAGTAATTATCCTATTGCCATGGAAATTTTTGTGCAATATTCTTTCCAAAGATCTAAATATTTGGCAATTTGAACACTACACCAGTTGCTGTGGAGATTATATGTTCTGTTGTTTTAGTTTTTACAAATGATGATGCATGTCTTCTAACTTGTAAATAAGTATGCTAATACTGCCGTCACTATCCAAAGTGAAAGTTTAATTTCTAGTGATTTTGATTGCCTATATAGCTTTTCAACTTGTAGTTTACTTGCCGAGATTTGTTGTCTCAGTAGCGAGTGGCGTCTGCCACCATTTCCATCGTCTCCTCGCAACTTTTCTTTTGGAATGGAATTTATTAAATGCCGTCTTTCATAATGCATTGTTGCCTGGTCTCTACTGACTTTGATAATGCATTGTTGCCTGATCTCTTGTTGATTCTTATCGCCTCATCTTTTTGCACCAGGATGATGGCAACGAACTACATGGGAGCATTCTTTCTGACAAAGCATTTATTACCACTTCTCAGAAACAGCCCTGTTCCATCTCGGATAGTCAATCTCACATCTTTTACGCATCGAAGCGGTTAGATGTTTTCACTTTGTGATCAGAAATGCTTTATTTATATTGTCTGTTTGGCCAAATTCTGTGGAACATACATTGCAGCTGGTGGCCATCGGTTGATGCATCTTTTGCCTGCAAGGAGGCTCCTCTGTGAAACCTGGGCTTGCTGACCCTTATGGCATGTCATTTTTTTGTTCAATTGGTGAACTAAATAGAGTGTCCATCTAGGACTTCTACAGTGCCTGAAATAGCAAGCTAAAACTAGAAGGTGCAATATAGCTGTACTCCTTGTCTGATTTATGGAACTCTTTTACGATGTCAAATAGTTGGTATTGTTTGATTGTAGTTTCTTGCTGTCCAGTTTCTTCTTTGCGCAGTTTCTGTCTTAGTGCACTTGTTATACCAGGTTTAGAGTCGTGGTTTTTAATTTTTTATTTAAAATTACCTTTTCCTTGGTTTTTCTCTTCTTCAGTATGTGGTACGATGTTTGACAAGGAAAGTGTTACTGGGAAGAGTTCCTTCAGGATGAAACAGTATCCATGTGCACGGATATATGGCTATTCAAAATGTAAGTTAAATATTTTTTTCAAGAAGCCTAGCAACTAAAAGAAAAGGATAGAATGAAAGATACAGCACTATTCGAGAAGCAAATATTGCTTCTTATCTCAACTTTAGTAAGAGTTTCCCATTTGTTTACAGTATGCCTTCTACTGTTCTCATACGAACTTCATCGACAGCTTCGCTCAGAAAGCTCCTGTCATGTTTCCATCGTGTATGTATCAACAATTCTGCTACTCTGGATTTCACATTCTTGTAGGACAGTGCAATCTCACCCTTAAGTTTGTACAGTACTCAAATTTGAACTTTCCACTTTCCAGAATTCCGTGACCTATCCCTTTTTAGTTAATAACCTGGTATTGGGTTATCAGAGAGATCATGCTAGATGATTATAAACAGGAAGATGTTTTTTGACTTTGTAGATTCACTTTCTCTATAATCTTGTGTATGAATACATTCTGGTATCAAAATTAAGACATTCTCTTCTGTTTCTTTTTTTATTGTAGTGCTGTGGATCCTGGAGTGGTGAAAACCAGTATCATGCGAGAAGTTCCCCCTTACCTTTCCTACACAGCTTTTGCAGTTTTAACTGCAATGGGTCTTTTGGATTCACCTGAAAGTGCGGTCAACTCAGTTCTGGATGCAGCCCTTGCCCCTCCAGTGAGTTTTTCTGACTGCAATCGTTATCTTTATTTTCTGCTATTTGCTAGATGGGACTGCGATAAATCACTTGGGTTTCATCTCAGTAGGCGACAAGAGCCACACATGGTGGGTGTTAATGAATATTTTCCACTAAATAGGGTGGTCTTAAACATTCCTATACTGGTGCTTCACTTATCTAAACCATCTTGAATGGGTCTATCTGGTTTTATCCTCAATTGAGGTCGCACTAACATCTGACGTGAATTCCATTATTGTTGATTCTCTTTACAGTATGAGAGTATGTGTTTCCGGAATTGAATTTCCATTCTCTGCTGATAATCTATGGTATCAATCTTATGCAGCAGCTATTACATGTTGGAACAATGCTTACAAATAGCCACATTAACTAGCTGTCTTGCAAATACAGGAAATTTCTGGTGTGTATTTCTTTGGTGGGAAGGGCCGGACTATCAACTCTTCTTCACTTTCGTACGACGCCAAACTTGCCAGAGAATTGTGGGCCACCTCGTGCGATTTGTTTCTGGAGGCACAGCTATCTGCTAAAAGTACTTCCAGCTCAGAACAAAGATGAGCATTTAAGGGAACAAGTCTTCTTGCAATTAGAGCCTGTCCGTGTAGAGTCCTCAGACTTCCGACAAAGCTAGCTCGAGTATGACCATCGACCTGCGTTAAGGGGGTTACACAAGTGCAACGTGATCCTCATTTACAGTTTCGGATAAATATTTAGGAGCAGATTTTCCCTTAGTTGTTGATATGCCTTCGTTGAGCCGACACAGATATCGACTCTGCAGATTTTCCTTCTGTTTGACATCTGACATTTTTAGTCATTTGCTTAAACTTTTAGATGATTCGCTAACTTAAGCTTCGAACAATTAACCCAGTTTATCGACAGCTTATGGCTGATTGTTCTTAATTCTCCACAGCTTTTATGGATTGGTCCTGTCATTCTTCGGTTCGCAGGAGGTACCCATGGATAGTTACCAGAGAAATATGGAATGGAAATCTTTGGTTGCATCACATGCATCGTGGGCCTTCTTGACTTGAATATGCCAGAGCTACTGTAGAATACCATCACACTCCAAGATGAGGTCATGCCATGCGTCACAGACTAGAAAGACTTCTTTCTAATGGATTTTATTGTAAGAATCTCTACGTCAATCATGTCTGCGTTTAGTATTATTAGTGTTTTTCACGTCAAACATGTCTCTTTCAATGGTGACGTGAGGTACGGTTTATTAAACACTCCCCCCCCCCTCCCCCCCAAGAGAATATAATAAAAACATACTGGGAACATTCTAAAATGAAAGTCCTAAGCATAGGGCGAAATGTAATTAAGTACTAAATATTTTTAATTGGCGAAATCAAGTGTTAAATCCTTATCAAAAGGTGTGGTTGAGTCGCACACATTTTAGTCATTGGAGTTTAGGTAACTAAAAGAACACGGAGTTTCTGAATTAACGTTGAAAAGTGCAAATTAACCTAACTCTTTGTTTTATTCATAGAAAAATATTTTCCTAAAAAATGTTTCAGGAGTTGATTGGAGCAAATGTAAAATACCGAAAATAAATCTTAGGATATCAAGTGCGAATTTACCCTAGAAAAGCATCTTTACTCACAGCTACGCACAGTGACAAGAATCAGATGTACCGGTAGGCAAGACGGTAACTTGTCACTATGTGTAAGCACAAGCCTACTAGTGGGAGCCAAAGCTCTCCTCTTGTCACTCCCGATCGCGGGTGACTACTATACCAGTCTACCAAAAAAGTAACCAATCGGAGCTAACGTGGATTATATCCTCTCCACCCAATAGGCCCCTTTGTGTCCCTTCAATTGTTATTTTTCTTGAGAGAGAGAATATGGAGAGAACTTATAGGGAGATCCCTCCATAATTACCTGGGAATTTCTTCCTTTGTCTTTGCTTGAACTTTTTAAGGATTTACTCAGGTCCATCACATTTTTGTTCTGAATGGGAATTGAAAACCGTTTAATTTTAAACAGCTATTCTCCTTATCTTTGCCACCCATCTTTTGTTTTTAATACTTATGCATAAGGTCTCACCTCTTGCAGTGCTTACATTGGTTATGTCAAAGCCAGTGATCTTCTGCTCCATTGTAGAAATGATTAAAATGAAAGGGAAGGTGTCACAGGTTCTGAATGGGACTTGGGAAAATGTTTAATTTAACAGCTATTGCCCCTTTCTTCTCAACCCTATCTTTCATTTCTATATACTATATTTGCATAAGGCCTTGACTCTTGGAGTTCCTACATTGGTTATGTCGAAGCCAGTGATCTTCAAGTTCCAATTTGAAAAGGTCAAATTGGTAGGGAAGGAGTAACAAGTTCTGAATAAGACTTGAAAAAGATTGTTTAATTTTAATAGCTGTTGTCCTTTTCTATCCAACTTATACTTTCTTTTTTTCATATTATTGCATAAGGCCTCAACTTTTGAAATGTTACATTGGTTATGTCAAAGCCAGTTATTGGAGCGGGGAAATATTAAATTTTGTTTGCCATTGGAATTTAATATAATTTTAGTCCTCTAAGTTGTGGTGTTTGGTACAATTCGGTCCTTTCTACTTTTTTTTTGTTCAATCGAATATTCTAACTTTCTCTATCTGTGCAATCAAATCATTTAGTGAATTGCTCCAACCAAAGGCGTCATAGTAATTAATGACGTAGTATTGTCATTGAGGTAGAAAAATGTCACACAATGCTAAGGTGGTGCCAAATGAGCGAAAAGTTAACTGGGAATAAAAAAATGAAATTCGATAATGTTTGTTATAATGGGTAGATGAAGCATTTGATTGCACGAGTCAACAGCGTTAAATGACTTGACTGAAAAAAAATAAAATTTGGAAGACCAATTTGCACAAGTGGAAAATGATAAAAGATTCGAGTGTATAAAATGGAAGTTAGCAGACTAGATCATATGCATCAAAGAAACTCACGAACTGAAACTGTACTCAACATTTTCCCTTTATGTTTTCTTTACAATGCCAAATGCAAACTTAAATGTTTATTTCAGACTCCATTTAATATAATCGATTTCCTAACGATCCAATGAAAATTCAGCAACGATAAAGTCTCCTTCAATATCGTTGTCCAAAATCGCCAGGCATCGGAAGTAACTCGAGTTTTTATGCGAATTTAGAAAATGATTATTTCATTAATAGCAAGCTAGTTGCCTGGCCGGCAAATAGATTAAAACGCTTATTTGATATTAAATTGGCAATTCCGATCCTTATTTAAAATAAAATCCACTTGAAATCCTTTTTTTAGGAAAGGTTAATACCATGGAAAACTCCAAATTGGTACATTTGTGATAAATTTACTCAAAACTAATTTTTTGACCATGAAAAACCTCAAACTAGTTTATCTGTGACAAATTTATCCAAAACTAATTTTTTGATCGTCAAAAACCCCAAACTAGTATATTTATGATAAATTTATCCTATGTTAAATTGAATTAATACCCCGAAAAATCACAAATTGGTATACCTATGACAAACGGAAGGTAAAATCCCAAACTGATATATCCATCAACTGTTACGTGTCATCAACTCAGAAATTTATCAGTAAAATTTAATGGAAACTATTGGAGAGTGAAATTGTTACAAATGTATTAGTTTGGAGTTTTTGATGATAAAAAAAATTAGTTTGGAGTAAATTTATCATAGCGAATTTAGGATTTTTCATGGTATTAACTCTTTTAGGAAAAGAATCCTATTTCATGTCCTTATTAAAAATTTGGGATAAACACATTTGAAGTCTTAAAACTTGTTACGAAAGTGCAATTAAGTTCTAAAACAAAGTACAATCAAATTCTAAAATTTATCATGAAAATGCAATAAAGTCTTAAAACTTTCAAAAAGTGCAATCGGATCCTAAAATTTATTGCGAAAGTACAATTGGGTTCTAAAACTTTTAAAAAATATAATCAAAAGAAGATCTTAATTAGATTAACTTGACAAGTTTTAAGACTTGATTGCACTTTTTGAAAGTTTTAGGATTTAATTGTACTTTGTGATAAGTTTTATGACTTACTTGCACATTTTAAAAGTTTTAAGATTCAATTTCACTTTGAGAATAAGTTTTAAAACTTTTAAAACACTTATCCATTAAAATTTTCCAATTATTTCCCACGACTATATAAATGAATCAGATATACTTCGCAGCTATCTTGGAAAGGTGGAGGAAGCCTTCTTCGCCGGGCCTCCATCCTCGGGCTCTGCTGCTCATCACACTCTTGGCGCTTCCGCATCCTCCGCCGCTTAACCTCTCTCAATCTCCATTTCCTCAACTGGGTCTCTCTCTCTCTCTCTCTCTCTCTCTGGGTTTCTGTGGGGTTGTGTGTGTCGGTGTGTGTGTGTGTGTGTGTGTGTGTGTGTGGGGTGTGCGAGTGAGTGGGTCAATGAGTGATGGCAAACTCGTTGTGACTTGGGCTGTCGCCGAGTGATGACTTGTCGAGTCTCTGATCTTGGGCACACTCGCCTTCAAGTTCTGTTCCCTTTCTCTTCTTCTTGTTTGATGGATCTGTCTTATCTGGTTACGCGATCGCACGCTGAGGGGTCGTTTGATTTGCTTCGTTGGTGCAGTTATAGAAGATGAGCTCGGAGGGTGCGAAGGAGGACTGCCTTGGTTGGGCTGCCCGAGACCCTTCTGGGTTTCTCTCCCCCTACAAATTCAGCCGCAGGTATTGCCTGTCTTTTATCATTCCGTGTTAAATTCATTGGCTTTTTATCCTCTTCGATTTCTGTTGAAGTGTTCGTTCATGTGAGAGTCTCGGTACAGGGTCGTCAGGTCTTATCCTCTCCCCTGTAATGCGAAACAGTTGTTGATGCGTGTCATTTATCTTAAATCTCCACATTGACCAAACCATTTCATTTTGCTTTCTTTCTTTTGTTGTGTATGCGCTAAATTCTGGGTTGAGAATAATTGGTAACGGGTTCCTCAGAATTTCATGGCAGACGTGAGGATCCTGTACCAGCTGCCTTTCTGAGCATTTTAGGTTGTATGTACCATAAAGTCAAATGCTTATGGTCATGGAATTTTTCTTTTTCTCAATTCTCGTTTCTTGTTTTCTCGATAATCGTAGGTCAAGCCTAGTTTAATGATCTGAAAATTGAGAAAAAAAGGTACTCGAGTCTGATTAGTCACTTGATTAGATGCTCACCTGTTTGGGAATTACCTCTTTAGGGCCGTGAGAAGCGATGACGTCTCGATTAGGATCACGCACTGTGGAGTGTGCTATGCTGATGTTGCTTGGACTAGGAATGTGCAAGGACACTCCAAGTATCCTCTGGTGCCAGGGTAGGATGCAGCGGAACTTGAATGTTACTCTTTTTTCTCAGCACCCTCCTCATAATTCTCTGAACAAAATTTGCAAATGATTTTCTGATTGATTCAGGCATGAGATAGTTGGAATTGTGAAAGAGGTTGGCCCCAGTGTCCGACGCTTCAAAGTCGGTGATCATGTAGGCGTGGGAACTTATGTCAACTCATGCAGAGAGTGCGAGTATTGCAATGACGGGCTAGAAGTCCAATGCGAAAAGTTGGTTTTAACTTTTGACGGAATTGATACGGACGGTACGGTCACAAAGGGAGGATATTCTGGTCACATTGTTGTTCATGAAAGGTAATTGCTTTATGCCAGAATGTTATTAGACAGCATTTTACACCGTGCAAGAATTCTAAATCATGCTGGCTGAAAAAAGATTTCAAATCATGGTTTCTTCTCTGCTAATTTTCTTCTTATTCTGATTGTGGCCAGTAGTGGTATAGTGCATAGGACAGTGAGGATAGCATTTTAGGCATCAATTGCATCTTGTGGAAAGGGATAAAGATACTTTCTATAACTACTCTGGAGAGTCTCTAAGTCCTGTGTATCCGATTACAATTGAATGGAGAATTGAGTTAAATAAATGCAAAGAGAAATTTTTTCTTTTTGAATAAACCATCTCAAGAATGGAAAAAGTGGTACTTAGATTGTTTCATAGAGTTAGATAGTTAGTATTACATCAAATGGGTAACAAAATGTATGTGCTTTCACCAATTCTTGTATCTGATGGAGTCACAGGAATTTCATGTCCCTTGGAGAAATTGAGTGAGGGGAATTGAGAAATTACATGTTCTGTCAAGCATATGAATATGCCACCAGTTTCCTTTCTTAGGGTGTCTCTTTTCTCAATTTTGATCGAGTACGGTCTCCTCTGTGTGCTGCAATAGCTTTACTTATGTTGCTACAGCAAGAAGTTTGCCTTGAGCAATTTGTGGTCAGAAAAAGAATCACAGAAACAAAATGATGCTGAATTGTGGTCTAAGCAAGTAAAATTCCCAAGCACGTGGAAAATAGGATTTCTTGCTCTGTGATTTGATTCTTGTTAAACAAAAAAGATGGGATGCTGTTTCTATTGGGAAAAACACTCTCTTTTGGTGTTACTTGGAAACTTAATTGTGGTGCTTCATTGACAGGTACTGCTTTAGGATACCAGAAAACTACCCGATGGATTTAGCAGCACCATTGCTCTGTGCTGGAATCACAGTATACACTCCAATGATGCGTCACAAGATGAACCAACCCGGTAAGTCTCTGGGCGTAATTGGACTTGGTGGGCTCGGTCACATGGCAGTTAAGTTTGGGAAGGCTTTTGGACTTAAAGTCACAGTATTCAGCACAAGCATTTCCAAAAAGGAGGAAACACTGAGCCTGCTTGGCGCTGACCACTTCGTTCTCTCATCTGACCAAGAGCAGATGAAGGTAAAAAAGCAAAAAAAAATGGAATTGTCCACATTCTGTCGTGATCTGATGAATCCAATGAATGCAGGCCATGGCTAAGTCCCTAGACTTTATAATCGACACGGCAGCTGGCGACCACCCATTTGATCCTTACATGTCTCTTTTGAAGACGGGTGGCATTCTAGCATTGGTTGGTTTCCCGAGTGAAGTCAAATTCAGTCCAGCAAGCCTTAACCTCAGTATGTTTTTGTTCTCAAATCTGATTACTAGATACGTGAACAAACTAAGTTGCTCGCGATGAACTTTTGGCAGGTATGAGAACTGTTTCGGGTAGCGTAACGGGAGGAACAAAGGATACCCAAGAAATGATAGACCTTTGTGCGGCACAGAAGATATACCCGAAAATCGAAGTGATACCGATCGATTATGCCAATGAAGCCCTGGAGAGGCTCATCAAGAGAGATATTAAGTACCGATTCGTGATTGACATCGAGAACTCCTTGAAGTGACACTATCGATGTGGGAAGTTGGAAATTGTTTCTGGCAAAGCTGATCACTTGGAGAGGAAAAGTGGGAATTTGAGAGAGAGGAGGAGAGCTTCAATCTCCACCTTGTTTCTTGCTCTGCTGGTGTACAAAAAAACTATGCCTGATGTGTACTTTCAATAGTCGTGAGTCTATAGCTGAAATAAGTGAAATGGGTAATGGAGTCCCTAGTACTTTTTCTATGTGATAATGTAGAAACTGTCTGAAAAATTAGCTTCTTGAGAAGTTATGCTTGAATAGCTTCTTCGCCTCCTACAGGTTTCTCCTCGAGCATCTCCTTCGGGAATTCATAGCCATGTGACTTTTTCCAAGGATAAGAATTGAGGGACTTGATTGACTAAAATTGAAAATGCTGAGGACTCAATTAAGCAAAATAAAATGTTAAGAACTCAATCGGTCAAACCGCAGAACATCAATGACTTTCATTGTCATTCTTTTAATCGTTTTGTAAGATAACATTGCCTTTATAATGTATCAATGAAAATTAGGATAAAAACAATCAAAATCTCAAACTATGTCGATCGTAACAAATTTACCATAAATTTTTTCTATGACACAAAAAATCTCAAATTTGCATTTATGTGACAAAATTTTCCCTTTATCAAAGTTTTATTAACGAGGACCATTAAAAATCTGATTACGTCGAAACTTGTTTTGACTGTAATATTATTCAACAAAATTTTGATGGATGGTAAACGTGTGTCATAAAAAAAAATTTAAGGTAAATATGTCATAGTGGGTATAGTTTGGAGATTTTTTATTGCTTTTTCCTTAAAAATTAATATTGGAATATGATTTCTTTTATTATTATTCAAGTACATCTATTACATTTACATTATATTATTATCTATATCCTCTCCGATGACAGTTATAATCAAAATCGTTCCTTAAAATCTATAAATTTATAATTAGAAAATACACCACTATATATTTGGACTCATGAAATAAAATGAACGATGTTATTATTTTGTAATTTGTAATTACTTACTTTGTGTCAAATTATACAAGATAAAAATAAATTTTTATTTTTGCTAATTAATAGAAAAATGGCTGATTTCGCGCCCCCGCCGGAGGCTGCCCTTGTCGTATTTGCTAATTTCTTTCTTAAATTAATCGAAGTGTCAGAAAGCCGTGTCAGAGACAAACCCTCCTGACAAGCGCCGCGACCTTCGCGTCCGTAGAGCTCGGCCGCCGTCAAGTCGTGTCCTTTAAGTCACGGTCGCCGCCCTTGCTGGCCGGCGGCGGTTGGGTCTACTTCTAAACGAAGCTCAACCGTCGCAATGGTATTTTCTTTTTGTGTGGAAGCTCGTGTGATCGTATCGTATGAGTTATTTGGTTAGCTGTGGAAGTGGTGGCTCTGTAACCGTAATGATTAGATTGATGGATTGATGTGGGTCGTGCAGTCTCAACTGGATAACAGGCCGGAAGGCATGGAAGACCTTGAGAGGAAAAAGAAGAAGGAAGAGAAGGTTAAAGTCAATGGATCATTTGATTATCTTTTTAATGCAGCAGACTTCATTTGGTTTGGGTTTCCAATCTAATTCCTCGTGCCACCTCTGGTGCAATGCACGTCATTTTGTTTTGCTTTCATAGTGCATGAATCTTACAGTTTTGAATGAATGACTAAGATCAAGTAACAATCACCTTGTCCCTCTGCATGCATTCCTATCCATTTTGCATAGCATGCCGCAGAGGTGGTCAGGATCACTGGAAAAACTGTCATGGTTTTCGCCAAATTGAGTGGGCTTTTATTAGCTTTGTCATTGGGAATCTGTCTTGATTTTCGGCGTTGCGTTTTCGTATTTGTTTGAAGGCAAGGGAGAAGGAATTGAAGAAGCTCAAGGCTGCCGAAAAAGCAGAGCTTGCTAAATTTAAGGTAAACTATTATAAACCTGTTTAAAAGAATTTTTGTTACATTGTTCTTGTCAATGATTCATAATTGCTCCTATGTGTACTTGCTTTGAATCTCATAGCTTTCAATATTGGCGGTTGATGATTTGCTTTATATAGGGTCCCGAAAATGCCACACTCTGTATGCGTACTAACATCGATGCCTTTTCATTTTATTTTCCTTTCAAGGCTCAACAAGGTGCTGATGTCCCCAAAAAGAGTGCAAAAAAGAGTATAAAGCGAGATACAGGTGAAGAGAATCCAGGTGATTATGTTGACCCAGAGACTCCGTTTGGCGAGAAGAAGAGGCTATCCTGCCAAATGGCAAAGCACTATAATCCAAGCGCCGTTGAGAAATCGTAAGAATGAACTTCTCTTTTGTTTACCCTGTCTTCTCATCGTTATTGTTTCTTAGAATTTTTTTTGGACCCACTTCCTGTTGATTTAGATGGTATGCATGGTGGGAGAAGTCAGGCTTCTTTGTGGTAGATGCCAGAAGCCCAAAACCACCATTTGTAATTGTGAGTACAAGCTACTTCTGGACACTTTTCTAAGGCTTATTGTTTGCAACTTGGTATCGGTGACTGAGTGAGGATCTTACTGGGGATCTTAAGATTCAATTCAGTAAGTTTTGTTCACTAGTTTCGGTTCTACTGGAAAATTTATAGTGTAATTTCAAATAAATAGACCTCACATATTCAGTATTTATTCTGTTGTTTCACATTTAAAGATGCATGCTTTTTGATGGTTCAATGCTTTTCTTTTTTCTTTTTCCTATTTTGAGAGCGCGAATTTATAAAACTATTTGCTAGCGTAATTGTCACAGGATTAACTTTGGCATGGATTAATTCACTACCATATGCTACTCAACGTAAGAGTGTGGTAGGAAGTGTACTTTTTGGGAAAAAGTGGTCAAATTTAGAACGATTCCATGTAGTCTGCTTGTATTTCGATTGGCTATTAATGTGCTAATCTCATGGCTTTTTCTCTTCAAAGTGTAATTCTTTATTGTTGTAATTGCTTAAATATGGTACATGGATCTTGAAACGAGTTAAGAATTGGCTGCTTGTATGCTTTTCTTGTTGATAATGTGTTTATATGGAATAATTCGTGCTTAAAACGGGCATCGTATCAGTATGAATGGGCTTAAGAAGGAGATCATGCTGCCTTTTAATTTTTTTCTGTTGAAAAAAATTGTATGTTTGATTGGAAGAGTACCTGCCCACAATCTCATTATAATTTATCAGTTCTAGACTTTAGATTTTAGTCCTCTTTTCTAACTTTTTTGGGCTGACCACTGCTTTTTACATTTTTTTTCCTTAATGTCTCGTATTATGCAGGTTCTTCCCCCTCCAAATGTGACTGGGGCCCTACACATTGGCCATGCCCTTACATCTGCTATACAGGTTGCGTGACTGTTTCTGCATTCTCTTCTTGCTTGATAATGAAGTCTAAATACATCCTTCATGTCAGAATTTTCATCATGTGCAGGACACAATCATTCGCTGGAAGAGAATGTCTGGATATAATGCCTTGTGGGTGCCCGGCATGGATCATGCTGGGATTGCAACGCAGGTGTGAGATCCTTTTATCTCTTTTGCTTTTCCCCAAATGAGCAAATGGGATCTTGAGGATTATCATGGAAAGTCACTTGTTCAATTCTTTACCTATTTAAAGAAACTCGGTAGACAAATAGTTCAATGTAGAAAAAGCCAAAAACTGTTATGAAGACCACATCTTTTTATTGCTATTTTTCCCAGCCATGGTCCATAACCTTTATAACTCGTTCTTCCTTTGCCAAAGGATGCAGGACTTTCACCCTGTCCTTTGCCATGCTTAGCATCAGGCCTGATTGTCATTTTGTCACATAGAAATGTCTATTGTATATTTAAAAGCAGTTAATCTGAAATCTTTCCTTTATTAGTTAAGTGAAGAGAACACCAACATGGCCTTAGTCTAATCATGTGTGGTAGTTCAACGGTTGCAGTGCGGTAGCACTAATTGATCCAAAGTGGCATTTTGGTAGTTGAGACGCTGTGTAGAGGTTGCCTCTATGTGAGTATTGGTGAAGAAAGTTGTCATGATGGCTTCAATTAGAATGTCCAGAATTGTTCTGAATTCTTTAAGTTTCAATTGGCTTTCTATTGGTCTATGGTTCCTACCAGTTCTAATCACGTCTTATCTCTTTACCTGCCATGCTACGAGTCATTTTCACACTTCATGTGAGTGATATCTAATCAACTCGGGGGAATGTAGGTTAATGAAAAGCTAGGTTTAATGCTCCATTAAAAAATTATGCTTGCCACCAGCTGTATTCTGGTGAATATCAGAAGATATTGTGGATTCAGAGTCAGATCCAGGTTTTACTGGGATCTGTGGTTAATTTGGCTAGTTACTGAATATGGGGTTCAGACAAAGGTTTCATTGCCCCTCATAAAACAGATATTGTAGTTCCATAGATTTGATACATCTGAGATATGATAGTTGAAAAGCTTTCCATTTGTCAAGTAAATATGATGATATGGTAGCAGTTAACAGCATTACGGTGAGGCAATATTATTGAAATGACCGTGCTGCATCCTAACATGTATTGCCTGAGGCAATGACATTGGTGAACTTTTGACTTAGGTTCTTTGCCCTAACCTCCCCATGCAAAATCCCTCATCTAAATAAGAAACCACATGGTGTTAAGTCTAGTGGTTGGTTGAACCTGAAGATGTTCATTTGATATTAAGGTGGAAGATTGTGGATGCTATATTGCAGGTTGTCGTGGAGAAGAAGCTAATGCGCGAACGTCGTTTGACTAGGCATGATATTGGTCGTGAGAAATTTGTGTCTGAGGTGAAACTATTATCCTAGCTAATTCACCTTCAGTGGTTGTTTCACTGTCCGTGTGAAAGTCATTTTGCTCAGTGTATCTCGTTTTTCTCTTTTTGTGTCTAGGTTTGGAAGTGGAAGGATCAGTATGGTGGCACCATACTGAGGCAACAAAGACGTTTGGGTGCATCACTCGATTGGTCCCGTGAGGTAACTCTTCCAAATTCATTAACTTTGACTTTCAGACATGATAAAGTGCTTTGGATTGGAGATTATTATGTACGCTTGAGTTTAAAACTTGTTAATAGACATTGCTATCGATATCTGCATTTTATCTTTGTCATGATTTATTAACTAGGAAATGTTTATTTTCCCTGAATATTTCTCTTTCCTTTTAATTTCTAGTGCTTTACAATGGATGAGAGAAGATCAAGAGCTGTTACTGAAGCATTTGTTCGGCTGTTTAAAGAGAGTCTTATCTATAGGTACTTGACAAGTAGCATTCCTTGTTGCCAGTATCTCTTTACCTCCTTCTGATCTCTGTTGTATTCGACTTATCGACTCATAGTTCACAAGTATTTTTGGGACTTTTTGGTTAAAAAGCTAATGAGTTTCTTCTTATTGGAAGCAGTCGTCCCAACAAAGACTCTTGATACTGACGGCTGATAATCATTGGTTTGATAAATTACTGCTGAGATAATCAATGTCTAATACGTTAATACTAAATGGTTGAATCATAGGTTGTGTGTTTTCATTTACATATTTATTTTTTAGTGGTTTATCTGCATGTTTTAAATAAAATTCTTGCAGGGATCTCCGCCTTGTGAATTGGGATTGTATCTTAAGGACTGCAATATCTGATATTGAGGTGAGCGTTTGCCTTGTGACCGCGCAGTCATTTTGTCCCTGTCTCTCCCTTATCTGGATGCAGCTGTTTGTAGGTAGATTATGTGGACATCAAGGAAAGGAAGCTTCTAAAAGTTCCTGGCTATGGAGATCCAGTAGAATTTGGAGTTTTAACTTCATTTGCCTATCCGCTGGAGGAAGGCCTGGGAGAGATTGTTGTTGCGACGACAAGAGTGGAGACAATGCTTGGTGACACTGCTATTGCAATTCACCCTGATGATAAAAGGTATAGTCATCTGCATGGTAAATTTGCAATTCATCCCTTCAACGGAAGAAGACTTCCCATCATTGGTGATGCAATTCTTGTTGATCCAAGTTTTGGGACTGGTGCTGTCAAGGTATATATCTTAATCAATTGCAATTCAAAGGCTTAATTTTGGCTATCATGTGCCACCTTTAATATCCTGTTCCACCATTTTCAGATCACTCCAGCACATGATCCAAATGATTTTGAGGTTGGAAGGCGTCATAATCTTGAGTTTATCAACATTTTCACTGACGATGGGAAAATAAACAGCAATGGTGGTTCAGAGTTTGTTGGGATGCCACGCTTTAAGGCTCGTCAAGCTATTACTGTGGCACTGCAGGAGAAGGTAAAATATCCATGGAAGCCATAGATGTATTGCTGCAATATGAAGATTGGTAGACATATCTTAAATGCTTAATGCAATAATAAATTTGCAAGATCAAATTCTATTTTACTTCAGCCTGTTATGTCTTATCTGACAAATTGATTATCAGATTTATGTCTTTCAACTTCTTGATACCATTAGATGATTTGAAAAGCATTGTGACATTCCCATAACGTCTCAATTTAACCCTATAAGTTAAATTATGATTTAAAATATTGTGTGAAGGTTTTAAAATTCATGTCTGCGATGGCCACTAATTGCCAAGACTTCTATCCACTATTGGGTGGCCATACTGACCCCATCCATGACTACCACCACATGACTGCATTTTCCTACCTTTTATTAAATTTCAAACCCATGTCATGTTCAGAGCACATTTTTTTCTTGCATCACTTCATTTTCCTCTTGGCTCCATCATCAAACTGTGTCCTTCCAACATCTCCACCCCACCAGCCCCTACTGAAAGATACCATGCATAGCTTAATCCATGAGTTACCAAGATGGGTGTCATGCCAGAGTTGCCTACTAGGCTTTCCTTCTAGAAAACATGGATTACTTTCTGATGCTGATAAATTTTTCCTCAATTGTTCTATTTGGTAACTCTGCTAAAATATTTTTAGTGCTGGCTAGGAAGTTAGTGAGTTTATTTATTTGTTTGTTTTTGGCCAAAGGAAGGCTAGTCAATTGAGCTGAGTTGCATTCTCAATCTAAATAGATTGGCAACCTCCTACTTGACTGAAGCCTAAACAACTAATACGTTATTTAACTCTTGGTTTGTTGATCCATGAACTACATCTTTAACCTCCTTTGGTGGATGATATGGTTGACTGCAGATAGCTTTTCAATTTTCTCGGAGAACACCACTGGCTATTTAGATTGAACTCACATGTCTCATCACTCTGAGTGCACGTGCCCCACAGGAGAGGCACGTTTCTGAAGAATCCAAAGAAAGCACTCTTAACTAGAGATGAAATGATTTTGACTGGAAGCGAGTGAAATATTTTGTATTGAATGAATATGAAGGCAAATGTTCACAATTTGTTGAACAATAATCATTGTTCACACTTATCTACTTCCCCATTTGCTTTGTTCTCTGGTCCTTACTTATCATCATGCATGCTTTATGTGGGCATAATTATGACACATCTTAAGGCATGGGCCAATTGTTTGTGATGTTGGTGGAACGTTATTGCATTCTGTCATATGGCATTGCTAGTGAATTCTGTCCTTTTCTCCACTTTTTTGACATTGATGCTTACTATATTCTCCTAGATTATTCTCTTCTTACTCTCTCCACTATGTCCAGTTGATGCTCCATGTCACAGTTTCAGGTGGTTTGTCGCCATAAGTGACTTAAGTATATGATTTTCTTGCTTTCAGGGACTATATAGAGGTTCTAAAAACAATGAGATGAGGCTTGGCCTTTGTTCAAGGACCAATGATGTCGTGGAACCATTAATAAAGCCACAGTGGTATGTGAAATGCAGTGGCATGGCAAAGCAAGCTCTTGATGTGGTCATGGATGCTGAGAATAGAAAGCTCGAAATTATTCCTAAACAGTATACTGCTGATTGGAAAAGGTGCTGTCATTTAATCCACACCATTCTGGACGATAGTAATAAAATAAGGGAAGCACATGTGCAAGCTTCACTTTTCCCCAACATTTTGTTGCCAGTGCTTGCTGCTACAAACAAGGGCTAAGCATGAAAATGTTCTTCCCTGATTTTTTCTTCTATCTCATTTTTTGGCCCAGCTGAATGCCAGTGCACAGTTGGTATATGTTATTGGGGAATAACTGGTTGAATATGGTTTTATACATTTTGCTGATGTTTGTGTATAATGCAATTTAATTTTGGACATTTGAGCATTATTATTATTATTTTTTTTGGTAAGGACATTTGAGCATTATTTATGCAGTATTGTTACAATAATTTACGACTAAAGATATGTCTCAACACTACAGATGGCTTGAGAATATACGTGATTGGTGCATCTCAAGGCAGCTGTGGTGGGGTCACCGGATCCCAGCGTGGTATGTCACTCTGGAAGATGATGAACTGAAGGAACTTGGTGCATACAATGATAACTGGATAGTTGCAAAAGATGAGAGCGAAGCTCGAACAGAGGCCAGCAAGAAGTATGCTGGGAGGAAATTTGATTTGTGCCAAGATCCTGATGTACTTGATACTTGGTTTTCAGCTGGACTTTTTCCATTGACCGTCCTCGGATGGCCAGACGATACAGAAGATTTGAAGACATTTTATCCTACTTCTGTCCTTGAGACTGGCCATGATATTCTCTTTTTCTGGGTTGCCCGAATGGTGATGTTGGGAATTAAACTGGGAGGGGATGTACCTTTCAGGAAGGTGAGTTAACTACGGCTGCAGGACATATTACTAACATCGATCTCATAAAGATATGATGCTATATGTCTGATAATTGCATTTTTAGTGGCCAAATAGCTCAGTTTGCTTACTCTGGATCTGCAGAACGTCTGTTTCGTGGAAACCTGATGTTTTGTTGGAATGGGGTCCTCTGTAAAAGCTCTAGAAATGTGTAGTGTCTTTTCATTTTTTTTTGTTGGTTTGAGTTGTCTTGGTTGTTATTTTCATAATCCTTTTCTTTTGTGTTTGAGTTGGTTGAAACTTTCATAAAATATCTATCTTGTACTACTCCCCTTTATGACCAGGAATATCAACACAATTGCATAAGGATTGCAAGTGACATTGATATATAATGCAAATGCTTTATCCCAACGAGCTTGGTTTTTTGTTGCATGTCATTGTCAGATACTGTAAGTTTTTAATATTTGCATAGATGGATTCTTTTCTCTGTCAAATGTCAGTCTAACCCTTCCTTTTGCACTTCTGGTATTACCGACTACCTGCTTCTTATTAGCAATATTTGGGAAGTCACTGCTTAGTCTGAATGCTGTATGATTCAAAGTTTTTGGAGCTTCTGCATCTAGGAAAATGAAGAGTAATTGTATTGGCTTGCTGTTTGCTGCTTAATGCATATTATATCATTGCAGGTTTATCTGCATCCCATGATACGTGATGCCCATGGCCGAAAGATGTCAAAGTCTTTAGGAAATGTCATCGATCCCCTTGAAGTAATTAATGGCATAAGCCTAGAAGGTCTTCATAAGAGATTGGAGGAGGGCAATTTGGACCCTAATGAACTGACTGTTGCCAAAGCAGGACAGGTCAAAGACTTCCCCAATGGTATTGCTGAATGTGGTGCTGATGCTCTCCGATTCGCACTTGTATCTTATACGGCTCAGGTTTATGCTTTCCCACCCCAATTGACCAATATATAATACGTACCATGTATGGGCCTTGATATTGTTGCCTTTGTTGTTGTAGAACTATTAACCTGTAACTTCTTTTTTATCCTTTTGCAGTCTGACAAAATAAATCTGGATATCCAAAGAGTTGTTGGATATCGTCAATGGTGCAACAAATTGTGGAATGCTGTTCGATTTGCTATGAGCAAACTTGGAGACAATTTTGTCCCCCCAGTGGAAGTACATCCAGAAACTATGCCATTTAGCTGCAAATGGATAATATCTGTGCTGAACAAGGCTATATTGAAAACCGTGTCATCTCTTGAATCATATGAATTTTCAGATGCAGCCACCACAGTATATTCATGGTGGCAATATCAGTTCTGTGATGTTTTTATTGAAGCAATCAAGCCTTACTTTGCTGCTGAGGATCCCACATTTTCCTCTGAAAGGAAGTCTTCACAAGAAGTTTTGTGGTTATGCTTGGAAACTGGGTTACGGTTGCTTCATCCTTTCATGCCATTTGTTACTGAAGAATTGTGGCAGCGCCTGCCTTCTGCAGAGGACGGTGATAGAAAAGAATCAATTATGATGTGTGATTATCCATCCCCCGTAGAGGTAAATCCAGGTTAATTGACTTAAAAAAGTTTGTCCTACAGCTTAATTAATTTGTGACATTTGGAGTTCTACTAAGTAGTCTACAAAACATTTAAAATGTTGATTGGTAGTGAGATTTTTCAAAGAAGGAAAATGGTTTCTTCCATTTTTTCTTTTTTTATCATACTTACACAACATTTAAATAGGGCTTACAATAACTAGAAAACAGCAAGAAATAAAAGATAGATTTCCTACTTCTTAATTCTAAGGATTCAGAAATAAAATAAATGGAAACAAAATATTCCTATCTCGAGGTTTTCTCTGAGATCTCTAAGATTTCATCTAATTCTTTGATAGACTTTCCTTGAGATCTCCGAGATTTTGTTCTAATTCTTCAACATCCCCTCTCAAGTTGGTGTGTAAATGTCTATCATGCCAACTTGCTGATGAGAGACTCGAAGCTAGGTTTGAACAATCCCTTTGTAAGAATGTCAGCTATTTGTTGTGTTGTTGGCACAAATGGCATACAAATAGCTCCTGCTTTTGGTATCTTGATGTATCAACAGGAACCCCATCTTTGTCATTTTCAAGTTTCTGATTGGGATCTATAGGAATTTCTGCCGGTCGACAACCACTCATTCCGGTTTCCTTTAGAAGATCTAGGACATATTTCCTTTGTGAGATTACAATTCCCTTTTTCGATCGAGTTACCTCCATTCTAAGGAAATACCTCAGAGTTCCCAAATCCTTGATCTCAAACTCAGAAGCGAGACATTCTTTCAACCTATTCATCTCGACAATATCATTCCCGGTGAGAATGATGTCGTCCACATACACTATCAAAGTTGCGACCTTCTCGTCACAAGAATGCTTTACAAATATGGTATGATTAGCTTGTCCTTGAACATACCCTTGTTTCTTCACAGAATGAGTGAACTTCTCAAACTAGGCCCTCGGTGACTATTTCAGTCCATGTAATGACTTCTTCAATCTACATACCTTTGATCCAGACCTTCTATCAAAGCCCGGGGGAAAATCCATGTATACTTCTTCCTCCAAATCTCCATTTCAAAATGCATTCTTCACATCTAGTTGTTGTAGAGGCCAGCCAAGATTGGCTGCAAGTGACAGGAGCACTCTTACAGTGTTTAGTTTTGCAATTGGAGTGAAGGTTTCAAAGTAATCGATCCCATAGGTCTGGGTGTATCCTTTTGCGACCAACCGAGCTTTATACCTTTCGAGAGATCCATCAGATTTATGCTTGGTTGTAAATACCCACTTGCATCCAACTGTGGTCTTTCCCTCGGGTAGATCCACCATATCCCACGTTCCATTTTTTTCTAGAGCTTTCATCTCCTCAAGAATTGCTTCCTTTCACTCAGGAACCTGTAGAGCATCCTGCACAGTTTTTGGAATCTCCACACAGGACAATGTTGAGGTAAAGGCACAAAAATTGGATGAGAGACTTTTGTAAGACACATAATGAGACATAAGATGTTTGGTACAAGACCTAATTCCTTTTCAGATAGCAATACGTATGTCGAGTTCATCTGGTTAGACAGATTGAGTTGGGACATCACCTGGTGACTCTATGGAGTTTTGGTCATGCTCTGGTTCGGACTCATGGCACCTTAAGGGAGCAGGAGACTCATTTCTTTGAGTTTTGTCTCTTCTCGTGTAGACTTGAGAATAGGATGGAAGCTCTGTATTCTCGGTATGAGTTTTGCACCTGTTATGCTCACAAGTAGGATGCGATGACAATATAGGTGGACCCGAATTTTCATTATTTAAAACACTTGGTTCAAAATCTGGTATAAAGGTTGTGGGAATATAATTTTTTGAAAGAGGTTTTTCAGGTTCTAGACGAAAAAAATCTATGATGGTCTAATGCGAATCTGCACTTTCTTTCCCCCTCTGAAGATGAGCTCCAAAAAAAGGTGTTGATTCAAAAAAGGTGACATCCATGGTGACAAACATTTTTTTAGAAATCAGGTCAAAGCATTTATACCCTTTTTGATTAGGTGCATAACCAACAAACATACATCGTTTTGCTCTAGGATCAAGTTTCCCCCGATTTTTATCATGGATGTGGACAAATGAGGTACAACCGAATAGTTTTAAGCGTAAGACTGAAGTAAGTTTAGAGGTTGGGTAGGTCTCTTGAAGAACTCTTAGGGGCATTTGAAATCCTAACACTTTAGAAGGCATCCTATTGATGAGATATGTAGATGTAAGAAGTGCTTGACCCCAGAGGTATGTGGGAACTTTAGTTGTGAAGAGTAAAGCTCTAGTTAATTCTAAAAGATTTTTATTCTTCCTTTCTGCCACCCGATTTTGTTGAGGGGTGTTAAGGCAAGAACTTTGATGCACAATCCCCTTTTTCAAGAAAAATTGTCCCAAATTTTTATTGAAATATTCTTTCCCATTGTCACTTCTAAAATCTGGATTTGCCCTTGGAATTGTGTTTGTACCATGGTGTAAAAATTTTTGAAAACGGTCTCAATTTCTGATTTCTCTTTTAACAAGTATACCCAACTCAACCTTGTATGGTCGTCAATAAATGTGACAAACTATTTCTTCCCTGAGGATGTAGGAATTCTAGATGGGCCCCAAACATCACTATAAATTAAGGAGAATGGTTTTGATGGCTTGTAGATTTGTGAGGGAAAATTGGTTCGATGATGTTTGGCTAATTCACAGAATTCACATTGGAATGAAGATGGACTTTTATTCAAAAATAACTTTGGGAACAAGAACTTTAAATATTAAAAATTCAGATGACCTAGCCTATAATGCCATAACATAATGTCATCATCCTTACAAAGAGTAACAAATTCGGAACAACTGCCCTGAACTTGTTTACTTGAGCTTGTTCCATCTTCAAAGAAATAGAGTCCTCCACTCTCTCTAGCATTGCCAATCGTCCTCCCCGAGGTCAAGTCCTGAAACTCACAATGAGATGAGAAAAAATTAGCTTGACACTTTTGATTGGAGGTTATTTTACTAATGGACAGCAAGTTACAAGATAGCTTTGGGACATGAAGAACATTATGAAGTGTGAGGGCTGATGAGAGCTTGATAGATCCTGTTCCAGCTATGGCTGAAAGAGAACCATCTGCAATTGTGATTTTTTTATTTCCTACACATGGACTATAGGTGGAAAACAGTTTTGAACAACCTGTCATATGATTGGTAGCTCCTGAATCGAGAATCCATGGAGTAATTTGGTGTGGATTTTCTATGAGGAAAGCAGTGGGAAAATAATTACCTTTCTGAGCTAAAGAACAAGATGGATTTGAAGGAGGTTGTGGAGATTAAAGGATTTTGTATAGGTGCTCTAATTGTTCCTTTGTGAATGGAACCGAATCTGACTTGATTTGCTCTTGTTCATTTGTTGCGTGGAATGCACAACCATCGTTACTGCTCCTTCTCTTCCAACCTTCTTTCTTCCAATTTTGTGGTTTCCCATGAATTTTCCAACAAGTCTCTTTGGTATGTCATGGTTTCTTGCAATGTTCACACCATGGTTTCTTTCTCCTGTCTTCCTCAGAATCAGGTCCTCGAGATACAAGTGTAGAATTTTCGGATATAGAGCTGAAACTTGTTTCCGAATCACGTAGCATGATTCGCCTTCGAGATTCCTCCCTTCTAACTTCAGAGAAAACCTCGCAGATGGATGGGAGAGGTTTTCGACCAAGGATCCTGCCTCTCACCTTATCCAAGCTTCGATTAAGGCCTGCTAGAAACATGTATACTTTATCATTCTCTTCTCTCTTCATTTGTCTCTTACAATCGGCTGGACTTTCCCATGTATCATCGTAGCATTGATCTAATTCCTGCCACAAGGTCACCATTTCATTGTAGTAAATAGTGACCTCATGATCCCCTTGCTTCGATTGCCATAGCTTTGTCTTCAATTCAAAGATTGGGGAAGAATTTTCCAAATCAGAATATGTTCCTCTCACAACGTCCCACATGTCTTTAGCAGTCGGAAGGGTGAGGTTTTCCAATTGCTGGCTCCATAGAATTGATCAGCCAGGCAATCACTAAAGAGTTCTCGGATCTCCAAATCTTCCAAGACGGATTGCTTTTTTCTGGTTCCTTCACCTCGCCAGTTAAGTGGCCTAGCTTCCCTCTGCCATCAATGGCTAGTTTCACGGATTGAGCCCACTCCAAATAATTTTGGCCATTCAATCGGTGAATTGTTAATAGCAGGTTGGAATTCTGGGAGAATTGCTCTCCACCATTGCTTGATTGTGCAGAGAGATCAATTGGGTTGTTCTCTAGCATGACACCTAAAGGAGTGGTGTTCTTATTAGCTCCGGTCATCGCCGTTTTCACCGTAGTAGGAGCGGGATTCAAAACCCAAGCTCTGATACCATGAGATTTTTCAAAGAAGGAAAATGGTTTCTTTCATTTTTTTTCTTTTTTATCATACTTACACAACATTTAAATAGGGCCTACAGTAACCAGAAAACAGCAAGAAATAAAAAACAGATTTCCTACTTCTTAATTCTAAGGATTCAGAAATAAAATAAATGGAAACAAAAAATTCCTATCTCGAGATTTTCTCTGAGATCTCTAAGATTTTATTTAATTCTTTGACAGACTTTCCTTGAGATCTCCGAGATTTTCTTCTAATTCTTCAACAGGTAGCTTGTAGTTGATGGATTTAATTACCAATTCAATGGGGTAATTTCATCATTGTCACATTCTTGTGATTTTCCTTTTGCTTCAGTGCTGGACAAATGAAAGGGTGGAGCTTGAGATGGATCTCATTGAGTCTACAGTAAAATCCCTTAGGTCACTAAGGTCAGAGGGTCTTACAAAGCATAAGAATGAAAGGTAAATATGAGTTTTTAACCTTTTGTTTTCAATGTATTTTCGATTGCTGATACAATCATTCATTTGCTAATGTCTGATGAATGCTTGATAGTCATAAATTAATGACGGTCTGTTTAATTTATTGCATGCAGCTTTTGGTTTAGTCCTTTGGTTCCTGTATCTTCCTTCTCATCTAAAGAAACATACTGGTTAAAGCAAACAAGTTAATGTCTGCCTTCCTTGGCATTTTTACTTGTTAAGGGTGCTCCTGGAAGTCCTGATTGCTTGATACTGTGCATAATGACATGAGGGAAAGCCCATAACCAAACTTTTTTTATTTGACAAAGGTGTGATTAGATGTGATTGGGTTGATGGGTATTTTCAAGTAGTCAAAATTCAAGGATTTACAAGGTGAAATGGACTTATAAGGCCTTTACTTGGGGTATTTTGCTTGCTAGTAGTACATCCTCCTCAGATATATCTTGAGGAAGGACCATCTCAATGTGAGATTCTCTTTCATTGTTATGGAGAGTCTTCTGTCGTGTTCATTGGAAGAAACAGTGCATCTACTCCAATTTGCATGAAAGATTACACCATGTGAGTTTCTGCTAGGTGTCACTGGGTCTTGCCATTGATGCCATTTGAGCTGTCTTATTTCTCTAGTGGATTTTGTTAGATTTCTATGCTGTAAATTTGTAATAGTCCAGGCCTGTTGGGGAAAGAGTTCTCAAAATCTGCCAAGTTCAGTTTATATGAGATTGTGGTTATATCTGCGATCATATATTCTTTTATTTATTCCTGTTAGTTAACCTTTTCCTCAGGCTACCTGCTTATGCATATTGCCAAAGTGAGGAAATAGCAAACATCATTAAAAGCCATGAATTGGAGATTGCAACTCTTGCTGCTTTATCTTCATTAGAGGTACAGTGTATTCGTCTCTTAAGTAGTTGTGTTTTCTTTTGCAATTTGTATGTTCTTATTGCCTTTTGAATGCGATTCAGCATTGCATCAATAAGCTTGGCATAGAATGTGATGTAAATTACCCAAATGGTCATGGAAGCCAATTCTTCTCCTTTGAATCTTGTTCCAAAAGCTATTATTAACTCCCACCAAGCGCCTTTCCTTAAGTCAGTCTGTTGTGGAAAAAGAAAGTCTTCAAATTATAATTGAAAGGTTACTTGCTGATTATCTTCAAGGTTCTTGAATGATCAGCTGCACATGTAGGGTAAATCTCACTCATCAGTAGGATGAAGTATACACACCTCGACACTGCTTATAGTCCTACCATGCGAGGCCGAACTTGGGTTCCATTTTTCTTTGTTAATTTTGTTATGTATCTTATTTTCTTTAGCTGTTGCTCCTTAGTTTAAGTGATGATTCTGCGGCCAGTCAAAGTTTTATTTGGCGGATTCACAGGTTTTGTTGAGTGGAAAAGATGTTGCCCCAGCAAGATGTGCTTTTGAGAATGTGAATGAAAATCTCAAAGTGTATCTTAAGGTTCACGGAGAACTTAATGCGGAAGCAGAGCGTGAGAAGATCAAGAATAAGATGGAAGAGATTCAAAAGTAAGTCCAGTGAAAATATACTCTCTCTCTCTCTCTCTCTCTCTCTCTCTCTCTCTCTCTCTCTCTGTACATGTGCGTTCTTGAATCTAATCAACACTTTGCTGGCAAAGCCATTATCATGGGAGATTACTAGGCACTCATGTTGCCTGCTCCTATGTTGTGATGTGGATATCACTTATACCATTCATGTATGGGCCCACAGTTATGTGAGAGGAGAGTGTATGCAAGGGTAAAAGCCTTTGCTAGCAGCTTAGATATAATATTGTACAGTACATCATTATGTCTGCAGATTGCTTAATTTAGAATGAATGTGCAAGTTTCTTTCTGTCTTTATTTCACATTCTAACAAAAACGTTCATGAGTAAATCTGGTTTTGTCCCAGGACAACTTTCCCAAAAGCAACTTAATTCTTTTAGTCCTATGATGTTTTTCCTTGTTGTGGACCTCATTTATCCACCTAGTGTCATCAAGATGGTCCACGTTAATTTCTTGACCTCGTCTCTTGATAACTTTACTGAAAGCTGTTAAATTCTTTTCCCCTCTTGTTTCTGTAAATATCATTTTCTCAGAGGAGTCCCATGATGTTTTCCCTTGTCCTTGATCTTGTCTATCCACTTGATGTCATCGTTGTTAAGGTGGTCTGTGTTATATTCATTGTTTCTTGTGAATTGAAGCAATCATCCGCAGATGACTCCATTTTCTAGGATATATGATTACCTTGATCCTCTATAATCTTATAATGAAAACCTTGAAGACAAGCCCTGGATCACTGAGCTCACAGGCCTCGGGTCTCATAATTTGTGAACTGTCTACTTATACAGGCAGCAAGAGAAACTCAAGAAGACCATCAATGCATCTGGCTATGAACAGAAGGTCCCAGTTCACATCCAGGAAGAGAATGCCGCGAAGCTGGCTAAACTCATCCAAGAATTTGAATTTTTCCAGAAGGAGAGCTCAAGATTAGAAGCTGTCAATGGATGCACTTAAACCAATTTGGCAGGTTTTCTCATTCTTTACTACCCCACAAAGCCGAGTGACCGCAACAAGAAGCCCGATGTGACAAAAAAGTGGAAAAGGATTTTGTGAGGCTGATTCAGTATTGAAAACCTGGCTAGGACCAGGAGATTTTCTTGCAGGTTTGTTATCTTTTGTATCCTTAGGTACGGTACACAGTCTTAGGTGGCTTATAAACAAAGAATTACTTTCGAACGAATCCATGTTGGGTATTTGTTCCCCGAGGTGTTCCTCAAATGGGGGAAGTGCATTCGGAGGTCTACTCTGTACAGGTGTACACCCTAATTTCAGGAGAAAGAATGCTGTTAAAAATAGATAATATTATCGAATTGGAAATAATTCTTTGCTTTGAGTGCGAAGTCCGCACAAGACTGCAATCTTTCTCAGCGTATTGCAAGGGGCATGCCGGGGCATTTGTGCTCGACGCAAGCTCTGGCATAGATATTTAGATCTTCTGAGCTTGGTTGTCACACAGATCAATCAAGTATTGCACTACATTAGCTCATTGATAGATATTTATTTTCTCAGTAATATTGGAGTCATCTTCTGCGAATCCCTGCCTGATTTTGCTGAACTGTTTTTTCCTCCAAACTAATGTTTCGTGGAACTTCTTCATTGACCGACGCCTTGGCGTTGGCCATTTCACCAAAACACATAGATATCTTTAGTAGCATGCTTTATCTGTCGACGGGCTTGGGTCTTGGGTCGATATCGGGTAATCAAACCCCCTTGCACAGACCTATGAAATGACTAAAGGAACATCAAATTCTTCCATATAAATCAATACCTACATGGGGCCAACTGACCGAGCCTGAAAGATTTCCCTCGTCACTATAAACAATCTATCTTTGAACTAAATCTCAGTTGTTGAAACAGCTAATCTCATGGCGTGTTTAACCATTCTTTTTCTTTCGTTTTATACTGAAAAAAGGATAGTCAGAGCAAGAACAAGAAGAATTCCTTGTGGATGATATAATATGGAGTATGAATATACTATATTTCATATTACAATTTAACGGCCTGTTTAGCAAACCCAACCATGGAGCTCGTAATCAGCTTCCTCAACTAAGTAAGAAGTGTGACTGCTATCGATTTCTGTGAATGAGCAAATACATTCGAAGTTGCATGGCCCCAGGACTGCAGAGACTGACCAAAAAATCGATTGTGCATCGGCCTGATGACTGGCATCAGCGATTTTCAACCTAAATTGTCCGAATGGACTACATTGAAAAATTGTTAAAAGGTTCAAATGACATTGACCATATGAAAAAATTTAGGATTGAATTAGCAATTATATAATAGGTTTAAGATTTTTGAATAATTCTTTTCTATTTAACGGCAATACACTCACTTATAGAACAAGCTTGAAATCGTTTTGCTGGTTTAAGAAATAGTTTGTCTTTACAAGCTCCTCACAAATATTTCATGGATGAAAATGTCACACCTCTAGCTCCACAAGAACAGAGCCGATGTTACGACTGTCCTCCTGCTTAGAGGATGCAACCTTAAACATAACCATCATCAATCTGTTATAAAAATATATACATTCATATATTTGATAAAAGAGTCATCTGATTACATGATGAGAGTCCTTATAATCCATCAAAAGAATATGTACATCTCCAACTAACAATTAAACTCACAAGTGCATCAGACATAAACAACTCATACCCAAAAATCTCACTATTAAAATGTCATGTTGATAATATAAACACTCTCGTCTTACTTGCGGCTAGTTGAAAATTGAAAAACAAGTAAGACGAATGGAATGAGCAACCACAACCTAGTGAGCAATACATCTCTTCTAAGTAGATCAAGCATTTGCTATGCATCTTAAAAAACCGATATCATAATTTGTCAATCCCAAATCCGATATATGATATATGTAAATATCAAAAGTGAATTATGTCTTTCCAATGGAACTTTTTACATTGACAATAATAATCAATCATCAATAGTCCATTTTATTTATCAATCTCAATCAAATTTAACTTCAATGGACCATTCCATCGAGTTCGCAAATGCTCAATATCTAACTATGGTCACACTTAATACATGTGACAAAGTCAATTGAGTTCTCCCTTAGGTAGGTTCCCACCTATATCAGCGGGTGGTTTTGTCCAAAAGGACGCCCTAATAATAGTATGTGTACTTACTCTTCAATATCACAGTGACATGAGCATAATTCACCAACCTCATTTTCCATTAACCCACAATCAAAATGAGAATCCATCTCAAAACTCAGTTTCACTAACTAAAACATTAAACTTTTTATGATTCAACGTATCAAACAGAGTACCTTGCATAAACTATATTCATAAATCAAAAACTTTTCATGATTCTTTTATAAAAGGTTTTTCAAACCATTCATGACAATCGGTTCAAACTATAACAAAAAAGATATTTTATCAATTCAAATAGACTAAGCGATAGTAAATGTTAGATCTAGTTTTATGCATTTAATATGCCCTAAACACCACTTTTTCATTTTATCATTTTTAAGAGATGAGTTTTTTTTTTTTGGTAAGGGGTACATCTTAAGAGATGAGTTTTACGAAACCAAAGAGAGATAAATACTATTCACTTGAGAAAGCAAAAAATCAACCTACAAAGGTTACTCGAGTCGACAAACTCGTATTCCTATCAATTAACCGAAAAACGATATCATAGCCAAACAATACTTTAACTAACAACTTGACTAGACTAAGCTTATTCGTCGACCAATTGACTCCTATGCGCAAACGAAGAAACTCGTTCATAGGGAACATTCATCTTTGTCCGTTTATTTGTATCTATGCATAATGTCCATTATGCATAGGTTGCATTTGAAACTTTAAAAATCCGTTTCAATCAAACCATAACTTGGAATCGATTTTTGTCAAACCCTACAGCTTTGTAATGCACTAAACTATCATTTCCTTAAAAATCCATAGCTTAACAACTCATAAATCGAATTTATGACTTATTAACTTCGAAAATTACTCCGATTTCTTTACCAAAAAAAAAAATACTCCGATTAAACGAAGAACGAGTTTGATTACTACTGGAGGCTGCGAAACGAAGCTAATCCGACTGGGTGAGGTCCCCATCGTGTAATCGCAAGCTTTCTCCCTCCACCCTTTTCCCTTCTTCGGTTTTGTCGCTGCTGGTTTTCTTCCTTTTCCTTCTACGCTCGCATGCATTATCTGTTGAAGGGAAAGGAAAATGAATTGAGGCCTGGTTTTAGAGGACATGGGCTTGAGGTTTGGGCTTTTTTAAAAAAAGATCTCATAAGCCCATTTACTACTAAAAATGTTCATGCACGTTTTTTTTTTCTTTTTGGTCTGTTGTATAGTGGTGGCCACGGGCCGGTTTGGCTCGGAACCGGACTGGTCAAACCCGGGCCCGGAACCGTTGACCGGGCCCGCGGTTCGGAATCGGAACCGGCCCGTGGCATACGGGCCCGGTTCTGGTTCCCGAAAAATTTAAACCGGCCCGGAACCGCCACCGGCCCGGTTCCGGGCCGGTTCTACTAAATAAAAAATAAATAAAAATTTTATAAAAAAAATTAAATAATGAAATTTTTTTTAAAAAAATTTCATTATTATTATTTTTTTTTATAAAACAAATTAAACTCTAATTGCCATGCATTGTAAGTGCGTTGATTTTCAATTGCAATGCTTGGCTTAGGTGTATTGAACTCTAATTACAAGGTTTGGCTTGAGTTTTATAAACAACCCCTTTGATGGTCTCTTCATTCCCATTCGATGTGGGACTCTCGGTTTGCCTTGAACGCCTTCAATATGAGACTTTTGGCTTTGTCTTCATGCAAATGCCAAGAGTCCCACATCGAATGGGAACGAAGAGACCATCAAAGGAGTTGTTTATAAAATCCAAGCCAAGCCATGAGAATGTGAAGTTGTATGCCTTTTGTGGCTACGATCCTTTGTTAATTAAGAGCAAATGGTTTCATTGGACCGCCTAGAATCGGACCGGACCAATGGTCCGGTTCTCAGTTCTATGGTTTGCCGGTTCGGTTCTTAGTTCTAAAATTAAAAGACTGGTCTTACCTGTTCGGTTCCCGGTTCCGATCGGGAACCGATCACTCCTACAATTTTCATTTTGATTATAATTTATATTGAATAATTCATTATTTCATATTTTTATAATTATTTTATTTTTTATTTTATAATTTATTTTTTAAAATTTTAAATTACGAATTGGAACCGGAACCGGAACCGGAACTAGAACCGGCCGGTTCCGGTTCACATGTGGCCACGAACTGGAACCGGCGGCCACCACTACTGTCGTACTCTAATTTTCAACTCAATCTCAGACTTTTGCCTTACCTATTTATAGAACGTGGGAGTTAAAATCATATCTGAAACTAAACGTCCCTAGCCCCTAGCCGTTCCTGTCTTCTGAGAATGTGAGAAATCGAATTCCCCACCTCTCTCTTCCCAGTAGGAAGAGCGGCCACTGGGGCAAATCTCAGTGATTGAATGTTCATGCATGTTAGCAGAATGAATTTCTATCAATTATTGCATGAACGTGCATGAACATTTTTGATAACTACGTATGACATTCATCTCTCTTCTAGCTTTATCATTGCAGAATATTTGTTATTTCATTAGAGGACGTCCTTTTGTTAATCTCAACAACTGAAATCCCGTAATAGAGATATGTCGAGCTCATTGTCGCTAAAACAATTTAATGTCCCAAGTAGACAGGAGTTAAAGCTCTTTAAGAGAAAATATATTGTATACAAAATACATCATGCCATAGTAACATGCGAGGAAGCATGCTTAAAGAAGATGAATGTTCTTAAGATAGATTAATCGACTACATACCACTGGAGCAACATGATTGGTCGAGAACAGATTATCGGTTGTGTAACCAACACAGATGTCCATTTGTGGGTACTATATTGCAACGACACATTGCCTACTGACTTCTTTTTATGCGTAAACAACTAGATAATGGAATTAGATTTTGGGAGGATGGATGAAAAATACCAAGAGCTGCTCTCCAGAAGACGTCACTGCATACGTTCTTTGGGTAAAAAAGGGTCATGGCTCAGGTTTGGTGAATGACTAATACTTTTCGGCAAAATGACACTATTGATGCCATAACTTGTATATGGTGATCACTTTGATGTCATAACTTTTTTTTCGGATCACTTTGGTGTTAACGTTTTTTAAAAACGATTACTTGAGTGCCAATGCTGACGTGGCACGCCGGGAATCTGATGTGGCTCTTTTTTTTATTAATATTCGATGCTGAGATGGTTGGTCGGAGCCGGCCGGAGAGTCCAGTAAGCCCTTATAGAGAAAACGGCGTCGTTCAACCTTTCTCCTCTCAATATAGGAACCCTAAATCGGCTAATTGGACATATTCCCCAATTGCAAACCCTAACCGGCCATATTATTTCCATATTTTTCTCGAAATTGACAGCTGAAGATTACAAATGGATGGAGGTAGCTTCACTAGCAGCTCAAATTCATTTGAATGAAGTGAAGAAGAAGGTCAGTTCTTCTGCTATTGTGGATTACCGAGTCCAAGAAGAATATCTTGGACTCGATTGAACCCTGGGAGAAGATTCCATGGATGCGCCAGGTATAGAGAAGGTTCGAAGTGCAAATTCTTCAAGTGGGTTGATGTGAAATTTTTAAATCGAGCAACATAGGTGATAGTGAAGCTACTTGAAGCTCGACATCAACCTCTACCTACATTAATGGACAAGTTAGACGAGTTGGATGATGTCAATTCATTGCAAGCTGAAGTGAAGGCTTTAACATCTCTGGCCAACCATTTGAAGAAGGAAGTTCGAATGATGAAAATCGAAAGAAAGTGTTATCGATTGTTGATTGTGCTATTAATATTTTTTATAGCCTATTTTATGGTCAAATGTAATGTCAGTGATGAGCAAAAGTTTCTTAGTCTACCATAATTTATGATAGATTTGTACTATGTACTTGTATTTAGCAATTTGTAGCTACAGTTGTGTTATTAGTTTGTTGCAATTTATGTATATAACAAGAGGTTTGCTGCAATCTATGACAAATGGAAGGTTGGAATTTATTGGTTCTCAATGTTGAGTTGCTTAGTATTTTGTTACTGCATATTTTGATGCAATTTTGCCTCATTGGCAGCATATTTTGTTGTATATTTTTGCTCATTTACTGTCTTTTGCTGCACTTCCTCATTTGCAGTATATTTTTGCTCATTTGTAGCAACTTGCAGCATATTTTGCTGTCATTTGCAGCATATTTTGCTGCATATTTTTGCTCGTTTGCTGCAAATTTTTGCTCATTTGCTGTCATTTGCTACATTTTCTCATTTGCAGCATATTTTACTGCATATTTTTGCTCATTTGCTATCATTGCTACACTTTCTCATTAGTAGCATATTTTTGCTCATTTGCTGTCATTTGCTGCACTTCCTCATTTGCTTCATATTTTTGCTCATTTGTTGTATATTCACTTGCTCATTTGCTGTATTTTTTTCATCTAGTTAGATGGTTGCATAATATGGAGTAAGGCTCACTACTGAAAAATGAGATGCTGCAAGTTCTGTAACTCTGCGTAGCAGCAAATTATGAAGTCGTCACAAATTTAGTAGTTGACATTTTAGTGCCAAATGTTTCTAAACGTGATCAATTAAGTACCAGTCATGGTTTAAAAGTGATTACTTAAGTTCCAGTTATTGTTTAAAAGTGATCACTTAAGTGCCGATCGTGGTTCAAAAGTGATAATTTAAGTTCCAATCGTAGTTCAAAAGTGATCCAAAAGTGATCACTTAAGTGTCAATTATGGCCGAAAGTTGATCAGTTAAGTGTCATGCTGTGTGTTTCTTTGAAAAATGGAGACTTTGGTTCCAATAAACTAATCTTTAAATCAGATCATTTCAAAATCAAAGCAATAACTGTACCAGCACTGCTCACTAGTACTAAACCGCCCCAAACCATACTCATAAACTAGTTCAAACAGCCCCCAAACTATATTCAATCACCAGCACCAAACAACCCCCTAACTATATTCAAAATCCGGTTCAAAATGCTTGCACTAGCACGTGCTGGCGTGCTGGTGCAAGGACAATACTGCACTCCCAAATATGACAAAATCAGCAACTACCATACTATAATCACAAGCAGTACAAAATCAGCAGTTAGTGCAAACACCATACTGCACTCCCAAACAACACAAAATCAGAAGCTGGTGCAAGCACCATATTGCACTTGAAAGTAGTATAAAAAACCAGCACTAGCAGCACCAATTCCCACCCTCCCCACCAACTGCATCAGTAAGTTTCTTTGAATATTAACTTACTGATGTAACTTGCAAGCACCCCACTACACCAGTACTATACTAAAACAGAACAAACACGTATACAAAAATATATAAATCACAACCACCTTAACCACGGTAAACATCGAATTTAGTCATTATACACAACAACCCATTAGTCCATAACATTTCAGGACCACAAAAAATTAACCTCCTATTAGCCAATACGGTAAACCTCTCTAATTTCACAAAAACTAACAATCACCTCAACACCTTTCCATTAGTCAATAGTGATAAGTCGACCATTTCCTTTTCATTTCGACGGCTTTTTGAATTGATTCATAATTCTTTGACTCTTTCGAACTAAAGGAACTGCAGGTTGTTCTTCTGAAGATGTAGGTTCTTCAATAGCGGGAGCTGCTTCTTCTTGAAATGTCGGAGCTGCATCTTTTTCAACAACTGGAGCTGCTTCTTCTTGAACTGCTCTAGCTACATCTTTTTCAACTGCTGGACCAGCAGGTTGTTTTACTGGCCTTTTTGCTCAAGATTTCTTCTTAGGCGCAGCAACTATCTTCTTCTTACTGGTGTTCGTGGATGTTTTAAAGCTGTCAGCATGTGCTAATTGATCAGGAACTAGTGTTGAGTTTTTTGTTGGTGGCAGTTTACAAACACTCTTTTCTACAGCCACCCTTCTTCTCTTCGGACCAATTGCTTGCGACGTTGGTTGGATTCTTTTTAGTGTAGCCATTGACTGTTGGCTTACGCCAACTTGAGATATGAGAACCTCTGAACTCCTCCCAGGCTACAACAACATAATCATGGATGAGAAGAAGCAATATTGTCATAAAAGTGAAAAACTCAAAAATGAAATGCATGAGATGTACAAAACTTACATGCAAAATAGTCACTCCAATATTGAAGTCCGCATAAATTCTATAACCATATTGTCTTAATCTTCTGCCGAGGACCCCTCTTATTTGATATGGTGCCTCACTTTGAGGAACCTTAGCTGCTTATTCAGTTGGTTTTCTTCTCAATTGATAAGGACAAAACAATGTCAATTAAAGCCAAAGTCTGCTTACTAAATATTAATACAAATACATATAACTTATTGGATATTTTCTCCTAACCTGTGCAACAGTCGAGGAGGAGGTTGCCCTTGAACCTAAGCCTTCGATTGGCTCTTCAGCTGGTTCTTGCACTTGACTTTCAGCAGACCCTTCAGCTAGACAATCAGCATGCCTATCAGCTAGCACTCCAGCAGGCCTTTCAGCAGTCCCTTCAGCTGGTTCTTGTGCTGGCGCTACGTTTGATCCAATTTGAGTCCCTCCACTCGGCTGTTGAAGCAACTGATGTTGCTTTTTTCAAATGACAACCACTTTTGTTGTGACCTATCTCATGACAATATGAACATCTTATCTTTACACCTGACCTGCTCATCTTCTTACTTCCGGGCTCTCTCTCCTGCTTTCTTCGTCTCCTTTTAGGCCTTCCTATTTGTTTCTTAAGTGGTAAAGGATGAGAGGCTTCATGATTTATCGGCTCCCAGAATTTTGTACCTCTAATAGGCTGCATCATGTGCTGGTATGCAGCAAGATATGTGCTTTTGTGATAGCAACCATGTAGGTAATCCTTGGGATTTTGGTACTTCGCTTGGATGGCACAAATGGCATGTGCGCAGGGAATTTCAGAAAATTGCCAAGCTCGACATGAGCACTTTAGTTTGTCAAATTGGACAACATACTTGTCTGTCTTTTCCATGACTTCATAGCCATCATCTCCACTCCAAATAGGATGACAGAACCTACTACTCGCCAAGTTGTCATCCAATCTTTTAGCAATCCTAGGATCACACTGTCCAGTCCACTTCGCAACCTCATTTCTTTGTTTTTGCAGCCTTGTCATGACTATCACTCGAATATCCTCAAGCATGCTGATGATTGGTTTGCACCTCGCCTCTAAAATTCTGTCATTGAAGGCTTCACTGAGATTGTTATCAATGATATCGCTCTTGAATTCTTCATTGAAGAAGGCCTTGGACCAATGCCTGAGTTCAGTTTGAAAATGTGCTTCATAACCGTTTTTTGTCAAGTCAAACAGCTACTGTTTATGAATTCTAAAATCAACCATGTTGGTGCTCTTAGCTATCATCCAAAATTACTTCTGTAGTTTCTCCCCTTTGTATATTTTTGCCTAGTTTGCATATATGTGCCTCACACACATCTTATGTTCAGCAAATGGCATCAACTCAGCTAGGTAGGAAGAAGTCCCTACAAGAATGCATACATTAAGGCATTAATAAAGGTATGTGTGAGATAAAATGTCATAAATATTGTTTGTGCAGTTGCATCAGCATTACCTTTTGTTGGTCGCTCATGAATGCCCAACCTCCTCCATTAGTGATCTCAAGGTCCGCCATCAAATTTTTCAGGAACCATGACCAAGAGTCCTTGCTCTCTACCTTCACAACAACCCAAGTAATTGGAAACATTTGATTATTGCCATCCCTCCCAATGGCACCCAACAATTCTCCCTTGCACACACCCTTCAAGAAACATCCATTTAACCCTATGACTTGTTTACAACCAACAACAATTCCCCGCTTGCATGCATCAAAGCAAATATAAATTCGGTAAAAGTTAGTCCTATGGTTAGGTAGTGGCCGCTCCACAACCTCAACATAAACTCGACTACCTGGGTTTTACAGCCTACATTCTCCAGCATATTCTCAAATTTGATCATATTCTTCCTTGTACCTCCCTAGACTTTTTTTATCACCTTATGCTTGGCTCTTTTACACTGATTGAGTGACACGTTAATCCCTACTTGCTCCCTCATCAACTGTTTCAGCTGAGTACTCTTCACATCAGGCATCGCTTTGATGGTATCGAAGAAGTGCTTCGACAACCAAGCACTTGTTACCCTTTTGTTGTCAAATATGATGGAACAAGTATGTTCCTCCTATAATTACCTAATTTGGAATGACCCATCCCTCTTTGAATATGCGTCATATATCTTCCACGAACAATTAGGTTGATAACACTTTGCTCTAACATAGTCCTGCATATTTCAAGTGAACTGAAGAGTTTTCTGTTCAATTATTGAATACTTGATAATCCCTTCTTTGAATTATTTGGCATCAAAAAAGTTCAGACCTACAGTCAACATAGAAGAAGAAGAGTCAAGATCGTATAACGGATACTTACGTTTCATTCTGCACACAATGGGATCATCATCTTCATGCTGATTTTTAGAATTATCATTCTGTTCATCAGAGCCACTTTCTTCATAATCAGTGTCATTACCTTTAGTTGGAGCTCCATCAATGCTATGTCCTGGTTCAGCTTCATGCAATCCTCTAAGTGCAGCTATTGATTTTTTTTCCAAATTCCCTTTGCTTTTGCCTTGACCGTGCAAGTTCCTCATCGTCATCATCACTTGGTAAATTTACATTTCTCACACCCTCATCATCTGATTCACTAGATGCAACAACTTCTCACGATAATCTAATGAACTCAAATCCAGTGAACTCTTCACTCACTACATGACTTGCCTCCCTCTCGTCCATCTCATGTCCAGCTTCATCCATAATAGAACTAGCACCAACCTAAGTACTAGGTAAAGCAGCACCATCCCCTACGTCTCCTCCCTCAGCCCCTTTATCAGATTCACCATCACTATAGGACTTAACGTAAACAACAGCTTCTTTTTCATGAAAATAATGGTAGATGATATCCTTAACACCATTATCATCGTCAAAGTTTCTAATATAATTCTTCAAGCTGCTTCTAGGAACACAATAATGCAAACTTCCTATTTTACATCTTAATTGTTGAACTATATCCCTCATGAGATTAATATATGCTGGCTTGCTTCTATCGAAATAAACAGTTCCTTCAAGTCCTCTAAAGTATTCCCACTCGTCAGTGCCGATGACAAATTCTCCTCCATAGCGAACAATGATGTCGACAATTGTATCTTTATCCCCCATATCGACCCTGCATTGAAGGAAAGAGACCAAAAAATTCAATACTTTAGCTTTCGGGACCACACCACATAGGAAAAAGAGCACAGTTTCACATGAAGGTCTCCTACATGGTCAACAAGATTGAAAAAGCCACCATCAGACCATATGGGTGACAATGACAAAGGTCCCCACATGGACCATAATCTATCGCATATACTTAGCCCGGTACCAACACAATCGAATCCACTTCAAACCCTAATATCCGAACAACTAGCCATAATTTATGAAGTTCAAGCTTTAATTTCAGAAGTTCAAGACCTAATTTCAAGTTCGAGCCCCAATTTCCCAAGTTCGAGCCTTAATTTCCTACTTCAAACCCTAATTTCTCAAAGGCAGCCCTAATCTACCACTTAATTGAATGAAACATAGGACAATGAAGTACAATGTGTTGATCAATTTAGCAAAATAGAAATTAACAGCCCTTATTTGAAGACTGACCTTCGTAATTTGCCATGGAGATGGGACCAACGCCGACGGGCCGAGTGATGCTCAGTCCATGGGATGAGGGAGCGACGCCGACCAACCGCGTGGGGAAGGCAAGAGGCGACGATGGCAATGGTGACGGCGACGATGGCAATGGTGACGGCGACGAAATGAGGGCGCCATGAGCGACGAGTGACGGGCGACGGCGACGGGACGAGGGAGACAGAGCAAGTGTGACGAGCAACCTGATGCTAAGACCTTTGAATTGAGCGACGTCATTTGCTGTCCTAAATGGAATGACGTTGTCCTTCTTGTCCAAGTGGACTGAGCGACATGGTTTTGCTCGTCCACGTGGACATCAAATGTTGAACCCAATATCCACATCACACTCTTTTTTTAAAATGAAAGATGCCAGGTCAGCTTTTTGGCTTGAATTTTGGCCTGAGTAACTAAAGTGATATATTTTCCTCTGACTTGGCACTAAAGTGATCCGAAAAAAAGTTATGGCACCAAAGTGATCGCCGTACACAAGTTATGACATCAATAGTGTCCTTTTGTCGTTAAATTTGGGAAGGCTTTTGGACTGAAAGTCACAGTGTTCAGTACAAGCATTTCTAAGAAGGAGCAAGCACTGAGCTTGCTTGGTGCTGACCATTTCGTTGTCTCATCTGACCCAGAACAGACGAAGGTAAAAAAGGAAAATTGGAATTATCAACAGTGAGATCCGTGGAGGTCAAGTTCTGTTGTGATCTCATGAATCCAATACATGCAGGCCATTAAGTCCCTGGACTTTATAATAGACACAGCATCCGGCGATCACCCATTCGATGATTACATGTCTCTTTTGAAGACGGGCGGCGTTCTAGTGTTGGTTGGGTACCCAAGTGAAGTTAAATTCAGTCCAGCGAGCCTTAACCTCGGTATGTCTTTGTTCACAAAGCTCATTACTTCATGAAATCTTGGTACCTAATAGGTGAACAAGCTAATTTGCTCGCGATGAACTTTTGGCAGGTATGAAAACTGTTTCGGGTAGCAAAACGGGAGGAACAAAGGATATCCAAAAACTGATAGACTTCTGTGCGGCGCAGAAAATATACCCAAAGATCGAATTGATACCGATTGATTATGCCAACGAAGCCCTCGAGAGGCTCATCAAGAGAGATGTGAAGTACAGGTTTGTGGTCGACATCGAGAACTCCCTAAAATGACGCCTTATTGGGAAGGAGGGATCTTTTCTAGGCAAAAGAAATCATAAGGAGAGGGAAAATGGAAGACGGAAAGCATTAAGCAGAGTTGTATGTACTTTTCTTGCCCAGTAGGCAATCAATTCTACATCCATCACATGCCTTAGTCGCGAATCTATTGTTGAAATAATCGAAATTGTTATGTCATGTTACTTACCTATAATATATTTAGAAATTAAGTTCTTAGAAAAATTGGCTTCTTTAGTCCCCCGAATCTATATTTGACTTCTTTCAAACGAAGTCCTAATCCATGAAAATACATCCTTGCATTCAATTTAAGTTATCAGAACCAATGGATGCAGGTTCTACGATATTGTTCAAATATCTCCGCTGCATTGCAACAAAATTGCCATCCATCAAATGTTGATTAAAATTTAAGCATGATATGTGTTGGACATGCAACAAAATCCATTCAAGAGAGCCTAAATTAGAAGAAACAAATAAAAACTCGCAGACACTGTCTTGTTCCTTCAATCTATTACTGCACATGGCACTATGTATCTTGAAGCTACAACAATAACCTGAAAAAGAAATGAAAAAGAGATGCCTAAGTGTTCATAAGAGAACTATTTATATCAGCTCTATGTACATCGTCATAACTACAAAAGACGAACCCATCAAGTGAAACCAAAAGGTTTTCCTTCTGGACCACTATTCGGTACGTTCCTCCGTCAGTGAACAAATAACGGCATCAAAAGAATCCTAGTCTTGTTCTCTCGTCGGATCATATCAACTGAAATGACGAACCTTGAACTTCCACTCTCCTTTAAAGGGGTCATAGGACACAAACTCCGCGCCTTGTTTCTCAGCCGCCTTCTCGAGCATCTCCTTGTACTTCTCGACTTTGGGCCCCTCGATGTACTGCTTTCCCGTCTTCTTATCAATGCACCTAATTTTAAGAAGAGTCACCTCAGCTGGCTTATTGAGCCCTTGACCTATAGGCGGTTTCTTGCTCTCGTCTCCGTACACAATCACTTCACGATTGTTGAAGCGAATGAGGGACTCAAGATCAAGCCTTCTTACATCGGTCTCCCCTACAAATTTAATGTGACCATAACCAAGTCGTCCAACGACAAAATCTTTGACGTGACAGCAAAATCCTGGTTCAGCTCTTTCCTTGGCTGCTAATTCTGTGATGTGCGGTTCTGTGTAGTAGTCAGGCTGACAGAGCTTCGGCATAAGTGCCTCAATTGCAGCACCACAATCATACCCAATTGCAGACTCGCCAGCTCCTTTAATAATCACATATTCCTCGTCATTCTGAAGAGAAGAATCACCTAGAACTCCCTTAAGTTTTTGGCTGGCCTTGACAAAGTCGGTTTGCTCCCCCAAAGGACCATCTTTGGGAACACCATCTGCAGCATAGCAAAACCCAATTCAGTCCATAAAAAGAATAACTGCAAATTCCGATTATATCGAGCAGACATTATTAGTTTTGCTTTCTAGCATTCTCACTGGGATAGAGCCGTATAATGTAACTGAAAAATGTCCAAGTTACTTCGGAGCTGAGACAACAAAGGCAATTTTATGAAGACCTAGAATGTGAGAATTGCAATTGCAAAATAGAGATTTATCCATGCATGGAAGCTTCATGTCACAAAGTAAGCTTACAAAAACATTGACTTGCAGACGGATGTATTCATGATTAAAAGCAACAGAACAATTTTCTAAAACAATTCCAACTTGGAACCGTAGCAGCCTAGCTCTTTGTTGCCACAAGGCATCTTTTTAAGTAAGGAAAATGCGTAAAATAATCAATGTTGGCATATGAAATTACCATTTGCATATGGAGAAGTTTTCTTCAATGGAGATGGTTTCTGTTCTTTTGCAGGCCAATATTCAGGACCAATAACCAGAGATCTTGGGTTCTCCCTAGGAATGAATAGAGCATCAGCCTCTGGTTTGCTAGGTGTATTGTCTCCATCATAGAAAAATGGAACCTGTAACAGCAATCGAGTAAGAGGGGCTTGAAACAGAATCTGATGTGTAACCTATAAAGCAGATACATATTTTACATAATATTGATATTTGTCAATTCAGATAATTTATCTCACCCTTTGAACAGCCCTATCAGGATGGTACTTCCTTACAGGCAGCCTTGTTTGCCTCAGCGAGAGATGCCAAGCAGACAGCAAAGGAGACTTTCGAAAGGATTGGACAGGCAGTTGTACAGGCATGCTAGGAATTCCATGTTGGAAAGGGGAACCAGTTTCAGTGCAGCCTATCGACAACTGCTGTACAGCAGGGAGGATTCCAAAAGGATTTGTGATCAGTGCTGGTGGAACAACTGAAGAACTCCCGTTGATAGACCTGCAAGAAGGGAGCTAGATGGATAAACAATTTATTCATTTAAAAAAATTCCAAAATTTTTTCATGCGGCTTTAAAGGCAGTCAAATATATGAATCCCACAATCAGTGAGAGTCAATACAAGTTAGCCCACATAGAAATTGGGAAGGGACTAATGTAATTGGAATTGACCAGCAGACAATTTGCCATAGAAATATTGCATAAAGTGCACACATGCTCTAGGCAAAAGATGAGAAACACATACGATTGTCCACAATGGCTCTGACCAAAAGCATTTTGTGAGCCAAAGCCACCTGTACCAGCTACCAAGCAGAATTGATATAAAATTAGCACCATGCTAAAAATATAAGGTAAGAGATGAAGAAGGGGTTTACTAGTTACCTGCTCGTGTCTGTCCTAAGTTGCCAAGGGAACAAATACCAGAAGTCTCAGTAGCTTCAGATGTTTGACGAGGCAAAGAAAAAGAGGGCTGCAGGATTGGCAAAAGTATAAAGTCAAACTAGATGAACAATTGGCAAAAGAGTTGCAAACGATAAATGCAACTTGACAGATTAACCACATGCATGGGCCACAGAAAATAGTAAAGATGATTTTAAGAGGACTTACATTTGTTTGAGTGATTGCGGCTGCATTAGTAGAGAGAACTCGCGATGGAGTACTGGGCAATAAGCTCCCACCAGAGCCACTGGAAGCTGTACTAAATGTGTGTATTTGACCAAAAGTGGGCTTGGTAGTTTGGCTAAAGGAAGCAGGAGTTTGTCTAAAAGCAGAAGCAGTCTCGGCAATCGAGGGTGTAGTAGACGAAGATAGAGGGGAGGACTGAGTAGCGGGAGCACCAATAACCAATGGATTTGAACCAAGTGTAGCGGAGACTGACGAAGAAAATGTGGATGGCGGTGCACTATCTTCAAATGCAGAAGTCAGTAATCTAACAGCAGTAGTTAATGAAGAAGAACCAAAAGGGGAAGTGTTGGGAGATGGCCAAAAACCTGCATTACTAGAGGGATTTGGAACAAAAGGATCAGGAGCTGTCATTGAAAGTTCATTAGATGATGTTGTAAAAGAAAATGGGTTAGGTGTGGTTGTGGAAGCTGGGGCCGAAGAAATTGCATCGGAATCTGTAGTGGAAGAAAAAGGAGATGGCTGACTAAAAGTAGGCCAAGGAATAACAGGAGATGCGCCGGCGCCAACACCAACACCAGACTGACCAGCGTGATTTGGTCCACCTGAGAATGACACAAAGTAATTGGTCAACATAAATTTGGCAGGTTTCTGGAAAAAAAAGATTAAAAAAATAAACTTAGCACGTAAGTTCCTCGTGGCTTTTATATTTGTAGACAGGATCAGTCATACCGCAAATTGACTCGAGCTTGGCATGCAGCACCACTCCAGTATCTGCCTCAGTCGTTAGAGTGAACGGAGCTACACAACTTCCCCTAAGTTGACCTTCAAAAGAGGACTTTCCAAACTCGGTATGGCCAAATGTTGGCGTAGCTACCTGAGACCCTGCAAAACCAATCGTAAAACGATGGAACTTACCCTTAAGCTAATAAACTGAAAGTATGGGGAGTGGGACTGTTGATAAGGTTCCTACCAACTTTGTTCCAACAAGGCAAGTGTACAAAAATCTAGTTCTCCGAAAAAACAAGAGTAGAATTGAATATCTCACCGCCAAAAGCTGGATTACTGGAAGCCCCAAATGCACCTCCATGCCCAAAGACTGGAGCATTCGTTGCACCAAATGCAGCATTCATGGCTGAACCAGAGGCAGGGGTGCTTGTAGCTCCAAATGATGGGGCACCGTCAGTAACAAATGCAGGTGTGCTTGTAGAAGCTGGATTACTGGATGCCCCAAATGCACCTCCAGACCCAAAGATGGGAGCATTCGTTGCACCAAATGCAATTCCTCTACTACCAAATTTAGCATTCACGGTTGAACCAAAGGCAGGGGTGCTTGTAGCTCCAAATGACGGGGCACTGTCAGTAACAAATGCACGTGTGCTTGTAGAAGCTGGATTACTGGATGCCCCAAATGCACCTCCAGACCCAAAGACGGGAGCATTCGTTGCACCAAATGCAATTCCTCTACTACCAAATGCAGCATTCACGGTCGAACCAAAGGCAGGGGTGCTTGTAGCTCCAAATGACGGGGCACTGTCAGTAACAAATGCACGTGTGCTTGTAGAAGCTGGATTACTGGATACCCCAAATGCACCTCCAGACCCAAAGATGGGAGCATTCGTTGCACCAAATGCAATTCCTCTACTACCAAATGCAGCATTCACAGTTGAACCAGAGGCAGGGGTGCTTGTAGGTCCAAATGATGGGGCACTGTCAGTAAAAAATGCGGGTGTGCTTGTAGAAGCTGGATTACTGGAAGCCCCAAATGCACCTCCAGACCCAAAAATGGGAGCATTCGCTGCACCAAATGCAATTCCTCTAGTACCAAATGTGGCATTCATGGTTGAACCAAAGGCAGGGGTGCTTGTAGCTCCAAATGATGTAGCACTGTCAGTAACAAATGCAGGTGTGCTTATAGAAGCTGGATTACTGGAAGCCCCAAATGCACCTCCAGACCCAAAGACGGGAGCATTCGTTGCACCAAATGCAATTCCTCTACTACCAAATGCAGAATTCACCGTTGAACCAAAGGCAGGGGTGCTTGTAGCTCCAACTGATGTAGCACTGTCAGTAATAAATGGAGGTGTGCTTGTAGAAGCTGGATTACTGGAAGCCCCAAATGCACCTCCAGACCCAAAGATGGGAGCATTCATTGCACCAACTGCAATTCCTCTAGTACCAAATGCAGAATTCACGGTTGAACTGGAGGCAGGGGTGCTTGTGGCTCCAAATGACGGGGCACTGTCAGTAACAAATGCAGGCGTGCTTGTAGAAGCTGGATTACTGGAAGCCCCAAATGCACCTCCAGACCCAAAGATGGGAGCACTCGTTGCACCAAATGCGGAATTCACGGTTGAACTGGAGGCAGGGGTGCTTGTAGCTCCAAATGACGGGGCACTGTCAGTAACAAATGCAGGCGTGCTTGTAGAAGCTGGATTACTGGAAGCCCCAAATGCACCTCTAGACCCAAAGATGGGAGCACTCATTGCACCAAATGCAATTCCTCTAGTACCAAATGCAGAATTCACGGTTGAACCAAAGGCAGGGGTGCTTGTAGCTCCAAATGACAGGGCACTGTCAGTAACAAATGCACGTGTGCTTGTAGAAGCTGGATTACTGGAAGCCCCAAATGCACCTCCAGACCCAAAGATGGGAGCACTCGTTGCACCAAATGCAATTCCTCTAGTACCAAATGCAGCATTCACGGTTGAACTGGAGGCAGGGGTGCTTGTAGCTCCAAATGACGGGGCACTGTCAGTAACAAATGCAGGCGTGCTTGTAGAAGCTGGATTACTGGAAGCCCCAAATGCACCTCCAGACCCAAAGATGGGAGCACTCGTCGCACCAAATGCAATTCCTCTAGTACCAAATGCAGCATTCACGGTTGAACCAATGGCAGGGGTGCTTGTAGCTCTAAATGATGGGGCACTGTCAGTAACAAATATAGGTGTGCTTGTAGTTCCAAAGCCAGGGGCACTCGAACCAAAGCCTGGAGTAGAACTAGCGCTGAATTCTGATTGACTTTGTGCACCAAATGGAGTAGAAGAACCAAAATTGCTGCTCCCAAATGCAGGCTGTGATGGATGACCTGTGGTGCCAGAAGTACTTGTTTGAGCGGGAGTGAAACCGAAAAGTTCAAAGGCAGGATTCTGACCAAACGGAGAAGACGCTTTTGGTATAAAGAAGAGGAGGGAGAGATTCTTAGTACGTAAAACAGCATATATATACTTCTAAAGAGGAGACAATAGTAAATCACTTCTAGCATGGATAAAATAGTTCACGAAAGAATTTCAGTCCCTATAAATGGCATCATAGATAGTACGTAGAGATGCACGACAGTGGTAAAGTGCCAGAACAGACATAAGAAGAAAAGCAGAAGAACATGTCACCTATAGTGAGAAGTCATTCCAAAAGTATTGATCATATTGCGGCACATAATCTTTGCTCAAGGAATAGCCATACTAAACTCTTACCTTATTACTTCTTTCTTGAAGTTGAATAATGAAGTTTTTAAACACAATATCCAAATAAAACCAATGCATTCAAATCAAATTAATGTCCTATTGAGGTAAGTACAAAGTTGTAACAAGACTGTAGAAAAACATTTGTTGTTGTGGTAAAACTGACAGCATAATGCCTGATGCATAATATCGAAAGTTGAAATTATTTTTTATGAAAAGCGCCCCTCGAAGGATAAGAAAGTAGGTGGATCCAAAGGTGATGTGCACTGAGTAAGAAAACATACCACCTCCTTCAATAGTCCGCTTACAAACTATATGGATATAGAGTAGGAAATTTTTCAGAAAATAGGAGGAAAAAAGTGTAAATATCCATTAGGGCCTCAATTTTTAAGCAAATCACCTAAGCAACCAATAGTGATCGTTACAGACAAGTCATCTATCGTCAAGTGCTAATTAACTCAGCACTGCGACACAAGCTGAAGACAATCATCATGAATGTAAAACATCCTAGAGACATGTAGTTATTAAGAGATAACATATGTTGGGACAGCTCCCAATTCTTGAATCAAACCAAATGACCAGCGAAATTAATGTGATACTATACGACAAAGGATTAACGATTAAGAAAGGAACAAAAATGATAGAAGTTGTCTTACCACCAATAGCTGGTGATGAAGAATCACCAAAGGCAGCTCCGGAAGAGAAAAGCGAAGGAGTTTGAGTAAAACCACCCCCGAAAACTCCTGTTGAAGTTTCCCCAAATACAGAGCCACCTGTTGGTGAGCCAAACTTTGTTATACCACTACCACCCACAGAAGGATTGTTATTTGCATTATTAGCCTGCCCAAATGCGGATTGTGGCCCAAAGGCGCTACTAGTCGGATTCCCAAGAGCTGCAAAAAGGATTTCGAGTAGTAAATTTTTCTACTTTAAGGGTGCGAAAAACGCGGAATGTTACTTGTACGGCAATGCATCGCAGGGTAATGTGCAGAAAGAAAAACTAAACAGCTTGGAACTTCAAAGAGAGATCGAGAGCTTACGGCTGGTTGGACTAGACATCATCTCCCGCGATTCTCCAGAAAAATTCTGGCAACAAAACCCTGGTTACGATCAGAAACAGAAGCGAGATACGATTACCAATCATGAAGCGTTGAACCACACGGCACAACGACACAGAGTCAAACCCGAGTAATTTCGGATCACTCTAGAGCAACACCTTACAGCTCATTCACGTTCAGGATTCAACTACAACAGCAATGCGCTATAAATAGTAAATACCGGGCAACAACACAAGGTCAAGCTGAGTTACAGTGAGAAGAAAGCAGAGAGACCCCTTCAGGGTAAATCACTTTCTACGCCCCGCGTCCATCCTACACTGTCGTGAATGTGCTTGACAACAACGAGTTCATTCAAACCCGATTCACTACACTGCAGAGAGAGCTCGGACAGCAGTGAGGGTGTGGTCAGCGATGAGTTTATTGAAACTAGAGAGAGAGAGAGAGAAAGAGAGCACGCACCTGGGTGTGTCGTCGACCTCTGTGAACGTGTAGAGAGAGAGAGAGAGAGAGAGAGAGAGACAGATGGATATTCAAGAGAGAAACAGAGAGGTGGAAGAGGATGTGCATGGAGTGGAGTGTTTATAATGAGGAGAAGTTCACGTCGCGTTTGAACTACGTCGCTATTGAGGACAGGCGCGTCGCGTTTCAGGGGAGCTAACTTGTAGCGTTCCCGAAACGCCCGAACCGCCAATACAATACGTGATGTCCCTTTTTCCTAATTAATTAATTTTAGACTGAATTTGGATTAATTTATCACTTTCTAATCAATTTAATTTTTTCCATGTAGGCATTTTCTCTTTTTTCCCTATTTATTCTAAAACGTCTAAAACTTTCTATAATATATAGATGTCGACAAATCGATTTTCGCACATTATTTAGAGAAAATTTCAAATAAGGGCTTAAAGTATCATCACATTCTCAAATAAAAGTCCGAAGTGGACATTGTTTCTAATAAGGGCATGAAGTGTCTCGTTTTCTTAAATAATGGCCTAAAATGAATATTATTTCATATAAGGGCCCGAAGTAACTTTGTCAATATCAAAGAAGGACTTAACTTAGCTAGCCAAACGGCATGCTTGTCCTTTATTTTAACTTTTTTCCTTTTTTTCTTTGTTTTTTTCTTTCCTTTCCTTTTTCCTTTTTCGTTTTTTTTTCCTCTTCCCTTCTCTGGCCATCGCTAATAATGGCCGAATGAGGTTGCCGACATCAGACAAAGGCAGCTCTCGCCAGTCCAGGTGAGGGCAACCCTCACCCAACGCCAGCGATGGCAACCCTCGTCCTTGTGTGGGCTGGCAAGGCCGGGCAAGGGTTGCCCTCACCGGATGGCGCAGGCGAGGACCCTCACCTGAGGTCAACGACTTCTGCCCGCCATTGTTAATCCAGGGAGGGAAGAGGGAAAAAGAAAAAAGAAACGAAAAGGAAAAGAAAAGAAAAGAAAAGTAAAAAATTAAAAAAATATACTTATAATTTTTTTTTACTAGAGTACCTTACCAGAATAGTCACATGTTGGCCAGCCGGCCAAAAGTATTTATTTGAAACGAAACGATTTGACTACTTTATGTCCTTATTTGAGAATATGAGGACACTTCATGCTCTTAATTGAAGATTTACCTATCATTTATATGATAATAATTTCTCATAAAAGCGAAATTACTTTTTGCTTATCTAACATGGATTTGGTTTGCGGTGCCACAAAAAGTCTCTCATTTTCCATGCGTTGTTTTTCTCATGTTATGCAACGGCATCGCATTTTGAATTCTGCACCACCAACACTCTTTTCTGAATGATGGGCAGCCGGCAACAGTTGGGAGTGTAATTAGCTTTACATCATATAATGGCTTTCATTTGCAAAATCCTTTCACTAGTTTCATATAAAACTACGAATGACATATTTTAATCACCACCTGGACTTAGGACCTTTTACTTGTGAAGCAAAAAACAAAATTATGGAGTTATTTCAATATGAAGCGGTTACACCATATTAAAATTTGGGTGATTTTTTAAAACCGTGACACTTAAAAGTTTTAGTCGCTAAATCTTTTGTACTTATACGGATTTTTTTTGTCCACGACACTCGTTTGCATCAAACAAGGAACACTATCTTATACATGATTGAAATAAGTCACTCTTGTCACTTAATCCAAAATTTATTTGACAGCCCCAAAAGTAAAAATGAATCGCACTCATGTCGCGTGCATAAAGCTAATTCACCACCGTGTATTTGCAATGTAATTGACGTAAACAATCAGAAAACTTTAATAAAAATAAATAGCTTTCAACACTCGCAAAAGAAAGAAGGATTGTAGTTCTTGCACGTGACTAGAATAAACCACAACATGTTTGTATAACACAGACAACTATCTTTGCAAGGGAAAATGACACAAACAGTTCTTAAACTTTTGTCTAATGTGCAATGTGATATATAAACTTTTAATTTGTTTAATGTGATTTATAAACTTTAATCCAATGCGTAATGTGATTTTTTAATTTTTAATTTGTTTAATGTAATCCGTGATCTTTTGGTACGACGACAATTGTCATCATAACCAATTTGAGTAGGTTTGACGATAACAGTCTCCTCCGATGCATTGCTACAAAATTGCCATAAAAATTTCAGTATGACATACGTTGGAGATGAAATAAAATCCATTCAATAGAGCTTAAACAAGAAGAAACTACCAAAAACTGGCAGACAGTCTCATTCCTTCAGTCTATTACTGCACATTGCGACATGTATCTTGAAGCTACAAAGCTAACTGGGAAAAGAAATGAAAACGCGATGCCTAGGAGTTCATATGAGACCTATTTTCTTTCAGCTCTATGCACATAACTACAAAAGACAAGAACCCAGCAAGTGAAATCACTAGGTTTTCCTTCTGGACCACTATATGTATCTGCCTCCTTCAGTGAACAAATAACGGCATCAAAAGAATCCTAGTCTTGTTCTCCCGTCGGATCATATGAACTGAAATGGCCAACCTTGAACTTCCACTGTCCTTTGATGGGGTCATAGGACACAAACTCCGCGCCTTGTTCCTCAGCCGCCTTCTTGAGCATCTCCTTGTACTTCTCAACATTCGGCCCCTCGATGTGCTGCTTTCCCGTCTTCTTATCAATGCACTTAATGTTAAGAAGTGTCACCTCAGCTGGCTTATTGAGCCCTTGCCCTATTGTCGGTTTCTTGCTCTCATCTATGTACACAATCACTTCACGATTGTTGAAGCGAATGAGGGGCTCAAGATCAAGCCTTCTTACATCGGTCTCCCCTACAAATTTAATTTGGCCATAACCAAGTCGTCCAACAACAAAATCTTTGACTCTACAGCAAAATCCTGGTTCAGCTCTTTCCTTGGCTGCTAATTCTTTGACGTGCGGTTCTGTGTAGTAGTCGGGCTGACAGAGCTTCGGCATAAGTGTCTCGATGCCAGCATCACAATCATACCCAATTGCAGACTCACCAGCTCCATTAATAATAACGTATTCCTCATCATTCTGAAGAGAGGAATCATCATGAACTCCCTTAAGTTTCTGGCCGGCCTTTCCAAAGTCGGTTTGCTCCTCCAAAGGACCATCTTTGAGAACACCATCTGCAGCATAGCGAAACCCAATTCAGTCCATAAAAAGTATAACTGCAAATCCTGATTATATCAAGCAGTTTTGCTTTCTAGCATTCTCACTGGAATAGAACCATATAATGTAACCGAAAAATGTCCAAGTTCCAAATGCAGAAGGTGATAATCTAACAACAAAAGTTAATGAAGAAGAACAGCCAAAAGGGCAAGTATTAGGAAATGGCCAAAACCATGCATTACTAGAGGGATTTGGAACAGAAGGATTGGGAGCTGTCATTCTAAGCTCATTAGAAGATGTTGTAAAAGGAAATGGGTTAGATGTGGTTGCAGAAGTGTGGCAGAAGAAAATGCATTGGAAGCTGTAGTGGAAGAAAAAAGGAGACGACAGACTAAAAGTAGGCCAAGGAACAGCAGGAGATGCACCGGGGCCAACACTAACACCAGACTGACCAGCGTGATTTGGTCCACCTGAGAATGACACATAAGTAATTGGTAAACATCAATTTCACAGGTTTCTGGAAAAAAAAATAAGACTAATAAAATAACAGTAGCAGGTAACGAGCCATAGTAGCTCATAATCAATCCAAGTACCTTTGTACCCCCACTGGTAGTCCTCCCATCTAAGTTCCTCGTGGCTTTTATATTTGTAGGCAGGCATAGTCATACAGCAAATTGACTGGAGCTTGGCAAGCGGCGTCGGAGTGAAGGGAGCTGCACGACTTCCCCTATGCTGACCTCCAAAAGAGGACTCTCCAAACTCAGTATTGCCAAATGTCGGTGTAGCTACCTGAGGCCCTGCATTACCAATCGTGAAAAAGATGGAGCTCACTATTAAACATAGCAACTGAAAGTATGGGGAGCGGGATTGTTGATAAGAAGGTTTCTACCAATTTTGTTCCATCAAGGCAAAGTATACAAAAATCTAGTCCTCCAAAAAACAAGAGTAGAATTGAATATCTCACCGATAGGAGCTCCATGAGATTCTGATCCATACTGATTGCTCCTAAATGCAGTTGTTGATGGCCCAAAAGCTGGATTACTAGAAGACCCAAATGCACCTCCAGACCAAAAGATGGGAGCTCGCATTCCACCAAATGCAATTCCTCTAGTTCCAAATGCAGCATTCATGGTTGAACCATAGGCAGGGGTGCCTGTAGCTCCAAATGATGGGGCACTGTCAGTAATGCATGCCGGTGTGCTTGTAGTTCCATAGGCAGGGGTGCTCCAACCAAAGCCTGGAGGAGAACTAGCGCTTAATAATGACAGACGTTGTGCACCAAATGGTGTAGAAGAACCAAAAATGCGGCTCCTAAATGCAGGCTGTGATGGATGACTTGTGCCAGAAGTACTTGTTTGTGCAGGAGTGAAAACAAAATGTCCAAAGGCAGGATTCTGACCCAAAGGAGAAGATCCTTTCGGTATAAAGAAGAGGAGAAAGAGAGATTCCCAGTACGTGAAACAGCATATATGTTCTTCTAAAGTGGAGACACTAGTAAATCACTTCTGGCATGGCTAAAATAGTTTGCAAAAGAATTCCAGTCCCCATAAATGGCATCATAGATAGTACGTAGAGATGCGTGACATTGGCAAAGAGCCAGAACAGACATAAGAAGAAAAGCAGAACATGTCGCTTATTGCAAGAAATTATCCTAAAATTAGTGACCATATTGCAGCACATAATCTTTGATCAATGAATGCCCATACTAAACATTCTTACCTTATTATTACTTTCTTGAAGTTGAATAATGAAGTTTCTAAACGCACAACATCCAAACAAAACTGATGCATTCAAATCAAGTTAATGTACTATTGAGGTAAGTACAAAGTTGTAACAAGGTAAATCTGACAGCATTATGCCTGATGCATAATATCGAAAATTGAAACTATATTTATGGAAAGTGCTCCCTGAAGGGTAAGAAATTAGGAAGATCCAAAGGTGATGTGCATAGAGTAAGAAAACATGCCGCTTCCTTCAAAAGTTCACTTACAATCTATATGAATCCAAAGTGTGATGCGTATAGAGTCAGAAAATTTTTACGAAAATAGGACGAAAAAAGGTGTAAGTTTCCATTAGGGCATCGATTTTCAAGTAAATCACCCGGGCAACCGATAGCGATCATTACAGAGAAGTCATCTGTCGTCAAGTGCTAATTAAATCAGCGCTGCGACACAAGCTGAAGACAATCATCATGGATATAAAACATCCTAGAGAAATGTAGTTATGAAGAGATAACATATTTTGGAACGGCTTCCAATTCTTGAATCAAATCCAAATGACCAAGCAAAATTAATGCGATACTATACAACAAATGATTAACAATAAAAAAGGGAACAAAAATGATAGAAGTTGTCTTACCACCAAAAGTTGGTGATGAAGAATTACCAAAGGCAGCTCCAGCAGAGAAGATCGAAGGAGCTTGAAGAAAACCACCCCTGAAAACTCCTGTTGAAGTTCCCCCAAATACAGGGCCACCTGGTTGTGAGCGAAAATCTGTTGTACCACCCACAAAAGGATTGTTATTTGCATTATTAGCCTGCCTGAATGCAAAAAAGGGAACAAAAATGATAGAAGTTATCTTACCAACCAAAACTGGCAATGAAGAATTACCAAAGGCAGATCTAGAAGACATGAGCGAAGGAGTTTGAGGAGAAGCACCCCTGAAAACTCCTGTTGAAGTTCCCCCATATACAGAGCCACCTGTTGGTGAGCCAAAAGTTGATGTACCACCCACAAAAGGATTGTTAGTTGCATGATTAGCCTGCCCGAATGCTAAAAAGGGAACAAAAATGATAGAAGTTGTCTTACCAACAAAAGATGATGAAGAATGACCAAAGGGAGCTCCGGAAGACATGAGCGAAGGAGTTTGAGAAGAAGCACCCCCGGAAACTCCTGTTGAAGTTCCCCCATATACAGAGCCACCTGTTGGTGAGCCAAAAGGTGTTGTACCACCCACAAAAGGATTGTTATTTGCATTATTAGCCTGCCCAAATGCGAAACAGGGAACAAAAATGATAGAAGTTGTCTTACCAACAAAAGCTGAGGATGAAGAATTACCAAAGGGAGCCCCGGAAGACATGAGCGAATGAGTTTGAGGAAAACCACCCTTGGAAACTCCTGTTGAAGTTCGCCCATTTACAGAGCCACCTGTTGGTAAGCCAAAAGGTTTGGTACCACCCACAAAAGGATTGTTAGTTGCATTATTAGCCTGCCCGAATGCTAAAAAGGGAACAAAAATGATAGAAGTTGTCTTACCAACAAAAGATGATGAAGAATGACCAAAGGGAGCTCCGGAAGACATGAGCGAAGGAGTTTGAGAAGAAGCACCCCCGGAAACTCCTGTTGAAGTTCCCCCATATACAGAGCCACCTGTTGGTGAGCCAAAAGGTGTTGTACCACCCACAAAAGGATTGTTATTTGCATTATTAGCCTGCCCAAATGCGAAACAGGGAACAAAAATGATAGAAGTTGTCTTACCAACAAAAGCTGAGGATGAAGAATTACCAAAGGGAGCCCCGGAAGACATGAGCGAATGAGTTTGAGGAAAACCACCCCTGGAAACTCCTGTTGAAGTTCGCCCATTTACAGAGCCACCTGTTGGTGAGCCAAAAGGTTTGGTACCACCCACAAAAGGATTGTTAGTTGCATTATTAGCCTGCCCGAATGCTAAAAAGGGAACAAAAATGATAGAAGTTGTCTTACCAACAAAAGATGATGAAGAATGACCAAAGGGAGCTCCGGAAGACATGAGCGAAGGAGTTTGAGAAGAAGCACCCCCGGAAACTCCTGTTGAAGTTCCCCCATATACAGAGCCACCTGTTGGTGAGCCAAAAGGTGTTGTACCACCCACAAAAGGATTGTTATTTGCATTATTAGCCTGCCCAAATGCGAAACAGGGAACAAAAATGATAGAAGTTGTCTTACCAACAAAAGCTGAGGATGAAGAATTACCAAAGGGAGCCCCGGAAGACATGAGCGAATGAGTTTGAGGAAAACCAATCCTGGAAACTCCTGTTGAAGTTCGCCCATTTACAGAGCCACCTGTTGGTGAGCCAAAAGGTTTGGTACCACCCACAAAAGGATTGTTAGTTGCATGATTAGCCTGCCCGAATGCTAAAAAGGGAACAAAAATGATAGAAGTTGTCTTACCAACAAAAGATGATGAAGAATGACCAAAGGGAGCTCCGGAAGACATGAGCGAAGGAGTTTGAGAAGAAGCACCCCCGGAAACTCCTGTTGAAGTTCCCCCATATACAGAGCCACCTGTTGGTGAGCCAAAAGGTGTTGTACCACCCACAAAAGGACTGTTATTTGCATTATTAGCCGGCCCAAATGCGAATTGTGGTCCAAAGTCGCTACTAGTCGGATTCCCAAGAGCTGCAAAACGGATTTCGAATAGTAAATTTTTCTACTTTAAGGATGTGAAAAACGCGGAATGTTACTTGTACGGCAAGGCGCCGCAGGGTAATGTGCAGAAAGAAAAACTAAACAGCTTGGAACTTCAAAGAGTGATTGAGCGCTTACGGCTGGTTGGACTAGACATCATCTCCCGCGATTCTCCAGAAAAATTCTGGCAACAAAACCCTGGTTACGATCAGAAACAGAAGCAAGATACGATTACCGATCATGAAGCGTTGAACCACACGGCACAACGACACAGAGTCAAACCCGAGTAACTTCGGATCACTCTAGAGCAAAGTTCACGATCAGGATTCAACTACAACGGCAATGCACACAACAAGAATATTAAAAAAAGAGTACTTTAAAACTCGTACATTGTCGTGAATGCGTTAACGTTCAAGGGTAATCACTTTCTAGGCAATACCAGGCAACACAAGGTCAAGCCGAATTACAGCGCAAAGAAAGCAGAGAGACCCTTCAGGGCAAACTACTTCTTTAACGCCTCGCGTCCGTCCTGCACTGTCGTGAACGTGCTACGTAACACCGAGCTCATCCACACCCGGTTCACGATACGGCAGAGCGAGTTCGGACAGCAGCGAGGGTGTCATCAGCGACGAGTTCATCGCAAACTAGAGAAAGAGAGAGGGAACGCACCTGGTGGGTCGTCAACCTCGGTGAACGTGTAGAGAGAAAGAGAGAGAGAAACAGAGAGGGAGAAGGGGACATGCGGGGAGTTGGAGAGTACTTATAGGGAGGAGAAGTTGCCGTCGCGTTTCAGGGGAGCTACCTTGGCGTCCCCGAGACGCCCAATCCAATACATGAAGAGCTCGGTTACAACTTTTTTTTAAAAAAATAGATAATTATCCTCCAACCAAAAGAAAAAAATTATGCGGATATTGTTTCCAAATTAAAAGAAGTTGATAACTCAAAAAATTAGGAATGTAATCGAATAAGTCATAATCGTGGAGAAAGGGTCGTTAATCTCCGCTTCTTTGATTGCAAGAAAGTAAGAGGTATTATATATTAATGATTGATTTTTTTTTCTCTAACGATTGAGTGTTCTTCTTTCGATCTTTTCTTTACTCCATTGGTTTTATGCATGATTGATATCGCTGATCTTAATTTTAGTTCACTGGAGAGTCCTTGTTGAGCAATTTGATTTGAGCGAAAGGAATGAGAAGCCACTTCATTGCACGATGATTTTGTTATTAGTTGCAAAGTCAATGTTTCAACTGTTTTATCATCTTTTAAATTTAGTAAATCTTTATAATGACATTAACATTTTTTTAGTAAGTGATAATTCTAATTGTAATTATTTATATTTCGGTATTTAATTTATTTTTTTCTTTTTTTCATATTCAAGAAAATTGATTTTGTGTGCTCTCTTCTTCCTTATTTTGGCTCTAAATGTGAGCTTGCAATAAGGAAATATAGAAGTCAAAAAGAAAGAAAGAAAGAAAACATAGAGTCAAAAATTGAAGCCGATTCAATATGGTCTACCAATCTCCTCAAAAAGGATTTGTGGCAAGCCTTTCACCGTTACACTGTTAATCTGCAGTGGACGATCACAATAGCTGCTCCCTTGGATTGATTAATTTAATTTTTCTATGTATGCATTTTGAATTTTTTTTTAATTTCGAAACATTTAAAACTTTATATAATATATCAATATCGACAAATCGATTTTCACATATCATTAATAAGATAATAACTTTTGAAAAAGTAAAGGTACCTTTTTCCTTATCTATCATGGATTGGTTTGCAGTGCCATAGAAAGTTATTCATTTTCTTTCTCATGTTATGTAAACTCAATATTTTCAAAATGCAAACATTTTCTTACTCAGTGAATGCATATTAATTGTGAATCGAGAGATTTAATTAGGAGAAAATGTCGAGAAAAGAGAAAAGGAGACTAACAAATTGAAAGATGAGAAAAAGGGCGGCCGTGGCCGCGGCCGCCGCCACTATCGCCACTTCAGGTGAGATCAAACGGTGGTGACAGCCATCATTGAGGAATCGAGTGCTGTCATTTTGAGTGAAGAATCAATTACGGTGCTAAAAAACTCGTGGCCAATCAAGAAGAAAAGATAAAAATGAGAAAATTCTCATGCTGATCCATGACAACTACATTATTATTTTTCCCAATTTGTGTCCCCTCAAAATACTTTTCCTTTCAAAGAATCGCATGAGATTACCCTTTTCATTTCTTTCTCATATGCACCATCATGAGAAAAAAGTCTCACTCCATTAAGTGGTATCCTCATGGGGAAAAACATTAAAGTCAAAGGTCAAGGAAGAGAAACTCCTCAGAACTTCCAATCCAAGCCGTATAACACTATCAAGTCTTTATATTACTCTTAAGATTTGGCAAAATCTAGATGGTATAACAAGCATCTGATTCTGAGATTAGCAGAACCCTTGATACAAAATTTCCATCTCTGCTTCGGACTCTACTTGTTCTCCCAAAAACCATCGAGTCGAACTAGGACTCCTTTTCGATTGAGAGTGTGCATCACCAGAGCAGCAAAATCATCGAGTCATCTTAATATTTCATCGCCGATGCACTAGCATTTGAAAACGTGGGCTTCAGAGTACGTCTCCCAATTCTCAGGCCTTAATCGCTGATGTGCATTAGCTTACAGTGACGCGGGCTTCACAACGCCGCTCCTTTGTTGATCTTCGGACTTCAATCTTTCATTGTTTGACGGTTTTCGGTTTGGGCTGCTTGATGATTGCTTCGTCGATCAAGGGCTGCAGCTCTTCTTTCGCCAATTGACAGACCTTTGAGTCTGACGACTCCAAGAATGCTGTAATCACCTTAGAGCTGCAGTCACACAGCAGCATATATGGGAGTAATCAAAAACCCAGTTCAGGTAGAGAAGTTACTACAACTCGCTGCATTTTATAATTGCACAAAACCCTCACCTGTGGCCTTGAGCCCATGTTCTGCATTTCCCCTTCAGAGCCTTTTTCCACAGTGTGACAGCAAAAGAAGGGCAGTCCATGACCAGCTTTCTGATTGTTCGACTGGAATGGAAATTTTCGAGGATGTGCTCTTCTTCAGTGTCTTCAGATTTGGGCTGGGCCACGAGAGCTGCTATTGATTCATGCAATGAGTTTATTTTGTCATCCAGAGTTGGATGGAGGATCCCATCGGCTCCCCCAGTTGCCACCTGCATGCATAGGAGAAAGGAATGTGATGCAATAAATTGAATTGGTCGAGAATCTATAAGACGTTGGTCACTAAGAAATTATCTTAGCTGATAACTATGCATAATCACCTCACGTAGATGCAGCCATTTTATGATATAAAGAGGAGAGAACAGAAGTGAAGTAGCAGATTATTTTCCAGAATAGTTCACACAAATTAGATAATTCAAACTGTTCAATGGTAATTACTACCTCATAGATGACTTCTTTCCCAAAATTTGAAGCAATTAACTCTCCCACATTTTCAATGCACACATCAACAAGACCCTGCAAGGTTACACAGTAAATAGAAGATTATTGCTCACAAAGAACAGCCAATCATCATATCTAAAGAGTTTAGGTACAAACATCACAGACTAACATGAAAGTTGTCAAAACGTTGAATAAATAACATGGCAAATCTGGTGATCGTTTTTGGGGATTGCACAACATGGTATTTTTGCTATTTGGGCATTATTATTACTGAAAGATTTTGTTACAAAGCACCATAAGCTTGTGCCCTCAAGCAACTTCTCAGAAAAATTACCAAGCACTTCACCACATTACAAGAGATATTTTTACTATCTTTTACAAATGCCTTTTGGTCTTTACACAACAGGGAAGTCCTATGTTGAAATAGCATGGTAGTTTGCCACAAGTGTACTATAGCCACACCATAAAACAACATGCCATTTTGGAAAGGCTTGCAAAATTCTACCAAAACATTTCACTTCAATGATGCATCCCCGTCATACTACATATGGATTAGTGCACTTTTAGTTCCCATTTCCATTTGGTGCAGGGAGACTGGCCGCTAGTCAGTCATCTTTGGGCTAAATTCATATTATCGTTTATTGAAAAAATAGACCTCTCAATACATAATGAAGAATGGAAAAGCACTGATGAACTTGCTACAATACAAGAAAATGGAAAGAGACTTGTGAAATATCATTTATTGATGTAGGAAAGGAAAAAACCTCTGCAAGCCCACTATTCACCAACAATTCTCGTCTCCTTATTAATGGATCTTTTTTGCCATCATTAATCGAGTGATCAACCTCATCAGGACTTCCATCTTCGTCGTGCTCCTCCGCCACTGCCATTTCCGTGTCAGCTTTCTCATTAACATCTCCTAATTCTGCTATGGAATCGGCTTCCGATGCATCCTAAAAGCAAAAGGAAAACAAAAGAGAGAAGATTTGCTAAAACCTTTAAGAACATAGTAGTCTCACTTTGAACTTTCCGTGACAATGGCAAATTTTACCTTGCTGCAAAGAGAAGGAATTGATGAATTTAAAGAAGCGAAATCACTGGGACTGAGATAGCGTGCACAATTTGGATGAAGTAGCTGTAAGAGTGGACGCCTTCCATTCTGCAAAATGAAGCATGCCAATTCAATATGAGCATCACAAGAAAAATCATTGAACATATCACTGAAAGGGCAACTCGTATTTATTCAACCACCAAATCATTGACAGGATACACCAACATTGAATAAAAACCTTATGAAGAACAAGACAAGGATTTAGTTAATCACAAATTACAATATACTAGATGATTGAGCTACTGTCTGTGAGAGGAAAATGTAAATGAAACACTCTTCAGATAACACTTATTGACATTTGACACCTCAGCATATTTTTCAATTACCAGCATTATACAGTCAAACCAAAAGATGGTCGAACCTTATCTAGAACCAGCTCCTTCAGAATCGTTTGAAGCTCACGCATGATCATCTGTAATCAGGGTACATGAAATCAACTGAAGTCAATGCCATATTGAAGTGAAGACAGAAACTCCCTGCGACCACCATATAGAATCATACCAACCTTTGTTACAAGCTTAGTATCATCCACAACTGAAACAATGCAAACAAGTACCTAAGAAGAAAACATGCAATGAATTACAAAGCATTTTTATCAGTGTATCTACAATCACAGAGGCAAGTGGGTACTCTTTAATTTAGTGGTATTCATAAAAATAAAGCAATTGATGAGCAAGAAAACTAAAGTTCAGCCTTACCAAACTTCCACACTGATCATTAGCTATCTTGCCAATATGACCTTTCATTCCCTTGATGATTTTCTTTCTTTCCTACATGTAGAAAGGGTATCAAGAACAACTATACAAACAATTGTATTCGAAATTCAATGTAAATGAACAAGCAAAAGCCAAGAAGACATAATGCCAATCTATGACAAAAATAAAGCTGTTCTAACAAAAGCAAGTAACCTTAGCACTCCCATGTTTGATGCACAACATTCCAATTTGGGATCCATCTCTAGTATGGATCATTCGGACAAGAAGAGGACCCGATAATTGTTGGAGTACATCTCTGGCAGAAGACTTCAAATGAAGATAAATCAATCAGAAGTCAAAGCCACACAAAAAAAAATTAGGAAAGATCTCCTCCATAGGATATACTGCATATCAAGACTCGCCCAAATTACCTTGTCAGCTATGCTAAAGTATTCCATTAACATTCTGTGGATAATTGAGTGATCAACGATCCCTTTCTCTAGAATTGGTTGAATAACTGAACTCATGTGTCTTAAAACCGAGGATTTCTGCAGGCCAAGCTTTGAAATGACATCCAATAACCTGATAAACATGCATTCGAGACTACAATTGATCAAGGCCTCCCAGAACAACTAACTCGGTTAAAGACTAACAAAATTTTCAAACGAAGACCATAAAGAGAGAGAGGTGATAACTCATGACATACATGCCAGGCTTCCTAAAACAATGATGCAGATAAGGACTTGCAGGGATCTTCCCAAATGTGACAAATCTCAATATTTACCAAATTCATCCAGTGTTCTTCATATGCAAATGCCATTGCACCAGATTCTTTAGAAAATAATTAAGATGGCACAGAAGCTTCACCTTCCTCTAAGGATATCAAAGAAAGGAAAAACTCGTCAACTGTTTCCTATTGTTGACAACCAAATCTCTATATTAAACCAATCAAGAGGGAAAAAAAAAACATATGAGAACTTGAAAATATAAATTGTGGAAATGTTCTGTAAGTTGATATTTGCTCAATGTCATTGAAAGGGAAAAGGAAAGATCGAAACAATTATTTCACCAACTGATACAAGTGGATAACAATTAAAGTAGAAAAGGGGTTAACTGTAATTATTTGCGACCAAAAGTTTTAACTGAAAATGTGAAAACAACGGCCAGAGATGACATGAACACATGAGATAGATGTCACAGATTAACAGTCTTCCTGGTGTGGTTTACTATAACTAATAAGGATTAACATGGTTATTACTGTTTCTCATTAGAAGGATCTGATTATAGGAAAAGTGTAAATCATTCACCTGCTTTCTTTCGTAGATACGAGGTCCTTAAACAGCTGCAGCTCTGTAGAGTATAATTCCATCAGGAGTTCTTGTTTTTGAGTCGCATTTGCCAATTGGTACACATGCTCAATTACTGCAAAAAGAGTTTCTCTCAGATGATTACCCCTCAAAAGATAAACAAGCCAGTGCTAAACTAGGAATAATAGTTTGTATATCCTTGAAATTATTCAAAGGGCTTGGGCTGATACAACAAGCAATGACAACAAAATATCGTAAAGTCTAATGTAGCTATGCTACTTCAAGCAGATGTTTATGACAACCTAAACTCTGTGGAATAAGCTAAGCCTCTGACTCGTAGAAAATCTAGAGTGATATGTGACATTTCTCATTCAGAAACAAAATCAAGGTTTCCTGTTAATCGACACTCTTTAAACTCTGAACTAGTATAGCACAAGCAAGCCCAATGCACTTCTGGACCTCTGGTTATATTCTTACATGTATAGGCACTGGAAATAAATCTAAACAAGATAGAAAAATGGGCTAAGCAATAAATTCATACCAACGGATCCAACCATGTGACGCAGATGAGACGCAACATGCCCATGGATTGAGGAGATAAAAGCAGCCAGCTGCTTTTTTGAGGCTGCAACAGAGTGGAAAGGTAAAATATCCATATCAAGCACACTGCTCAAAAGCTCGAAAAGCTAGGGAAAAAAAACAACCAAATGCTCCTCTTAGAAACTACTTTCAGTTCCAGTCTAAGGCATACCGCTATCTAACAATTTCTTGACCAGATGAACTGCATAAGTACTGCATGTAAGGTTGAGAAGATGTGGCTGAAGCTCCCCAAATACTTCGTCCCTTTCTGCTTGAGAACAGTACTTGATGCAAGTCTGGGTAGGGTATAGAAATCAGGAGACGATATTGAAGCACATATATTTGAGTGTCGGAGGAGAATGGCAAAGAAAAAGTTATACCTGCAAAACGCGAGATGAAACATGGGAGCTAGCAATTTCAGAGATTTTACCCTTCATCTTTTTCAGAGCTTCAGTAACCAACCTGGCGACGACATGCTAAGAAGTCAGTACAGTGAGAAACATATAACAACCATACAATCCACACTTAAAAATCTACATACCGTGATCTGTCCTCCTTGGCAATGTCATGTTGTCTCATCTTTTCCCACAGATGCGCAAGCTCCTGAGAATATGACATGATTCAGCTAATGCCAACTTTATTCAGATTAGAGAAAAACGCAACACCCAGATGTTTCATTCAGCGCTCTCATGACCATAAACCAGAGTGAAATCTTCACTAATTACAAAGTAAAACGCAACAAGAATTTTAAGGGAGCCGGCAAAATGAAAAAGAACATTGTCACTGTGCATCTAGTCACAAGTCAATATAGAATTAAGGGAATCAGAATATGAGAAGCTTAAGTTAAACAAAAGCTTCTCAAGAAAAGAGTTTGTCTTTTGTGCTTAGGACTCGTACGGATGACACAATCCAAAAGGAAAAGAAAAGATAATTCAGGCACCAACTTTTTCAAAATTGGCCGTTAGTATCAATTATGCAAATAATAAGACCCCACCATTTAGTCTCCTTGTTACTTGTGTAAAACGCACTCAGCCTCCAATCTCCCCTAACTATTCATAAACATACTCTATGAGAGAGAGAGGATACTATTCTATTACCTGTTCAAGAGTGTAATGCCTTTTTCTTTTCTGCTTCCTAGCCTCTGCCAGTTCCTGCACAAACCATAGTCCCCACAAACTTCAGTAACCCAAGATTGGAAAAAGCTAATAAAAACAAGTCCTTAATTGCATACCTACTCCATCTTATACTTCCAATACAGGCGAAGTATACAAATTCGTATCGCTCACCTTGGCATGCAAGCGACCCTCTTTCTTCGTCATGGGCTGCTTCTTCTCATTCCCAGCATCCGATTTCTTATAATTCGATTGTTTCCGTTGCTTCTGCAGCCTCGATTTATCTGCTACACCCTTGGGCACGGACTTTGAGCTCACCGGCTTCGCCGTCTTCGAAGCCGGAGCCTCCGAACCCTCCTTACCATGCTTTCTCTTCTTGTCCTTCCTCTTCTGCTGGTTCTCAATCGCCATTGCAATCGATGGCTCAAACCTATTGCATAGATAAACTAATTTAGTGCATCACAGCTGAAAACACGAGTGCCCACCCCAAATCCTAAGCTACCGACACCCCGGAAGCCGAACCCACTTCGCAAAAGTTCCCAATTCCCATTCTTCATTTCAAATTATCGAAAGAGAGAGCATGCGTGAACAAGCGTGTCGGGCAGTGGGTCGCAACCAGAAATCGGAAAGCAAAGCTTCTTTCTAGTTCTCAAGAAATTTTCTCTCCCCAATGAGGAAACACGGGGACTTGCGCACGAGCGAGCGAGACGATGATAAGGGTTCAGCTGAGACTCACACTGCGTGCCGTGCCCCTCCTTCTCCGATGCTGCAACCGGTCGGTGATGACGCCGGAGATCGGAGGCGAGCGGCTCTTGCCAAGAAATTTCTGCACTCTCTCTCTCTCTCGCTCTTTCTGGAGCTCTGGGGTTGGTCTCGTGGGGTTTGCGAGGGTTTATCGGATTCGATTGGTGGGCCGGGTCTGGACAAACCCGAGAAAGGCCCATCCTAGGCCCGGCCTGAAAATGAATTGGGCCCTAATGATAGCCGGCCGTTGATCAATTGAGAAGCTTAGCATTCCACTTTGAGCTGTCCAGAGATATTTGACCCCTAATACAAAACACACCATCCTATCAAAGCAAAAATCTCCATGAAAACAGAGTAAGCATAGCCAATTCGCTCACATTTAAAAGGTGTAGAAATGGGTCTTTAATGTGTTGCTCTGATTTGGCTCGAAAATGTGTCGAATGGAAACCCGGTGAGACATGTCGATCTCACTTTCGTTTTTGAACCGAAGAAAGTTTTTCCTGAACTCTGATTATTGGTTCTATTATAATATTTAAATATCATATCACGTATTCATCTAACAACTTAAATTTTTAGAATAGTTAGTAGTGGTTTGTGTTTGTTTTCCGAAAAACTTCATGACAACAGAAAAATGCTTTTCGTGGAAATTATTTTAAAGAAAAATGGTTAGTTTTCGTTTGTTTTGTGGTATAGCAAAAAGTATGATTGAAAGCATTTTCGGGTATTTGAATCTCATTCAAGATAATAAGTCTTGTGTTCTATCAGCCAGTGTGTTTTATCATCTCAAATCATGTGTACAATCTGAGCCTTGTTAAGAGACTTATTATACTTCAAAAAATGATTTCCTTTATTTAAAGTCAAGAATTCAATTTTCTAATTTTAAGTGCGAGTGTTTCTTCTTATATAAACGTTTTTCTATTGACTCACCATTTTCGTTAAACCAAACGCATGATGTCTAAAAAGCTAATTTGCAGAAAGTTATTTCATTAAAAGAAACACACCACAAGATTTATCCCAAACCAACAAACCCTAAGTTCAAATCTCTACATACTCTTTATTTATAACCCTTCCTACATATTTCTGCGCATAGTTATGGAATTGCAAACCCACAATAAGTCATTTTAGATCGTTTGGATGTGCATGCTAGGCATTCATTCCCAATCATCTACGTAGTAAGGTCGATAAGGAGGAGGAGAATTATAAGAATCAACTATGTACAGGCAACAAGTGGGTAGTCTTATCTACCTAACCATAACACAGCCTTATATGGAGAGACTATGAAAGCCTCATTTAGATGTAGTCAGGTGCATACTAAGTTATGTAAATGGTACATTTGATCTCGGGCTCTTGTATAAGAAAGAAGCCGTGCATGAGGTGGTAGGGCATTGCGATGCCGACTTTGCTAGAGGTCGTGACACAAGACAATCAACTACCGGATACATGTTTAGTCTCGAATCAACAGTAATGTCGCGGTGTAGCAAAAGACAGCCAATTATGTCATTGTCTACAAAATAAGCCGAGTATAAGGCAGCAACAAGGCAACACAAGAGAGTACGTGCTGGAAGTTGATTGTGGATATTTATCAATCAGCAGAGTACTCGACACAGCTATGGTGTAACAATCTATCAGCCGTATAGCTTAGCAGGAAATCCTGTGTTCCATGCAAGGACTAAGCATGCAGAAGCACATCATCACATCCCGCGGGAAAAAGTATTACTCGCGAGATAAAGATGAAGTAGGCCAAACCAAGTGGTCAAAGTTGCAAGTATCTTCACTAAAGTACTTGGAGCTGCAAAGTCTAAAAAAGTAGCACCACCTCTCTCTCTCTCTCCCATTCACTAGAATCCACCTTTTCAGAGTTTTCTCCTTAGCCACCATCTACATTTCTTTAGAAAAATTAGTCCAACTTGCTTAATATTTAGTACAGGAGATACTCGTAGTGAAATGCTATGGAAAGTTTCGTATCCTGTGAATAGGAAGACTTGCTCCTTGTGTCGTGTGTGTTGAGAAGAAAGAGTCTCCTACGTTTGGAGTCCACAAATAAGGTGGCATGTTTTATGTGTGAGTGGTGTATGTATTCTTATAATAACAACAATAATAATAGAGTATATATTTTAGTTGGGGTATCCACTTGATTCTCAACAAACAAACGTACGCCAAAGGGTGGTAGGCTCTCGCCTCTCCAACTTACGCTATGTTATTTTGGCCTAAAGAGAAAAAAATTTCACCCCCATTAATTCTCTCGAAAAAATTATATAGCTAAGTCGATAGTAAATATTTTCATTGGAAACTAAAACACAGACAATTCTAAAACGATGAAAATAGTTTTTATTGACAAATAAAGCCTACAAATATGATGTTTCATCGATACCTTATTTTACTAAAATAATAAAAAAAATCAAGTTTTCCCTACAATGAATAATTTCAAAAGCCGCCCATGATTTCTATTGTTGAGTTGTCATCAGTCATCACGTCGCAAAAGGATCATATACTTGAGCATCTAAGCCAGACTATCTTAAAAGGCAAAAGATGGGTAAGAATTATACTGCAACTGGCATGTGGCAAGACAACAACAAGGCCCGCAATCCCTGCACGCACAGTACATGATACATCCAGTCGAATTGGGTCCAAAGCAAAGTCTGTATTCCCTTCATTATCGTGGAACAATGCCCTCTGTCGAATATCTAAATTCAATCCTATCAACGATACAAGAAAGTAATGAAAATGCACACAATACAAAAATTTATGTGATTCAACAGGGGAGATGTTCCGCCTACTTACGTCCATGAAGAGATGAGATCTGTTTCACTAATAACGTAAAAAAATGTACAGCCGCTCTTTCTCACTCTCTTCCTCTCTTTCTTTTTTAGAGACCTGTTTCACTCTAAACATATATAGCGAAACCCTACATGACACAAATTATAAAATTGCCCACATAGCCTAAAATATTTAGCTTTTCCATATAAATCCTTCTATGATTGAACATAAAATGTCTCTAGCGGCCCCGGGGGCGCTGCCCCTGTGACAGCCGTCGGGGTGGCCCCCAACCCCCACCCGCTCATCGGGGAGCGGGACTCCCGTGCTGTCCAGTCGTTAGGCGATCTTTCGAAACCGCCTCATAATCTCTTGGATAACAGAATATAAGATATCTATCTCAACACCCTCCTCCTGATGGAACCGTTCTCACTTGGCCTCAGCTGTGTTCATCTGTTGTCTTTGCTATTCGATAGCTATTCAGATATATTCAAGTCGGTCTGTCGCCCTCTTGCCATGCAGAGAGTGGGAGACTAGAGTCTAGGCATTGTACCGAGTGGAGTTGCGGATGGGGATCTTGAAAAGCAGTTGATTGCATTTTCGGATTATGTGTACATCCGAGAGAATTGCCATCTTTAAGACAATGTCTTGATGTGTTTCTATTCATCCCTATGAGTTTCGCTATCTCTTTACAAACTCACCACAACTAGAGAGAGTAGTCGATTGGTTTGCGCAATTCGATCGAGGGTGCGAACCGGCCAACATGATTACTTTTCGAGCTACGTGTGGGAAGACAGTGGGTGTGCCCCAGGATATGATTCCCTTCAGGGGCTTATGACATTGCCAGATAGATGGGATGTGTTTGCATAGATTCTTGAAGCTTTTTCATGACGATTGGTCCTGGCCATCCGACGGAGTCGCCATTTGGCCCATATCTTGTACTTGAGTAATAGAATTTGGGTACTTAAAACACGATGCGACTAAATGTGATGAGGAGCAACACTTTACCCAGAAAAGCTAAAGACAGAGACAGTTGGCGTGCCACTTTTCGATTTAGCATAAAAGCATACTCACTCATTGAAACGTCCTGGGTAGGCTTATTCGGGGAAAGTGTTTTGTGTTAGACTTCTTTCGATCCGAGCCATTAGTGCACCAAGAACCAGTGAAACTTATGTTGAATATTCAGACAAGAAAAGGATAAGCTATTCAGGTGGTTTTCGCACTTTGATTTGCTTGTTTGTGTCACGTCTTAAGTGAATTAAGTCTGCATGATACTTTCTCTTCTCACACCCAACGAAAGCCACGAGAGACCATATCAATAATTCGTGAACCAGCCACAGATGATGATCAGAGCAAAATCTGGTATCATCTTCATCTTGTGGCGTGGTTCTGGTTGCCATCACTCCGCATAGTAAAGCTTCCACAATTATGCGGAACATGAGAAAGTTAAAGGTCAAAATTCAAATGATTTGTTTCATGTAATCTATGATATGGTCAACTTCGGAAAAATGCGGGACTGAAAAAGTAACAATATAAGAGAAAGCCGCAGGCCGACGCAGACAGTAAGGAGCCAACAGAGAGTCTAATGAACCCGTATTCTATCTTTTGAGACATGCATCAATAGTAAAGTGAAGGAGATTGCAAAAAGAAGAAAAGGAGCATCTTTGTCAGATTTGATTACGATGATTTCCGCTCATTGATTTGGCCAGCATTTTTTCCCTAAGATCCGGCATAAGTGCTCTTCATGCTCCACGTTGGGAAATGAAATGCTGATCAGTCAGCTCTAATGAATGGGGGAATTAGATGCTAAGTATAGAGGGGAGAGGATCCGTTTATTGTACAATTCCACTTAAAGATGCTTCTTGGTTAAATATAGCCAAAGTTCTCGGACAGGTGATTTTGCATCCTAAAAGAAGATGATGTGTAATTGGAGGCTCGTGCTCAAAATCTGCTTTTTCGGCGATTTCTCAACTGATGATCACTGCAATGTCAATCGTTGCACTGTTTGTGTTGCAAGTTTGTAAAAGATTCCCAGACAATCTCTCCGTGTTGGGAAGGATCAGTCAAAAGGAAGCAAGAAAAGAAGAGAGAATAACTCTTAAACTAATGCCAAAATTGGTTGCTTAAATCACTGATGTGATATGAAGAATTTAATCTTGCTTTGTCCCCACTTATTCCGGAGGAGAGAGAGCACCCTCGGAGCTACAAAAGCAAGCGTTCTGGGGTGTAAGGACTGGCCATGAGAGTAATCTCTTTTGCACCGTCGTGTTTTCCACAGAGAGAGAGAGAGAGAGGAGGCCTGCCAGTGCCTCCTAGAGTGCTGAATTTGAATGGCCATAGGGAGGAGCTGCGATGAGTGGAAGCCTTTCTTTGTGATGCTGGCAATCGACTTAGTCTTTGCAGTTGTGAATATTCTGCTTAAGACAGTGCTTGAAGAGGGTATTGATCATTTGGTCCTTATCACATATCGGCTAGCAATTTCAGCCATTTTCTTGTCTCCAATCGGTTACTTTTTGGAAAGGTACACTTATCTTAGTCGGAACTTTATTATAGAGAGCTCTATGGAGAGTGAGATGAGGATGCTGGGTTTGCCTATATGGCTTATGTAAGGCTTAGTTGTCTAGCTTCAATGCGACTCAGTGCCTAGGCCAATTTAGCTGTCATCCACAGTTAAATCTTGATGTCATGTAGATTTTCATGAGTTGTGCAATATCCTTGAAATCGGTTACAATAAGTCTGCTTTTTCATTGTTTGTCTTCTGTATCTGTGCTTTTCATACCAGTTCTATGTCCGGTTTGGTAAACTAACAGCATTCTCATTTGTAGGAGTACCAGACCAAAGCTCACAATCAGCATCTTATGTTATCTCTTTTTCAGCGCCATTGTAGGGTTAGTCACCTCAACTCCGATATTCCTTTTTCAAATATCTGCTCCTATCCCAAAGAAATGAGTCGCATATATTATAGAAAGTACTTAATCAAAATTTGATCTCTCTTGCAGGGCATCACTCACGCAATACTTCTTCCTCCTCGGTATTCAATACACGTCCGCGACTTTCTCGTGCGCGTTCATTAACATTGTTCCTGTTGTCACATTCATCATGGCCTTACCTTTTAGGTATATTAGACCGATGGCTAGAAACTTAGAACTTTGAGTATGTGATCTAGGAAAACAAGTGATAGTTCTGTCATGTTGGTACCGCAGGATGGAGACGGTGGACATGAAGAGCAGCAGCGGAAGAGCCAAAATATTCGGTACATTAGTGTGCGTTGGTGGGGCTTTGATGTTGACTCTTTATCGAGGAAGGCCTTTTTTCAACACTTCACATTCACAAGCTGTTATTTCGATGCATGATCATGCCACCAAGCTCAGTTCAGCTAATAAGACACAGAATTGGACAATTGGCTTGATTTGCTTGGTTCTTGGAACATTGCTCTGGTCTCTTTGGTTTCTTCTCCAGTCCAAGATAGGCAAGAGGTATCCTTGCCAGTACTCGAGCACAGCGATTATGTGCTCCTTCGGCTCCATTCAGTCGGCCGCTTTGAGCTTCGTCACATCCAGGAGCCTCTCTATTTGGGTCTTGAGAGGAAGAACTGAAGTATTCACCGTTCTCTTCGCTGTAAGTATGACCTCTTTTGGGGATAAAACCGAACCGCAAGAAATTTATGCTGTTGCATTACATTCAATCTCCCCGGGACTCTAGGAATTGGATGCTGTTGATGACTAGATGCATGAAATTGAGCGAGGATAGTTCAAGTTCAGTGCTTTACAGTGTAATATGTATATACAGTAGTAAATAGCAGGAATTTACAGGCGCAAGAGCTCTCCATTCGTGAGGCCAATCCTCTATTTGATTCAACTTCTTTCGGTAGTTCTGTTCAAGTGGCCCTCAATAGGATCCATCTTTAACCCAACCTGACATATGTTTCATGTTCAATCCTCGAAATTATCGCATCTGAGAGAGAGAGATGCCATAACATTATTAAGGCAATCCAAGAATCTAAAGGATCAAGTTGGACCTGCCATATTTAGTGATAATGGTTTGGAGAACATAATTCTGGATGAGTAAATTCTATTTTGACTGATGAAGAAACAAAGTATTCTTTGATTATATGATTGTGTTGTATTTCTGTATCTAGGGTATGGTAGGTTCGGGTTTGTGCTATGTTGGGATGTCGTGGTGCGTCAAGAAACGGGGTCCCATCTTCACTGCAGCATTCAGCCCCCTCGTCCAAATAATGGCGGCAATGTTTGATATCCCCATTCTGCATGAGCAGCTCCATATTGGGAGGTGAATATTGACAATACCAAAATTGATGTGATGTGTTTAGAATCTGTATTTTGCTAAGCCTTTTCTTCTGCTGCGGTTGTCGTGCAGCTTGCTTGGGTCAGTCATTGTCATCATCGGCTTGTACATTCTTCTGTGGGGCAAGAACAAAGAGTTAAAGGATCGTATCATGAAAGTAGCGGAGGAAGCTGAAGAGATCAAGGAGCAGGAGCCGAAGTTACAGGTCGTTACAGTGTCGTGCGAGTCACAGAGTACCTAGTTTGTTGCTTCTGTTTATGGTCCCAGAGTCTGTAGCCTCATTTCTCTGCCCCCTCGAATCCGACCCCTCCATTCCTACTTGGGTGGAGGGTGCATATGGTTGCTTTGTGCAAAGCACAGTCCGTCACTTTGTCTTCTGAAATACATAATACAGTACAAGAGCACCTCATTTGGTACCCACTGTTCAGCATAATCCTGCACACATGATTGAGTGAATCACTGGAAGAGCGTAATTCTGTTCATTATTGATTCATAGAGAGCGTAAAAGTTATGCATTAATGAGAGTAATAGTACCCTAATTTAATCGCTTTCTTTTGCCTTTTTCTTTCTTAGGCTCATTGGTCTAATTTTACCGAGATAATCTGCCAGATTCTACAGCTTCTTTAGTGTTGATTCTAGTTGGGCAATCTTCTTTTCTCTTTGGATAAGTTAATTCAGCAATCTGACTACTGCTGCAGCTCTTCATCTGTCTGGAAGGCTGACATCTCAAAAAGTTTTGTCAAGGGACTATTGATAGCATGGGATGGATTGTAGGAGGTGATCGATCGAGAGAAGGGGCGAGGGCATTAACCTTAATATGGCATGATCAAACCCCGAACGCACATCTGGATCAACAGGGTCCGCGCAGTAGTTTTTGGCCTAGTGGAACGGTAATCATTATCTTTTCAACCTTAAGAATTTCCCAATCAATAACATGAAAGCATAGGAGACTGAGTCGATTTCCAGATAAACGAAATGAAGGCCTTTCCTAGAATGGAAAATGATGCAAGATCAGCACCTTTAGCTATAAGAAAAGACGGTGTTCTGGTTTTTGATTGCTTAAGATGAGCACTATGTGTCCCTACAACTAACAGGGCATTTACTTCACTCAGTCCATGGCTAAGCTATGACCGCCAATGGCCAAAGTCCCAAGGATAGATGCAATCCTAAGTTTTGCATCAGACAAGGACTCTCTTCCACCCAACTTTCAAGAAAATTTTCAGCACAAACCACTTGAAAATGCAGAGAAGAGTGCAGCAATTGAGTCAGGAACATGGAAATGATTCTACACTCCACTGGAAAAAACATGGTAACTTCAAAACAAAGCACGGGCACGGTTACATGAAAGCTTATTCAGCACAGAAAACAGCATCAACTAGCAATTCAGCAGAGGAACATGTGCAGAGAGACAAGGATTATTATCAGCAATCTCTTTCACTGAGCTGTGTTTCTTCTTTTTTTCCCTTCTTTTGTGATTTTAAGGGTGTCCAGAGAAACAAACGAACTTGAGTGTGCTCATTCAGAATGCTCAGTTTGCTGGTCACTCTTCCCACTTTCCTGGTCCTTCTTCTTCTTCATCTTCTCCTTCTTGCCATGCTTCCCTGGCTTACGATGGTCCTTCTCACGGTGCTCAACAAAGTCAGACACATCCAAATGCACGCCAGGGTCGTTGGTCGTGTAGCTCCCACCCATCATGATCGAGTTGTTCACGGCCTGGAAGTTGCTGTTCACGTACGTGCTCATTGCGTCGAGCTCCTCATCAGGACTGCTCGATTTCTCATCCATCTCGCTCTTCAGGGTGGCGCCAACATTGTTCCCCGCCAGCGTGACGATCCTCACGCCACAGTCGTCGTCCTCCTCGGATGTCTGGCTCGAGCCGGGCCTTTGGAGGTTGGAGATCCGGCCCACGATCGCCGAGACCATGTCCCGGACCTCGTGGTCAAGCTTCTTCGGCTTCTCTTCCTCTAGAGGCATTTTGGGTTTCGGGGAAGCAATGAGAGAAGAGGGTGTTTGGAGGGAAATGCAAGATGGGGTTGGTCTGGGATGGATGTGAATGAGTTGGGATTTTAAGAGGGAATGAGGAGTGAACTTTGTGTATTGGAATAAAGGGAGTTTTGCTTGAATGGCAATGCAAGGAATTTTTACATACACCAGTCCTCATGTGAATAAAGAAAAGGGTTTTGCTTGAGGTGGGGTTTTAGCTTCTATGGATGCTTTTGTGAGCTTCAAGTTCTTTTGCTTTGCAAAATTTTAACTTTTGAGGAAGGAATAGAGATTGATCTGTTTCATTGTCCCAGACTCATTATGAGTATATGAACACCTAGGACCGTCTTGCTTCATCATAAATATCTTATATCGGGGTGACAGATCATAAATATCTTATATCAACATGACAAATGAAAGGTTGAAAGTGAAAGTTAACCAGATCATCCCATTTCGAGAGGTGAATACCTTAATCCAACATCATAGCCCAAACCTTGCTTCCCGGAAAAAAAAAAATTACACCTACATAGTTACTGTTAACGGGTCTTATCCCCAACCTTAAATACCATTAGATGGATGGAAACTACGTGTTTAAAAGGCCAAGATGAATGTTGTATGTGAACCATATCAAACATGCATTAACAATTACAAAATGCGAAAATTAGAACATGGAGCTCGTTTAGCTTGCCATGGACAAGCTTAGGCATGACTATAACATAGAATATACTATCGACGTTTTTCTCTAATAACTTAAGCTTTTTGCGTAGTCAGTTACAACACTTATTTTTATGAATTAATAAATCGAAGGGTATTGGAAACTTAGTATATTAAAATAAATTAAGCCTAATTAGGCCGGCCGGGTTAGGCCTCAAACTCAATGTGTGTGGCCAAAGCCTTCACACTACTCCTTGGGGACAAATGTTTCAAACCGGGCTAAACTCGTGCTATGTCTAAAGACTGAAACCCACGATGGCCCAAGTGGCCCTTGACAAAGCTCCACACGAGATTTCTTCACCTGCGGACAAGCACCATTCATCGTCCACCATGGTCCAAATCCAGGATTGAGTAGCTTCTTGCCAGCTTTTACCAGAGGTGGGCATGATTTTCAGGGTTAATACCAAAAACTAGAGAATTGGTTCAGTTCCAGACTCTAGGATATGCATGGTAGTTTTCAGGTTAAAACAAATTTAAGAACCGGTTCCGACAGGCTCCTAGAACTTGGAACAAGTCTTTTTGTGTTCTTATTGTTCCATGTCTTCATGCAACTTTGCGGTAATCTATAGCGTCCGTTAATAAGTGTGTAATCTAAAATCGCTAGTATGAGTTTCCATTTCCTGTGATATCCATGACCGAGACTTACTTTGTTAAAGTTTCAAATTCTCTGTATGTCTAAATATGAGCTGTGCTCAGTAAATTGTAGAAACAAATGATAGTCATTACAGGCGATGATTCACTATAATCATTTAATTAAGAATACAGGTGGAACTTGAGTAGATCTCGTAACCTATAACAAAGTAGGTTACAAGTTCCAGAATATGCAGAGTAGATTTAACAAGTTTTGATAGATGAAATTTAGGTAGATACTAGACCGAACCTAGAACCATTCCCTTACCTTTTTACAAGTCGATTTCAATTCTCAATCAACCCTTTTATGCCCAATAGAAAATGTTGAATGCTAAAAGATTTGAAGTTGAAAGTAGAAGCCATGGCTAAAAGATAGGAACCGACCGCCGCGCCATTAAGATGGAAGGATGCATAGTTTCTATACTAGTACTTATCCGTATTATTAGATACGTTAAGCTAAGACGGTGTGGTTGTTTGGACCGCGACATATGCAGCGACGACACAGTTGGACCTGACATTGCTGAATCCTCCAAGTTACAGAAGGCGTTGGGCAGAAGAGTTCATGAAGATGAAGACGGCGGTGGTGGTTCGCCATCGTTGTAGGGTGGGAGGGAAAAAGAGGTTAGAGAAAAAGGGGAGTGATTCAAACGTTCCAACCTTCTTCAACTGTCTCATTCAACAATGGCTGACCTGCTGTGCCATTATAAAACTCACACATATATTAATAGGATGAAGCACTGCAGAATTTGACTGTTTGCCTCCTCCGCCTCCTCCTCCTCAACGAAAGGGAAGTGTCAAAAAACAGAAATTAAAAATAGAGAATAGGTACATAGGCTATGGTCAGTGATCATGTCACTATAATTTAATTAGTGTTTAGTAATGTACAATCTACTATTGCAATCATAAATGCCCAAAATATCATAATTAAACCATGATTATAGTACAACTATCTAATTTATAGGAAGATAACTATAAAATTTCAATTGATTTGTACTTATCGTAATATTCCGATAATTTCTTATTCAATTATAGTTCAATTATTGTTAGAAATTAAAAATATCATCATTCTTGCTTCTTCTTCTTTTTTTGTATAACCTGTTAAGTATACATTATCGATATAGTATTACGATCATTAGTGATCTGATTGTAATAGTTGAATAATCTTTTGCTAGTAAATAGAATTATTAGTCATAGGACTCACGAGTGACAAATTCGTACATGCAACTCGGCAATCTTGATTCAATGCATGTGATGTGATCGTTTGGGTCTATAGAGGACATTGCAATGTATTGGCCACACGTAGTGATAAATGTAAAATTTAGGTCAACAAAGGGAAGATGAGACAAGTCAAGAAGGGCAAGATTATAACTTATACTAAATACTTTTCTCACGAAGTTAAATTTTTTAGAACGCATCGAGTGGTCAGAAACTCTGCCACCAATAATCCTCCTCTCAATTTGTCTCTGGTCGCACGAACATCATACGAACTTCTTACGGGCCCTAATCCATAAAATGGACTAGACCTCGAAGTCTAAATGTCGATGTTGATGTTAGACCTATCCATAATTCAAAATTTTGGAAATTTTTTTTTACATAGAAAGGACGGAACTTGAGTGGGCCGAAGCAAGTTTATGTGTTAGATGCTCGGACCCAAAAAAGGAAATCGCACGATCAAGCACCTTGAAATCGTGCTACGGGTGCCTTTAGCTCGGGCAAAATCAAGCGGGGCTCAGCAATCCGTCGGTCCACCACCATCCAAGTCCAGGTTCCTACTATAATCTAAAGAAAAGGACGTTCGAATTTAACGAAGAGTCGCCTTGGATTTTTCCGTAGCTTGCTTATTCCTTATCTCGAAAAATCCCATGTCAACCATCATCCTACAAAACTTTGCGTGACCCAATCAAATTTCGTTTGCGCACGCATTCGTCGAACTTGCAATGGGGCCTCGCCACGTCGCGTTTTACGACAAAGCCCTCGATCGTCAACCGACTGCGCTGTCGTTGTCGGCGCACCAGCGTGGGTTTAACGTTGTGCTTTGTAGCAACTGCTTAACTGCATTTCCAGCGCAAAATCAAGAAAACCAAACACGACCGAGCGAGCGGGCGAGCGAGAGAGAGAGAGCTCAACCCATTTGTGGCGCTGCGTCACGTCGCTCACTGGCACCGCCAACAACGACGATAAAACCCCCCCAAAAAAACGATAAATTTGTCTGGAGAAGAAACGAAACGAAACGAATTCTGCGTTGTTGGGTCGGCAGAAATCGATGGGCGGGCTCGTTGGGAGGAGCCTGGCGGTCCCTCGTGCCTCTCCGGTTTGATCTTTTTCTCTTCGCCCGAGGTTTTCGTTCGTGGGTGTTCTTGTTTTTCCCGTCTTGCGACGTATTGGGTGGCGATTAAGGTCCTCGTTTCGATTTTCTTGGGTTCTTGGGAGGTTTGCCTGATGTGCGATCTCTGTGACCGATCTGGGTGATTGTTTTCGGGCTTCTTTGAGCTGCCGGGCCTGGTGATTGTTCGAATGCCGTTGATGGGGTTGTCGAATTCTTGTTTCCGCTAGGCGATATCGAGTGGTTTTGAGTTAGGTCTTGGTAATTTTTGGTGGGGTGCATTGTGCGGTGAGCCTGAGTTTTGGGCGCTGCCGAGGCTGTGTTGGGATTGCCATTTTCGAGCTTTGCTGAGCGCCTTGACAGCATCGCGATATGCATGGCAATGGATCCACCGCTGATGTGGGCTTGGCTGATAAGCCCTCTGGGGATGAAACGGATGTCGAGAAACAAGGTGGAGCTGTGGTTTTGGCTCGGGAGAGCGGCGGTGCGGCCACAGTGGATGGTTTGGCTGCTGGCGTGAATCAGGCGACGCCATTGACTATCGTGGTGTCCAGTGGCGATTCGTGCGTGGCCACAGAGCCTGCAGTGAAGGATTCAAAGGCAGTAGAGTGTGTTGTTGAAGAGCTTCCTTTGGCGGGTTCCCCTAAAAAGGGTTACTTTTCGAGGAGTGGGAGCTCTCATGAACAATGCAGGTATGCTGGACTTGTTTTATGTCATTGATTGCGTTTGAAATGAGCATGGAGCATTCTTCTGGTCAACATACTTGGTAGTGAACTCTGTTTCTTCTGCAGGTGATGGCTGGTTTGATCGAATTTGTTTGATATGCTGGCATACTTCTGCAATTGCTTTCTTTGAGTATGCTAACTATTTAGATCTAAATCACAACAATGGCCTTAGATTTATATCTCACTGCATGTTTTTTAATCTTTGACACATGTGTGCACTCGAAAAAACAGACACAGATAGAGAGAGAGAGAGAGAGAGAGAGAGAGAGAGAGAGAGAGAGAGAGAGAGATTTCTCCGTAATGTAGTTAAATTGGTCAGCTCAAGAGAACCGGGTATGTTCTGATGATATATACTATTTAACTAGAATACCGGTACACATGTTCCTGCGCAAGTAAACAATGCCATACATGTTCATATGCCTCTCTCTTTGACTTGTATAAACTTATCAATCTGTTTCACCCCAAGGACAAACATAGCTTTCTCCTGTTTGGGAAGAAATCTAGCTTGATGCGGTGGGATATAATGCAATCATTGCCAGCACACTGAGCTGATTAGACATGTGGTCCTGACACGAATGAACGTAACATCTCTCTGTACAACGTCCCTTTAGAATACTTTAGTAGGTATAAAAGTATCTTTTAGATTCTTCTGCAGTATATATCTGCTTAAACTGTTGAGTATTTCTGCATCTGCCTTGTAGTCATTGAAATAAAGAACTTCAGTTTATTTGAAAATCATAAGGATCTGATCATAATTTGCCTGTCACTTGAGCTATTCAGCAGAGTCTCTCGTGATTGTTTGCCTGTCACTTGAGCTATGCTGTAGAGTCTCTCACTTTTTGGTGGTTGTTTGTTTCTTGGTAACAGAATCTTGTAAAATTGCTTTCACCGTCCTGTTATATAGGTTCCCCTTTTGCTTTTTGAGTCAAGTTTTCACATTGCTTGACTACTTGACAGACTTTCTAGTGAGCTTGCTAGGTTTGTTGAAGAAGTATGTTTATTCACCATTACACATAAATAAAAGGTAAAAGTTTTAGGATCACAAGGTATCAAATGTCTCTAACAGCCTTCTGAAATCCATAGTCAGTCAGCAGGACTGCAGGAGCCCATTTGGCTTTCTTATATCTAATATCCTTGACTGCATAGTTACACAACATAGCATCTCCATTTGGGTTTTTCCTTCAGCTTGCATTTCGGTTTGTGTGTATGCACTAACACACGATTGTAAGTGGCTTTAACTGAATAGTATGTTATTTCGTATTCATATGTGGAAGGGTGGACTGACATTACTTCACCCATTATACATGCCCTTCGTTAATATTGATTTTTCTGCAGAGTCTGTCAAGAGGAGAAGGAAGAAGATTTGATAGATCTTGGATGCCACTGTCGAGGTGGCATTGCGAAAGCGCACAGATCATGCATAGAAGCTTGGTTTCGCACCAGGGGTTCAAACAAATGCGAAATATGCCAGTAGGTCCTCTATATAGTGCTTCATTTCCATTTGCATCTAAAAGATACACTTATGTCTGTTTGGCCTTTTAATACAGGCAGGCTGCTGCAAATGTGCCACCTCCAGAGTCCCATTCTACTGTACGTACTCTCTTGGATTCCGAAGCTTATCTAATTGAGACGCTATTTAGTCTGTCTTTCTCATTATAAGCGAACTTTCCTGATGCATAGTTTAGCCTCTTCAGTGCGACTTCACAACTTTATTCATATATGGATTCTTCTACATGCCTACAGCTGCTGCAAAATCTAAACTCGGAAAGCATGGGTATTTTGTATATCCAATTTACGTATGAAGCTCACACTACCATTTTGTTTTTGTTGTTTTTCTTTTATCCACGAAGATAAGCCCTCTTACTGTAGTATGGCCTTTTTTATAGCTTGAGATGCAAAACCAAGCATATAAACTTTGAATTTGGGATTCTGGTCCAGAATATGTAGCTAAGCTTAAATTTAGGAGAAATTCCAAGCACTGAGTTTTTGTATTCATAAATCTTAGTCTTTTGTTGCATGACATGCTTGTGCCTCACTGTCCCTGCTTTTTGGTGACTGAGTCGTTCATGACAATAAGCTTTGCATAACATAACAGCATCAACATCTTTTTCTTTCATGGTTTTTGGTGCTTTATCTACAGCATCTCATGTATTCATCTCCATGTAATCTCTTTATGTAGCAGCCAAGTTTCTGGGTCTGGCGGATTGATCCTAACTACAGAGGGTCTGGTGTTGCAGAGCAACGTGGGAGGGTAAGGAGCTATGGCGGCACATGTTGCTTGACGCTGATTTTAACGAGGAACGATAAATTAGGTCTTTAATTTGTGGATTCTTCCCTAAAACAGGGCTGTTTCAGTCCACTCTGGGTGGCTTTCTCAATCCTCATTGGTGGTCTTTTTTTGGATGTGTTGATATCCGTAACGCTTGGAGTTTCAGCGCTTCCTGTCAACATTATCATTGGTAATCCATCCTCTGGCTCCCTTTAGTGTTTTCTCGTGTGGGTGCGTAACGATGCTGAATAGATGTGCTGCAGGTGTTATCGTCGTGCTCGGACTTGGAACCGCTCTGCGGCTTGCCCTTGAATTCTGCCATGAGTGGAGCATGAGGAGGGTGGGGCAAAGGGTGGAAGCGAACGGGAATATCGGGTACCACCCTGCATTGTAGGTCGTATCTGTACATAGTAGATGGAACACGATAGCGGATCATAGATTCTTTTACATTGTCCATAAATCTGTTCCTTCTTTACTTGACGAGGACCCATTGCTTCCCATTGTGGTGGGGCTTCATGGTGAGTTTATTTCTGCGTGATCAAGCAGTGACAAACGTGAGCTTGTGACGAGGGATTTATTGGTTATCTTATGATCTTACTGAGTAGATGAGTGTTTTTTGTTCTGTTTTCCACCGCGGAGCTTTGCTTCACTGCTTCCCGGAGCTTGTTCTACTCGAAGAGCATACTTTCTGACCGTGAAGATCCCCCCTTTGGCCTCTCTCAACCACGTGACTACGAATAACTCTCTTCTCTTTTCCTTCTTCCGGGGTATCCAATGTTTGGCTTTTGCCAAAGGTGGCGGCTAAAAGTCGTTGGTGCCAGTGGCAAAAAAGCACAATCATGGAGTGTACGACCAAACCCACCCACCCACCAACCAACGCCACCTCGAAAAATCCGAGAAGTCCTTCGGCACACTCCGTCAAGCAAGCAACGCACACGAGTCGCCATCCGCGGGCCCAAAATTGAGGATTCGCCACGTGTCACGTGGCCTTGTCCTAAGAACGACATGGTCAGGTGAAGAAGGAACGCCCGGTTGGATTTTTGGGGACTCGTCCACACGCGTAATGCGTGTGGGAAAATAAAGAAAAAAAAAAGAGCGAAGTCCAATGTTTATCCCCAAGAAAATTCCCATTCTTTTGTTTTTTTTTTGGGTAGGGGGAAACTTGTGGCGAGTTTTCTTTTTATTTGAGTCCATTTTTTTTTCGAATTATTAAAGGAATTCGTACTGCCACTTTTGATCTTTTCCACGTGAAGCCGAAAATTATAATAATCATAAAAGTTAATATCACCAAAAATCCTAAATCAATATATTTATAATAAATTTATTCCGAACTAATTTTTTTATCACCAAAAATCTCATATCAGTACACTTGCGATAAACTTACCCTACGTTAAATCAGATGAATACCACGAAAAATTACAAATCGATAAATTTATGATAAGCATAGAGGTAAAATCCTAAACTGGTACATGCATTAACTGTCACGTGCCATTCGACTGAGCAATTTGATCGTCAAATTTAATAGAAATTAACGTAGCGTAAATTGGTCATGGGCGTATCGGGTTGGAGTTTTTTTTGTGATCAAAAAATTTAGTGTAGTGTAAATTTATCACGAATATATCGGTTCGGGGTTTTTTCGCACTATTAACCTAAATCATAATTAATATTTCGTGGTCAGAATGTCGGGCCTCGAGCCTCCAGAATACTTAGCCACCAAGCAAAGGCAAAGAACCGCGTCCCGCTCCGGTTCGGCCGGACAAACACCACGACGCGGCTCCTTCCCGGAAACTCCCGGCTCGGACGGACCCCTCCGCAAACACCACCCGCGCGCGTGCACCACGCGCTCGCCCCTCGCCCCAACAACCCACCGGGGCAGCGACGATCTCCACCCACTCCGGACGCGGTTTCGGCCGGACCACACTGCCCGCGCCACGTGGGGAAATCCCATTGGTTCCGCGACAGCGACTGGGGGGAGGGGCAAATCCGCAGTCGCGGACGGACGCGCTCGTGCGGGAACGCGCTCGCACGTGCGGGGGCGGAGGGTGGGTTTTTATTAATTTCCTCCCCCCTTTTTTTTTTCACTGCTCTGTGAGGAAGAAGAAGAAGAAGAAGAGGAGGAGGAGGAGGAGGAAGAATCTGTCAGTCCCAGTGTGCCGCGAGGCGACGAGCAACGCTCCCGAAATCAGTCCGATCGCCGTCGCCGTCCCCCGTCCACCCGCCATTTCGCCGATCATCACATCGAGATCGATTCGAATCCCCAACGATCGTCCCCGATCCCCTCCCTCTCTCTCTCTCTCGCTCGCGCGCGCGCTGTTGCGCTCGCTTTTGCGGCCGGCGTTTTCTCCAGATCGCGAGGCGGCTGCTGCTGCTGCTGCTGCGCGTGCGCCGTGTTGTCGATTGAAGTTTTAGGGATCTCTCGGGCTTTTCCCCCCGGGCCGCGAAATGGGAGCGCTGGCGATGGAGTCGCTGCCCCTGGGGTTCAGGTTCAGGCCGACGGACGAGGAGCTGATCAGCCACTACCTGAGGCTGAAGATCAACGGCCGCCACGCGGAGGTGCAGGTCATCCCCGAGATCGACGTCTGCAAGTGGGAGCCCTGGGACTTGCCCGGTTAGTTTCTCTCTCTCTTTGAAACTGCGCACGCCTTTTTTGGTTTCTTGTTCTCTTTTGTTTCGATTCCGGGGTTCCGAATTCGAGGTTTTCTTGGATTATTAGAAGCGTCAGTGCGTGGATATATAGGGTAAGAGGCGAGCGAATTTCTGAATATTTTGGGTGCTCTGACGGATGATGATGCCGAGTTGCCTTTATTCCCCCAGTCAACTAGATTCCCCTGTGGAAAAACCCTTGTGAGAGGGGGAAAAGGAGTGAAATTGTAGTTCTTTTCTTCTTTGGGTAGAGCTTCTGTTGCTGTCGCCGGAATCCGTTTATTTAATTGGATGAGATGAAGTGATTCTTGGATTATGGGTTTTGACGTGGAATCTGCTTATGTGTGCTGTTGTAGGTCTGTCGGTGATAAAAACAGATGATCCGGAGTGGTTCTTCTTTTGCCCCCGGGACAGGAAGTACCCAAACGGGCATAGGTCGAATCGGGCCACGGATGCCGGGTACTGGAAAGCCACGGGCAAGGACCGAACCATCAAGTCTCGCAAATCGGGTGGTGCTGCTGCCAATTTGATTGGGATGAAGAAGACCCTGGTCTTCTACAGGGGTCGTGCGCCCAAGGGCGAGAGAACTTACTGGATTATGCACGAGTACCGCGCTACCGAGAAGGATCTTGATGGGACTGGACCTGGCCAGGTATGCAACGACATTGCTTTTTATGCTCATTTTTGTATTATGCTGATGAATCTGGGCACTAACTTCGAGTGTATATTCTGTATGTGTGGTGCTATATTTTATTGTATGTTAGTTTCAGCATGGATCCCTGTAAAAGACGGATACTCAAAGCATGAGAATATGGTGGCACTTTCTCGATCATAAATTGCAGGATGTAGGGGCAGCTATTTATAGAATGATGCTGATGACCTGTTACTTGTAGATTGTTAAAAGGACTGGCTTGGGTGTTTTGAATTTATTGGTTGTGAAGAGAGTATTGGTGAGCTTTCGATTATGCATGGAGGCTGGAATATATTTATATGTCTAAATTTCTTGTTCTTGCTCTTTCCACTTGAACTAGGCTGCATATGTCCTCTGTCGTTTGTTCCGGAAGGCAGAGGAGAAGCCTGAAGTTGTGAAATATGATGAAGTTGAACAAACTGGCTTATCTCCGACAGCCAAGTCCTCTCCTGATGAGTCGGATGTGGTTCCAGAAACACCTGTTTCCGATGTCCGAGTGAAATTACAATCAGACGGAATCCAGCGGTGGTTGACTGATAATTTGGACACAATGACTCCTAATGCTCAAATGCCTGTTGAGAGCTGTTGCGATAGTTACATTGCCTCTGATGTGGAAGATGGTAACGCTGACGGAACACCTTTGGAGGTAAAAATTTGCTTTGTCCACGGAATAGTAGTTGTTTTTTTCCCACCAAAATGATTCTGGAGTTATTAAATCCTTGGTCCTACCTTCGATGGACTTTGCTTGTTGACTTATAGATGCTGTCAAGATATCTATAGAGTTTACTATATTAATTTTTCCCATTCCATTTAGGTACATCCATTGCTCGAAAGTGACCCCAAATTCTATGATCATCCTTATGATCTAGTTGATTCCAAAGTTTTCTCCCCTGAGCAGACTCAGCTTCAAACAGAGCAAGCTTTTTACATGGGTTCTCCTTTTGCCAGTGATTTTGGCAATGTTCTTGACGTACTGCATTTCCAGGATGGTACAATTGAGCAGGACATCTCACTCTCAGATGTGTTGACTGAGGTCTTCAATAATAATGACGACTCCTGTGAAGAGTCCACCAGTCAGAAGAATTCAGTTCTAGGAAGCGAGGCTGGATTCGTGCCTGATGCTTACTTGTCCCAGGTATGACTAGTGGACAATAGCTTAGCTTCGACATGATTGTGGAAGAGTGAAGCTATTCCATTAATGACCTTGTGCAGAATTTCAAACTCGATAATGGGACATTACAATGACTAGATACTATAGATATTAAAGGGGTTGCTGCATTTATACAGGTTTTTTCACAAAGTTATCTTCTCCATTCCTAGCATTGATAGAATATAACTTCCTTCTTCCTTAATTTGCGAATTATGTTGTTAAATTGACTACAACAAAGTTCTGGTTCCACCAGTTTTGCTTTTTTATATTGAGCAAAGGTTTGATAGGCAGTTAAGATTATATCGGGTCAAATTCCAACATCTTCTCTTCCCTGTCATCTATGCAGGCACACCTAGAGGTCAAAGATAATGGATGGAATGATAGTCTTGTTGACGAGAGGAATCTGGCAACGTCGTTGGGATCATCTGGAGCTGTTGCTTCAAATAATACGGTAGAATCAACTGGTGATTCTTTCAACGACAGTGGTCAACCTGTGATCAAGATCCGGACACGTGACTCCCAAGTCCCACCATATTCAAGTTATTATCCAGCACAGGGTAATGCTCCGAGAAGGATTCGTCTGCAGATGGATCCAACCAATCAACTACCAAGAAGCGTAAAGAGAGGAGGAGGTGACGAGGAAATGAGAGGTACTGGCTATGACGGAGAAGAAGAAGTTCAATCAACTGCTAAGGAGAGTGCTGTTAACCACAGTGACAATATGATTGTTGGAACCAATATCAAGATTAGGACTCGTCAACCTCGACATCAACCAAGCTCAGAGAATTCCATAGTCCAAGGTACTGCTCCCAGAAGAATCCGGCTGCGGATGAACAGTCAATCTGGGTCAACTAGGGATGATGAAGTTAGATCTTTAAGCTACGATGGAGAAGTACAATCTGCTCCAACGAAGGTAAATCGATCAGCACATTAGTTTTAAGGTCCTGTCAACAAACATGGATAATTTTCTGAGGCTGGTAATCTTCTTTTCAGGTGAAAGATGAAACGGACAGTGCTTCTGATGACGCTGAACCAGGGAGAGACAGCCAACTTCCTGTGCATGACAAGACGACAGAAATTGTTGAAGAGCCGTGTACAAACTTAACGTTGGGGTCGAAACCGGGTGGGGAATCTTGCGGTCATCCAGTGGCTTCGGCGTCTCTGGAAAGACCTTCAGCACGCGCTGGTTCGGGTTCATTTCTACTTTTCGCAGTCGGCATCTCTCTCGTCATATTCCTGGCCATAGTTTTCTCCGGGCTACAGAGATCCGTCAAAGTGGACGTTGCGTAGAGGAAGCCGTTCTCCATCCCATCTCTACATATAGTAAATAGGGTACGCTTATAGCTTTCTAAACTGGAGGACGATGTAGATCTTTCTGTGTGTTGTGTTCACTTCGCTGTAAGATATTTCCCTGTATCTAGCAGAGAAGCCTTATTTAGTGTGGGCTTTCAGTGAGACAACAGATTTTATGTATTGTTAGGTAAGTGAGCTTTATTTGGATCAATCTTTACCTTTATTTTTGTCCTTTGGGTATGTTTAAGTGCTGCATGCATCGAGTTTCAAGTGAAGCTTAGGAGCACGGGCTCTAGAAATGAAGTTGGGAGCAACAGTTAGCTGTTCGGCAATTGTAGGATTTTCTCTATAGATGCAGACAACCCTATAGGTTCAATCAAGTGAGAGATGAACACAGGTAACGGAGACCGTAGGTAAATAGAGGATTCATAAAATCTTAAAAGATGATAGGTGGTGGTTTGGTGATAGATGTGGCCCAATGGTTTCATGGGGCCATAAAGAATTCGATTTTAGGACCGTGGTTACAAAGCTATACCCTTCAATTTGTACAGTAAAGGTGGAGATTTCATTCGTAGACGACCCGTAGGACATCAACGACGTGTCCCGCCACTCAGGAGCCACCGACCCATGTAATGTTACCCGTCGGTCCAAAGCACTCGACCCACGTCAAAGCTTATACAAGGACACATGGTCTCATGTTTAACGATAAGCCGGATTTCATCTATCGCTACAAAAAGGTACTTCATACTTTGAAGATGCTACAAATAAGACCCCAAAGGTCCAGTCGCATGATATGATCACGACAGGAAGTTTTGGCACGGTCCATGTGAAGTAAGCAAAGTAGCTAAACCGAACATATTCAAACCCGGGACTTTGCCCAACCCAAATCCGACCCGCATGACGTGGCAAATCCTGAATCAACATAACGCACAGTGGATCTTTAAAGCAAAGAGAAAGGACAAAAAGAAATCATAAACCTGATTAAGATTTAAGGAAGAGCGGATAAGGAAGGGGAAGGATGTGGACATCGCTAGCGTCGGGCCGCTTTCATTTATTTTACACAGCATTGGAAGTCCCAAACAGAGGGTCCCACGCTAGTAGTGACTAATTACCCAACAAAACAAATGGGAGGAGTGTGAACAAACCGACGATCAAAATAAGAAAAGCAAGAGGCTGAGACAGACCAGCTTAAATCTCAGATAAGATAAGAGTACGAACCCACTTACCTCAGTTATCTTTTTCGACCCAGCACGTCGAATTAGGTCGAGGCGGAAGCTTTCGCATAAGCTTGCCCCTGCTCCAGGTCGCCGAGATAAGCACGTGAGCCGCGCGCATAAGCCGGCCGGTGGAAGATTTGGCCGGCCGATGAACCCACCTTCTAAGTAGTCCTCTTTTGAGGAAGCAGCCTTACTCCATACCCTTATTCGCAATTTTCCCGATTTAAAATATAAAAACACGACATGTTTGGCTCCCTAATATTTAATTTCGCACCGTGGCACGTACCGCATAATACCAAAAACCTCATAAAAACCCACCCCCATCATCCTCCACGGCTCGCAAGTTCCCCCCGGCGTTATCCACTTGGGTTTGGTGGTTTCGGTTGAATTGGCGATTGGTGGGGGGCGCCAGCGAGAGAGAGAGAGAGAGAGAAGAGGAAATGATACTGGTGGCGATCGTGGCGGAGCTGATGGCGGCGTACACGGCGGTGCTGGCGAGGGCGCTCCAGCATCTGTTCCGCGCCGCGCCGCTCCCGCGGAGGGTCCGCTTCCTCATCCTCCGCAGCCTCCCGTTCGCGCCCCCCTCCGCTCCTCCGCCGCCCTTCCTCCGAGCCTCCGCGTGATCTAATCTTTGTCCAAAGTTCTTTCATTCGTAAGCTCTCTCTCCTCCTCAGACCAGGTTTTGCAAGACATAATAACGTAGAGATCAGCTCGGTTGTGTATCTGTCGGTGCCGCACGAGAATCTATCTGGGACTTCTTTGACACCCTTTTTCGTGGATTAATTTTTGGCATTTTCATCTGGTTTTTTCCTTTTTGGCCTTGCTGGGATCAAGATCAGGAGGGTTTTGGTCTATATAAATGTCCTGAGTTAGTGTTTCGGGGTTTGATGATGTCCATATTTGGCTCCATGCCATTCACTGTCAGCTCGCTTTCGGGTTTAAAGAACGTTTTCGATGAAAAATTTTGCGAGAGAGAGAGAGATTGTTTTCGAGGTGATGTACGCGTATTCCAGAAAACAGTAGTGTGCTGAATCAAACGCCGCGATGTTTTCACTGTTGGCTGAATCACTGATGCTTTCTATCGTATTCAGGACAGGACAAACAAGATAAAAGAAGGAAACTGTCCGAGAAGTCCCAAAGTTGTTCGATCTTAGTATTAAACATTTTTTATTTTGCCAATTGAACCGTAAACATTTTTATATTTTATCAATTGAATCTATCCGATCAAACTTTGATAAGAAATTGATGATGTGAACGCTAGTCGCCTATGTAGTATGGCTAGCGCTAACATGCACATTTTTAATAATATTTTATTATTTTAAAAAAATTCTTTCTCTTTTTCTTACACCTTTAAATGGCAAGGTCACTGGCCGACCATAACTGAACATAGGCGAGGGCGAGGCCCTCGCCCATATCCAATCCAAGGCCGATGCCCTTATGTCGTGATCTAGGCGAGGGCTGCGAGCCCCTTGCTTGTGGCCAATGAGGTATTGTGGCCCTCGCTTGGATCTAGAAAGAGCAACGAGGTTGACACCCTTGCCAAATTTGGGTGAGGGCTCGACACCCTCGCCTCGAACCCTCGCCTAGACCTCGTCTTGCCCTCGTTGGCGATGGCTGGAGGTGTAAAAAAAACCAAAAAAAAAATTCAAAAATTAATTAAAAAAATCAAAAATTATTATTAAAAAATGTTCATGTCAGCACCAGCTGTATCAAGTCAGATGGTCAGTGTTTATTTTAGCGATTTTTTGTCAAAAATGATTAGATGGATTCAATTGACAAAACGTAAAATGTTGAGAATATAATTATTCAAATCAAAATAAGTTCGTGATTTTTTTTTTGTAAAAAATTTAACCGGCAAATGTGGATGTATAGAGAGAGAGAGAATCAATCATTCCTCTTATAAAATCACATTTCACACGGTACCTTCCTGTCCAACGTGAATCTGACACGAGGTACGACTCAACACTAATTGAGAGTGTGTAGTAGCATCCGCAACGTGGAGGACGGTCGTTGGGTCTTTAATGTAAGGAATTGGTGTTTGGTGCTGTCTTTTTGGTGCCAGAAGAATGGTGTAGAAGGTTGCCGAACTTACCTATTTCTTCTCGTTTTGTTCTCTGCTCTTCTCTTTTTCTCGTGGTGCTGTTGTCCATATTGAAATTCAGAGCATGCCACTGGATCGGATGCTCCTCATTACATAGAATTCCAAGTGGGAGTGAGCTCGATTCTGGGCGCGCCCTTGGTTTTTCCCCGTCATTATGCGCGAGCCCGTCACAGCCTCCCCACCACGATGCTAGTGAGACCGAGGCCCGGTCATCTCGTGTCGCAACAGACGGGCACGTACGTCAAAAACGAATTAAGGCTTCCTAGGACCGTGAAATAACTGGGGTATTCGAGCGGGTGATCGAGAGCCCTCAAAATCACTCGGGAATTAGCCTTATGCTGCTATGCCAAACACTGCGGTAGCATATGCTCGAGAATTTGAAATTCCTTGTAACGTCCAATTCTTTTGAAAAAAGCACTTCTATGTCACGTGATAGTGATGACATGGCGTAGCCGATCAATTGAGAACAGGATTGATGCGCACATCACGATGAAGTGGGATGCGGTTCATGGCGGATGATTGGTCGGTTTTTTACCGGGAAAAAAATTAGGGAAGAGATGAGAAGGTGGGTCGAGCGAAGATCGGGTCTTAAAGCCAATTTGAGAGAGAGGCAAAAGCGGAACAAAAGAAGAACCACAAACTAAGAAAGACGAGTTTGACGGCCCTAACCAATTTTTTTTTTCTGTTAAATAAGTGGAAAATTGCCTTTGCACGTTGTTTCCTTACCAACTGGCGAAAGAGCACAAGCCTTTTAATTATATTATTAACTTTTACATTATAATTTTTCAATTATTATTGGCGATTTTCTCTAAATGGTCTCAAGTTTTATTAAAATTGATGCAGAAAAAGCCCAAATTCACCAAAGGTCAACGCAAACAACCCCTTCTGGGGAGAGGCCCAACTGGTGAAAAATCTCATATCGGGGCGACCTCGAGTGTCAAATTTTGCAATAGCCAAATCTCTCCCTCCCTCTCCCACGGTGAGACGGTCGCAACGGAGACGGCCACCGGTCGCCGGAGTCAATGTGTACCACCGGGTGCGGTGGCCGCCGCAGCAAACTCAACATCTAACAGGAAGCTTGTTCAGAAATTCTGTATCGAGACTCAGAGAGAGAGAGAGAGAGAGAGAGATCTAGGAAATCGGTATCATTTTATTCTAGGGGTTCCGTGAGATCTGATACAAGAGAACCCTATTGCTTATTGTTACACACGACATCAAAACGAAAATAGTTCAAGGAGATACATCACAGTATGGCGCAAGTGGAGCTCCCCTTGTCGCCGCCCCCGGCGGCGGCTGAGGAGGCCTGATCGCCGGCCTTGACGCCGGGCCACTCGCGGCAGAGGCAGCGCTGGTCCTCCGGGACCCGCTTGTAGACGGACGCCACGTGTCTCCCGCAGCCGCCCCAGGTGGTCTTCCCGCAGCCGGAGCACCTCGCCTCGTAACACATGGTTTCTCCCCGAAATATCTGACAGATGCAAACACCAGCACCACAACCAAAGCACAAGAGCCAATCTATACGGCGAGATGCATCGTGGGCTGTGGAATTGATATACACCGGTTTCAAAACACGACGCCGGGTCAAACGGGTGATGGCTCCAACCTATGAAGTGCGGACACGCTCTGGGAGCAGGAGCCGGAGAAAAACGAGAGGGAAGACATTTGTTAGGGCTTTGACAAATGAAAGTAGGATGGGCTTCCAACTAGAGGTGGCCACGGATCAATTTTGGCCCGAAATCGGTCCGCAACCGGACTAGTCAAATCCGGGCCCGGCCCGTTGACCGGGCTCGGCCCGTTGACCGGGCTAGTGGTTTGGAATCGGAATCGGCCCGTGGTATACGGGCCCGGTTCCAGTTCCAGAAAAATTTGAACCGGCCCGGAACCAACGGTTCCGGACCGGTTCTGCGAAAAAAAAATAAAAAAATAAAAATTTTAAAATAATAATAATGAAATTTTTTTAACCATGGCCACCACTACTTTCAACAATGGTCTGCTTTTTTTTTTTTTTGTTTTTATCGATCTTGTGCTTTCCTTTTTTTCAAATTTGATTATCTACTTTTGGTTTTTTAACTAATATATTTATTTATGCATAATTATTTTTTGAAAATTTATCTTTACTAAGCTCGCGTGTGTATAATGGTTTTAGGGTAAATTCATTTTAGGATTTTTTTAATCATTTATTTACTTATTTGAATCTAATTTAAAAATAATAAATCATTATGTATATATTAAAATAGATATTTAATATTTAACATGTCCCAACGTGTAAGAATTCTCTATTTTTTGAGAAATGACGTGTCGCGTGTCATGTCGTGTCTCGTCGGGTCGCGTTGTGTGTTGGTGTCGGTGCTACTTAGGCTCTAACCGATTTTACCCTTCCTTCCCTTGTATTCGTCGGATGGAGGCCAGCTTTCATTTCCATTCGGGGTTTGAAAATTCGTGATGCAAAATCGCCCATGTAGGCAATGAGTAGGATCATCAAATGTGTGGATCGGATTGGGTTTAAAATCGGGTTGAAAGTAATCTAATCCATACTGACCTATTTAATCAGTTATGACCCATTTTCTATGCAATGTAAATTTAATGACCTGTACCCCCGACCCGACCCATATTATCAAAACACATTCATAATCTAGGAAAATATATACTCACCCATTTGATCCATTTTAAGCTCTTCACATGTATATGTTAATTGAACAAAAAACTGCACAGCAAATTAAAAAACAAATTAAACAATAAAAAATAGTAAAAAAAATAACACGTAAAAAAACTATAAATTGGAAAACTTTTATAAGGTTTCCGACAAAAAGAAAGAGTTTTTTAAGGACTTAGGACCGGCCGTAACCATTTTGTGACTCATATTTAATTAGCCCAATTCCGTATAAGTAACTCATTTTTTAAAAAGTAAAGGAACATTTTTCAGAAAACATGTAAAGGAGCAATTCTGATCTTCGAGTAAAAGAGAACAACGAGATTGAAGCACACGGTCAACGAAAAGATGAATCGGTGTAATCAATAATATAAATTCGCCGAAAATAAAATAAAACTCGAAAAATGATTATAAAAAAAAAAAGAGAAAAGATCTGAGGGAAGCGCCACACGACAATATGTTCTCTTTCTCCTTTTTTTTTTTTTTAGAAAAAGTTTGTAAAGGCAAAAGAAAAACAGAAAAGAAATCATCTTGGACCGGAAGTCAAAATTTCTTTCTTTTTTTATTTTGCGTCCGTTGCCCTCCTCCTTCTGGAAGCGTAGCACATTAAAGAAATCCCAGAAATCTACCCCAAAGAGCGACGCAGGCCTGTGCATCCACCGCGCCGGCCTCGCGTCCCGGGCCACGATCCACGACCCCTCCCCCACGGAACACCGGTTGCCGGAGGATCCATCCTCCTACGGGAGTCGCCCTTTCCGGATGGAAGGATCACATGCCATATTGAGGCGACTCTGCCGGGGTGGGCGCAGGTGGAGCCGTTGTGCCCCAAGCGGCAAGTGCAACCCACTTTCAACCCATTTATTTTGGGCTTTTATCTTTGAAACCCATATTGACCCATATTTTGAATTCAAAGTGACTCATACATAACCCCACTTCATTATATATGGATTAACATATTGGTTTATGACCTATTTTGACAGCTCTAGCAACAAGCTATCACTTGAGTGTACAGCTACGTTGTGGGATTACCGAAAAAGTCCTAAATCTATTGCAATTGTGCGAATTCCGTCCATTCGGCCAATTTTGGCCAATCATGCTGACGTGGACAATTTTTAATAATATTTTATTTTTTGAATGCGACCAATTGGAGGACGAAGAAGGAAAAAAAGAAAGAAAAGAATAATAAAAGAATTTGAAAAAAATAATATATTATTAAAAATTGTCTTCATTAGGGTTAGCTGACCAAAGTTGGTCGAATGGACTGAATTGACACGATTGTAATAGGTTTATGACTAAATTGGCAAAACAAAATGTTTATGATTGAATTGGTGGGAAAATTGCCCAAAAAGTGTTAAACCAATTTAGTCCTAAATCTTTGAAGTCTGTTAATTTAGTCCTAAACCTTTTCACTTTTTGCCAATTGAGTCCATCTAGCCAATTTTGGCCTGTCGGAGCTGACATGGTCGTTGGTCATCCTACCAATGCTGACATGATAATTTTTTAATCTTTTTGTCTTTTTTTTTTTTTACTTCTTCCTTCTGGCTAATCTGATGTCCAGCGACCGGCCAGAGGTAAGGTCAACCTCACAGGTCTCTAGTGAAGCTCGCCCCCACCGATCACTGGCGAGGGCAAGCCTTGCTGGCCCTTGGCCCTTGTTTGGGCTAGGTCGCCTCGCCCATCAAAAGCGAGGCCGACCTTGTCGTTGCTTAGGTCGCGACGGTGAGGTTGGCCTCACCAGATCTGAACGAGGCTCCAGCCAAGGCAAGGTCGATCTCACCTTCACAACCCATCTCCCTCGCCTGAGTCACGACAGTGAGGTTGGCCTCGCCCAACCAGGTGCTAACAAGGCTCGCTCTCACCAGTGAATGATAGGGGTGAGCTTTGCTAGAGGCAGGCGTTGCCTCTAGTCGGTTGGTCCAGAGATCGACTAGAGAAAAGAAGGCCAAAAAAAAAAGAAAAGGAAAAAAATAATTTAAAAAACTCAAAAAAAAATTGAAAACAATATTTTAAAATTATCACGTCAGCGTTGACCGGACGGCCAGCATCCACATTGGCTCCGAGTGGTCAAAATTGACTTGATGGATTCAATTTGTAAAAAGTGAAAATGTTTAGGACCGAAGTAATAAAAATGCAATAGATTTAGGACTTTTGGACAATTTTCTTCTGAATTGACACAATCGCAGTAGATTTATAACTTGTTTTGGTAATTTTCCCTTTAATCCCCAATGTCTATTAATAGATTATACGATAAAAAAAGATGAGATGATTGTACTAATTCCTCGCACATACCCGGATGATTTGAACTGATAAGACAGTTAAGTTATCTTAATAGGTACCAATGGAACTTTCCTTTGTTCGCTGAAATCAAAATGATGGTGGAAAACATTGCGCACACTAGAATAAGATCTCTCCTAAGCTGAAAGCAACAAATGGGCACAGATGAAAGATAAACTATCATGTTCATGTAAGGAAAAGGTTAAGCAAAGATAGAATTCATTATGAGGGAATAATTTGTCCAATATAAGGCACTGCTTTAGAGAACCGCACACCGGCATCATGATGTGAAAATTTGCTTCTTTTCTTTGGGTTGGGTCCTAAACAGATGATATCACTGAAATCTAAATAATGTAGTGGCATCGGAATGTGGTACTTGAATATCCTCTTAAAAATAATCCATAAAGTAATTTAAAGTTCGTAAGGTACCATTTCTTCAATTAAATATACATGACGAGTACCTAGAAAGAGCCTTTTTTCTGGCCATTCAAATTTTCATTGGATCTATTGACAGCCGAATAAAAGTTTGTCGCGAGGACATTTACTCTCGTCACAAGATCACATTACGTTAATCGCAGTAATTGAATCTATACATGTTCCACACATTTAGCACATATATATATATATATATATATATATATATATATGCGTAAAAAATTTCCTTTGCTGTCCATGTGTCTGATAGAAACATTTCTTCGTCATTATTCATTTATATGTCTCTCATGTCTTAAAAGAATAATCCTTCATGACATTTTGTTAACATAATTAAAACCGATAGTGGTCTAGTACTTCCTCTTTGGGTAATTGCTAGCTAGAAGAATAGAATCTTTGTGGGTGTTTCTTTGTGCATGCTTCCATCATCATGTGACACATCCACGACTTGGAAGGCCCTGAAACATGAGAGAATATTAACTTTGTTAGGCTTTCTAGATGAATGCTGTGTGTTGTCTTAAACTAGGGTCTTTATTCCCTTACCCCTATATAATAATCTGGCCCTCAATAGACTAATCTGGGAAATGCACAATTTGCTCTGTAAATCCTATTTTAGAATCGGAATCGAATCAAATTTCTTGAATTCAAATCCACGTATTATGGCATGCATCCAACAAGGGCTTGTGGAAAATGAACTTTTCGATGCACAAAGTCTATATTATTGTGAAATATGTATAGTTATATTCTAAAAAAATTAAACTAAAATCTCCGACCCAATAGCGATAAAGGTGACTGGTGTAATATACAATGTATAAGCCCAAGAGAGTCCTTGGAAAATTCTGCAAAAGAAGATGAAGAAAGGAAAGATTTTCGAGAATATATGTTCACCTTTGCATCAAGGCCATAGCTTTACTTACTTAAGCCCTCAATCCCCGTCCTTCGAGACCTGACAATATTCTCTTCTATCTCTGTGTCAGCAGCCATGTTAGCTTGACCCACATTTGAAGAAAAATAACTTGATAATGGCTAAGAGATTGATACCATTCCTTGCCCAAAGAATATATTGTTTTCTTCCTTTTTAAATTTGAATATTAGCTTGTGGGGTGACCCATCGTTGTAGTTCTCATGTATGTGGAGCGAATTAGGTCACAAGGAACTGCACCTTACTACCTGGGAATAGTATAAGAGAACTTTGGAATATATCTCCCCAGCAGATAAAAACCTTAAGGAAGCGATGCCAAAAAATTGAGATGAAGAATATCTTCTGCGGCTTGCTTTTGTTTAGTTAGTTTTCACAGCTATCTCATTGTTTCCCCTGCCTTATCTTTCTCAGAATTCCTTGCTTGGTGTGTGTGTATAAAGAAACCCTAGCCAGTTCACCATGGCCACCACCCTAAACACAGCTTTTCGCTTCGTCTTCTCGGCAATTTCTTACTGTTTATTCTTTCGCTATCCAAGCGCCCACAAAGACATCCACCACCATCCCCACCACCGCCACCATCACCAACACCACCTCAAGTACACGATGCCTAAGGGCAAGCCTCTCTCTTTGCAGGTTCGTTTCCATTGATAACCCTAGTGATTAGATGTGTTATCTTACTTTTTTTTTTTTGCTTTGTGTTGAGGTATTTTGAGTTTTGCTTGAGCTTCCATATGGGATTTCTATTCTCCACTTTTTATGAGAAAGGATGTTGGAAAAAACCAAAAAGCAAGGATGTTGGAAAAAACCAAAAAGTACTTTTCCAACTACTTGTATGTCAAAATCTTATATGAGACTCTTGATATGTTCAAGTCTAGGGTCCCTCCCATCCCATGAATCTTCAAACTAACTAAAAAGTACGCTAGATTTATACTTTCGGCTCTTTTTATTTATTTTTTGACAATATGAACTTGTGGTAGAAACGTTTTGAGTACTGATCCCAAATATTTTTGTTTGGATTGTCCCTGTCCCAATTCAATATCGTATTTATTATTTGTTTACTCGTGATTCAAAGCTTTCAAGAAAAATGATCAATCAGGATGATGTACTCAATTAATCAATAATTACCTTTTAGATCGATTGGTTGCGTTTCGACAAAGTTCTTCAACAGTCCAAGTTTGAGGACGTTAATCTCAAGATGTGAGAGATGCACCCTGTGTCTCTTTATATGATCATGCAAAGTATAATTTCAAGATAAAGTTGCTTCTCATAATAACAACACATCGTTGGAACCATCCCACATGTGAGATTCACCCCATTAATCTGTAAGCTACCTCGAATTAATCTTTGGAAACGAGGGTTTAAATGGTATACTAGTTGAAAACGTGCACGAATTGAGAAGAAAACAAGTTTATACGGTAAAGGACAAGATGAAAAAAAAGAGATGAGAAGAAAGAAGGCTTTTCTTAGTCCAGCTGGTTTCGTATAACAGAATAAAGAGAACAAAGTTTAGGATAGCTTTCCATCAATCCCTTTGGTTTCCTACATATGAATGCAATGCATAAGCAAGAGAACAGATGGAATATAATAGGAAAGGCGTGTGAGAACCGTGTACCCTTTAGTGGAAGCAGCATCTTTGAAATTATTTTTGCCTTTTGTGTGTTTTGCTGTTTAGACTGTGGAGCTCAAAGTGAGGATGTGTTGCACTGGATGCGAGAGAGTCGTCAAGAACGCCATTTACAAGCTTAGAGGTCTCTCTCTCTCTCTCTCTCTCTCTCTCTCTCTCTCTCTCTCTCTCTCTCTCTCTCTCTCTCTCTCTCTCTCTCTCTCTCTCTCTCTCTCTCTCTCTCTCTCTCTGTCTCTGTAATAGTCAGTTTAACTATATGACACGAGTAAAAAGTCCTGCAAAAATAGTTTCTACGCAGAACAAGTGTATCTACTCTTGATCTTGCCCCAGTTTAGTTTGTGTTGTCCTCAATGTGAATCTAATTTAATGTTTATAGGGGTCGATTCGGTGGAAGTGAACTTGGAGATGGAAAAGGTGACGGTCATCGGATACGTCGACCGGAACAAGGTGCTGAAGGCGGTGAGGAGGGCAGGGAAAAGGGCCGAGTTTTGGCCCTACCCCAATCCGCCGCTCTACTTCACCTCCACTGAGGACTACTTCAGGGACACGACCAAAGAGTTCAAAGAGAGCTACAACTACTACCGCCACGGCTACAACATCGGCGACCGGCACGGCAACATCCCGGTGACTCACCGCGGGGACGACAAAGTCAGCAACATGTTCAATGACGACAACGTCAACGCCTGTTGCCTCATGTAAATAAAGACAAAAATCAGAAAAAGGAATCTAAAAGAAATGTAATGACATGTGAAGAGGGTCTAGATAAGGGATGTGTTCGACTGTGTGATGGTGTTTGTAAAGAGGAAGTGTCGTGTGATATGAGCCTTGGACTGTCAATTTGCCAGCGTCAAAGGCTTGAATTTCTTAGCTTTAAGGATGGTTCCACAGGAATATATTCAAATGGAATAGTTCCCAAGCTCAGTGAGACGTGGCTTTCGCACCATTAATTTCTTTTGCGAGAATGAATATATATATATATATGTGTGTGTGTGTGTTTCAGAAAACATAAACGAAATGCCATTCGTTTCAGAATCATTGCATGTTTAACCGGGTTTGAGTTGAAGATTTTTTGCTTATATTATATTTTATAGGGATAATTGCATTGGTAATCCCAAAACTTATCATGAAATATAATTGAGTCCTAAAATCTGTCGCTACTCAATTGTAGCAGTGAAATTTGATGAACGGGGACCGTGTACGTGAAATAAACTAGGGTAGATACTCTTAACTTAGTTGATAGAGGGAGATCACAAATATATAAAGAGCATATAAATTTTATAAGCACAAAATATGGGATATTTTAACATGGATTATTTGCCAACGACTACAAAAAGAAAGTAACTTTATTTCCCTTTTAGGTAGCAATTCTAATTATTAATGGGTGAAGTAGTTTTTTATTGACCGGAATGAGCACCCAATAATAGAAAGTTACTCAATCAGTCTTTACTTATTGTATGAATACCAACTCAGTTCAAAATATTTTAATTTTGTCTATGTAATCCTAAACCTTTGCACGAAATTTCCATATAGTCCTTTCAACCGATTTTAGCCTAAAAATGCCGCCGTGGACATCTAGTCATGTCGGTCGTCCTATGTGGTTCAGACGGCTTTTAACGTGGACAAATTTATGTGAAATGTAGTCGTTTCGCTTTTATTTTTAAGATTTCTTTTTCCTTTTCTTTTTTATCTGTTTTTTTTTCTTTAGGTATTGTTCATCTTCCTCTTCCTTCGTTTCCTGTACTGTTCATCTCTAGCTCACCATGCCAACCTCAATCGAGACCTTGAGCGACTCGTCGGTGATGATCTCGACCACGATGGCATGGAACCTAGAGCCCCCACAACTCCGAGATCGGCAGCAATTTCTCTTTGGATTTTGTGATCGACTCGAATTTGATTTCCACGGAGAGTGAGGTGAGCAATGAGGGGAGTGATTAGGGTTTGGGCATGTGAAGTGCACACGAGGTCCGAGGAGGTAGAGGACTGGGATCTCGGAAGGTCCGAAGGCGATGACGTGGTGGCTAGCATATTCCGATTTTAGAGCTATATTGAAGAGGTAGTGTAGAGAGAGGTTGTTGCTCGACAACTTTGAAAAGTTCGATCTCAAATCCACGGATGCCGAGTCTTTCAAGTAGGTAAGAACGGCTTGCATGTGGGGCACGGTGAGCGGCGTGGAGATGAACTCAGGCTCGGGCTAAGGCTCGGGCACGGAAAGGACTAAGTACCTTCTAGGGATGCGTTTGATTCGCTTTTGGGGAAAGTTTCTACGAAAATGTAAAGAACTTTAGGTTAAAGGGGTTTTTCGAAATGCAAGTATTGTTTGATCAATTGTAATTTAAAAGTGCATTTGATAACAATTTTGGTTTCAATGGTATTAGGAAAAATCATAAAATTTGTAAAGTGCTTTTGCTATCTTTTTAAATGAAAAAACCTCAAATCTGGCAGAGAGCTCAGAGACCCGCAAGGCCAAATCTAGCTACCAATGAGCCAAATGTAGCTCAAGTAGCCTCACTTGAGGTCCTGCAACCACAGGCAACAAGGCTTGAGATTGCGGGAACCAGGTGACTATCACCCCGGTCATGTCACCTAAGAACATGACCCAGGCAACCATTGCCTGGGTTAGCGCAACCCCGGACAAGGCTAGCCGCCACCAAACTGGTTTACTAGCTTGCCAATAGCTAGATATTGCCAATAGCTAGATATGGGCTTACTGACTAGCCTTGCTCAACTCTTGATGAAACTATTTACGTAGGGAAGATGAACAGTTCTTACGAGGGAAAAACCGAAAAACGAAAAAATTGGTGACGATAATTGTAGAAGAAAAAAATTATTTAACTCTAGAAAATAGCCTTTCGAAAATGCTGAAAGTCAAAGGCAAGTGAAGACTGCCTTGGGCTTGCAACTTTACCGAGGCTAGCATCTGGTCAAAGGGGCTCCCAAAAGATTTTCCAAACACCCCGAGTTTTCCTCAAAACACTTTAAATGCTCAAAACCCTTTAGTAAAGCTGAACCAATCATTGCCAAAGTTGAAGATTAAAGGACACAAGATGGTGCAAGTTCTTCTAATGAAGATGAACAGTAAAAGGAAAAAAATCTGGAAATTCTAAAAATTAATCAAAACAAAGTCATTTTGCCTAAAACTGTTGATGTCAAATCGTTGGTTATGCTATGTAGGACCACCGGCAGTGACCAGATGCCACATCAGTATTTTCAAGCTAAAATTTACTATAGGAACTACATTGAAATGTCATCAAAAAATTAATGACTAAACTAGTCAGATCGAAAAATTAAGAATCGAGTTTGTAGCCATACAATCGGATTAAGATTGATTGTGTAATTTTTACTCCCAATGACTCAACATAGTTCAATGAAAATGGCTAGTCACACCCACCCAGAGAAAAAACTTAATTAGTTGTCTTTTGCTATTGGCTTTTAAAATTGATTAGTGTATCACACAAAATCATTGCATCTAATCGATCAAATAATCAAAAATAAAATAAAAAACAGAATAACGAAAAGATACTTTCATCGAATTACTTATCTATTTCTTGATCAGAAAAAGAATCAATTGTGGCGAGTGACATAAAGAACTATGATGTTTATCGCTCTATGTACGCACGAGCATGAAGTCATGATCAATAGACGTCCTTTTAGATCGAAAAAATCGTAAATCTCCGGATTATATTATTAAAGCCATCACGAAACAAGTTATATTCATGTTTCGATTATTAATTAAAAGGTATGCTCAAAGGGCGTGATATTCAGAACAATACAATGTTAGCTTCTTCGGATCGACAATTAAGTTCCCACTAGACAAAACACGACCTCATTAGATAAGGTCGACTTCAACATGATTCTTCATCAAAGATTAAGATTCTTATGCGGCCCAACCTATATAAATATGTAACTCGTGCCACCGGATTGCAATGTGCTACTTAGAATATGTCGGAGGACTGAAGAGATGGGCTAACATGGTTCAAACCAATCTTATCCTTGAGCAGGCCCATGTTACTTCATCAATCTTAGTGAACAAGAGCCCTCTTACAACCTCTTCGAAAGCCCATTTCTCCAAAAGAAAAATCGTAAGATCGAAACCACTTGTTCCTCGTTGGAACGATGTAAATGAAAAGGTTGCTAATGTCGCATCTTTGTCGATCGGGGAACAGCTAGAGAGAGAGAGAGAGAGAGAGAGAGAGAGAGAGAGAGAGAGAGAGAGAGAGCGAGCTACCAAATTGAAAGTACGAATAGGGCTGATCATATACAGCCCATTTCTCCGAAAGAAAACCCTCCTTCGTAGGTTAAGATCGAGATCACTTGTTTCTCGTTAGAATGATGTAAACACGAAGGTCGGTAATGTCACATCTTTATCAATTGGGGAACGGCCAGAGAGAGAGAGAGAGAGAGAGAGAGAGAGAGAGAGCAAATTGAAAGTACGAATAGGGCTGATCATACAATCGCACGCAGACAAAACTAGGGCAAATGTGGGGAGGGAGAGAGAAAAGGACAAGTCATAACCAGGGGACCTCGATCTCACTTGCCTGGTCGAGACACGCCAACACCTCTCGTTTCGCTATACTTAAAGATGATGCATATCTATATAGTTACCACATCAAAGGTCCAGTGGTTTAGGCCAAAAAATAAAACAAATAAAGCTCTGGAAAGCAAAAGAAAGGAAAGAAGAAAGAAGAAGAAGAAGTGTCAATTTAAGCAGCTGGCAGAGAGCAAGATCTAGGGTTTGGCTCCAAAAACACACTCCTCTCCCTCCCTCTCTCATGGTCCATTTAGAATTCATGTTCATGGTCCATGCCGTGTGGTCGCAATCCCATGCACACAAGAGCATGATTTAGAGTACTACTATGATCATGGAGTAATGCCAAGGAGGGCACAAGTATCAGCGTATTAAATTGATTCATAAAGTGACAGTGGTGAATCCCGAGTGATTTCCAAATCTAAAAAACACCGAACAGATAAATTTAAATAGGCATGTCATGTTCATCCATTCATCGGGCAATTTCTTGCCACGTTTTGAGAGTCGGTCTTTCTTGTATCTTTGGCTACCACCTTTTGCCCTAAAATTTCGAAAAGCGAGTGGGGTTTGTGCAAAAAGAAAAGCGATCAGTTTGGGACCTGCGAGTGATAAAGAAAAGAGAGACGCGTGATGTGTTGGGGAAGTTTGGCATACCTTCGCTTTATTTGGGTGTACTCGACATTAAATGAGGGAGTGGAAGCGGGACAATATCATATAGACTCATTGTATGCCGACATAACACGGTACAACAGACAGTGATGCCTGCACGCCAATTAGCTAGGACGAGCGGTCTCGATTTCACTATCGGCGATGGGTGTGCTTCCCACTAATTCTGTCTTGAGCCTTGAATGAACTACATTCGATTCCTTTTGCAGAACCTAAGAAACATGTTGTAAAAATGCAAGTAATTCAAATTCAAGCAGAGTTCAGCGTGGATCTCATTCTTCCATTAGAATATGAATGATTTCATTAATATATATTAACCGAATCGCATTTCTAGCTATTTTAATAATTTTTCTATGTCATGGTATCATTGACTACTACTTTATCTTCGGAAAACATATGGAGTATTATTATTTCGGGACACTGATTGTCCTATGAGTAAAATTTGGATAAATACACAGGTTCGATTCCAAGCACTATCAAATGAACGCAATTTATATTTTTGCATCATCTATCGAATTTCAACTTACCTCTTATCCAATCCATGAGATTAGCGAAATAATTTATGCGAGGCAGGCTTTGTCTCTTATATCTAGAAACATAAGTAATTATACGCACCTCTTCTAGTAAACCCATGAAGATTTCTAAAAGCATGGTGCTCATCAAATTTTGCTAAAGGTACATGGAGTATCCGAGATTTTCCTCAGAGAAAAATTGACATCTTGGCATAAAGGCGGGATACACACACTCTAATGCAAACGAAGTTCGTGGGTTTTCACTAACGTCCATATTATAACATCCATAGCAAATAAATACTAACATTAGTAAGTACATGGGAGGATCCATAAAATCTTTCCAAAACTATAGAAAGTAATTGTATATTTGTTTGCTGGGGGTACCATCTATTACAAGAAATACCTAAAATCAACAACTTTCATCATCTCATTCTAGATTGGGAGAGATCTTCATATACCCTCTGTGCTTCAATTGATGAGGGAATCATTAGTCCCTCATGTCCAAATTCGAGGTGACCCACTCAAATGTTCATGATTGTCCTTCGCAACATTATGACTTGATACCTAAAATCAAATTTGCAGATTGAATTTAGCATCCCCCAGCATTATTAAATTCCCCACTTCATGCCCACCGTCTCCACTGCAAAAGGCTCTCCCCCACCCCCACACCCCAACCAACCCGCCTCCTCTCGATCTTCTTCTTGCGGCCATTCCATGGCAGAGTTGAAATACAAAAATTGAGTTGTCGACACACCACCATCAACGTGTGGTCGCTATCGTCCTCTCTGCAAGTTTTTTTTCTACGATTGCGGTTTGTTTTCCTGGGATCTGCCGCCCGTCGTTTAATGCTCCCTGTCACATTTGCGCGAAAGCCATAGATCGCAGGACACTGTGAACCGCTTTATTTATGGATGATGGACAAATAAATTAGCATAGACCCTCTTTCTCTCCGTCTCTGACTCTGTATCTGTCTCTCTCTTTAGGGTTATCTTCTGATTTTTTCCCTTTCTTTCTCCTCTTTCATTCCACTTCTTCTTTTTGCTGCTGTGGCTGCTTCTATTCCCCCTTTTTCATTTCGTTTGTTCTTCCTTCCTGTCATGGCAGAGGATCGGATGGTCTGACTGTCGATGTCGTCGGAGTTCGGCCCAGTTCATTATTTCAATCTTCTTGCCATGTTTGGGATGTTCATTATTTTCTTGAACTTTGCTTCCTCGAAACACAAGGAAAAGAAAACGTGGAGAAGGGTCTCGTCATCGAAGAGCCGAAAATCATATCATGTGGAAAAGGTCGATATCAAGAGAAGCATTAAAATCAAAAGAAAAGCATCAACGTGGTCCATGCAGAAGACTAGAAATCGCACGCCTCCTCTCTGAAAGGCAAAAGCTTGAGAGAGAGAGAGAGAGAGAGAGAGAGTAATAACGACGAAAACTGCTTTTCTTTTGTCTTTATGTTTTTTTCTCTTTTATCGTCGTCATTGATTACGCTTCGTGCATAACCCTAAAACCTATGCACGAACACGTCTCTTTCTAGTGTGGGGACTGGTCTGCGTTCGGGCGAAGGAATCTTGTTGGGGTTCATTTGCTCGCTCAACTATGTACTTAGCTTCATTGACTAGTCACTCCAAGGGACTCGTCGCGATGGGCTTGTTTGTGACTTTCAAGCATAGGGTATATGACATAGGATCGACGACTTGCAAGAATGATTCGATTGCTGTCAAGATTTCAATGAAGGATAGAAGAGGCACGTCAGCAGAAGAAGATCAAAAGATAGATCTCCTAAACAAATCTCACCTACTAAAAACCCTAAACCCACCCCCCTCTCTCTCTCTCTGTTTCTCTGTGGATGTGCTCGCATGCTCTATTGACCCACCTATCTTTAGTTGTGATTCAGGCTTCATTTGTTTTACAAAAAATGCGACATTTCTAAAAAATATATTTTAGATTGTCATTTTCTAGGAAAATGACAATATTTTGTGTCGTTTGATTGATTTTCCTAAATAAACATACACTATTTGGGAGCCACTGACTTGCTTATGGATAATTGGAGGATTAGGCACGGGCACCAAAGCCTTGGGCTCTAATCTTGGGCATGGGCACCGGTCCCTAGTACATAGAAGCTGCTCCCAAGAACCCGGTGCCCATGCCTAGGACCCTGGCACCTAGGCTTGGGTTCATCAAGGCTAGGCTTGGAACTCTGACCATGGCCAAACTCAAGCCTGGGTGCCAAGGACCTAGGTACGAGCACAGAGGTCTAGTGCCTAGCCTCGATGGATCTAGGAGCGCGTGGCAGAACCCAGGCCCGGCCTCAACAGACTTAGGCACAAGCACCTGGATCTTGGTCTCAGCCTTGATAGATGTAGATGTAGACGCGAGAATAGGGGCCCGAGCCGAACCTTGACGAACTGGTTCGTGAGCGCTAGGGTCCCTCGGTCTTGATAGACCCGAGTCTAGTCCCGACAGACTTGGGTTTGGGCGCCGAGGACTCAATATTAGACTCTGAGGTCTTGGGCTTGACCTTGATAGACCTGACCCTAGCCACATTGGACTTGGGCGCAAGTGCCTGGGACCTGGGCTTGGCCTTGATGGACTCGAGCGTGCAAGCAAAGACCTAGTTCCAGGTACTAAGGGTCTTAGGCTAGGCCTCGATGGACCTGAGTGCAGCAGCCAGGGACTTGGGCACATCACTAGGTCCCGGGCCCTACCTCGATAGACCCAGGCTTGGGCGTTGGGTTCCCGAGCACCAGGGTCCAGACCGGGCCTCTTTAAACTAGGCTTTGGCCTCGATGGATCCCGTTGGTTCTGGCGGCGACCTCTACTACCATGTTCAAGGTTTGATTTCTATGAGTACCGCATATACCTATAAATAAAAGAGAGAAGTGAGAGAAATTAATTGAGTGATACTTACTAGCTAAATTGACCTTTCGCCCTCCATAAGAAATGGACAGTTTGAGACGTTTTGTCATTGAAATAAAACTACAGTAGAAATTAGGAATCAAACTAACGAGGGTCAATTACAAAAAAGCTCTTTCGGGATCTGCGTAGCGCGTTGTCGCATTTCTAGGATCAACCGACACCTTCCATGTTGCAATCATATCGGAACCTTAAACTTCCATAAGACGATGATATTTCCTAAATTACATCGATCGAAGTTTGACAGCGAATGACACATCATTTTGCTATCTCTAGGAGTGGTTGGACAATCATGGCGTGATGAGACCCGGTAGATAAGAACATCATCCACGTCTCTCTCTCACTCTCATTTGCTATAGGCTGGTCGGTTTTAGCATGTTGACAATTGTGTTAAAATGGTATTTATATAAAACATACTTTTTGAAAAATGGGCAATTCTTTATTCTTTCGTGGAAACGTGGAAGTGCCAACAATATTGGACTCGAAACACCAAATATAGATAGAAAGTCCGAATAATACACAACTTCAATGGATAAGAATGATAAACACGACTATGATGACACGCTCCGAAAACTGGAATTCAGCTCATCAGATACCCTCAAACACTATAAACTACAAGATACTTGGCCCTTAAACCCTCTAGATTCCAGCATAATTGATTAGCAATAGCAAATTGCATGAAATAATCATAGTTTCGTCGCGATCTAATACATTGAGTCCTCGGTCAAATTGTCGAAAATTTGTGAAAACTATGAACGGGTCGGCCTCACTATTGGATGAACGGGATGATTTGTTAAGTAAGTAATTCAACAGTAGCTACCCATCAAATTAGAGTTATGCACTAAACATAATTTACATGTCCGATCCAATTCCGGTTGGGAAATATGGTATAGGACCATGCTGTTTTTCAAACCACTAGAAGAGGGGGAGAACAACTTACCTAATTGACTTAACGCACGAAGAAGAACAACTTTCATATCAAGTGCTCATACGCCAAAGAGATCTAAAGAGACTTTGATATCTCTTAATATGACTTAAGTACTCTCACGTTCTCAAACACCAAAAAAGATCGATAGAGACTTTGATCCCATAATGACTCTCTCTCTCTCTCTCTCTCTCTCTCTCTCTCTCTCTCTCTCTCTCTCTCTCTCTCTCTCTCTCTCTCTCTCTTCACGTGTTAGTGAACTGTTCCTCTTGGTTGGCTAAAATACTGTAAAAAATTTCAACTGCTCCATCATCAGTTGGAAAATAAATGATGACTACAAATCAAATCTTTTAACATTATGGTTTCCGGAAAAACATTTTCATTCTATTATGTTGATCTCCCACGTGTGAAACCTTCATAGGATACAAACGCTTATATCCTTAAATACACAATAGGGCATAAAATTTCAAGATATCAGATGCATCCACGAGGAAAAGTGGCTTAGAAATTGCATTATATGTGGAGCAACTATGGTATATGGATGCATACAACCTAAAGTGAGAGTCACGAAATACAACCCGAGATTACACACCAAAACCTCACTAGACCACCGGTAAGGAAATAACATTATGGTCGACCTAAACACGTGTACATGATTGGTTGAGGTTGTCAAATAACCCATGACACTGTGTTCAAGCCTCAGCACAGTTCTTGCATTGAATCAGCTAGACACATTCACTTTCCGTCCCACGTACTATTCATTTGCATAATTGCTTGAATTCATGAATGAGGGCATCCTTTCGCATGTGGCAGATTCAGTTTAGTACATTAGAGTTCCAAAAACCACCCCCAAAATAAGTTTTGGCTGGGCTACAGTTCAAAACCACAGCTATATCTTCCTCTTTTGGCTAGGTAGAGCTATCTTTAATGTTGTGGAGTTGTCGAGTCCACCCAAGACAAAATAATAATGAATGCAATTATGAGCCTTTTAAGGGGTGTATATCTGTCCAGACAAGAGAGCACGTAATGCATGCATAGTGTGCTTTAGTTGATAAATGAGAATAAAAATCTCCTAGGGACACAAATGGCAACGAAAATGAAAAAGAAAAATTGCAGTCACAGAGAGAGAGAGAGAGAGAGAGAGAGAGAGAGAGAGAGAGAGAGAGAGGGAGGGAGGGAGGGAGGGAAGGGCTGTTTGCTAACGAAAGAAGGTGGCTTTTGGAAGTTCGCAAAACTTGGTTAGGATTGTCCGTTTTGTTTCCGGAGTGGTATCCGCAGCCCATGCTCTTAAAGTGGAACAGTCACTGAGAACTCTATCACTGCCTCTCCATCACTTAGACTCTCAGACCCTAGATGCTATTTAGAGAATGAGACACCACCATCACCATCACCATCGTACGAGATGCCGAGTACAAAATTTATTGGGTTATGTTCGTATTCACACGACTGTCATGCCCGTGAGTATTGTCATTCGCTCAATCAAGTATTACCGTTCTTTTGACGTATATATAAAAAGAGTAAAAATTTGCTCAATTATTGATGATATCATCTCTATATGTGACATTTTTAGTGTATGATTGGGATATAATAGACTTTTCTCTATGATGAGCTAACATAACTGTGCCAGTATGTATGTCTTAATAAATCGTGTGAGATAGATTGAAATTGATAAAAAAAAACTTGTGACCGTGCATAGAATTGCTGTGGTCACGAGTCATATGCTGTTTGGTAAATGTAGAATGAGCAAATCTTGCGTGATGATGTGCACGTAGAGTTACGTCCATCGACGGTTGCCAACAAAAGCTCTAGTGTTACTTATTAAAACTTCATATATGCACACTCTGAAGTGGAAACTGGCATGGCTTGGAAAAAGGAGTCCTCGTGAATGGTGAATCCTAAAGCAACTATCTGCTTTGTGTTTAGTTTCCATAAGAAAAGGAAATATATGCTTAACTTTGCACTAAATTGAAGATTGTGATGCATAAAAAGTAAATTGGCAGCGATTGTTTAAGTGGGTACTTAATTGTCCAGTTATTTACATGATTTGGGTTTTAATTGTCCAAAATTTGTTTATTATACACACACACATATATATTCCGAACAATTGGAAAATTTTTCAATTTTAAAAGTTTAGATTTTCAGAAAACGGTAATAGCTTGACAATTTAATCTTTTGATCATCAATTTTATGCATAAAGTTCCATCGTTCATTTGCATGTTATATGGATTTCTTGATACTTCTGATGAAGCATCCATTTCTCTCATTCAAATATCACACGTGGTTTGGTTAAATAACTAATTGTTGGATGTTCATATTGACTTTATGAAAATGAACTTTTCGTTGGAGTAATTACGGGATACGTGAGAAAATCATGAGGTAGAATGGCTAGGGGTAATACATACCAAAGTTTAGGGTAAACGAATTGCCAATATCATCATCATTTTCATTCAAATTTCATCTTAACAAAAACCTGGGAGAATCCATATGCTTAGTGTAAGAAGAAGAAATGGGAAAAACCCATACTCAAATTCTGAGTCATTAGCAGTTAGCTAGAAAAGTCTTTGAGTTGACAGAACAGCTAAATCATCAAATCTTGTTGGTCTCATATATAAAGCAGTGGACCTCCTCACATAGAATGATGAAAAATGCATTTTAGGTGCATGAATATAATAGTTCATCTAACCCTGCTTCTCTCGCTTTAAGAGATATGATTGTTGGGTATTTTGTGTCTGAATATTGTGCGTTAACAGGAGAAAAAGGGGTGATTACGGTTCATGTCTGACAAGAACTCAACACACAACACACAAATGTTTCCAATCGTTCTGAAAAAGGTATATCACAAAGAAAATATTATTATATACCAATGTATGAAGTGTGGTATAAACCCTAGGACCTGAGCTAGAGCGGATGTTATACGTACACATGAAAGCTACACTTAGGGTTTTTGCATCGATCACCACCAAATTGTCATATCTTTCGGTGGCGACTACATGCCTTCCACGAAAATGACAATCTCTTGTCAAATTAGTCTAGTCGAGCCTCATATAATTATGGGTTAATTATCAGTCGACTACGTGGTTAACACATCGATTGGTGCACAAAGTTAGGTGGACTACAAGACAAGGAAGCAACCAGTGCTCTCTAATTTCTCAATTTGTCCCTCCATGGCCGTCATCCTAAAAGCTAGAACTCCATTAATGCACGTGGTGGAATTCACGCCATGACATATAGTCTCGTATGATCAATCTAACGAGCGTGAGAGAGAAAGAGAGACAGATGACAAGGAAGAGTCGTACAGACGTTGCCAAGCAAGGTCGGCTCATCAGGAACGTGATGAACTTTTGGCCGACCACCAAAGATTATAAGGAAAAAAAGAAGAAAATTCGTACCCATAGAAGGCAAGACCAAAAATCTCTCATAGAACTAGCTGGTGCCAACTGAGGCTCGTCCAATTTAGCCACAAGCCATTTTTTTTTTTAAATTACAATAAGGGTCAAAAATAAGTTGAATAGTATGCAGATGGGATGTTTTGAAACGAGGTGGATTATGAATGGCCGATGTTCATGACTGCAGTGGTTTCGCAATCACCAAATCTTTTCGGTTGATTTGTGATTCAGTTCCAATTAGGAATTAAGAGCACACCATGAAAACAAGCCCAACATTCCATGCACATTAATCTTTCCATAGGATCAAATTGTGTCTGTAGATAAGAACAAGTTTCATCTACTTGGCATTGGTTCAGCTCTAAAGAACGTAACGGCTAAATGGAATTCAATAGATTGCAATAGACTAATACACAACTCTGTAATCGTATGCAAGGAGAGAGATCAGTGCATAAAGGATTGTACTACAATAAAGTAGTAGCTTTAGAAATGAATACATTTGAAGGAATAAGTGATTTATAGCTGCAACGACATAAAAGATAGGTCCAATTTGATATATCAACCGGTCGTAAGATCATGGTCTATTTTCGTGTGAGCTTATGCACACATTCGCTTGATCTCTGAACTGATGTAGAAAGATTATGCGAAGCTCTAGAATTTGGAAAAGATTTAGAAAGGAACTGGGAAGATGAGAGAAGTAGAGTGATGTGAAAGATAAAGAAACAAGAAATTCCAGAGAGTAATTGAAGAATGATGGACACTCTAGGAAAGAAGAAGCACAGATATATAGAGGATCCAACCCTTGATCTTGTGTTCCGCTAAAGTATGTACAAATACGAAAATATCTCTTCATAAGACGTTCCAATCAATCGTCAAGTGAAAAAAACTTCTGTTAGAATAATGTAATTTTGGCCTAAATTGAGATCTACCTTGGTCTAGACTCGACGCTCTCAGTTCAATTTCATATTTCCTCTCCACACATATGTACCAAAAACAAAAAGAGAGGAAGAAATCACAAAGTCCTCTTGATAAGCTAAGCCATATAAGAAATCCTCCTCTTCATGGAAACTCAAAAGTCAGACTACTGATGTTACCAGTTACCTAGTCTGTTAGTTTAGGTCATATGTTACTACAATCGGACTAAGCTCTTCGTGCAACGGGTATTGCTAGCGGAAATTTAAGATCAGGCTTGGGTCCAATCACCAGGTAAGCAAGCAAATATTATCCATGACGATCTCGAAACTTAATGACGACAAGAGAGCCTATAAAGGACAAGCAAGCAAGATGACTTGAACACTCAGCTTATCGCCATCAAAGATATTCACAAGCAACACAAAAACAATTAAGCTGAAAGAGAGTCAAGACTCGCATGAAAAGATGCAAATATAGGCATTGCACAAGGATAAGGAGCTCTCACCTTAATTTCAAATCTCCCTTGTGCTTTCTCCAATCTCTCTCTGGGCATGCCGATGCAGCAATAAGAACCACAACCTAAAGGAATTTGCATATCATACGGAAAAAAAAAAAAAGAAAAGCTAAGTATCAAACCATGCATTTGCCCTTGATGATGTTACTACTCATTTTTATATATCTAGGGTCTATGAGAAGTTATCTAACGACTATGTATAGCATGAGAGGTCTAGCTCATAGGAAGATGCATACTCTACGGTCTACAGTCATAATGGTGATTCAAAATGCTGATCCTAAATTATAAAAATCAAATCAAGGAATAGAGATCTAGAGAGAGAGAGAGGGAAGGCCAGAGAAGAAAGAGTAATTGAGCATGACAATTGAGAGTTAAGAGACCTTGAGAGTAAACCATGCCATAAATACATATTGCTGCGTGAACCAAGCCCTACGGGAGGGGAAAATACCAAAAGAAAATAAAATAAAAGATAAAAACATGAAATCTTGGACTTGATGGATCTCTGTCACCATATAATAATAACAATAATCCCTTGACTGATGTTAAAGTATACTTTATGCACAAAGTTTAAAGAAGAGAGTGATGGAAAATAGGTGGCGGCTCTCTTGTCTGTTTCCATTTCTCATGATCCTTCCCTGTAGAGAGAGCTAAGTTCACCTGTGAATTATGACTAAGTAGAAGCAGAAAACAAAGAGCTAGCTCAGCTGATCATGGAGCTTGCCTTTGACACAAACTGTGTATCCTCCTTTTTTGCTCATCTTTCTTCTCTAACTTTCTCAGATTTCCAAGTCCAAGGACATGGATGATGCCTTGCCTTTGCTCGGTCCGTTCAGCAGTGGCCACCCATCATAGACCCTCAATTGGTGCGAGGAGTACTGCGAAGGAGTTGAGGAAATCTGAAGGGGCTGCAACGAGGATGTGCTGGGTTCGCTGGACTCTGAATCGGGACACTCCATATTGACACCGAAAAGCCTAAACTTCTTCGCAGCAGCCTTATTCCCGTGGACCACTGGCACCGAATCAAACACCGCAGGCTCGACACCTCTTCCGCCACCAAGAAGACCGCCACTTCCTCCACCTTGTACCTCCACATTCCCCATTATGCCCACTTGGCGCGGGGCCATGCTTGATCTGAGGTAAAACACCGATGAGCCCCCATAATTCGAGCTATTGATGATGTCGCCATGCCCATAAGGGTGATTGCTCGTGCTTCCATAGCTGCTCTGATAAGGGTTCCCAAGAAAAGTAGTACTAGATGTGACGGCCGAACCTACAAGCGATGATAGGCCCCACGGAACCGAGCGGTGGAACGAGAGTTGGTGATGGGGAAGTGGGAGATTGGGAAAGACCGAGGCGTGTTCCGGCGGATTGGGCCTCCTCCTCCAATCAATGTACAACCGATCCTTACCCGACTCGCCGGCCCCTCGTTGGAATGACACAATGTCACCAGCATCGAGCTTCTTCTCCTTCACGAAGCGGCTCCAACCCTTGGTCATCACGTAGCTCTGGCTGCTGTTCCAATAGGAATACCGGAACCGCCATGGCTTCCCATTTCGGTCTTCGAAATTCAGGAGGAGCCCCTTGTCGCTCGTGGACGAGTCAAGGGGGAAGTACTTCTCGGCATGCTGCTTTGGGATGACAAGGCGGTTGAGCTTGCCCACATCACTAGGAGTCACGACTTTGTCGAACATGTGCTCTTTCTCGATCTCGGCACATGGCGTGTAGCTCTCTTGTGCGCTGTGGTTGTCGTTCCGCGGGGACAGGTCCATGAATTCTAGAGGGAGAGGAAGGGTTTGAACCGAGAAGATAAAAGAGAAGATGAGGATGAAGGAGAAGCAGAAGGGCAGTGATTACCTCGAATCATCTGCTGGTGCTTATTCAAGAAATTAAAACCCTTGATTTGCTCCCACTTTTGTCTCCTCTTTGTGGATCTAGTCTAGGAATTGAAAAGGAAATAACTAGAGCCAGAAAAATCAAACAACACATATGAGAGATACTAAAGAGAAACGCAGTGGGAAAGAATGTGTGATTGGTGTAAGGATATAAGTGATATATGTGTGGATGAGAACAAAATAATATAGAAACACTCACTGCAAATGTACTGATGCTGGTCTTTGTTTGTGTGGTTAATAGGGTAAAGATTCTTCAGGAGATCTTGGAGACCCAAAAGTGGAAGAAGGAGGAAGCTCATCACAATAAAGGTCGGTCTTTTTGCTTCTTTGACCACCAAGACACTCTTGAAGAGGCCATGGACGTCTCAAAGAGGGCAAGTTCTTCCTCCTGTTGTTGACCTTGAAAGTTGAAACTTGAGCATGTGAACTATATACATGGAGAGGGAGAGAGAGAAAGAGAGAGAGAGACCAGTGGAGCTCACAGAGAGGAACTGGGGGCAAGAAAAACAAAAGCTAGAAAAAAAATTTAGAGAGAGAAAAACCATATGGGGTTATGATATTTTTTTCTTCACAAGGTGCCTCCCTGGAAGTTTCTCACGTTTCGGATATTTAATTTACATTTTTCCTTAGCCCTCATTTTCTTGATTAATTCTCTCTTGAAAGAGAAAGGAAGATTATTAGTAGGGACCCCATGTATTATCTGGTTGGCTCATGTGACCTTGTCCTTTTCATCATCCAGGGTGGACTATTCTATCTCTCTTTTTCACATTTTCCAAACACAAAAAAGAAATCATTATTAAAGGCTTTGAGATAAGGCCCAAGAATAGGACCAGCTGTTTTGGAGAGAGAGCAAGAGCTATATACTTTTCAATATACTCTGCACAATTGACCAAATGCTAGTATTGAATCAAGAATAAGACAGAGATTATTGTTTCAAAAGAAAGAAAGTTGTATTAGTCTAATTGGGAAGTATCTAACTGGGGGGAGGGGGGGTGTGGTTGGGGTGTTGAGAGTTTTGAATGATGAGTTTTTTATTATTTTGCGTTTGTAGGGACCATTACATTCTGTGGGTGTGGTGGGGGTCTAGCTATATTACCCAAGATTCAAAAGTGCATATAAACTTTGCCAATTGACTGCTAAGTGCTAACTTGCCGTGAAGCATGCTGCACCTATATGAGCCACATCCTCTCTCTCTCTCTCTCTCTCTCATAATAACTCTTTATAATTGTGTAGTCATTTTACGAGCCACACTTGTATTAAGTTCTCTGAAGGAGATAACTCCCTAGGCTTTTGTGCATGCAGGTTATATGGATTCTGTCCATTATTTCTTGGGAAAAAAAAACTTTCCACATGTACATAACCCTCTACTATGGTTTAAATGAAATTCCGATAACCTTTCATGTTCTCCAAATTATCTCTGCAGATTGTGGGGATTTTTTTGCAAAACATAGCATAATCGATTGATTGAAAATTCTTAATATCTTGTTGGAAATCGTACCCCTGATAATATTGGGAAAGATTGGTTCTTTTCCTCTTTTCCAATTTGGCCTTTCATATGAGGCTCTAAAGTGAAGCTACATTAGTCTAAACATGACCGCTAATACAAATTTGAACCTGGACCCATCATCTTGACCAATTTAAGTGAGAATTACTCTTCTATCTGGTCTAGTTTTACCCTCCAGGTTTAGATGCTTTTCTTTTACAGCAAAATTTGACTAACTATATATATATATATATATATATATATATATATATATATATATAGGGTGAAGCGTTTATTGAGAACGTCTGTGAAAGTTGATTGATCAGCCGCCTCAATTTATTTTTTGTGCATCCATTCAAATAACCTAACCCAAAACTTACGTAAATATATGAAGGAAGTAGCATATCTTTTGAAACATCATAAATCAATGGTCTATGCTTTGCAAGATGATAATTAACAACCCTCTCATGTGCCCATACGTTTCTTCTATAGCAACAATCCAAAATGTATTTTCCTATACCATGGTGAGTAGAACGAATTTCCAGGTAATAATATGCCACAGAATATACCCAGAGAAACCCTAACCCCAAAAGATTTGACATTTGGGGATTCCTACACAAGGAAAGCAAAAGCCTATGAGCTAAGCAAGCAGCAGCACATACCAGTTGGGACTTACTAAGCATTTTTTAGTAATTAAAAACGGAGACTTTGGTTCTTAAATTCATCAGGGTCATCATATTCAATTGTATGCATGTGCCAATTGGAGCACGTTAGTTTTACTCAGAGGAAAAAAGGGGCCCCATAAGAGACCACCCACATTTCAAAACCAGACTCAGGAACAACCAAACATTATTAGTATTAGTTATTCCAAAACCAGACTTGTCACCATCCCATCAAACATGCTTGTTGCCTTTTCTTCTTTTCCATAGCTTGAGAAACACCCAATTGTAAGACCACCTCTCTCTCTCTCTCTCTCTCTCTCTCTCTCTCTCTCTCTCTCTCTCTCCTTGCTCTGATTTTGTTAATCAAGGATCAGCGTGTTGATCTCCACTGTTCAAATATTGAAATAGTCTTTTGCTGGATTAATGAATTGGCTAAATGTGATAATTAATGTCGGGCTCTCGGTCGTGCTCCATTTTCGATCTTCTCGTAACAAGGTATTCAATTTGTGTGGCGCTTCCCAATACCGTACACATTAAACTCATTAATGTGTACACTCTTCTAACTGCCAAGTTGATGTATTTTCAGTGGAATAATTCCCCACCCCCAACTCCCAAAGCTGACCCTTTCAGTACTCTAGCAGATGGTTATCAATGAAATGGACAGACAAACAATGTCTACGTACCTGGATTAAAGTGCTCATCAAGGTCCAGAAAGTTAGCATTACGCTTCAAGGGCTTTCTTAATCGATTCTCTATAGTAATTTATAGATAAATGAAGGTCGTAATCCCATCATCATTGACTCATATTGGCGATGAACATGACACGAACCCAATAATCTCAAAGTCATAGGAATATATGCGCAAGTTGTGTATTAATGAGGAGTACCTAAAAAAAAAATTGGGTTTTTTTTGGGGGGGGGGGGGTGGTGGGGGGTGGAGTGGTGGGGCATTTAGGACCAATTCGAGCCGAGCAAATTGATGATGATCACCTAAGGGATGAAAGCGCTATAGCTACAGATGCCATCACCACATTATCTGAAATATTAAGGCCTTAATTCGAGAGATCAATAGAATAAATCGTACATATACGTATCCTTTTTCGCTCTCCAAGTTGCATCCTCGAAAGGGAAATGAAGGGACCTTTGGAGGTTGCTCGACCGAAAAATTAAGCGTTTTAGCAATAGCACAACACACGACACTGTGTTACTTCATTCCGTTCCGTATCTCAAGCCTAGGTCGAGATTTACTCAAAGGACAATCGAAAGGTAAAATCAACTAATGTTATTCTTGAATTCGAGAGAGTTGAGACATTATGATTGGTTGCCACTATACTTTCGGTGAGACCTAAGGTGTCCGTACATGCATCAGATCTCTCGTCCACTTGGGGATTATCTTTAATCTATGATAAAATAACAAAGCACGCCATGGATAATCTAAACCAAGAGGGCCCATACATACATATATATGTTGTACATATACATATATTATGTTGGGCATTGGACTTTTCATTAACGGTACGAGGCTTTCTACTCGCTGGGGACAGCCAAAAGAGAAAAAAGATTATTTAATCATTGATGAGTTATCACGAATGCGTCGTGACCGATTAATTTAATCGCGTCTGATTCTGGGAATTGCACCTCTCGTCACCCACCTGAATTAGGGTGACGTTTGCCCTCATTAATGAACTAATCACCAATCAGTGACAAAAGGAATCGCCCCCACTTATGGTTGATTAGCTTATACGATTTGAATCTTTCGACTTGGTGTATGGAACAAGTTGCCCTAATCCACTTGTTTCGGTCGTCCAGCTCGAAGCTTCCCTTCGGATTATTTATCTTTACAGCACAAGGTAATCCTACGTTAAATTAACCATGATTACGATTTTTTATCAAGAATTAATGTGCTAAAAAAGCCCTTCACTTTTGGAACGGATTACCTCTTTTATATTATGTTTCTGTTTTTGCACTTCAGCTTCACTTACTTATGTTGATGCAGAATATAACCTGTAAGTTCAAATCTCGGGTGCTATCCGGCTTTTGGTGTTTTGCATAAAAAACAAACTGGAGGCGGCGTGGTTGAGGTCTAGTATATTATTAGAGTTTGAATCAAAAATAATGGGCGCGCCTCTATATGTTAGATCGGAAACCATACACTAAAGCGATGTGGAGTATACTTTAGTACCGTCTCAAGTACTAGGCCGGAATGAAAATGGTGATACAGTTCGACTGGCGATCTCGTTTTCATCTAACTGCTCAAGTTCGGATTAGTAGGTAAATGAAGATGGCAATTAAATTTTTTTTTCCATATTTTCAATTAGTTAAAGAATCGGGGCCACTAGTTAAGACCACAAAATAGTAAAAACCTATGTCAAAATCTTTTGGAAAAACCATAGAGTAGCCTTCATAGAAAATTAGAAAACTTTGATATTAATGTATCAATGTTCTTATGGGCATTGATTGGTTATCTTCTCCACGAAGTACATGTTATACTTAATCAATGGCGTATAAAAGTTGGGCAAGATATGTTCTGAAAGGATTGGGGTATGTGATAATGTAAATTATAATCATGAGATGCATGTGGGAGAAAACAAATAATGTGTAGTCGAGGGGGTTCTAAACTACTAATATTAAATCATGTCAACTTGAAGGAATGGATTCAAATTATATAATAATTAGATATAAAATGTATAAATAGCGATTCCTTTTCCAACCATTTATGATTGGGCTTAATGGCTTATGTATTAAGTCTTCACATGATATGAGACTTTCTAGAAGCATAGTGTTTGATTCATCACAATTCACAAATAGCTGCTTACCCTCGTCATGGCGATAATTACCAAAAAACTCATAAATCTATTGTAGAGATGTCAATTGAATTATAAACCCTTAAATTTAGTCAATTCAGTCGTACATATTTTGACAATTTGTCAATGTAATTCTTCAGGCCAAACTTGGCCTAATTATTGTTCACGTGTACATCGGTCGTCTTACGTGACATCGGTCATCTTACATGGCATTGCCAGTATTAATGTGAACAATTTTTGCTATTTTTTAAAAAATTGTAAATTCCTTAGACCCTTGCTGACCATTGGGTGAGGGCTTGCAAGCCTTAGTCGGCCGCTGGCAAGGGTCGCGGCCCTCACTCAGGTCCTCTTTGACCACAATAAAAAGAAAAACCCTAATCGCTATGATAAGAACTCTTTCGTGGTCTGACATATCTCAAGTTTTCGAGAGAGAAATGTTAAATCACTAATCGATCTTACTAAAACTCTTTTACTAAGCGATGTGGATAGTCGTGCGAAACCCTACTCTACCATGGATTAAAAAGACGGATGCAGTTGGAACCCAATAATTAAGCATATAATGCAACTTGGCGACGCCTTTCTTGTCATTCTGCATGCGTGAATGGCTATACTAATCAAGCACTTAATGGCCCAAAAAGATATATTAAGAAAAGATCGCTCAAGAGAAAGGGGATTGAATTGGAAAGTGCTTGAGGGTTAGGTCGTGTGGAGGACAAGAATCCACTTTGCTGATGATGCTCAGCTAGAGACTCTCCATCAGAATCAGATTGTTATATCATAAGCAATTTTGCTGAAGTGACATGTTATCAAACGTGGTGTTTACAACTCGATGATTTTAGTCAGATTCCCAAGAGGAGTGTGTGGTTTTTTTTTTCCTAGTAGTAGGAAATGTAGTTGACAACATTTAATTATAGAATTGTTTAGTTTAGTGATGTTAATAATGTTATCTAAAGATTATGTGTGGTGTAATCTTTGCCTGACATGCACACAAGAACCCTAATTCGCCCCATTAATTTGAACATCAAGTTGTGTCTCTCATCACTAAATAAATTAATTTCGATAAGATTTCTTATAGTGTCGCGACTATCCTTTTATGTCGTGCTACAAAAGAAAATCAACAATAAATTTAGAGAACTGCATACGCATTCATCGGAAGAAGGAGATGGCAGACAAATGACAGCTAAGCACAACCCTTATCTATTAAAAAATAAAGATAAAGAACGAGACAATGGAAATGGACGGTAGGTGGCGTAGATGCTGATTAATGACGGGTAACTAGTTTTTTTATGGTTGCAATTGCTGGAGAATTGAAACCCAACTTGCTAGAGAGAGAGAGCCGCCAAAGAGATGAAGAAAATGCAGTTGGCTTTGGTGGTCCTGTGCTTGTAGCGTTTGGAATCGGAGCCCCAGTGGTCCTTCAACTATCATCACGCTCTCAGCTCTTATTGCCCATCTCTCTCTCTCTCTCTCTCTCTCTCTCTCTCTCTCTCTCTCTCTCTCTCTTAAGCTACACAGTCCTTGCACTTTGAGCCCTTTTGATTTTTTGTTCTTTTCGTTACTTTCGAGCTTAAAGACCTTATAACCACAGCACTTTGGGCTTTTTAGCTCATGGGCGTGTGTAGGGGACTAAAGTCTAAAAGAAGATTGTATTATTATTCCTTTTCTGCGAGCCAAAAAGAAGGCACACCAGCATTAAGTGATCATAAAGAGAAAAGTGAAAGTGAGCCCTTTTATTATGTAAACTAATCTGGAGAGGATATAGAAGGAAGGAAGGAAGCATCTATCTGCTCCTTTGGACTTCGAGGGCTCGTACATAGCTAAGTGAACCACAAGGAAAAGGAAACTGTACATCTGCACATGCCATGTCTTATCTTTATCGTACTTTGCGTACAAATGTGATAGGAACATAAATGAAGGTAAGTCGTCTTGGGTAATAGCTTAATTAAAATGCCTCTTCAGTTATGAAAAAAATATTTATTTAAAGTGCACAAGTGGAAGCCAAGCAGTGCTAACATCGAAGTATATCATTTGAGATTGGCCGATATCCAAGTAAATTTACCTTATAAAAGGAATTAGAAATCTCGAGGATGCGACGCAATTTATCCGGGTTTTGATTCGGGCACGCTATATTGCAAATGATTCAAGAGATTCGAAAGCTCATATTCGAATCTCTCCAGTAACAAAATATAGCGCAATATCTCGGTGGTGATTGGACCCGGCTCCACTTGTTGATAGTTCACTTAGACTCCCATATAAAATTTGTAATATTACTAAACCTAACATGTTCTTAATGTAATCGTGTGCATGAATCTGGAGGGATTCCTCCTTACAGGAGGAACATAGAGATGAAAGAGGAAGTAGTTCGCTATGCGTCTCACTCAAAGCCTTTGAAATTTCGCAAAAAAGAAAAACAAAAAAGGCTAGATAGTAATAGAGTTGATGGCTTTTTGTAGGGAAATTGATGCCCAACATTTTTCAAACCTAATTGGATAAAGGGTCAACCTAACTTTCTTGCTGTGTTCCTGCAATTGGCCCTCCTAAGTTTCTTCGGCTAATATGATTGTGATAGTTCTTAACAAGAGAAATGTCTGGGCATTACCGTTCTCCCAATCAATTATTACTTGTCAAAATAGATACTTTGTCCATCTTGATGGTATACATTTCATCTACGTTTATGTTCATCATACCCATGTTCAAGCATTGCTTACATCTGGTGAATCAACACCGAACACTCGATGTATTTTATGATCTCGGTATCATGGCAAATAACTCTCGAGAAGCAAAAAGAGCATTGAATATTTTCGCATACGTTGGTTATAAGAGACGTGAGATTTCGTCCATCTGACAAATGTTCTGAGCGTCCCCCTTACCAGTGGTCGTAGAATTGCGCCACGGAAAAGAGAGTCCTTTTGAATTATAATATATAGCAATTATCTCAAAGACAATAACTTTAGTCGATTAATTCTTCTAAATTGAAGAACTAAAACATGATTATCTTCGAAACTTACCAAGCTGGATAGGTATGGACCTTTCCTATTGGGCCGAAAAGCAGTGCACTTTACTTGGACCTGCTTAACATTCGGTTCTGCTGGGCTTCCCACTTCAAAGGTGGGCCATAATTGCCACCCATGATGGCACCACATTTCAGTCCGTTCGGCTTGTTCACTTCTCTTTTGCTCTAATCAATCTGAATCTGCAAAGATCGATTTACAAAATTGATGTATGAAATCATGTGGCCAACTCCAATCGGGTCTTAGACGCGCATGTGCCACTAGCTAGCAGTTTGTCACGTCACCTTTTTAACCGATATCGCGTAAATCGTACCCGAGTGTCCCTTGCATTGCTCATATAAGTTAAGTGGGAGAAGACTCTGAAAATGAAGAAACAGTCGAGTCGTGCATATATTGTTGGCTAGGGTTTGCATCTAATGAGAGATCATTCGTGAATGGCAGAAAGGGCATGGAAACATGAGATATCCTAGGCGAGACATTCTCTTCATTGGGACCAATTATTGCACATTTGTAGGTCGGTTGCCTTAATCGGAAAGACAACTCGCAAACAGCTTACTTCACCTTTGACCCAAGGAATGGATATATAGAGAGTTGATATTAATAAGAGGATCTTGGCAGATCCATGAATCTAATTGTTCACAAATATTCCAACCACTTCAATCTTCAATTTAATGACAAGCTCACCTTATCAACCTTGATAGAACAAAGAATATACTTGAGTCGTTATAGCTACAAAGAAAAATCAAAATAGTGATTTATTTCATTTTGCGATTAAGTATAATCCTTTAATCAACTTACTCAAGATGAGGAGGTAGACATGTAGACCATCATATTGGCTGCGCGGATCAAGATAAATCGACTATATTTATGTGATGTACATCGCAACATGAAAGACTTTTATAAAGTTATCATATGAGACGAATCATAATATGAAAAGATTATACGAGACTGAATACGAAAAAAAATATGTCAAATCGTACTTACTGTATACATCGCAATGTCTTAAATCTTATCAAAAGTAGATGTTGAATTTGGAGAATGAAAGCATGGGGATGCCAAAATCAAATTGGACTCCACCTCGGACCTCGGAGACTTTTCCACTCCCAAACAATAAAGTTTTTCCTGTTCTATAACCAAATCTATCTGGCAAAATGAAGAAAGCAGCCGTAGAGAAAAGTCGCCGGTCAACAGGTCAGACCCCAAAACGATTCAGAACTCTTCACACGTTGACCAGCCAATAATATCGTACACAATAAAAAGGGCACAAACATTAATTTACAACAAGCAGGGCAACATAAACCCAAGGTATTGTTTTTTCTTTCCAGAAATCACCTGACATTTCTTGTTTTATTGGCATTGAGTAAAGCTTGGACAGTCAAGAAACTCCATGGACAAACACAAGATGATAGCTATCGACAAGGAAGATGAATCATCATCATCATCGATCCCACTCTACGCCATGCAACTCGCGACTTCATCTGTCCTGCCTATGGTCCTGAAGGCAACAGTAGAACTGGGTGTGCTCGATATCTTGGAGAGAGAAGGCCCCGGCGCCATGCTCTCCCCTTCGCAGATTGCTTCCAAGATTCCCGTCAGGAATAACCCGGGCGCACATGGCATACTCGATCAGATGCTTAGCCTACTCGCTAGCCACTCGATTCTCAGTGTCTCTTTGGGAAAAGATCGCCAGGTTGATGGGGGTTGCAGAGTCTATGGTTTGGCACCTGTGTCCCAGTACTTCTTGAGGAACCAAGAAGGTGGGTCGCTGAGTGATCTGATGTTCATGGTTCAGGACAGGGTCATGATTGATTTCTGGTAATGATTCTTTTTCCCTTAAAAAAAGAAGAATTAAGTAGGATCTTGATGGATGATGAGTCTGATGGTCATCAAAGATGCTTCTTTGGAGAAAGTTTTAGACTCTAATTTTACATCTCCACCTTCAGTATGAGTAGGACTAAGTACCAAGACTAACAAATCTTCTTCACGGTCTGTTCATGCTTTTTATTCCTAAAAATATCGAGTTATCCCAAAATTCATTCAGACTGAATGCAGAAGACTTGTATTGAAATCATTTTCTAGTGGTAGACATTGTATCATATCCTATATAAAGGCATTTGCCTTTTGTGCAATATGTTGAGTACATCGTTGCCATCATTCTTGGCCTTTAAACCACATTAACGTACTTTCAATCTCAATCTTTATGAGTTCTTTGTTTAAGATTTAAAGATATCTATACTGAAATATCTCATATTCATAACTATGATTTTGATCCATCGTTTGTGAATCATGCTTTATCTCCATCATTTTGTATACTAAAAGTGTAATTCTCAGAAGGAATTTTGTAAATAAAAGGCGACCATGTTCTTTTTCCTTTTTTGAGGGCTTTTGTTGGTATTCATAATTCCACAAAAATTCTTTGAGCAGGTTCCACTTAAAAGATGCTGTTCTGGAAGGAGGAGTTCCATTTGAAAGGGCGCATGGGATGAACGCAATCTCATACTTACAGAAGGATGCAAGATTCTCTCAGATTTTCAAGAACTCAATGAAAGAATACAACAAATTGTTCATGTCGAAAATCTTTGACGTATACAAGGGTTTCGAAGGGCTCAACTCACTGGTTGATGTAGGAGGTGGCGATGGTTCCATTCTTAGCATGATCATTTCCAAGTACCCTCACATTAAGGCGATCAACTTCGATCAGGCATCAGTTATCGAGAAGTCACCTTCTTATTCAGGTATGGAAGCGAGGACAATTCTTGTACAGACTTAGCAACTGTTGACATTGTTTTAGCGAAGTCAACCCGTGTCCTGTTCGAAACGCTAATGTAGAATCTGTGTGATTTTCAAAATGTAAAGAGAAAGCCTTTTTAGCAGCCCTTTTTATCAAGTTAAACTTCCTTCCATGAATATGTCATTACGGCAAGAAAGATAGTAGCCCCTTTTCTGAGTGCCCGATGTCATTGATTAAGAACCAAATTGCCTTATCAATCTCTTATGGGATACTTCTTCCATAAACTGTTCACTTGCTTGCTACATTAGTCTCTAGCAACCCCTAAGTGAAATTTTCATTTGCCAATAATAATGCAGTTTCTTCATTAGAATTGTATCAATGCGAATTATAGGGAATGGCATACTACTACAGTACACCAAAAAGAAGATCCTTCTTCCTTCATTTTAATCACAATGACGAACCTAAAGCATCAGTACTTGAGACACATGATAGTTCGGTGAATCACAAATTGATTGTTTGGATCTTGATGGACACTATGATTTGGTACAGGTATTGAGTACATTGCTGGAGATATGTTTGTAAGCATTCCAAAAGGAGATGCGATTTTCATTAAGGTTAGTCTAGATAACCCAACAACTTCGTATTGCTTCAAGGAGGTTGCAGAACGAGTAGCTAGAAGAAAGGTTTTTTTTTTGGTAAAGGAGTAGCTAGAAGAAAGGTTCATTTGTTATTATCCAAAGATTCTCATTGACTTCTCAAGTTCTACGTCAATTTTGTAGATTTCTATACATTTGTGCAAATACAATTTGAGCACTAACATTAGTGATATATGACAGTGGGTACTTCACATGTTTGATGATGAACACTGTATCAAGATCCTCAAGAACTGCTACGACGCATTGCCAGACAACGGGAAAGTAATGGCGATCGATATGGTGATTCCAGAAGCCCCTGAAGCCAATCTTGCTGCTCGAAGCCTGTTTCAGATGTATGTGTTCATGCGGAACATGAATCCAATGGGAAAGGAGAGAACCGAGAAAGAGTTTGAGACTCTAGCAAAAGAGGCGGGATTTTGCAGCATTCGAGTGGCCTACTCCGCTTATAACTTCTCCCTTGTTGAGCTATACAAGAATGCCAAATTTTGCTAATGTGATGCTTCACACAAGCCAGTGCTTGCCCCAGCTCATCAGTACAGAAGAATGCTCAACAAGTCATGTATGCTTGATCATGTACAATAAAGAGATTAGCTGTTAAGTGAAACGCCCTTTTAAATTTCCTCACAGAGAGAGAGAGAGAGAGGACATTATGTAAACCGCTGTTTACAGAACTTATTTTGCCTACTAAAAATGGGACAACACCATCAGTAATCCATCTACTTTGCCCAAAATTCAAAACCGTATGTACTGTTTTTTTTGTTTAAGATTGTCCTTATACTTTTTATTTAAAAAAAGAAAAATTTTAACAAAGTTAGCAAATCACAAGCTCACATTCCCTGAGCTTAATAGCACAGCGAACATACTTGAATTGTTCTAGCCATGGAGAAAAAACTACATAAGTGGTTTATCTCATTTTGCCCAACGTGCAAATTGGAACACGTGGACTACTTTTGGAAAATGCAAATCAAAACATCACAAATTTTAACATTTATTATACAAGACAAGATAAGATATGATAAGATAAGGCGAATCACACTACCTACGTGTATTTGTTATGTCTTTATTTCTTAAAATTAGATGTTAGACTTTGGAGAATGAAAACATGGGGGATGTAAAAATCAAATTGACTCTTCTACTCGACAGCAACTAGGTTTTTTTCCAGTTCTAGAACCAAGTCTATGTAGCAGCCGCTAAGAAAAGTCGTCTGTCAACAACCCCTTAACCTTAACCACGTCTTCACGAGAAAATATTGGGTGCCACATCACAGTTACGTTAATCCGAGCGACACGTGTCACTGGCGGGCCCACATGTCAGAAAACCTCCGAGCCTGTCCCCTCTCTCATCTTGACCGGCGACAACATTGTCCCCATAAAAAGGGCACAAGGCTTTACAGTAACATGAATTACAACAGAAACCCATCATCCTATTTTGTTCTCCCCCCGAAATTACCTTTTGAAATTTCTTGTTTCATAGGCGTTGACTCGAGCTAGACCAGTCAAAAAACTCCATGGACAAACACAAGATGATAGCTAACAAGGAGAAGGAAGATGAATCATCGTCCTCATCGATCCCGCTCTACGCCATGCAACTCGCAACTTCTTCAGTCCTGCCCATGGTCCTGAAGGCAACGGTCGAACTGGGCGTGCTCGACATATTGGAGGGAGAAGGCCCCGGCGCCATGCTCTCTCCTTCGCAGATCGCTTCCAAGATTCCCATCAGGAACAACCCAGACGCGCACGGCATGCTCGATCGGATGCTCAGCCTCCTCGCTAGTCACTCGATTCTCACGGTCTCTTTGGTAAAAGATCGCCAGGGTGATGGGGGTTGTAGAGTCTATGGTTTGGCACCTGTGGCCGAGTACTTCTTGAGGAACCGAGACGGTGGCTCGTTGAGTGGTATGATGTTCATGGTTCAGGACAGGGTCGTGATTGATTTCTGGTAATGATCCTTTTTCCCTTAAAGAAAAGAAGAATTAGTAGGTTCTTGATAGATGATGAATCTGATTGTCATCAGAGCTGCTTCTTTTGAGAAAGTTTTAGCTTCTGATTTTAGTACTCCACCTTAAATATGACTAGGACAAAGTATTGACACTAATAAATTTGCTTCGCAGTTTGTTCATGCTTTTTGTTCGTAAGGATGTTGAGTTATTTCAAATTCATTCAGTCTGAATGGAAAACACATGTATTTGAATCATTTCCTCGTGTGGATATTTTATCATATCCTATTAAGTTACTGCCTTTTTTGCACTATGTTGAGTTTCTAAGTCGTCACCATCATTCTTGGCCTTAGACCGCGTTAACGTACTTACAATCCCATCCTTACCAAAAAAAAAAAAAAACGTACTTACAATCCCAATGTGTATAAGTTCTTTGTTTAGGATTTAAAGATATCTATACTGATCATAACTATGATTTGATGCATCGTTTGTGAATCATGCTTTATCTCCATCATTTAGTATACTGAAAGTGTAATTCTAAAAAGTAATTTTGCAAGTAAAAGGTGAGCATTTTCTTTTTTCTTTTTTGGGGGCTTTTGTTGGTATTTAAATTTCCATAAAATTCTTTGAGCAGGTTCCACTTAAAAGATGCAGTTCTGGAAGGAGGAGTTCCATTTGAGAGGGCACATGGGATGACCGTACCCTCATACTTAGGGAAGGATGCAAGATTCTCCGAGATTTTCAAGAACTCAATGAAAGAATACAACAAATTGGTCATGTCGAAAATCTTCGACACATACAAGGGTTTTGAAGGGCTCAGCTCACTGGTTGATGTAGGAGGTGGCGATGGTTCTACTCTTAGCATGATCATTTCCAAGTACCTCACATTAAGGCGATCAACTTCGATCTGGCATCGGTTATCGAGAAGTCGCCTTCTTATTCAGGTATGGAAGAAAGGGAAAATTCTCATGCAGACTTAGCGACTGTTGACATTGTTAGCAAAGTCAACCAGCATCTCGAAATGTAAAGAGAAGGCCTTTTTATTGGCTCTTTTTATCACATAAATGTCCTTCCATGAATATGTAGTTAGGGAAAGAAAGATAGTAGTCCCTTTTATGAGTGCCCGATGTCATTGATTAAGAACCAAATTGCCTTATCAATCTCTTATGGGATACTTCTTCCATAAACTGTTCACTCGCTTGCTACATTAGTCTCTAGCAACCCTAAGTGAAATTTTCATCTGCCAACAATAATGCAGTTTCATCATAAGGATTGCATCAATGTGAATTATAAGCAATGGCATACTACAGTATGCCAAGAAGAAAATCCTTCTTCCTTCATTTTAATCACAATGAAGAACCTAAAGCATCAGTACTTGAGACACATGATAGTTTTTTTTTTTTTTTGGTCGAAGAGACACATGATAGTTCAGTGAGTTACAAATTGATTGTTTGGATCTTGATGGACACTATGATTTGGTACAGGTATAGATTACATTGCTGGAGATATGTTTGTAAGTATTCCAAAAGGAGATGCGATTTTCATTAAGGTTAGTCTAGATAACCCAACAACTTCATATTGCTTGAGGGAGATTGCAGAACAAGTAGCTAGAAGATAATGGTTCATTTGTTATTATCCAAAAATTCTCGTCAACTTCTCAAATTCCAGGTCAATTTCGTAGGTTTCCGTGCATTTGTACAAATACAATTTAAGCGCTAACACTGGTGATACATGACAGTGGGTACTTCACATGCTTGATGATGAACAATGTATCAAGATCCTCAAGAACTGCTACGACGCGTTGCCAGACAATGGAAAAGTAATGGCGGTCAATCTGGTGATTCCAGAAGTGCCTGAAGCCAATCTTGCTGCTCGAAGCCTGTATCAAATGTGCGTGTTCACGCGGAGCTTGAATCCAATGGGAAAAGACAGAACCGAGAAAGAGTTTGAGACCATAGCGAAAGAGGCGGGATTTTGCAGCATTCGAGTGGCCTATTCCGCTCATAACTTCTCCCTTGTTGAGCTATACAAGAATGCCAAATCTTGCTAATCGGATGCTTCACACTGGCCAGTGCTTGCCCAGCTCATCAGTAGAGAGGGATGCTTAACAAATAATGTACGCTTGATCATGTACAATAAAGAGATTAGCTGCTAAGTGAAACGTCCCTTTAAATTTCCTCAAAGAGAGAGAGGACATTATGTAAACTGATATATACAGAACGTATTTTGCCTAATAAAAAATGGGATAATACCATCAGTGATCTATCAACTTTGCCCAAAATTCAAAACCATCTGTGTAAATTTTTTTCTTTTTTTGGTAAGGATCTCTGTAAATTTTTTGTGTGTTCAAATTGTCCTTTTTTTTTCTTTAATAAAGCCAGCATTATTTTTACGAAGGTAGCAAATTTGTGACATTAATATCACGTCATCAAAATCCGTCCTCAAAACGGCGCACGGATGAACAGTGAATTGATAACCCATTTCGAAAAAGTACAATGATCATTTTGAAACAACCAAAAATAATTAGAGGGATAAATGAATTTTCAGTAGAGCGATTACTGACGGCGTTATTCCAATAAAATTTTCATCTGTGGGCAATAAACTAAGCAATTTACCTTGTTATGCTTAAGTAAATGCCCAAATTAGAAAAGGAAACATGGAGATGTAAAAATCAAATTTGAGTCATCTGGAAGATTTTTGGGATAATTACATAATGATCTTCAAACTCATCCCAATGTATAATGTTATCTCTCAATTTTTAATTTATTCATTAAATTTTTTGAACTTTTGGTAAATGTTCAATCCAATACCTAAACTATATGAAAATACTTAATATTATCCTTCCATTAATTTGAGTTTACAGAATTTGCTGATTTGACTTCCAATCCGAAAAGTTGACAAAAAAGTGACGTTACGTGTGAATTATCTACGTAAGATATTCAACTCAAATCAAGACATAGTAATCCACGTCATTAAAAAACATGGATAATCATTTTCCAAATTGAACAAATTAAAAGAATTATTATATTCTGATTTGAATTAAATATCTAATATGGATAATTCACGTGTAACGTTTATTTTATCCACCGTTCAACAGAATTGAAAGCCAAATCAGCAAATTTCGTTAATTTGAATTAATGGAAGGACAACATTAAATATTTCATATAGTTTAAGAACTAAATTAACCATATACCAGAAATTCCGGAATCACATTAAACAAATTAAAAGTTCAAGGATCACGTTGAACAAATTAAAAGTTCATGAACGACACTGCACATTAAGTTAAAGTTCAAAAGTTCGAAGACAACATTGCATATTAAATCAAATATCAGTGGCTATTTGTATCATTTTTTCGAGACTTTTTTTACTTGAAACTTGGAAGAGGAATATTCTGTTAAACAGGAAAAAAGACGCAACAATTTAGCACATGTTGACCAACAACAACATCGTACCCATTTAAAAGAGTACAAAACTTTACCCTAACATGACATTACAGCATAATCCCATCATTTTGTTCTCCCCTGAAATTAGCTTTACTAAGTTCTTGTTTCATCAACGTTGAGTCGAGCTAGATAGTCAAGAAACTCCATGGACAAACACAAGATGATAGCCAGCAGCAGCAGCAGCAGCAGCAACGAAGATGAATCAACATCGTCATCGATCGCCCTGTACGCCATGTAACTGGCGACTTCATCGGTTGTGCCCATGGTCCTGAAAGCAACGGTCGAGCTGGGTGTGCTCGAGATCCTGGAGAGAGAAGGCCCTGAAGCCATGCTCTCTCCTTTGCAGATCGCTTCCAAGATTCCCGTCAAGAACAATCCGGACGCACATGACGCGCTGGACAAAATCCTTAGCCTCCTCGCGAGCCACTCGATTCTCAGTCTCTCTGGGAAAGGATTACCAGGGTGATTGGGGTTGCAGGGTCTACGGTTTGGCACCTGTGGCCAAGTGTTTCTTGAGGAAACAGGAAGGAGGTTCATGGAGTGGTCAGATGTTGATGGTTCAGGACAAGGTCGTGATTGATATGTGGTAATTATTCTTTCCATAAAAGAGAAGAATTACTAGGTTCTTCGTAGATGATCATGAAAGGTGCTCTTTTGAAATTTAGATTCTCACTTAAGTTTATGTATATCCACTTTAAGGAGGACTAACAGAGTTGCAGCATGGAATTATGTTCATGCTTTTAATTCATTTTCACATGGATTTGGTTTCTCCCTAATTCCTTGTTTCTAAGAGGTATAGACATGTACTCTGAATCATCATTTTAGTTTAGACGTCTCATGTCCTGTGGTATGAAATGCCTGAGTTACAAGGTCGTTGCTATCGCTCTTTGCTATGGAATTGTACTCTCAATCTCGAACTTCAAATTTCAGCATCTGGGATCAAATGTTTTATACCGGCATAACCCATTTTCGTATATGTCAGAGTGCGACGCATCGTCTATGAATCATGCTTTATCTCCAGTATTTTCGCATCCTGAAATTATAGTTTTCAATAGTTTAGGCTGATGTGGGAACAGGTTTCACTTGAAAGATGCAGTTCTGGCAGGAGGAGTTCCATTTGAAAGGGCACATGGTGTGAATGCATTCTCATACTTAGGGAAGGATGCCAGATTCTCTGAGATTTTCAAGGACTCCATGAACGAATACAACAAGCTGTTCACGTTGACAATCTTGCATGCATACAGAGGTTTTGAGGGGCTCAACTCACTGGTTGATGTAGGAGGTGGGGATGGCTCCATTCTTAGTATGATCATTTACAAATACCCTCACATTAAGGGGATCACTTCGATCTGGCAACGGTTATTGAGAAGTCACCCTTTTATTCAGGTACGGAAGCAAGGAAAGTTCTCGTGCAAACTTATCGACCGTTGACATTGTTAGAAAATCAATCACAGTCCAGAATTCGTATGAAGTCCCGATTGAAGTTCTAATGTAGAACTTAAACTTTTAAATGTAATGGTAAGGCTTCTCTAGCGGTTTTTTCTATAACATAAACCTCCTTCCACAAATGCAATTTCTATTGGCAAAAAAAATTAGCATTTCTTCCATAAACTGTTCACTAATTTTTGGCTTGCCATATAAATCTCTATCAATCCCAATTGGAATTTCATTTGCGAACAGTGATGCAGTTTCTTCTCTGGGGCTGCAGAAATATAAATTAAGGTCAACGACATATCACAATAAACCAAAAGAGAAATTCCTTCCTACTTCATTTTAACCACGATAAAGATCCTAAAGCATCATTATTTAAGACACACATCAGTTCAGTAACTCATAAATTGATTAATTTTCGAATTTGATGGAGACTGTGATTTGGTACAGGTATTGAGAACATTGCAGGAGATATGTTCGTGAGTATTCCTAAAGGAGATGCCGGTTTCATGAAGGTTAGTCTTAGATGCAGAACAAGGAGCCAGAAGAATGCTTTTTTTCATTATTATCAGAGTTCTGGTCAACTTCTCTATATTCTAAGTCGCGTGTAAATTTCGGTTCTTTGCACATTATGAACACTAACTCGGTAACTAATGACAGTGGATACTTCATACATGGAGCAACGAGCTCTGTATCAAGATACTGAAGAACTGCTTCGACACTTTACCTGACTGCGGGAAAGTAATGGTGGTCGATATGGTGATTCCAGAAACACCTGGAGCTAATCTTGCTTCTGCAAGCCTGTTTCAAATGTACGTGTTCATCACAAGCACGTTTCAAGGTGGGAAAGAGTGGACCGAGATAGAGTTCGAGAATCTAGCAACGAAGGCAGGCTTTTCTGGCATTCGAGTGGCATATCGTGCTCACTACTTCTCCCTTGTTGAGCTTTACAAGAATGCGGAATCCTGCCAATTGTATGCTCTGGCAGGCTAATACATTGCCCAGCTCATCAGTAGACAGGAAGGCTTAACAATTCATGTATGATTGATCATGTATAATAAAGAGAATAGTTACACGCACGCGCGTACATGATGTATACCTCAGTTTACAGATTGTATTTTGGCTTACCACCAAAAGTTAATCTGGGAGCATTGTTAAACTAAGCAACGTTGGGTGATTCAGAACGAAGGAACATCCCGCTATTTTGTCGCTTTTCCTTCTTGCAAATTTTGGACCACTAGTTAAGATTTCAACTAATATTTGGCATAATCAGTGTATTCCTGTCATTGTGTAAACAACGTCACATCCAACAAGCTTGAGCAGCACTGTAATCTCGAAATTCTACATGTCATGTCATGTAGTCTCGCCTATCAACATGATTCCTACCAAAACGCTCGACTTGTATGCGTTTCTGTATCTCTCCCGAATTCCTCATGAACAGCCGCATGGCCGAAAGGTACACAGGCGTCGACCGAATTATTTTCGAAGGGTGGGCGGATTTCGTTTTCCTACTAACGTTGTCATCTGTAGTTCTTGAACTTTCCCAAATTAATAGTCGAGAGTTAAATCATCCAATCATAGATATCTGGATTAGTAGAGGCTCATAACTCAAAATGCCCACAGTGGCCGAAGTACATCAACACAGGCAAACTTTTTTACCAAAATGAATCTTAAACAAACCAGACTACCGAAATTCAATGATGGGAAGATTGGAGAGCTCAAAGACCCAATCCAGCTCAACAGGAGCAGCTCTCTTTAATACTTAACGAACCAGTAATCGTAGTCAAAAAAACTAGACACAAGGTGAGTACATCACATCATAATCCTGAAGAGCCTCAGAGACCCAGCTAACAGAAAAAGGACAAAACAGCAACATCCAACCAAATTTGGAGCTAAAATGTGACCCAAACACTACCATCCTTATACAATACCAAAACTAAATCAGTCACCTTCCGACATCTACTCTCTTTCTATTTGAATGGTGACGTGACTTATATTGTACTCTCTTCTGATGTAGTCTACGACCTTGTCCAGGACCATATCTGCGTTGGCGTCGCGCTTTATTTTGACGTGGCAGGCTAATAGCACCTTTCCAACCGTTATAGCCCAGATGTGCAATTCATGGACCGCAATCACTTCATCCATCTCGCAAAGTCCCCTCTCGAGCCTTGTCGCATCAATCTCTCTAGGCGTATTCTCCATCAAAACCTCCAGAATGTTACGGAGCATCCTTACTGTTGTCCCCAGCACAATTACTGAGAATACCAGGGTGCAGATCAAGTCGACAATCTTCCACTCGGGCTTAATCCATATAACCGCACCGCCAATCATCACACCGACACTTTGAATCGAATCCCCTAGCACATGAAGATAAGCAGCTTGTATGTTAATATTACGCCGCTGCTTCTTTTTGGTTCCAGGTTCTGAGTCACCTTCGGCTTCCGAGCAAGTCTGCAGAAGAGGCTCGGTTTTATCTGTTTCGTGGCCGTGATGCTGATCAGCATGTCCTTTAGAACCTTCTCCATGATGATGATGGTGATGTTTCTTGATAGTTAATCCATGAGTATGCAAATCACCATGATCCTCGTGGCTATGAGCATGATCACTATGTCCATGTGCATCATCTTCATCATGCCCATGACTATGTCCACGACCGTGGTCACCATGACCGTGACCATGACTGTGATCATGACCGAGTAAGAGTGCCATGGCAATATTCACGAGAAGACCAAATGCAGCAATAATGAACATGAGAAAGCCATGAACTTCGGTGGTACCGTTAATAAGTCTATCTATTGCTTCATACACAAGAATCCCAGCAAGTAGCCATATAATCTGGATGGAGACAAGTGCACCTAGAATTTCAATTCGGAAGAAGCCATAGGACTGGCGTGGAGTTGCCTCCCAACCTGATGCCCAAAGAGAGAACAAGGATATTGCAAATGAAGCAACATCCGACAGCAAATGTGCCGCATCCGTGAGAATGGCAAGACTGTTGGCTTCAATACCACCAACTACTTCTACGCTCATGAAGATCACACAAAGCACAACCACAATCAAAAGTTTCTTCATCGAGGTTGACCTCTCTCTTGCATCTTTCGAACTATTTCTAGCGTCTGAAAAACCACAAGGTGCCTCTGCGCATACCTTACTACCGACCTGGCTCGTTTCCATGGCTGACACATCTCCACACACTTCGATGATGAGTCCATGTTCAGAATCGTGTGTGCTCATCTATAGCAAAAGAAACAACCAAGTGAGTCAAATACCCAAAGTAAGCGATGGCCCTACAGCTAACGGTACACTGAAGGATACCAGAGTAAGAGTAAGCCTACACCAGGAAATCTTTAATGGTCGATCTTATTTCCTCATCTAAAGTTGGATGGTTCCACTAAAAGAAAGGAGATGCCAAACCGAAGTTTACCAAATATAGTGAGACGACTGCATTCCCCAAATTTACACTGGCACTCTTGGGCCTTGTCCAACCCAAGAAATGATAACCCCCTGTCAAACCAGAATTAACAAGTATTTTTTACTTGGTTTTTGTGTCTTTTTTCATTCTAAGGAACTGAGAATGTTTATGCAGCTAATCCTCACACCTAGCCCATAACAACACATGGCGCCACATTATAGGCTGAAATGCTTGCCCAAAATGAAAAAAACCTGGTCTACTTTGATTCCTAGTGTTTTTTTTTTTCCTTTTTTGGTCAGAACTTTGATTTCTAGTTTGCCTATTTCATTTTGGGCAAGCTTTTCTACGGATGGCGAGGCACCATGTGTTGCTAGCTGTATATTAGGACTGATTGTAGATGGACTAGACTAACATCAACATTTTGTATTCGCTTGAATTACAAAAGGACACAACAAATAAGTCAGACATAATTTATTTACTTGGTCTGAGAAGTAACACTTTCTTCACTTGGGTTTACATGCAATGAAGAATCCCTGCACTATCAGACCCAATATGGAGAAAGTATTTCTCGACATTCTTCAGCAATATCATCTGTCTCAACATGTCTATGGAAGTCTACTTAGATCATCCATGTGGTCACTGAACAATATATGTCACATCCACGACCATATGACATGCTATAAAAGTTGGATGTTAACAGCGACAACATAGACATACAGTGTACCCACTTAAAAACTCCTTTTGTAGGTTCGAATCTGCCCTTCGTTACATTATAAAGTTTGTAGACATCAACAATCCTCCAAAATACTAGAGCTACTTGAAGCGCTAGCTTATATACTTAAAAAGGTCTTTTCTAGAGTGTAACTGTTCCTTTGCCAATGCATCCAGCATCACAGACTATAAAGTCCTCAAAACATGTCAACATCCAGAGATGATTTCACCTTACAAGATGAGATGATCCACATGGTTTCTATCTACCTTGAACGGTTTCAACTTCAATCCATGAGATTTGACCCACCAAACATTCTATAACAAACCCTCAAGCTATTTCACAGTGCATCAAGCCCAAATATTTCTCCCTGCTCCTCTTTTTTCCAACATTTTGTAGCTCCAATGTCTAACTGCAAAATCCTTAGGCTGAATAGAGAACGACGAGCTAACAAGTAACGTTGAGTACTAATTTTTCCCAATGAAAAAGGATGAAGGGATCAATTAGTTGGTCGTTAAAGACCAGGGACATCTAAAACCAGTATTGAGTAACAAAGTTGAGTCACAGCTCAAGCCCAATTACCCAGATGACTGGCCTAATAATCCTGACAAATACCTGAAGAAAAAACTCATAACCAAAGATATAGAAGAAGAAATATCAGCAACTGGTTGGTCAAATCAACTAATGATATTGTCAGCCAAAAAGAGGATACACACAAGTCGTAAGGACCAAACAGATCTGCCATACAAGTCGACGTTATGACGGATATTACCAACACCAACACCGCGCAGATGACAGATCTCCATCACAAAAGGCTAAGGACGGCCAAATCCCAAACCAAACAGCGTTACTACTCGACCAAACCTCCACTATAAAAAGAAAAAGCGAAAGAGAAAAAAAGGAGGCCCAGTGACGCTCTGCAAGCATTAAGCCGGCCTCTGTAACACGAGGCAAAATGGACTCTCTTAATCTTCTTCAAAGTGAAGAAAGGTCCCCCACCCTTCCAAGTTCCCAGCAGCATTAATTCTCAACACAGTAACAAACAGAGTCAACGCCATCGAAGCAGCAGCTTCTCTGGCTCCTCCTAATCAGCAAAAATTCGCTCGCATATTGAATCCAACCCATATCTTGAAAAGCTGATCATCATCGAAGTCAACCCTCAAAAGTCACCCCCACCCCCCCACCCCCCCGAATTCCTACACAACCGCATTAAGCAAGAAAAACAAACAAAACAAAAACAAACCCCTCCAAGCAAATCCCTCCATCAGCTCAAACCGAACTCGACATCTGTCGACCGCCGGCGACAGCATCAAAACACGAATCCGAACCCAAGAAACGAATTGAAAAAAACCAAACAAATAACGAAAACCAAGGGAAATGGGAGAGAAAAACAAAAGAAACCTTTTCTTGCTCCGGATTGAGCTTCCGAGATGGAGACTAGTGCGACCGCCGGAGCTCCTCGGAGTGGAGACCCGATTGCTCCGACTACGTTTCCTCCGTCGTCTTCATCTCCGTGCCTCCCCCGGTTCCGGTTGACAGAGAGTTCGGGCAGTCTACTCCCTCTTAATACTGACGTTTAGGGGGAGGTTAGGCATAACTTAAAAAACCATTTTTAAAATAAGTAGTCTTCAATTCTCGGTAACAATTCATATCCAAAGATTTTTATGGACGGTGAAAATGCTTTTCGTCTAATTATTTTTTTTTAAACCATACGGATAATCGTTTCTTGGATGAAGTTTTCAAATCTTTCATTTTTCACTGAAACGAACGGAATTTTAGTATCGATATTTAAAGTGTCACGAGCAAGTTTTGAGTGATGATCCGCTTATTTAGATATTCCCTTAAACTCTATCGATCGATATTTATATGCTCTATATTGTCTTATCGTCGTTGCAATCCTACAAAATGAGATTATTACCTTCTTCTATTAATTTTTCGGGCACTATTGATTTCCAAGTACTTATGCTTTTTATTTTGCCATTGATGCTTGTCTAATTCATAAGGGCTAATTAAAAAAAATGCATAAATTCTAAGTCGAGTGACAATTCTGACATAAACTTTTTTTTATTCCATAAAAAAGTATTAACTTTAGATTGAGTGACAATTCTAGCCCAAACTTTTTTTTTGTTTTATAAAAAATCACCAATTTTCACTATTATCCCAAATATGGTCCCTCGTTGACTTTCTGTCCGAAGTCATCCTTATTTGAGAATAAATGTTACAATCGTGAGCTTGGCGGATCTCGTCTATGGCATTTATTGATAGGCATTGGTCTACAATTTCAAATTACGAAGTCTGACCAAAGAAATTCAATCCGGAGATCTTTTGGACTTGCCGGTAAAGTGAAGGAGATGAACAATTTCACCGTTAGTCTTCAAGTTATGACTCAAAGAAAAAGATAATGAATAGTGTTTTAAATTCAGTCAGCAAGCCACATGGATTTATTGCTAAAATGGAATAGTCAAGTTGAATAATCAATGGTTATAAGTCAAGAGAGGTCAACTTTGGGATTTAAGTGAAAATTTGTGGTTTTTTATGAGACAAAAAAAAGTTAGGACCAGAATTGTCATTCGACCTAAAGTTAGGGCTCTTTTTTTTTAATTAGGCCAATTCGTAGTGAAAACATATATTTATCACAATATTTGAATTCGGCTTTTGCCGGGTCGGGCACAAAAAAAGCTAGACATTGAAGGTTTTTTTCGCTTTCTTTTTCCCAATTTCAATTTTCCCAACATTGACGGTTAATTTTTTGTTTTGGGATATTCACGAACAATATTTGGTATTGAATAAATTAGGGTTAATACCACGAAAAACCCCAAACCCCGTACACATATGATAACTTTACCCAAACTGGTACATATGTGACATCTTTACCGTCCGTTAGTTTCCGTTAAATTTTACTGCAAAATTGCTGAGTTGGATGACATGGCAGTTGATGGGTGTATCAGTTTAGGGTTTTACCCTCCATTTACCAATTTATAGTTTTTCGTGATAATAATCCAATCTGATGAAAACTAATGAAAGGTAAATTTGTTGCAAATATATTAGTTTGGAGTTTGTCACAGTTGTACATTTAGGGCTTTTAGAGGTCAAAAAATTAATTTGAGGTAAATTTATCACGGATGTATCAGTTTCAGGTTTTTCGTAGCATTAAACCAATGGATTAAAGGATGATTGGACCTTAGTTCGATTTGACTGTTAGGAGGAATATGCCAATCGGCTGGAATTAATTATAAACGAGAACACTAGCCGTGTTCATCCGGAGAACATAATCGAATTAAACATTAAATGACAAAAAGAGACGAACAAAACGATAATCACTCCTGGGACATGATGATGCACCCAAAAAAATATATTTATTTTTTATTACTATTATTTCAACGTTTAAAATCAATCATGGGGTTATAGGGATTATTATTCAAGAAATGTGCTTTGGCTTTTAGCTAAAATACTTTTTTTTAGAGAGTGATTCCATGAAATATCTTTTGTTTTCAGACCATCGTTGCGGTGGCACGAGTAGAGTTAAAGTGGAACTTGACATGCATCTAAGTTCTTTGATGCTCGAGGGGCAAAGTTTGACAGAACTAATTTTTTGTTATTTATGTGATATGTTTCCGTAAAAGTTTTTATGAGGTATTTGTTGGAACGTGCTAATTTTTGGTTAACAAAAAAAAAAACAATACATAACTCAAACTGTCCAAAGCGGCCGAAGTAGATCGAGTTAATCGCTAGGGCTAAGTGGTTGCAAGGTGGAGAACTCTGGAACTGACTCTATAAGTGATCTTGTCGTTCCGGTCCGGTTCCAGGTTTACCCGGAAACTGGTCAATTTCTTTTTTTGTTCATTGTTTTTTATTCCTTAATAGGACAAACATTGGCAAAATATCCCCTTATTTACAATCTAGACAAATAGCAATTACAGCAATATAGTAGAGTAACAAAATGGAGAGAAGTATAATAAAAAACAAACAGAAATATAAAACAATTGCGTAACGTCGAACCCATCGCTTAGTCAAGCAAAAAAAAAAAAGTGAAGTAACGACAGCAGTGCAATCCCCAAAAGTAACAATCTATAAAAGACAAAACAAAACTACAGCATCTTCAACTACGTTATGTTGTAAAATGTTGAAAGCCGTCGACAATATGAAAGATTTCAATTCTTTGAAGGAGGTGGAGATCAAACAATGCATGTCCGCAAAAAGTTTGCCCGATGTGCCCGCATTCACCGAGTTAGAGACAAATTGGATGTGGCCATAAACTACAGAACGCACCATTCATTCGGGGAAGCAATTGCGACTTTCGGTATTGTAAGACGAATAAGCATTGTCCAAAAAGTGGACGTCTGCTGGATGAGTAAGAAAGGTGCACAAATTTGAGGTGAGCTGTTCTCGAGCGGGTAAATTCCAGATCTAAAACTTGGAACCTATCTTACCGAAACTGGTTCCCAACTTTTCAAATCCAGAACCAACCCTCTGAACACTCGAACCGGACCAGAATTGGACCCGGTTCCAAGATGCTCACCCCTAATAATCACCGTGTTGAGAGGGTAAGCGGTCTAATATAAAATGACACGTGACCTAATGGCATTTCTCACGTGCGATCCTGAACTCGACGCGTACAAAGTGCAGGGATCATCATGATGTTTCGAGGTGGAAAAGAGAGGACCCGGAGAGAGACTCTTTAGCAGCGGAGGCAGGCTATTCCAGCATTCGAGCGGCATATCGTGCTCACAACTTCTCCCTTGTTGAGCTTTTGCAAGAACGCCGAATCCTGCCAATTGTATGCTCAAGCAGGCTAGTACATTGCCCAGCTCATCAGTAGATAGGAAAGCTCAGCAATTCATGTATGGTTGATCATGTACAATGAAGAGATTAGTTACACGCACGCACGTACAGAGAGAACACGATGTAAACCTCTGTTTACAGGATGTATTTTGTCTTACCAAAAGTGAATTTGGACCACCAGTTAAGATTTCAACTAATATATGGCATAATCAATGTATTCCAATCATTGTGTAAACAACAACATCATCTCCAACAAGCTTGAGCAGCACTGTAGTCTCGCCTATCAAGATGATTCCTACCAAAAGGCTCGACTTGTATGCGCTTCTGTATCTCTCCCAAATTCCTCATGAACAGCGGTTACATCAGACATGTATGTTTCCGCATGGCCTCAAGGTACACAGGCCTCGACCGAATTATTTTCAAAGGGTGGGCGGATATCGTTTTCCTACTAATGCTGTCATCTGTAGTTCTTGAACTTTCCCAAAATTAATAGTCGAGAGTTAAATCATCCAATCATAGATATCTGGATTAGTAGAGGCCCATAACTCAAACTGCCCACAGCGGCCGAAGTACATCAACACAGGCAAACTTTTTTACCAAAATGAATCTTAAACAAACCAGACTACCGAAATTCAATAATGCGAAGATTGGAAAGCTCAAAGACCCATTCCAGCTCAACTGGAGTAGCTCTCTTTAATACTTAACGAACCAGAAATCATAGTCAAAGAAACTAGACAAAAGGTGAGTCCATCACATCATAATCCTGAAGAGCCTCGGAGGCCCAGCTAAGAGAAAAAGGACAAAACAGCAACATCCAACCAAATTTGGAGCTAAAATGTGACCCAAACACTACCATCCTTATACAATACCAAAACTAAATCAGTCACCTTCCGACATCTAATCTCTTTCTATTTGAATGGTGACGTGACTTATATTGTACTCTCTTCTGATGTAGTCTACGACCTTGTCCAGGACCATATCGGCGTCGGCGTCACGCTTTATTTTGACGTGGCAGGCTAATAGCACCTTTCCAACCGTTATAGCCCAGATGTGCAATTCATGGACAGCAATCACTTCATCCATCTCGCAAAGTCCCCTCTCGAGCCTTGTCGCATCAATCTCTCTAGGCGTATTCTCCATCAAAACCTCCAGAATGCTACGGAGCATCCTTATTGTTGTTCCCAGCACAATTACTGAGAATATCAGGGTGCAGATCAAGTCAACAATCTTCCACTCGGGCTTAATCCATATAACCGCACCACCAATCATCACACCTACACTTTGAATCGAATCCCCTAGTACATGAAGATAAGCAGCTTGTATGTTAATATTACGCCGCTGCTTCTGTTTGATTCCAGGTTCTGAGTCACCTTCGGCTTCCGAGCAAGTCTGCAGAAGAGGCTCGGTTTTATCTGTTTCCTGGCCGTGATGCTGATCAGCATGTCCTTTGGAACCTTCTCCATGATGATGATGGTGATGTTTCTTGATAGTTAATCCATGAGTATGCAATTCACCATGATCCTCGTGGCTATGAGCATGATCACTATGTCCATGTGCATCATCTTCATCATGCCCATGACTATGTCCATGACCGTGGTCACCATGACCGTGACCGTGACTGTGACCATGGCCCAGTAAGAGCGCCATGGCAATATTCACGAGAAGACCAAATGCAGCAATAATGAACATGAGAAAGCCATGAACTTCGGTGGTACCGTTAATAAGTCTATCTATAGCTTCATACACAAGAATCCCAGCAAGTAGCCATATAATCTGGATGGAGACAAGTGCACCAAGAACTTCAATTCGGAAGAAGCCATAAGACTGGCGTGGAGTTGCCTCCCAACCTGATGCCCAAAGAGAGAATAAGGATATTGCAAATGAAGCAACATCCGACAGCAAATGCGCTGCATCCGTGAGAATGGCAAGACTGTTGGCTTCAATACCACCAACTACTTCTACGCTCATGAAGATCACACAAAGCACAACCACAATCAAAAGTTTCTTCATCGAGGTTGACCTCTCTCTTGCATCTTTCGAACTATTTCTAGAGTCTGAAAAACCACAAGGTGCCTCTGTGCATACCTTACTACCAACCTGGCTCGTTTCCATGGCTGACACATCTCCACACACTTCGATGATGTGTCCATGTTCAGAATCGTGTGTGCTCATCTATAGCAAAAGAAACAACCAAGTGAGTCAAACACCCAAAGTAAGCGATGGCCCCACAGCTAAAGGTACACTGAAGGTTACCAGAGTAAGAGTAAGCCTATACCAGGAAATCTTTAATGGTCGATCTCATTTCCTCATCTAAAGTTGGATGGTTTCACTAAAAGAAAAAGGAAATATAAAACGAAGTTTGCCAAATATAGTGAGACGACTGCATTCCCCAAATTTACACTGGCACTCTTGGGCCTTGTCCACCCCAGGAAATGATATCCCCCGTCAAACCAGAAATAACAAGTACTTTTTTACTTGGTTTTGGTGTCTTTTTTCATTCTAAGGGACTGAGAATGTTGATGTAGTTACTCCTTGCACATAGCACATAACAACACACAGCACCACATTACAGGCCGAAATGATTGCCCAAAATGAAATATACCCGGTCTACTTTGATTCCTAGTTTGGCTATTTCATTTTGGGCAAGCTTTTCTGTGGATGGCAAGGCACCGTGTGTTGCTAACTGCAGTCTGTTAGGACTGACTGCAGATGGACTTAGACTAACATCAACATTTTCGGTTTGCTTGAATTAGTTATTTGGTCTGAGAAATAACACTTTCTTCACTAGGGTTTAAATGCAATGGAGGATCCCTGCACTATCAGACCCGATATGGAGAAAGTATTTCTCGACTTTCTTCAGCAATATCATCTGTCTCAACATGTCTATGGAAGTCTATTTAGATCATACATGGGGTCACTGAACAGTATCTGTCACATCCACCACCATATGACATGCTATAAAAGTTGCATGTTAAAGCGACAACATCGATATGGTGTACCCACTTAAAAACTCCTTTTCTAGGTTCGAATCTGGCCTTCATTACATTATAAAGTATGTAGACATCAACAATCCTTCAAAATACTAGAGCTACTCGAAGGGCTAGCTTATATACTTAAAAAGGTCTTTTCTAGCATGTAACTGTTCCTTGGCCAATGCATCCAGCATCACAGTTTATAAAGTCCACAAAACATGTCCACATCCTAAAATAAGATAAGCTTTTTCCATAATTAGATCCAATAAGCCAAGGCCAGCATCCTATACCACACTCTATACAAGAGATGATTTCACCTCACATAACGAGATGATCCACATGGTTTCTATCTACCTTGAACGGTTTCAACTTCAATCCATGAGATTTGACCCTCAAGCTTCTTCACAGTGCATCATGCCTAAATATTTCCTCCTGTTCCTCTTTTTTCCAACTTTTTGTAGCTCCAAAGTCCTACTGTGAAACCCTTAGGCTGAATAGAGAATGGCGAGCTAACAAGTAACATTCAATCCTTATTTTTCCAAATGAAAAAGGATGAAGCGATCAATTAGTTGGTCATTGAAGACCAGGGACATCTAAAACCAGCATCGAGCAACAACGTAGAGTCACAGCTCAAGAACAATTACCCAGATGAGAGGCCTAATACTCTTGACATATTCCTGAAGAAAAAACTCATAACCAAAGACACAGAAGAAGAAATATCAGCACCTGGTTGATCAAATCAACTAATGATATTGTCAGCCAAAAAGAGGATAAACACAAGTCGTAAGGACCAAGCAGATCTGCCATACAAGTCGACTCATAACGAATATTGCAAACATGCACGGATGACAGATCTTTGTCATAAAAGGCTAAGGACAGCCAAATCCCAAACCAAATAGAATTGCACAATCAAGCCTGAACATTTGCACCCGAAAACTTTTCAAAAAAAAGCTAAAAAAGAGGAAGCCCCAGTGACACTCTGCAAGCATTAGGCCCCTGCAGTACAAGCAAAATGGACCCTTTATCTTCTTCAAAGCCAAGAAAGGTCCCACACCTTTCCAAGTTCCCAGCAGCGTTAATTCTCAACACGGTTACAAACAGAGTCAACGCCATTGAAGCAGCAGCTTCTCCGGCTCCTCCTAATCAGCAAAAATTCGCTCGCATATTGCATCCAACCCATATCTTGAAAAGCTGATCATCATCAAAGTCAACCCTCAAAAGCCGCCCCTCGAATTCCTACACGACCGCATTAAGGAAGAGAGAAAAAAAAAACAAACAAGCCCCTCCAAGCAAATCCCTTCATCAGCTCAAACCGAACTCGATATCTGTCGACCCACAGCATCAAAACAAGAATCCGAACCCAAGAAAAGAAATGAAAAAGAGAAAAAAAAGAAAACGAAACCAAGGCAAACGGAAGAGAAAAACAGAGAGAAACCTTTTTGCTCCGTATGCGACCGCCGGAGCTTCTCGGACCGTGGCCCCGATGCTCCGACTACGTTGCCGTCGTCGTCTTCATCTCCGTGCCTCCCCTGGTTTTGGTTGAGAGAGCGCGCTCATCTTAGTCTCGACGTTCAAAGTGACGCGAGCAGAGTATTGAGTAGTGATAACTTGATGATTCCAATATTCCCTAAAAGCGTTCGTTACAAATCAATATTCATATACAAGATACTATCATATTGTCGATTACCACGCCTTTTTTTTTATTCTCGTGTGGAAGATGCGACTTCCACGTACCTATGCTTTTGTTTTGCCGGTGATGCTTGTCCAATTCGTGACAAACATATATTTATGCCAAATTTTGAATTCGGCTTTTGCCGGGTCGGGTTCTAATAAGCCCGACACCGGCCGACTTTTCCTTCCCCTTTTTTTTTTCGCCTTCTTTGCTTTCTTTTTCTCAATTTAAATTGGAATTTCAATTTTGGGTATTTGAATGTATTAAAAGGATGTTCGGATCCTGTTGGACCTTAGCCCGATAGTCAAATTTTTTCTCGACAATGTCTTGGTCATGTTATCCAATAGCCTTTATCCAATAGCCTTCCGTCAGATAGGGATGGATTTGATTTTGACTGGTTCGGAAGAGTATTCCAAATCGGCAGGAATTTGACATCAATGAGAAGCCTAGCCGTCCACGTGGAGAATGTGATCGAACTGGGTAAACGTCAAACGACAAAGGAGAGCAACAAAACGACAAGCACCTATGGGACATGATGATGCACCCGAAGAAATTTTGTTACTATTTCGATGTTTAGAGTCAATCATGGAGGGCTGGTCGGCCGTCTCTCTCCCTCCTCTCCTCTTTCTCTGTCACTCGCTCTCTTGCGTTTCAGCCTTTCTTTCTTCTCTTCAACATGTGAAGGAAAGGGATTTCACCTGTATCTCTCCCTCCTTTTTCTACCCTTTTTATTTTTTTTCTCAGTTTTTTCCCTTATTCTCCCGATTTGATTTTGGATACGAGAGTTCTGCTCTCCCGATACTAAATCCGTGAGATTTTCTCTCCCATCTAATGTTAGATTTAGAAGTTTTAATGAATAAGTACTCCGCCTCCAGTTTCAATGGCATCCAAAACAGTTTTGGTATCAAATCCGTGCCCGTTCAACTCGTTTTTGTTAAATGCTTCGCAATCTCGTACTTGATAAAGGGCTTGTGTCTCACAGGTGTTAGATCCAAACTTGTGTCTCCGTACGGTAATGGTGGCTGGGGATGTCGAATCTTGGCGCACACGATCAAAAGGCTAAACCGTAACTACAAATGAAGATCCCGGCGTGAACTCATGATCGACAAAAATGTGTGATTCGGTGATCGGCCGCCGATCCCTTTACTTGGATACAGTCGCGTATCTGTTCTTGAAGAACGAAGTCAATCATGGATTACAGGGATATTTAAGTTGGTGAATGTGGGGGTTCAACTTCAAGCGACGTGCTCTAGCCTTCGGCTAAAATATTTTTTTCGTATAGAGATTGACTAGAATCCGCTGATTCCATGAGATATCTCTCGTTTCCGGGCATTCGATTTACGAAGAGTGGCCAGTAATTCAAGCGGGTCATCCGAGTAGAGTTGGGGTGGGACTTGACATGCATCTAAGTTCTTTTGACGCCGGAGGGGCTAAAGTCTGACGGAACTTATTTTTGTCATTTACATGATATGTTCCCGTAAAAGACTTCATGAGATATCTGTCGAAACGTGCTACTTTCGATCAACAAAAAATAAAATAAAACGACTTTACAAATCACGTGTCGTCACATATCGAACGAAAACCCTCTGCGTTTGATCGTCCGAATTTCTAAACAGGATAGGACTGGATAGAATAGAATAAGAAATCTTGAGAGCGTTGGTGAATCTTGATGGTTGCTATCACTTTGGACTATTTGAATGTTGGCCAAAATGACAACTAATTTAAATGCATATTTTATTGGAATGTCCAGGCATGTCCATGTAATATTTAAGGATATCATATTTCTTTATTCGTGGGGACATATATGATCATGTTTAGTATAATGAAATTACTCTTTTTAATTGAGAAAGATCTAAAACAATCCACTTTGATGTGATATATATATACATATTTGTTAATATATTGCTTTTACGTTACTCCCAACACGAAAATATAATAGTTACGGTCATTGTTTTTTTTTCAATTTTAAATAAATTAAAATTAAAAAACTTAAATTGGTCATACCAAATAACTTTCCAAATATATGTTTACCAAACGGCATTTTCCTAAAGTTGCTTTTCAAAGCACTTTTCAATTACAGTTTACCAAACAGTTTTTACATTTCATTAAAACCTTTTAAACTAAAGGCCTTTACTTTTCTCCAAAGGCTTTATCCAAAAACCTTCCCATACGCAGCCTAAGTTAGATATGGAGAAATCTTGCGTTGGATCTTCTATCCTGGAGGCCTCAACTAGCTTGGGCCAATCCCAAGGAGAGATTGAGCCTAAGTTAGTCAAGAATGAACCTATGTAGTTACTCCCTCCCCGACTATCGGGTGCATGGAGAATACCATATTTTTGCATGCGATCCGTGGTGGATCAAGTTAATCACTAGGGGGTGAGTGATTCCATATGAAAAACTTGAACCTATAATGTAGACCTTGGAACTAATGAATACCAAGGTCTACCTAGGAACCGGTCAATTTTATTTTTGTTTGTTTCATTTTTATTATTCCTTGAAAGGACAAATTTTAATAAAATATATCATTATTTACAATCGAGACAAATAGCGATTATAGAAAAATATTTAGAGTAACAAAACAAAGAGAAGTGCTGTAAAAAACAAACAAAATATGAAGTAATTGGGAAGTGTCCAACTCATTCCTTACTCAAGCATAATGAAAGTTAAAGCAAGAACAAAAATTTCAATCCACCAAAAGCAACAATCCATAAAAGATCAAAGAAAAAACAATATAGCATCTCCAACTTCAACTACGAATACAGTATCTTTATCTTCAACTTCAACTATGTTATTGTGAAGTGTTGAGAACCATTGACAACTTGAAAGATTTGAATTCACTGAAAGATGTGGAGATCAAACAATGCATGTTCTTGAAAAGTTTGCCCAATGTGCTCACGTTCTCAAGTTGGGGACAGATTAGATGCAGCCAGAAGTTGCTAAACACACCATTCAACCGAGGAAGCAATTGTGACTTCCAGTATTACAGGACAAATAAGCGTCATCTGGAAAGTGTAGGTCCGCTGGACAAGCATAAAAGGCATGTAAATTTGGTGTGAGCAGTTCCAAAATGAGTAAATTCCGGACTTGAAACATGGGACATATCTTGTTAAGACTAATTTCCATTTTTTAGAATCTGAAACCTACAAGGCCAAAATCGGCGGTTTGGTAGGGTCGATCCGATCCAATTGCAGGACCTAACCTAAACCGATGCTCACTCTTATCAATCGCGAGAAAGGTTACGCGGTCTAATAAAAGAAGACCCGTGATCCGATGGCCTTGCGTGCAATCCTGAACTCGACGCATACTAGTCCCTCCCCATCTCTCTCATTTCAAAGAACTTTAATGAGCACCCTCGAAGTTCCACGCAAAATAGGGCCCCAACGACCCATTTGTCACTTTCGTGGGCCTTGAAGATCTTGTTTCTCTCTTCCAATTGCCTCTTGCTTCACGCAAAAATCGAGCTACGAGCCCACAAAAAGAGGAAGACTTCTTTCTTATTTTTTTTTGTCAAAGTGGAAGACTTCTTTGACAGGGATCATTCGGGATATTTGGCATCTCAAACATTCCCCTCAGGATTCACTGCACGGTCACCAAGTAATAGAAAGAAAAAAAGGCGAGAAAGAAAATTGAGACACAAAGTTTTTATCCTAATTCACCCTTAAACTCGCACCTCTCACAAGAGAAAGATAATATATATAAATATATATATTGACAATAGTTTGATTCAAAATAGGAAATCTCTTTTTAGGAAGCCTACTCCAATTAAAAAAAATTACTCCAATTAAGAAGCCTAATTGAATTGGAAAACTTTCCTTTATCAGGCTCAAACCATAAAAGCCCTCCAACGGCTCGAGGATGCTACCCCCACGACGCTCGCCCGCTCACAAAGGAGTGGGATCCCCGTGCTGTCTAGTCGCTAAGGAGTATGAACCACACCCCAATAGTTCCCACGTAGCTTGTCTTTGGGATTCATATGCTCTTTATATACATGCAATTATTATCCACATGTAAGTTTAAATTTTTAGGTTGGACTTTCAATCATAATACTCTATAAGACTTCATCATCTTTGACTTTGGACCGTCGCATGAAAACAACAAAAAAGAAGATATTTAAATCCAAAGGGAATTATTTTTACACTCTACCTTTGTGTATAAGTTGGGACGTACGAATCACGTGTCGAGATTCGAATATGCCATCTTAAACACTGCTTTTCGAAAATATTATTAAATTTAAAAAGACTCATGTTGCATATCAATTGATTCGCCCTATTTGTGCATCGAATTTCTTCTCCACGACCCATCAAACGCGTTTTACATCATTTTTGGAAATAGCTTTCGACTTTCATAATTTAAAATTACATAAATGAAAATTTATTTTGGGTGCTCTCATTCCCAAAGGAAAATTTTATCTTACGATTTGATGGAATAAATATGTCTTTTTTTTGTGTATATTCTTTCAATCATGTTTTCAAGAATATAAAATGTAAATAACAAAAATTATTCGGGATGAAACGAAAGCTTACCATTAGACTTACTAGTATATGTTGATGGTGATATTCTCGTTTTATTCCTAAGTCCTTGGTTGAGATGTTTCTGACTTGTGGAAAAAATATTATCGTTGTAGCATGGAAACCGATCCTAAACTTCTTGTATAGATGTCAATTTAGTCATAAATATTTTAATTATGTCAATTTAATCATAAACCTTTTGAATTAGTGTCAATTTAATCATTCCAGTTAATTTTGGTAGGATATTACTGATGTGAATGCCGCCAGCCTATGTGACAACGCCATGTGGACGATTTTTAATAATATTTTATTTTTTTATTATTTTCTGTGATTTTTTTCTTCCTTTTTCTTTTTTCCTTTCTCTTTTCTTTTGCCGGTGATTGACCATCGGTCACCGGCAACGGAAGGTGTGGGAGCAGTTGCTCAGCTCTCTAACCTCGTCCCTCTCCTCAATGAGGCTCAAGCACACTGCACGCCCTCCACCATTCTCGCTCTCTCCTTCGCGAACCCCGTGTCCATGTTTTTCCAGGAATCTTGCATACTCGACGACCGGGACTTGGCTCTTGATCATGGCCGTCAGGGCTTGGTAGGGGACTTCTTCTTCTTCTTCTTCTTCAGGTGGTTTGACCAGACCCAGTTGAGCCAGAGCTGTGATGAACACGAGCTTGAAGCAGGCACAGGACGTCCATGGCGGCTCCACAAAACTCCATAACAGAGAGAGAGAGAGAGAGAGAGAGAGAGAGAAACGTGAAAGAATGAAGAGGAGCAAAGGAAAGAACATGATAGTTTGTAAGTTTATTTAGCTGACACACGAAAGATATTATGATGACTCTTCCATGGTGCATTTAACTTTTTCTTCTGTACAAGTCCCCCTTAATTAGCGGAGGAAAATGTTAAAGAATGTCATCTATATAATAGGTACTTGTTTAATCTTATTAAATGTGTTTTGAAAGTTCAAAATTTATCACTTGAAGTGACTTTACTAAAATGTGTAACTCTGTCATCTTCAAAGTGAATTGAAAAAATATTTGCTCTTTTAGTTGAACTAACAAGTTAGCAAGACTCGTCAGCAAAAAAAAAAAAAACTAGTTAGCAAGACTCGTTAATTTATTGAGTCAGCATATCTACTTCATTTAAAAAATCATATACATTTGTATCAATTTACAAAATTGTTGTTGTAATGATCTAACTCGTTTCATGAGGGTCAAGCTTCTAAAAAGAGTACTCAGAATAACTACACAAAATGGTGATCGTGTAGAAGTAAGTGTTAACTTATAAGTCACTCAACATAGCTTTTCACAATTGATGTAGAACTTAGGATATCACAATCTTGTACTTGTAGAACTAGTGTCTTCGTCAAAATGAGCATATCACCCAAAATGATCCCCCATTCAATGTGTGGCCTAACCCTTTCCTACCCCCTCCACCGTCCTATAAGATTGCTAAGAGCCGCACTTTGTTTGAAACCTCTTGCCTCGGCGATCATTACTCACCCTCATTAGATCGAGCATGGACTTAGTCCGTCCATGCCTAATGAATCGCTCAGCAGGGCCTCCCCAACCGATACGAGACTTGGCATGTTATAAACTCTCCTATTTAGTGGCTCATGAAAGACTACATACTAATGAGGACCCTCATAAAACGCCGGATTGCAGGCGATCTATGCCCTTAAACTAATGAGTCGGCTTTACATGTGCTTAGAGAATGCACGTGTGCTGTGACCATATGGTCCAACGTTGTCCCTAGTATTACAAGGTGTGCTAAATCTCCACAACCATCACTCGCAGGAAGATTCGCTTTGGCCGGTAATTTTTTGGGGTAGCTAGCTGTTCTTTGTGACAATGGAGAAACAGGAGCACTTTTCAAGCTAATGTTGGAGTTCCGAGCTTTCCGATAGTTATGTGATTGTACGGCAAGGTTAGTTGAGACATGGGTTTCGGTTAATTCGCGAAAACAAGTTGTTTTTCTCGGATGAACTCCTCCCACCGTTGAACTACATGAAGCTCAACACCGACGAGGCCTCTAAAGGCAGTCCGGGCTTAGCAGCTGGTGGTGGACGCATTCGTGAAGAAAGTTGGCAACTGGCTAGGGGGGTTCGGATCGCGGGGTTCTGCTCTTTGCTGCATGCATGATTTGAATTAGGGAGTTTATTTGAGCCTCTAATCGGGTCTTTCATCAGGCTTTGACAAAAATACAGTTGGAAATTGATTCTCAAGTGATTTTGTCTTCGATTCGGCCAGGACATATCAGGACTAGTATTGGGATATGTTGGGGCAAACTTGTCAAATTTTGGACGACTATCCGACAATTCAGATAGCTCATGTGTTTAGGGAGGGCGACAAATTTGTGCTGATTTTTTTGGCTAATTTTGCTTAAGATTTAGAGAGAGTCGGGAGTTTGTTTTGTGCCCAACAAAACTATTGGTATCTTTCCTTTTAGGGGATCAAATTTGACTCCTTTGGACATTGGAAAGAAACTTCTTTCTTATAAAAACAAAACGGTGTTATCGTCGGTATTGATCCTTACCGCCTGCAATACTCTCCCTATTCGATGTGTGGCTCAATCAATTCAACTACCTCTACTGTCGTAACAGCCCGGCAAGAGTTGTACCTTGTCTGAACCCTCTTACTCCGCCGATCCTTCCCACCCTTGTTGGATTGGACATAGGCATAGTTCGTCTACGAACCACATCATTTACTGGAAGGGTTTCAGCCTTGATACTATCTGTAACAATCCAGCGTATTTCACGCGAGTCAAGGCTTCAGCGGGAATAGCCTCAGCAACCACACACGAGGTGATGATCATTTGGGAGCGAGTGTTAACTTATGTATCACTCAACAGAATCTTTCCCTCAATACGTGTTGGTTTCTTGGGTAAACTGATAATTAGTCAAATGCCTAAATAAATGGAGTCAGAACAGAGAAAATAGAGGGGAAGGAAAAAGGAAAAGGGAAAGAAAAAGGGCTCAAATTTCATCATCTTCTCCCCCGAAAAACCAAACGACTAGTACGTTCAGAAGGGAAAAGCAAAGACCGACAGAGGGGACAAGTCACTTGATTGTGGTCCACCCAGCGATCCAAGCACTCCCTGTGGAACGCGTGGGAGCAGTTGCTCAGCTCCCTGACCTCGTCCTTCTCCTCGATGCAGCTCAAGCACACCGCACACCATCCGTTCTTGCTGTCTCCTTCGCCGACTCCGTGTCCAAGCCCATGTTGTCTTTCGAGGAACCTTGCGTACTGGACGACCGCTACTCGGGTCTTGACCATAGCCGTCAGTTTCTGGACTGGGACTGGGAGGAGCCACGGCGACGAGCCGTCCATGATGAGTACGGGGTTGGGGATTGTGAGTTCGCTTGCTTCTTCTTCTTCTTCCTCCTCTTCTTCTTGACCGTGCGATTTGAGCAGACCCAGTTGAGCGAGAGCGGTGATGAGCATGAACTTCAGTTGGCACAGGACGTCCATGGCGGCCGCACCAAAATCCATAACAGTGAGAGAGAGAGAGAGAGAGAGAGAGAGACGGAGAGGATCTAATGAGGAAGAATGAAGAGGAGCAAAGACCTACCAACGCAACCTAATCCTTCAAACGGGGTGTCTCGGCTTCTGGAAGCACTTCGAAGATAAAAATCAGTAGTTTATTTTGTATTTATCCAACTGACACCTAGAGAGAGAGTGACTTTAGTCCTGACTCCTAGCCTGGCGGAGGAAATTCAGAGGATGGTGTAACCATGCAACGTGGCAAGGAAAACTTTGGACTGCGTGAGGCAGGGCCACGCATTGACTTGGTGGGTCATTTTGTTTAAACTTTCTAATATATGCATCTTGAGAAATCGAAATTCATTATCTAAAGTAATGGAAAAAATCTCAGAAAAGACCTCGATAGTCAATTCAGCTCTAAACTTTTCAGTTATACCAATTTAATCATAAATTTTTCAATCGTGCTAATTTAGTCCCGCGCCTTTTAATAATTTGACAATTTAGTCATAAACCTTTTAAGTGTGTCAATTTAGTCACATACGTTTGAACGATCTGTCAATTTAGTTCTTCAGCTGATTTTGGTTTGAAATTGCTGACGTGGCGGTTTACCCAGATGGCCAGCACTAATATAGGCAATTTTTGTAATTTTTTTTAATTTTATGAGTTTCCTTTTCTTTTTTCTTTTTTACCCTTTTTCCCTCCGCAGGATCAGGCAAGGGCAGCTCACGCATGCCTAATCGAGGGCTGCCATCACCCGATCCGGCGATGGTGGCCCTCGCCTAAGGCATGCGGAAGGAAAAAGGGAAAAAGGAAAAAGAAAAGAAAGGAAAAAAAATTTAAAAATTTACAAAAATTGTCCACGTCAATGTCGGTTATGCCATATAGGATAGCCGGCGCTAAATAGACTGCCACATTAGCAATTTTTGGTCAAAATTAGCTAAAAAGACTAAATTGACAAATCTTTAAAAGGTTTAGAACTAAATTAGCAAATCATCAAATGTTTAGGACTAAATTGGCACAATTGAAAGATTTAGGACTGAATCGGTCGTCTTACAATAGATTTAGAACTTTTTAAAAAGTAACTAACTATATTTAAATGTATAATTCTACCACTTTCAAATTGAAATGAATTTGCATACCTTTTTTTTAAAGAAAATCAAAAATATATTAGTTCTAATTTACAAAATCCTCGAAATGACTTAGCCTGTTACAATGGGTACTTTTTCTTTGGGAGAATCGGGAGTTTGGTATATATGCCGACCAAACATTTGGTACCTTTTCTTTTAGGTATCAATTTCGGTTCTTTTGTACATTCGAAAGTCATGATTTGATAAATTAGGTTAAGTCTCCTCCTTTAAACAAAAGGAAAAGGTCATAAAAAAATCTCAAACTATGTCCATTGTGACACATTAATCCTAAATTTCTTTGTACCATCAAAAATCCTAAATTATGCCCACCGGACATATTTAATCTAAACTTTTTCTTGTGACATGAAATTCTTAAATTTGTACTTATGTGACACATCTACCCTCCGTCCAAATTTCATTAACTGATTGTTCAACCAAAACAACATCGTTTTTATTATACTTATGTCAATACTGTTTGCTTTTTGGCATCCATGTAGGCAAATTTGTAACGATTCTCATTGACAGAATTTTGACAGAGGGTAAATGTATCACACATATACAAATTTGAGATTTTTTGTGTCACTGGAAAAAGTTTAGGGTAAATATATCGAAATATGCATAATTTAGGGGTTTTGATGGCTTTTGCCCCTCCAAAAAATACAAAGAAAATGAATTAATGTTCTCTCCAGTATTGACTATACTCTCTCCCTATTCAACGTGTGGCCCAATCTTTTGCTATTGCCTCCATCATCTCAAAAGCTTATGAAAAGCTACATCTTGTTCGAGCTCTCTTGCCCAAGTTATCACTCTCACCCTCGTTGGATTAGGTATGGGCATAGTTTGTAGACGAACCGCATCACCTACTAAGGCGGTCCTACCCCAATACCATATGTAAAGATCTAGTCTATTCCATGCTAGTCAAGTTTCCGAAAAGAGCATTAAGAGTAACTATAAAATATAGTGGCATCCATTTGGGGTAAATATTAGGGAAAAAGCCACCAAAAACCCAAACTTTGCCTCATGTGACACATTTACCCCGAACTTTTCTTTGTGACACCAAAAACCCCCGAACTTTGCTTTTTGTGACACATTTACCCCAATTCATTTTGTCCATGGGCATTTTCGTCTTTTTGACTTTTTCTTTTTGTTTTTTCTTTTTTTTCCTTTCCGGCGAGGGGCTCGCCGGCGTCCGGCGAGGGCTGCCCTCGCCGGATCCGGCGAAGGGGGCCCTCGCCGGCGTCCGGCGAGGGGGGCCCTCGCCAGATCCGGCGAGGCGGCCTCGCCGGCGTCAAGCGAGGTTCGCCCTCGCCTGGGCGAGCGAGGGCGACCCTCGCCGGCGTCGGGCGAGGGTCGACCTCGCCTGAGTCGGGCGAGGGCCGCCTCGCCGGCGTCGAGCGAGGCGGCCTCGCCCGATCTGGCGAGGTCGACCTCGCCGGCGTCGGGCGAGGGTCGTCCTCGCCTGGGCGAGCGAGCCCTCGCCCGACGCCGGCGAGGGCCGCCCTCGCTCGCCCAGGCGAGGACGACCCTCGCCCGACGCCGGCGAGGGTCGACCTCGCCAGATCGGGCGAGGGCGGCCCTCGCCCGACTCAGGCGAGGTCGGCCCTCGCCGGCGTCGGGCAAGGTCCGCCCTCGCCTGGGCGAGCGAGGGCGGCCCTCGCCCGACTCAGGCGAGGTCGACCCTCGCCGGCGTCGGGCGAGGGTCGACCTCGCCTGAGTCGGGCGAGGCCGCCCTCGCCGGCGTCGAGCGAGGGCGGCCCTCGCCCGACTCAGGCGAGGTCGGCCCTCGCCGGCGTCGGGCGAGGTCCGCCCTCGCCTGGGCGAGCGAGGGCGGCCCTCGCCCGACTCAGGCGAGGTCGACCCTCGCCCGACGCCGGCGAGGGTCGACCTCGCCTGAGTCGGGCGAGGGCCGCCCTCGCTCGCCCAGGCGAGGGCGAACCTCGCCCGACGCCGGCGAGGGCCGCCCTCGCCGGATCTGGCGAGGGCCCCCCTCGCCGGACGCCGGCGAGGGCCCCCTTCGCCGGATCCGGCGAGGGCCCCCTTCGCCGGATCCGGCGAGGGCAGCCCTCGCGCGGACGCCGGCGAGCCCCTCGCCGGAAAGGAAAAAAAAGAAAAAACAAAAAGAAAAAGTCAAAAAGACGAAAATGCCCATGGACAAAATGAATTGGGGTAAATGTGTCACAAAAAGAAAGTTGGGTTTTGGTGTCACAAAGAAAAGTTCGGGGTAAATATGTCACTGAGGCAAAGTCAGGGTTTTGGTGGCTTTTTCCCTAAATATTAACTTGCGAATCACTCCACACATGGGGCTGTCAACTCATGTGAGTTTTGGGACGTCACAAATTGTACTAAATGGTACACTTTGGCTTATATGAACAGCTTAATTTAGATCTGAAATTATTCTGTAATAGATTTGTCTCTGCGAATCATGTGACCGTACAGTCGAGTGCAGTGTGTTGCGATTGGTGAAGCGGACAGCGAATCCAGTAGCTGTGACGCTGAAAGAAAGAATGCACGAGGAGCTTAGGTCCCGGAATCCTGCGGTTCCTGGTTCTGCAAATTCCTGAACGCAACCTAGGCGCTTCTCCGTACTTGTCAGTGTGGGGGGCACGTTGATCTTGATGGCTAAGGTTGGGTCCTTAGAGAGAGAAAATGGACGAGAGAGAGAGAGGGGGGCTACCTGTTCTTCATCAATGTTAGTACTTTCCAAAAAAAACAAAAAAGACACAAATAGTTATTGAATTTTAATGCAGTGTACAGCATCGCTTCGTCATAATTGTCGCTGTGGGGCACGTTGATCTTGATGGCCAGCTGGTCCTTAGAGAGATAAAATGGACAAGATAGAGAGAGAGGAGGGCCTACTTGTTCTACGTCATCAATAGTATTTCCCAAAGAGAAAATGATACCGATACTTTTTGAACTTTAATACGCCGTGCAATGTCGCTTCGTAATAGCGAATGTCCGGCATGTTGATCTTTATGGCGAGGCCATTTCTTCTTTGGCATCAGATAATGTGCGGCATGTTGATCTTTATGGCGGGGCTATTTGTTCTTTGTCAACGTAAGTACCCTTTTTTTGTTTGGTCGGCCAACGTTAGTATTTCCCAAAGCAAAACTGACATAAATAATCACTCAACTTTAACATATCATATAATGTTGCCTTGAAACTTTTAATGTATTTAATACGATTCCTAAACATTGACTTAGTGTGTAATGTTATTCGTAAACTTTTAATTATTCGATATAATATTCAAACTTTTTGTACATATTCAAGTTAGTTCCTAGATTATATCAAAATGTTTAATAATATTTTTGAACTTAAATTAATGGAAGGATAATATTGGATATTTACATATAATCTAGGGATCAGTTTGAACGCGTATCAAAAATTCAGTGATCGTATCGAACAAATTAATAATTTGGGAATGACATTACATATCTGCCCAAAGTTCAGTGACCGTTCGTATAATTATTCATTTTTCCAAACAAATCGTGCCAAGTGGCAAGTGATGCGTGGGTTTTCGAGAAGGAAATTTCATTGGATTCTCACTTCACTCCCCCATGTTACGAGGATGCAAACCAAATCGTTGTCCTCAGGAGGCAACTTTCCAATTCCTGAAAAGCTCCTCCCCGGTCGATCGATGGATCGATACGGAAATCGACGACTTTGCCGGTCATGAGTTGTTTACTACGAGGGAAGTTTAATTGATGGTCTAGGTCATGTGGGAATCCGGTGCGCGCATAATTTGCACGGAGACGATCCTTACCAAGTGCCGATGCAAAAATGATAGAAGGTATAGAAACATGCCTTCCACGCTCAACTGGACTTTGCCATGGCAGGGAAAGGATCGGCCGAGGCAGCATTCATCGATAATCCTGGTCAACCATTTGTGGCCTCCCATCAGATTGTTTCTGCTGCGCATCCGCTTTAGAAACTTCAAGTGAGTTCTTCATTGACGAAAGTCAGATCTCTGCGTAGCGTACTGCACAGTCACGACACGACGACGAACGTGTAACTAAATTCCTTCTAAAAGAACGCACCAGCCCCTTTATTCGACAATGGTTGCAGAACATCTATTTCCTTAAGCTGAAAAGGCAAATGCTCACATCCGATTCACTACAGATATTTCTCGATATATTGGTATGGTTTTTGGGTTTGGTCCGAGAATACATTATTGTCGGACAGACTTCTCTTTTAAAATGGAGAACCGGACATGTCCGAAGACGAAAACATCGTGTGGAAGAACTGAAAAACAAAAGTGAGAGGCGCGAAAATGAACGAGATCGATTTACATATTCGATTCCGTTACCGACTTATGTTGGTTTCCTGTTCCTTTTAACATCACCTGTATTTGATATTTATCTTGCTCCAAAAGTACAGAAACGCCTCCACCTACGTGCTGCCGGCGATCAAATCTCGACACCGGAATTGGGTTCGAGCTGTTCGACTCGAGCTCGCCCATTAACCAGTTCTAACTCTAAGGCCACGCCATACCAAAGTGAGTGTTGGATGTCTGGAGATTCGAAGTATATTGACCTTCTTGAGTCTAGTTCGAAATCGTCGTTTTTTCGTTTCTTTTCTTGTTCTTTTCTTGGTTTCTTGAGTAAGGTGAAAAGTGGTCAAATGCCTTGGATAAATGACCCCAGTCCAGATTTGGTGCAGCCAAGTGTCACAGAGAGAATACAGAGAGAAGAAAAGAAGAGAAAAGCGCTCAAATTCCATCGTCTTCTTCCCGGAGAAAACAAGAACTTCTTGGTCTTTCCCATTTGGTAGGAGGGAAAAGCAGAGACCGACAGAGGGGACAAGTCACTCGGCTGTGGTCCACCCAGCGGTCCAAGCACTCCCTGTGGAACGCGTGGGAGCAGTTGCTCAGCTCCCTGACCTCGTCCCTCTCCTCGATGATGCTCAAGCACACCGCGCACCCTCCTCCATTGTTGCCCTCTCCTTCGCCAGCTCCATGGCCACGTCTTTCGAGGAACCTCGCGTACTCGACGACCGGGGCTTGGCTCTTGATCATGGCCGTCAGGGTCTGGACTGTTACTTGGACGAGCGCCGGGCCGTCCACGATGAATATGGGGTTGGGGATTTCTTCTTCTTCTTCTTCTTCTTCTTCTTGATCGTGAGGTTTGAGCAGACCCAGATGAGCGAGAGCTGTGATGAGCACGTGCTTGAGTTGGCACAGGACATCCATGGCGGCTCCTCGAAACTCCATAACAGTTGCACAGAGAGAGAGAGAGAGAGAGAGAGAGAGAGAGAGAGTCAGATGTGAAAGGATGAAGAGGAGCAAAGAGGTACCAATGCACCCTAAATCATTAAATGGGGGAGTTTCGGCTTCTAGAAGTTTTTCGAAAATTAAACCGCGGCTTGTTCTAATCCTGCCAAGCGGGCTCCACGCATGTGTTCCTGTTTTTTTCAAGTTTTCTCCTTAACTTTGTCTTTCTAGTGAGGAGAGAATATCCTCTATATCACAAAAAATCACACACGTGTACATTTTGTATCAAACTAGTTTTCGTGGCCCGTTTGTGCAAGATTGAGATTTTGTGTAACTCGAAAAATTAGTTTTGAATAAATTTAGCATACGTGTACCAATTTTGGATATTTATGGTGTTAACCCAAGAATTTATAATGACTTTTACGCAGGACATCTTACTTTTTGTTATGCACAAGCTACCTTAGCTATCGGGACATTTGTTAAGCATTTTATATGTTTTAGAAACTTAAAACTTAGTACTTAAAAAAATTACTTTAATAAAATGGGTAATTCTGTCATTTTAAAAGTGATTTGAAAATTATTATTTGTCTTTTGATTAACTTGACTAGTTAAGAAGACCACTTAGATAATTGAATTTGCATTCTTTTTTTTTTAAAAATCAGTTACATTAATATTAATTTATAAAATCCTCAATCTAACAATTCAATCCGTTCCACATGAGCTAAGCCCAAAGAAAAATTACTCAGGAAAATCTACACAAAATGATCACCAACTCGGAAAAACTACGCAAGATGATCGCCCTTTAGAGATTGGTGTTAACTTGCGAATCACTCGGCAAGATTTCTCCCAACCGAAGTGGGACTAGAACGTCACGATTGTAAATAATATAATGCTACTCTCACCTTAATTTAGATCTTAATCATTCTGTTATTAACTATCTTAATTCTTTAAAAATTCAATTATTATATGCCATGCATTTGTCTTCATTCTAATGTAGCCTTCATCTCACCCTCGCCATCCAGCCACCCATCCTCCTTGGCACTAAGCCAAAAGAGAAGGCCAACCAAACCCCTTCTGGACAAATTCGCACGCATCACCGTACCGACGGTGCAAGGCAGTGTGCTATCGGGGAAGCGGACAAAAATGGAGTTAGCTGTAACGTTGAAACGATGCACGAGGGAGCGCTTCAGATCCCGGAAGTGGTTCTCGGTTCGGTTTGTCCTTGAAACGTTGAAACGATGCACGCGGTAGCGGCATGTTGATCTTGATGGCTCGGTTTGTCCTTGGAGAGAGGCTACTACTTGTCATTTTGTCCAAGATGGTATCTCCCAAGCAGATCGTGGAAGTTGATGCGTGTGGGGTTTTCTAGAAGGAAGTCTCGTCCGAATCTACCAAATCGCTGTCCGAGGCCAAGTTCTAGAGTCCCACGAGAGCGCCCCGATCGATGGATTGAATATAGAAACCGATGACTCCCCGGCGAACTCGAGTCAAGAGTCCAGAAACGTGCCCTCCACGCCATCCAGAAAACGAGAGAAGCATTCCTCTCTCGTTTTCTGGATGAAAGTCATTCTTTTTATAACCTTTACGTGCACCGCGTGCCGACGCAGAGAAGATCAAGACAAGAGTCTAGAAACATGCACTCCACGCAATAGCGGACTTAACATGTTAGCAAAGCACCCGTCAATGACCTCGGGCGCATGATTGTAGCAGAGCAAAGTGAACTCGGGTCGTGCGCCATTAGGCCTGGCAAAGCAGGCATACCCGAAAAAAGCTCATCCGCATTTTGTCACAAGCACGAAGCATTGTCAAACCCAACACGAGGAACAGATCTTGGGCAACGATTAGTGGGAACGCCTGCTCGGTTGAGCATTTTGTCGAACAGTTGGCGTGCGCCGATGCAGCCCGTCCCTTTCAGCACAATCTCGGATTGAACAGAGGAGGCGGGAGAAACAATTCGTGGAGAACAAAATCGCAGTAGCAGCAGATCAACAGCACTAACATCGAAAGTACATTTAACACCATCGTTGACTTGAACAACTGTTCCCTAAAAACACTGCATTTGATTCGACAGAAGAACACTAGCGACAAAACCCAGCTAACAAATCAACTCGTCTTCAGCTTCATGCCGTCGCCAGACCTCCAACGCATCGCCAGCCCTCCAATCGCCAAACCCCTAAGAAGATCCCCCGGGGCCCCCTCAACCGCCGAACCCGTACAGGGTCCGGCCCTGCCGCTTGAGCGCGTACACCACGTCCATGGCCGTCACCGTCTTCCGCCGGGCGTGCTCGGTGTAGGTCACGGCGTCGCGGATCACGTTCTCCAGGAAGATCTTGAGCACCCCGCGGGTCTCCTCGTAGATCAGGCCGCTGATGCGCTTGACCCCGCCCCGGCGGGCCAGCCGCCGGATGGCGGGCTTGGTGATGCCCTGGATGTTGTCCCGCAGCACCTTCCTGTGCCGCTTCGCCCCTCCCTTCCCCAGGCCCTTCCCTCCCTTCCCTCTTCCCGACATCTTGCTCCCCCGGGGGAAGGATTCGCTCCCAAGCTACGCAGTGTCGACGAGCTTGAAGATGGCGATGGCGATGATGGCGATGGAGATGGCGATGGAGATGGAGATGTATATATGGTGGACGAGATTTTGAATGTTTTCGGTTTTGGCGCTTGCTTTCTGCGCGGAGGGCTTGGAGGGGAAATCTGGACCGTCGGATGCTTTTCTGGTGTGGACGGTGGGGAGAGTCGATCCGCGTGCTCGAGCGGAGAGTTCAATCCTGGCCGTTCGTTGACGCTGGCCAACGGTCCCCGATGTACCAGTCTTGGAGCTAATGATGTCCTCGGGTGTGACCAGCACGAGCCCACTAGCAGACAAAAAACGAATGAAGCGTGATCGTGACGCGAAAATAGTCGGTAAAATGGAATAAATAGTCCATTAAGTTTGGTCAAATATATAATATGATTTTTGAATTTTAATTTATTCAATGCGATCTTCAAATTTTGGGTCAATGTGTAATGTGATCATCAAATTTTTAATTTGTTCAAAAAAAATGAAGATATCGACCTAACAAAGGCAACTCATTCGGGACGAAACCAGAAGATGCAACCCTAGCCCTTCTGAATGACAGCAGTTGGTCCAGCAAGATCTAATTATGCCCTCTCACTCTCAATGAGCATGTGAAGCACTCTATGTCAATAAACGAGCTCAGCAAAATAAAGGAAAAAAGATATTGAACATTTTCATATAGTTTGGGGATCAAATTGAACATGTACAAAAAATCTAGAGATCATATTAAATAATTTAAAAGTTCGGAAAAGACATTGCACATTAAGCTAAAGTTCATGAACCACATTACATATTCGATCAAAGTTCATGGATCATTTGTATCATTTTTTCAAAATAGTTCTATTACGAAATTATAAAAAATATCATTTGAATATAAAAATCAAATACGATCTTATAGATACACTAATTTTTTTTTCTAACGATTAAACAATTGTCGATTATAACCAAGAATTCGAGACGTGAACGTTGGATAATTACCCTTGATTTTTCATCAGACGCCATAGTTTTTTTTGGAGGGAGCAAAAACAAAGAAATTTCGCCGTCTTGCACTATAGTATTAAGCTCGCAATGGCATTAACTTAGTCCAGCTTCCGCACTCATGCGCAAACACGAATCTCTCAAATCACCTTATCGATCCATCGATTAAGCTTGCGATCGACTTAAATATAAAGACAAATTCAAACTCCATGGAACGTGCATCTTAATTACTCGAGCCGGCTCGATGGAACGGCTTGAAATTTCACGTGATCGAAAGTACGCGCGACACCCCGGTAATAGCTCCCGGATGCCGTCGCTATGTTAATCGAAAGCACGCGCGATTTTGTATTTGCTTTTGTTAGAATTACAGCATGCTTTTGGTACCTTCTACTCAGCTAAATAGAATGGTGTTTGGTTCACTATCCTGACGGCCAGAGGACTCCTCACGGCATGCACCCCGTCGGTCCAAACCAAGCTTCCGAAGTAGTATCCCGTGTTCACCGGCGCGACGGCGCGGACCGTGACTGCGAAGGCCATCTTCTTGGTTTTCCGATTGAATGCCAGAACATGAGGCTTCACCGTCACCATGGTGCCGGAGGGCGGCTCGATCACGGCCCAATATCTCGATCCCGGGGGTCCGGTGTTCGTGACTGTCCTGGTTACCGTGACCGAGCTCCTAAGGCTCGGTATGGTTATGGAGGGGAGGTTCACGTCGGTGACGGAGGGTCTTCTAGTAGGGCAAGGAGTGGGTTTTTTGGTCAGACGAGAGATCTCGGTGTCGTTGTAGCCCATGGCGCATAGGTAGACGATGTAGTCGGGCATGCCCGCATCATAGACTAAACCCGGTTCGGCTGCGGAGTTCGGGTTCGCAATGCCGCCTCCCATGTCGAACGGGTCGGCCAGTTTCGGAGGAGATGCCGAGGCAAATATAGGAAAACCCGACGGATTGCTCCTCCAGGCTGCAAAAAGGCTTTGTAATATCAGCCATGCTTAATCGCTTGAGTAGCAGTTGAAAGTCCCAAGCATTTAGTATTCTGATTGATGGACATCATCTATGTTAATGTCTCTGAACGTATTATCTGATGCAATATGTTCGAAAGAGAATCAGAACCGGTTGTAGAGTCAACAGGAAGAGAAGTTTGCTGGAAGTCTATCTTAAAGAACTGTTTCATACCGGTAGTTACGAGGGCCGATCTAACTGCTGCCGGTGACCAATCCGGGTGAAGCGCTTTGAGGAGTGCCACGATGCCCGCGACATGAGGAGTCGACATAGAAGTTCCTGAGTGCATCGCGTATCCATTGTCCTCTGACAGATCGAAGGGAGAAGTGGCGGCTAGTATGTTCACCCCGGGTGCTGCTACATCTGGCTGTGTCACAGAACAGCATTAGAAGTGGATGTTTCCATCTATTTGATTGTACAAAAGAGACTGGTTGACGATTTTGTAGTACTCCATGTAACTTCAAACGAGCTAGAATCACCACATGCTCCGTGCATGTCATGACAATAAGACCTCCTGGTTTTGCGAAAACTTAAAAAGATTTTCACACTACGCGAACAGCGCTAAATATGGTAAATAGCAGATAAGGGTATGTTTCCAAGAGTCGCAAACCACCTTCGCGGAACTCCCGTGAATCAAATGGACCTTGAGAACTTACACACTGGACGGCCGATGACTGACGGCCTCAGTTAAAAACCAAATGTACCTTGAGAACAGCTGGGGAAATAGAGCTTGGCCCTCTGGAAGAGAAAAAGGCAACCTTTGCTGGGACTGCTTTGCCAATAGCAGTTATAGTCCGGCTCAATTTCACCGTAGGGAATCTGTGTAGGATCCATGAAACAGCCATTCAATTCTGTGAAGTGACATAGCTTTAGGTTTCGACAAATTGCGATATAACAAAGATTGTCAAGACATACCCTGCCGAGCGGAAGTAAAACAGAATTCGGGTTCCAATCTCATAATCCACCTCGACACAAGGGAAGTCGCCGCTGCACGGAGCCAACCCGTCATTTGGATTCTTGGCAACAATAAGGCCAACACCCCCAGATGCCTTCACGGCCGCTGTGGCAATAGTTACTGCGACCCGACGTGCCATGTAGGTGAAGCACAGGACCACTTTCCCAGCCATCAGTGTTGCATTAGGAGAGAGACCTTCACATGTCCTGTGATTAACTCACGAGAAGATTAGCAGCTTTAGCTTTCTTTGTCCACGATTACCAATAACAGAATCATCGGACAAGCGTATAATCAATCTAACCCTGCCGAAGTAGGGTCGAGGGTTGTGCCTTCCGGATATAGCAAACTCGTAAAACTGATTTCCTTTCCTGTGTATATGGCTTGGCCCTTAGAGAGTAAGAAGCAACTCATCACACATAGGTGCAAAATTCCGAGGATACTCTGCTAATCTCAAATAACAACACATACCACTAACGTTTCGTTGTTTCCGAGGGTTATGAGAGCATGGAAGGCTCGGTCCATGGTACTTGCTCCGACAGTTAGTATCCATGGCGCTGTGTTCTGCACCGTTTGTGCCCCCGGTCCATCATTGGCAGCTCCACAAACTACAGTTATTCCTTGTGCCACAGCATGGAACGCACCGGTACCAATACCATCTCGGTCATCCACATCGGAGAAGAGAGGAATCGCAGCCCCAATAGACAGAGATAGCACGTCAACTCCATCATGAATTGCCTCATCAAATGCTTTCAATATGTCTGCAGACGAGCACTGTCCGCCGAGCACGTTCCAGCACACCTTGTATATCGCTAGCCGGGCATGGGGAGCACCGCCTCTCGCCACTCCATACCCAATTCCTTTATAACTAACATTGCTCACAAAAGAACCAGCGGCGGTGCTGGACGTGTGAGTCCCATGTCCATTCGCATCTCTTGATGACAAGAACTCTTGGTCTCCCGAGGCGTTCAATGGTTTTCCATACTCTGCCAGGAATCCGTCCACGAACCAACGAGCCCCAATTATCTTTCTGTTGCAGTGTTTGGCTGGATCAAATTGCTCCGCCGGTTTGCAACCGCCTTTCCAGTGTGACGGGATTGGTCCGAGGCCTTCATCATTGAATGCCTTTGACTCCGGCCAAATTCCTGCTCCATTGTGTGAAACATGAAGTGACATGCTCTGATCATGAAATACAGAAAGAGGGCAAAGATGTAGAGAGAAAAATCGACCTGAATCTAGCATGCCTACTATAACTCCATCGCCCATTCTGCTATTGTAAAGGAGACTGGTGGGTGAATGAGAAGGAGAGAGACCGAGGAAATCCCAGCTCCTAGTAGTTTGCAGGTGGAAAAGGGTATTAGGCATGACGCGGACAACCCCGGGGAATTCTGAAACATCAACAAATTGCCTAAGTGTTAAGTGCACGAAATGATCTTCAGGTCTAGCAAAATCATGCAAATTAATTATATGCCCTAAACGTGTTAATCATTTCTTTCACTTGAATTAACATGATTATATTGAAAGATTTTGAAGTACCGGCGAGTTCTTGCGCCTGAGACTCAGTCAGCTTTGCAGCAAAACCGGAGAAGCCATGCCTATAGCTGTACAAAATCGATTTGGCAGCCGCGTCCTTGCTGAAGCAGAATGTTACGTTTCAGAGAACAGATAAAAAGCAGATGGACACCAGACCACACCATTAGGAAGAAAGTCAAAACACTTGCTTTTGTTGTTCTTTTTTGAATGTTTTGAACTCCTTTTACCTCCCAATTACTGAAGCAAGCATGTCATGATGCGAAGCGGTCTCCAATGCAGGATCGTCTTGCTTTCTCGCTCCAAGGTACACGATATGAACCTGTCCATAAATGAGCCAGAATTGCTCGAAACTCTTTACCGACTTCTTCCTCTCTAAAAGAAACAGAACCACAGAGAAACACACTGAAATCATGAGATTCACGCACATTGCTCTTTGCCTTCACCGTTCTAATGATGCCACATTGCCCAAGAAGAAAACATATGACCACCAGCAAATTTCCCAAGTTTCTCATCGTGGTGTCTCGCCAATGTTTTGTAATTTTCACAAACCGGCGGAGATGAAGTGAAATTCAGGATTGCGAGATTGATCACTCGCTACTTTAGCAACTACATAATATAGAAAGTTGATGCATTAGAGAACAACACAAAGCCCACTTTAAAAATCCTTGAAGGCGAGCTTGCAAGGTCAGGCACGAAAGTCGTGCAATTCACACCAAGAATTCAAAAGATGTGGAAACTAAGTAAGCTCAAACTAGATAATAATGACCTCACTCTTGATCAACCATATTGCTTTGAGATCAAGGCCATAATCAGCAGACCCTTCTGAATGGTGGTTCTTGTTAAAGATGCCACTGATTAAAAAACAATAAAGCACTTTTTTTTTTGGTCTGTCAATAAAGGACATGACCATAGGAAAATAATATGCATTAAAAACTGAGTTTGGTCGTACAAGGACCTACAAGTTAAAGGTCACCTAAAGTTAAGGGTCACTTACCTTAAAAGGTGACACTAATGGGGTTTTCTTGGCTTCAAGTATGTGAGGAGTGAAGGCCAGACCACAGACTTTTATTATACGTTTATGCTTAAAACAGTATATCTCCTCAGACAGTAGTCACCTTGAAGAATATGAAGATGAACAGCTAATAAAAAAGTGGGTGAAACTAACCCTATTTCCTATGTTCACCTTCCACTTGATTGGCACCGTCTATCTATCACATCATCTATATAACGAGTCTATCTAATGCAACTTTTGTGGATCGTGCAATACTAGACCGAATAATTGCCTGGATTTTCACTATTCACCGGCATATTCGAGATGGTTAATCAATTGATTTTTTAAACAGTGTCATGCATCTTGAGTTAAATGTATAAGTTTTATCAGTCTCTGTTCTTCAAGATATCAGTTCCACAAGCGTGTTCAGACAGTGATCCGGGATATCAAGATTTATTTCTGTCTTTGTTAAGAATTGTTTATATTCTTCAACATACAGCAGAAAAAACATAATAAAATTATCTTTCTTTTACAGAAGCAGATAGGAGAAGCATACTCCTCCAAAAAATGATAGCAGGTAGAAACATACGTAAAGCATCATGCTTAACCACATGGTTTAGCCACGAGGATCTAGTTATTCATCTAGAATATCCTAATGATGCATTCGAGGAAGATCCACGGAGGGTTTACATTGGGCCAAGACCTCCAAGTCCAAACCAAAAACTTCCAATATGTTTATGTCTTAATTTGGCAAGATCTAGCATAAGAAGTTTTCTAACATTTGCAACCTGCAATATCTTTTTTACCTAGATCTATCATTCTATGCCTTTTAACCGAGTCACAGAGATAGACTCAGGCCCCGTTTGGTTCAGCATTTGGAATGCTCATTTAGGCTCTAAAGTCCCTTGGCCAAATGCAAATGGTATTTGGCAACTTTTTTTACTCACTTTGGAGAGATGCAATTGCATTTGGAATGCTCTCAAAGGGACCTTTGGGCAATGTAAGGGTGGGGGTATTTTGGAAAGTTGCATTTTCGAAATGCAACTTGCACTGTTCATCGCCACTGCTCATCTTCCCTAGACCGAGATCCAACGGCCGGCGACCGCCGCCTGAGAGCTAGCCCAACCCTGGTGACCACCGCCTGGGGGCCACGCGACCCTGCGACCCCAATCGGTGGTGGCCAGCGACTAGATCTAGACATCGGCAGTTGGCTAGCGACCAGATCTGGCTGGCAGCAGTGGCTAGTGGTTTAGCTCCACTAAAGCTTTTGTTTTTTAAAAAAATATTAGCAAAAGTCCTTTAGCCCAAGTTGATTTTAAAAAACACTCAACAAATACTACTTGCATTTAGGAAAACTACTTTAGCCCAAAAGTATTTGTATTCCCCCAAAGTTGAACCAAATGGGCCCACAGTCCAATGCATAGTTGACCGAACATGCCCATCATTGCCAGAGAGAGAGAGAGAGAGAGAGTACGCGCATTGCACTTTGTCATAAATATGTTGAGCACACATTACGGAAAAATTCTTGTATGTACCCGGATTGTGTGAATTCATTTCATCTCAGCCATTATATGTTAGTCTTGTATGCATGCAAGACTTGCTCGTTGAGTAGATATTGCATATTTAAGTGGTCAAAACAGTGTAGTTTGTTCTGCCGCCGTAACAGGCTTTCCTTCAGGTGATTACCCAATACATCTGGCAGCCTAGTCCCCTGCTTTCATTTTGCATGAATAAAAGTACGTCTATGTACTTGATCCAGAGAGATTGTTAGAAACTGAATACGACTACTCAACCAGAAAGCTTGAGCTAAAATGAGTCTCAAACCTCACCATTTCTTTTCCAGGATCAACCCCTTTACGGCATTTGAGCTTAATAAGGACTGTTGAGAACAATGCTGAACAGCATTAATAAGAGAGAGAGAAAGAGAGATAGAGAGAGAGAGAGAGAGAGAGCGGGTAAAAGATTTTGTAGTATCAAGCGTGTAATTGTAACTCCATTTGATCGACTAACTGAAGATTTTTCTATGGCAGCTTCAGAAACAGCATGGCGTCGGACAGTAATTAGTACAAATTCCGCACACTGGAAGACCAACACACCACCTCATTGCTGTCATTATCACTGGTTTCTATCTTATTGCATACTTGGCAGATGAATTCGATGGCCAATCACCGGAAGACCCCTCCTTTGAGACCAGATTGATGGCCCGTACCCACAGTGCCATATTCGTAGAGGACCTTGCCTCAAAGTGAACCTCTCTGCCAGTCTCGGTCACCACCCTAAAAAGCGTACTGTTCTCGTCAGCGATCTTCTTCCTCCGGTTCTTCAGGAAGCTCCCGCTAGGCCCTGCCATGGCCTCCTTACACACCACATTTCTCTTACTTGAAGTCCCCCAAGTTAACAGGCCTGTTTTCAGCATCCTAACAACCTTCAAATGTGGCGAGCCCCTTCCATCTCTAGTATGCTTGAGTAGCTCCTCGCCCAAAAGCACATGAGATCGAGCCAAATGGTCGAAAATCGCTTCCTCTGCTGCCTTGCTTTTACTGTTTTTCCTAGCAAGTACGAGGGCCGTCTCACCTTTATGGTTCAGTATTCCACAGTCAGCCCCGTTTTGTAGTAACAGCTTGCAAGCTTCAGCATTCCCTTCCTTCGCAGCAATCATTAAAGGTGAATGCCCACTCTCTTCCAAGGAGTCCACAGGATAACCCATCTTCAAGAGCTGGCCTACCGCGGGCAAGTTTCCTGTACGTGCGGCAAAGTGAAGGGCTCGGAACTCTGAGTAGCCCTTCAAAGTTTGTGACAAGACTGCATTGAGCAATATCTCTTCAAACCGTTCCCTTAAACTGGCATAGGTGTAATGCTGAAGGATCGATGCAACCGTCTGTCCATCCCGGCTCTTGACACTGATGTCAGCACCGGACTCGATGAGGTGGCAAAATATCTCAGTGTGGCCGACCTTTGCAGCAGCCAGGATTGGTGTCAAACCCGAATTGTTGTGCTTATCTATACTGTCCATCGAACTTTGAAGGATTTTCTGCAGAATTTCCACATTTCCATATCCCGAGGCAAAATGGAGCGGAGAGAAGACCTCCAGGTTGCTGGAGTAGATTTTTTCTCGAGCAGTGATTGCTTGTCTGAAAATATTGGACAAAGAGGAAGCAAAAGCACTTCTCTTCGCCAAAGATACGGCACTTTCTCCAGTATTATTGACTAGGCCCAGATCAGCACCAGCAGTAATTAGCTCAAGGAAGCATTCCGGTTGATCGAATAGGGCAGCGATCATCAATGCTGTGTTCCCAGATTCGGTCCTTGAGTCAACATTGCACCCGTGCTCAACCAATTGTTTTAAAATGGAAGGGCAACCCACTCTAGCAGCCAAGTGAATCGGACGAGATTCATGTCCCTTCTCAGTCTTTATGGGGAACTCGGCATCGGCTCCAGCCTTAAGAAGCAAGGAAACGGCAGCTTGGTTTTGGCAGAGGATGGCATAGGAAAGAAGGGTTCTTCCTTGTAGGTGGCTTGTGAGGAATGAGCTGTCGTGATGAAGCAGAAGCTGTAGGATTTGGCCGGTTGCTTCATAGTACTCAACTGCACACCATGCTTCGTTGTAGGGCTCCCCCAAGCACGCACCGACTCTCAGTTCCTCACCAGAGAAGATGTCCCAAGACCAAGCACTCAGCCTAACTTGCCGACCGGTTTTTGCATCCGCCTAAAAGTTGTAGACATGATTAGCTGTTAGAAGACGAAGCTTTCTCATCAGCACGGAACCACCAAATTAAGACCTTTAAAATTGAAAAACAAGCCAAACGGGGTGATGAAGATGCTACTAAACATGGGAAGGAGCATGCTCCATGTGTGATTGGTGACTAACATTTTTTAATAAAGCATTTGTAAGCAATGACAGGAAACAAAAGATATACTGCAGTCCAGCAAAGCAACATATATTATCACCATGTCGGGAAAAACCACCAATGAGAAACATATTGCGAATTAAGTACAACGTTACCTCTAACAGATATTGAACCATAGCCACTTGCCGGCTCACAATTGCAGCCACTAATGGTGAACAGTCTACGTTAGCATGCAATGAAGGCTTCAGGGAGCGCAAGAGAACCCTATCGGTGCAATCAATGTTAACCCCATTCTGTAGGAGAAAGGTCATCAATTCGTAAGTAACATGTCGTAGAGAACCCAAATGACTAGTGAGAGCAGATTAATACATACCTTGACTAACTCAGAAACAACATCAACAAAGCCTCTGCAGCTTGCAGATACAAGCGCATGTTGAGCCACATCAGGTCCAATCATCTCAGAGCATATTAGCAGCTCAGCAGCTCCGGCCTGACCAGATAGGCAAGCTTCCATCAACGCACGTTCACATGCTGATTTGGATGCCCCTGCCTTGAGGAGCATGTCGAGGAGGGCACAATGGCCTTCGCAAGCAGCGGCAGTGGTTGCATAGCCTCGAAAAAGTTCCACATTAACATCGGCTCCAGCTGACTACAGCAAAAAGAGGGATTACAAAGTGGCTCGAGAAGAATAAATCTCTACATGACACAAATTCTCTCCCCGTGAGACCAGGCAGTCACAAAGCAATGATGAAGAAATTTCATTTCTCTATTTTTAGTGATCAGAGAATTCTGCAAAATCGAAGAACCGACCAGCATCTCCAACTATAGAACACTCAGTAGACGTTCAGTATCCAAATGTTTCTTAGAGAGACATCCATAATGAATATACCCTTTCAATAAAGCGAGCTAGCGTCAGTCTAAAAACTTGTCCTTTTAAAAAGTTTTGCTAGCTCAAATTCTCTCACATTGTATATTAACGATCAAAATAAGCTCAAAAAGAAAAATCATCAAAGCCCAAATCGGTAAATGAAAAGGAAAGCTGCCTAATCTTCAAGTGAGGACCTCACTTCATCGTTAATCTGATGTTCACTTTCAAAGTTAGCAAAAGGCAAGAACTTCTCTACAGTGCGGTTCGTGATAGCTACTGATCCCATATCCATGGTTATGCTCACACGTTTATGATAACTTCACTGGGTTTGCGAGTTACAGAACAATTACTATGAAATTGAGCAACATTATGACGAGTGCCAGGAAATGGAAAATCTCAACAGAACCACAAGCATATACCACACTAAAAGGAAAATAAACAAATAGGAACAGAGCAAGGCAAGGACGATGTCTGGAAATCTTACCAGCAGCTTCCTCGCAATGTCCAGATGACCAGAGTGAGAAGCCGCAAACAGGGGAGTGACATCGGTCACAAAGTCCCTAACCTCGATCTCCAATTCATCCGCCTCTTCCTCTCTCAGCAAGCTCTCGGTGCACTTCACCCGCAGCCTTACCGTCCCTATGTAATTCACATCCATGGCCTCGCTTTCCAAGCACTCGCTCACCGCCCCACCATCGCCATTCAGCGCCGCCTCTATCAGCCTCTCCGAAACCAATGCGAGCCCGTCTCTATCTCTCGCGCTGACGAATCCGTGCCTCCCCATTTCCGATCTTCCTCCCTCTCCGTCTCTCTCTCATCGAAACACCGATTCTTGCAAGAAACCCACTACCAAGAGAGACGAAAGATCACATCTTTGTGGTCGCATTTGGATCAAGATCAGGGGAATAATCAAATGGGTAGAGAGGGTAGTCCAGAAAGTGCTGTGCTGTGCTTGCTTGCGCATATTTAAGCTGACCACGTATCATGTATCATTGCATTATTATATGGTCGCCACAATTATGACAGCATTAAATACTCCGACGAGGGAAGCACAAAAGATGATAAAAAAAACGAGTGTGGATTCATTACTCACTGTGCGCGAGCTTCCTCTGACGTTCGAACGCCAGAGAGAGAAACGATAAAGATCTGGGAAACCAAAAAAAGCATTTCTTGATTTGACACGACACGGCTTCTTGCATTATCGGAATCTACGTGTAATGTATGTATATATCAATCGCACGATTCCTTCCATTTTCGGTTCGCTTGTCCTAATCGATGCGCGCGTTATCATGTTTGGTCAGTCTCGTCCCTATTGCATGGCGGGGCCTTTGGGGAGCGCAAGATCGGTCGGGGCCTTTGGGGAGCGCAAGATCGGTCGATGAGCACCAGGCCATATTCAGAACAGCAAGTTGTACTCAGCAAAAAAAGCCTACAAAAAATTTGAGGAAAAGAAACAGCAAGTGGGATATAAATATAGGATTTTGTTAACGAGTCTCTCACACTTGCTAAGTATCCGAATAAAACAAATTATAACTTGAAAAGTAATATTTTTCTCGTGTCATGCATAATCAATATATTGAAAATGGAAAAGAAACCGCCAATGAGATCCCTCAATAAAGTATACAATGAGAGTTTGAATTTGATTGACACCAAAAGGAAGGGTGGGTTGAGTATGTCGAGGGATTAGATTAAGGGATGAAAAGTCAAACGAGGTAGTTGTAACGGGGACTTTGTAGAGAACAGAAAGGACAAGATCATTTCAGATGTAACCGGACTGAGAGCAACTAGGAACAGTCAACAGCGATTTACAGTGCAGATCTAGGTAAAAAGCTGTTCTTTTTCTTTGCTTCTTCTTTAGTTATTACAGTCACTAAGGTTAAGGCTCCGCATAGCAACGTTTCTGTGCCCGGGAACCATTTCAAAATAAAAATGATTTTTTTTTATTCTGTGCCCGAAAACAATTTTTGAGTATTTTAAGGCGTTTGGTAACTGTCCAAAATTTTTATTCTTGGAATAGAAATGCGTTTGGTAACTACACAAAATTTCTTTTTATTAATAATATTTTGAATTGTTAAAGATTTTTTTTTTCAACCTATTTTCTTCCTTGGCCATGGCCGGTCGCCGGCGACTGGCGACTGGCGACCGGCCACAGCCCAGGGCCGGCGAGGGCGTCACGGCCCTCGCTGGCCGTCGGCGGAGGCGAGGGTCCCCCTCGCTGGCGAGGGCAACGGCTGGACCCTCGCCGCCTGGGCGAGGCGGCTCGCCGTCGAGACCTGGCGAGGTCGGCCTCGCCCAGATCCGGCGAGGCTCGGCCTCGCCCAGATCTGGCGAGGCCGAGCCTCGCCATGACCAACGGCGAGGGCCGTGACGCCCTCGCCAGCCCTGGGCTGTGGCCGGTCGCCGGCGATCGACCAAAACCAAGAAAAGCTGAACAAAAAGAAGAAAAGAAAAAAAGAAAAACAACTGATTCTCAAAAATATGCCGAGAAACAAGAAGCAATTTTTTTTTACTTCTTGTTTCTCGGCACAAATATTTGCAAAAATGTGCCGGGGAACAAAAAATTTATCAAACGCGTTTCTGTTCCCAAACTATTTTTGGGAACAAAAGAACAGAAATTTTTACTGTTTGGTACGTTGCCAAACGGGCCCTAAGCATCCCGCTTGAGACCTCGGGATCGTACCCCAAGCAAAAAAACCTGTTAATGGCCGCCATCTTTGTGTGATTACTCATAGTGTTCTTTTCAGAGAACACGGTAGGCTCGAAACGGGTCGGGTCAGATCAAAACAACTTCTTCTCCTGTAGATGCAACCGTTCGTGTACAATTCCGAAATCACACCTTATAGTTTTTTTTTTTTATCGTTACTTAACAAACATCCCAGGGACACTTTTTATCAAATTCATACTGTAGAGAGGATAACAACAATAGGAGTCCTAAAACTTGTATCAATTCGCCACTCGAGTTATCAAACGTTTTTTTTTTGTTCGTGCGTGTATGGTACAGAGTGAATTTGATAGCCACGTTCATTTTAAGAAGACAAAAAAAATGCCAGTGGCATCTCTTTCTTTATCACTTTATCCTTTGATTTTGTAAACATGCGGCCTATTTGTGGCTCCCCTCCCATGGAAGCACATCAGAAAGAAGAGACCAAGACGCAGCGTGCTTGCTTTAGGGGGCCAAGCCGACGCTGCTATGATGCATACCCTCCTCGTCACGAGCCTGCAATCTCCCTCTCTCGGTCTTTTTGTTTTTCTTAGTTCACATATTCGATTTTCTTAATTTTAGTACCTTTAAAACATTCAACTCTTTCTCTGAAATAGCAAGATAAAACGACATCGTTTTGTATTTGAGGAAGTTCCGTTACCGAGTTGACAACAGCATAGGATCGGAAAATTATGAAAAAAGTTATGCGGGACTTTACGAATGCATCGAAATCTGCAAGTTTTAGGACTTAATTGCACAAAAAAAAATTTAGGACTCGCATACCGAATCAGTGTAGGACTTCTGGTATTACCATGTCAAACGTAAGTATTTCTACAGTACGGTTTGGCCTTCAAAGCAAACCAAACCCCACAGTCTCACTCGTGACTGCACTTCCCAAAGAGGTGATCAAAGCATACATTTGCATGGATGGACTTCTTCATTTCACCTTTTGATTTTTGCTTAATCTAAATCTCGCCACCTACACACTTTAACTTTTCTTCAATCCACCCGAAACTTTCGTAACACTTAAATGTGGACAGGTAGATCACGTATTAAATTTTTCACAATCCCTTAAATTTTGGCCAAAAAAACGGAAAGCACTTGTTACTTTCATTTAAATCCAAACAAAAAGGCCCTTTGCTTTAAAGCATTGCACTTTCCAAAATAGTGATAACACATCACATCACACGAAAATGGTCGGTGCATAAAAAAAGAAAGGGAAAAAGCCATAAAAAATCTCAAAATTTGTTTCATGTGACACATTTACCTCAAACTTTTTTTGTGACACTAAAAATCCCAAACTTTACTTTTTGAGACACATTTATCTCAATGTATTTAGTCCAAGGGCATTTTCATCTTTTTTGCTTTTTTTTTCCTTTTCGACGAAGGGGACCCTCGCCGGTGTTGGGCGAGGATTGACCTCGCCTGAGTCAGGCGAGGGCCGCCATCGCTCGCCCAGGAGAGGGCGAGATGCCGGCGAGGGCCGCCCTCGCTCGACACCGGCGAAGGATCCCCTCGCCGGAAAGAAAAAAAAAAGAACAAGCAAAAAAAATAAAAATGCCCATGGACTAAATACATTGGGGTAAATGTGTCATAAAAAGCAAAGTTAGGGATTTTTTGTGTTACAAGAAAATGTTCGGGGTAAATGTGTCACATGGAGTAAAGTTTAAGGTTTTTGGTAGCTTTTTCCCAAAAAGAAAAGAAAAGTAGAGTTTCTTAAATTAGCTGTTTAACAAACGTGTCGAGAACGCTCATTGGAAAAAATCCATTTTTCATCTAAACCCAGATGAGAGCAAAGAAGACATGAACGAGTGAATGTTGGGCTCTTGCGACTTTTTAGTGGGGCTAGCTAGACATTTTGACAAGTGTGTTGTTGAACTTGTGATCCATTACGTAAAAACATATAGAGGAGAGAAAAAACAAGAGGACCTGCGTGTTATATGATCTTAATTCAGTGCATAATCATGATTTTTTATAATGATTAGCGAATCCCCAATTGATTTTTCCTCCTTCCTCTTCCGGACGTATTTTCAAATGCTCCGTTCGTTTCGCAGAAAATGAATTACTTGAAAAACAATTTCATAAAGTAATTACTTATATTGCTTATAATAATTAGACAAGAGAAAATATTTTCATTATCGACATCAATTTATATCTAAATATTTTAGTGAATGATGAAAATATTTATAACTTATTTAATTTTCTAATCAGTATAAGTCATCATTTTTAAGAAAATATTTTTTAAATCATTTATTTTTCGCTAAGTAGACAGGATCTAAAATCTAAGAATTCCATATCGCTCGTACCAAGTTGTGCTTAGTGCTAAACTTCGTCATGAATCACGCACAGCATTACCATTCAAGCAAGCCCCAGATGTCAAATGTCCACGGTCACCCTTTGGAAAGATCAATCTTTCATTCTTGGTCAAAAGCGTATTTATTAGGATGACTTGGTTCAAGTCGATAATTATTTATTCGGAAGTGTACCATTGCAAATGGGAATTTCCAAATCAACCAAGACGCGCCGATTGGCTCGAGAATTCGAACAGGAGTGCCCTATACATTTTGTCCGACCTCCGAGGGATCAAATTGGAATCGAACACAAGATTTCGGGCTTTCCGAAAGTCAAGTCGATACAGGGCAAATTGAAATTATTCTATGGCTCCTCCTACATGACTCGAAATCTGAGATCTGAATTTTGTAAGAATTTAGCGTTGAACTAAGTAGGGGTCTGCCTGTGCGGTCCACGCCAGAATGTCAAAAGTATCAACCTAACGTCTCTCTCTCTTTTTCTTCTTCTTCTTTTTGATTTTGTTGGCAGATTTTTCTAATGTGAAATTCATTTCTCCTTTGAACGCTGCTGTTGTTTGGTGGCACTTTTGACCCGGGAGAGGAGACCACGCCGGCGTTTCCTAGGTCAAACTTTTGAACCAGCTCCTGCACCCTATAAGAAAAATCTTGCAATGGGGAGACACTCCTCTCCTTGTGCTCTTAATTTATCCAATTTGTTGCATTGTAAATCCCTTATTTATCTCGGGAAAATCGCAATTTACGTAGAATTTCGAAACCCAATAATACCATCCAATGTCACAGTTAGCTAGCCAGTTGATTGCAGCTGACCCGCTAAGATCGAGGCTAGGGCAAGGTTCATGACAATGCTCGCCGGCCCAAACATATCATCAGGTTACTAACGAGTCGGGTTATTTACTGAGTCCGTCCCGTTTTTCCGAGTTTAAGTTAAGATTAGAGTGTCTTTTTAAGTGTTTGAATCGAGAAAAGTTTATATTCAAGAATACTGTAGTTGAGCAACACGTGAGAATCGTTTTTAAATAGTTAAATTCGCAATGTTTTAGATAATTGCACAAACAAATATAGTATTACCCAAGGTCAAGGTCAAATTAACTCGCGATATCGAAAGCGAGAGAAAAGTTGAAACTCGCAGTTAATATAGACAAGCTCAAATCTACTCCGGTTTCATACGAGCAAGCCGGGTTGAACTCGGATCAATGAATCGTGCCACATCGCAATCGATTCGACCTCGACTTGATACCGGACGGGGTCGAATCTCGAAAAATCACCCCGGCTCTAGTCCTGTTCCTCTATCTCGACATGCACCGGTGCAATGGCGCAATCTTTAACACGTGAATCTGCCCACGACATGAAAAGCGCGACGCACGATTTTTAGCGTGGAGAGAAAGAGCCCTCGATCGCATCATTCGCAAGTCGCCACGCGGCAATTCCTGCAGCCAGATTTGCATGGCACTTTTTCTTTTCGTTGTACGGCAAAAGAAGCAAAAGGATGACGGGCATTCATAACGTGTTTCCTCACTAGGAAGTAAGAAAGGCGTGTTAGCCTAATAACCTTCCCTTCGTTTTCTTTTCTTTTTCGCTATGTTCCTTTTGCTTCTCCTCCCATCTTCTTTTCTTTTGTGAACATTATAAAAGTGGGCGTGTACCACCCACCTGGGTGGTGCTGCTGGCGCGAGCACTCTTCCTCTCGTAAAAGATTGAGTGTTCGAATTCCGGGCACCGTAGGGTGACTTAACCGGTGGCACATGTGTGGTGGCTAGTGTGGTGGTTAGCACGTGTCGCCCTCAGGATTTACCTCCCGGCTGTCGGCCGTGCAGGGGTTCCCTGGGTTACCAAAAAAAAAAAATTATTATTTTGGAAATGGAAGATTTGATTTATCTGGGAAAATCTCGGTTTCGTCTTGTAAAATAAGAAGAAATTTAACTTTATTCAAACGCGAATTTCAAAGGGATCGATCACGTGTATAACTTACTATGAGCTGAATCCCGCCCTCTCCCTGGCTGCCCTAGTCGTCATCGCCGGCCCTCGCACAAGCTGCCGCATGCTTACGACACGATCGGATCTATGACAGAGCCAAAGGGGTCGGGGAGGCGAGAGCGAGAGCGAGAGCGAGCAATCCGCTAGCTTAATGTAGTTTTCGGAGTAAATTCGATCAAGATAATAGACTCTTGATCTTTCCGCACGACTTTACCCGATAAAATTTGCTTCCCGACTCCAAAAGGGTTCGGCAAGATATCTCAAGACGTCACCATCGTCGACGGGAGCAAACGGATCTGCCCGAACACAACACGCGGCCGTTTCAAAAATTTACCCGAACGGGTAAACGGGATAATGAAGGAAATTCCCAGAACGTGATAAACGAGAGACCGCGGCTACTTCCATGTCAGTTCTTTAATCGTATGAGTGGGGCAACATCGTCGTCGTCATCGCACACGCCCACCACCACCACCACCAACAGCAACAGATCTTTTGCTTTTTGGCTTTTGTGGCTTTGGCGTTTGAATCTTGAAGTACGACCGAAACCTCGACCGCATCGATGGACGGTGGAGCCCAGGGTCGGCGTCTTCCCGCGTTCCCACGACGGACATGCGCACGCAGAGTCGCGTCGTCTTGAGTGGAAACTTCCACTCCCTTGCGAGAAGCCCAGCTCTGTACCTTACGCGCATTTCCAAGGTTCCGCTGTCAATCTAGGATTTTGTTTTTTTAAATTTTGGTTGGCGACAAAGAGACATATATATATATATATATATATGCACAGCTTGTCAAATGTTGGAACTTGTGAGGGCGAAGCGAGCCAACTTCACAAGAGGAACTTGTGAGCGAGAAAAAAGAGAAGAGCCTGGGAAGCAACTGGACCTCAGGATCCTTATCCTGTTCGGCTCCTGAAGAATTTGAAATACTTCTTCCTCCACCTCCTCCCGCTCTTGTACTGCTCCGCAACACCAAGTTTGAGTGTCTTTTGGGGGCGTTCTTCGCTTAGTTCCATCGTGGGTTGCTCGCAAAATCTCTGTTTTTCCCCCTTTCTCTGCTTGCCCAAGCCGAACGGTCCTGTTTCTGTTAATCGGGGTCCCGTCCTTCTTCTTGGGCTCTTTTCTTTTTCCGTTTCTTGGGGGGGTCCGTCATGGCTGTTGTTCTGGAGATTCTGAGAGGAGCTGCGGGCGGAGGGTCCTTGGGTGAGGCCTTGGTGTTGGTGGCTTGTGTGGGGATTTCGGTGATTCTTGGAGTTCTGGTTGGATGGTCATGGCGACCCAGATGGGCGAATCCGAGTAGCGAGTTCTTGAACAGAGAAAAGAATAATAATAGCTTAAACCAGACCTTTGCAAATTTGTCAGCTTCAGCTTCCACGGGCGTGATTTCGGTTTTGAGCTTGAATTCGTTAAGATTACAGCTACCGAGCTGGGTCTCTCGATCTGTGGAGGACATATCCGAAGCGCCGACTTTCTCTGACCCTCCAACCGCCATTTCTGACTCCAGGTTTGTGTTGGGATTTTCTTGCGTTAGTCGGGCAATAACTTAGGTACCGGAAATTTGATGAATGGTGCTTGTTTATTTCAAGATTCTAATGGGATTTGCGTTGCAATCTTTGCATTTGGCAGTTCGTCACGGGGTGAGAGAGATAAATCGAGCCTTGTGAACGGTGATGATTTGGAGCATTTGTGCCGACTCGTGGAGGTCAAAGATGGAGGGCCTGCTTGGATTCAGATGATGGACAGGTCGGTGCCCACCATGAGCTATCAAGCTTGGCGAAGAGATCCTGAGGTATATCCCCGCTTTTCTTGAACTACTGAGTAATTTGATCTATTTAGAGGAAATCGGTAATCTGATCTATTTGGAAAATTAGCAGCTCTCTTAATTGCACTTTGTTGAGTATAACCGGATATAGTTAAAAGAAGTGGCTGAATTAGCATTTGAATTAGATGATTGAGAGTGTTTGTGTTTCGATGGTTCTGTTTTAGACTGGGCCTCCGCAATACCGGAGTAGGACTGTTTTCGAGGACGCGACACCTGAAATGGTCAGGGACTTCTTCTGGGATGATGAGTTCCGGTTGAAGTGGGACGATATGCTCGTTCACTCTTCGATTTTGGAGGAGTGCCCCACTACTGGAACCATGATGGTGCAATGGGTGCGTAAGGTGAGGACTAAAAGAGATTACTTTTGCTTTCATTTTCCCCTGTTTCGGCTCACGTCTTAGGCTGTGCAGATTTTGGTAGCATCTGCTAATTCGTTCCTTTCTGATTTGTGTTTTGGTGCAGTTTCCATTCTTCTGTAGTGACAGAGAATACATTATAGGCCGACGGATTTGGGAATCAGGACGATCATACTATTGTGTTACAAAGGTATGAGCACCATCTTTTGCCCGAACTTTTTCATCATATTTGTTTCTCGTAAGCTATAAGTAACGTAGACACCACTGTCGTTAACTTAACTTTTTGATCATATTTGCTTTGTTTTCTTTGTGAATGTGAGCTCTAGTTAAACTGCTGACAAAGCTGGTCTAATGTTTTTCTACGGAAATTGTCCACACTAGATCAACCATTTTTGTGAAATTTTCGGCACTGGTTTTGCCTTTTTGTTCCTATAAAATAAATTGAATCAACCCCTTTGTTTTATCTCGGTTATGAATACTCGTTAACTTCTGGATTTCATTGTTAACAATAAACTTCTTTCTGCATTTTTCAGGGAGTGCCTTGCTCCTCTATTCCTAGGCGAAATAAACCAAGACGCGTAGACCTATACTATTCAAGTTGGTGCATTCGTGCAGGTACTGTTGGACTATTTCCTGAACATACTGTTCAATTGTCTTGCTTGGCTTCTACCGAGTGCTTATACTTAAATTCTTCCACAATGCATCTGGGCATTGTTTCGAGCATGCAATTGATGGAAGTTGTCTGCTGTTGGGCATGTTCACAGTTGAATCTAGAAGAGGAGATGGCCAGCAAACTGCCTGTGAAGTGTTGCTGTTCCATCACGAGGATATGGGCATACCTTGGGAAATAGCGAAGCTTGGAGTACGCCAAGGCATGTGGGGAGCCGTGAAGAAGATCGAGCCTGGTCTACGCAAGTATCAGAAGGAACGAGCCTCGGAGGCTCCATGTTCACGTTGTGCTTTCTTGGCACAGATCAATACTAAAGTCCGCCCGGACTATCTTAAGTCTCTAGAGAGTGCTGGCAAAGAAGATTTGTCGGAGATTGAAGCCCGCGATGAGTCTAGGAAACCCCTGGTGCCGAAGCTCCTGTTGGTGGGAGGGGCTATTGCTCTCGCATGCAGTCTTGACCGGGGCCTTTTGACCAAGGCCGTTATATTCGGAGTAGCCAGAAGGTTTGGAAATGTCGGAAGGAAATTGTGATTGAAGCAGCGCTTAGCTCCTAGTACTCGACTTGAGGCTGCTGGAATTTGTGCAGTTTAGTTGAGGGAGGAAACCGCCCAACTGGTGTGCTTCCTTTCGAGAGATAGAGGGATCTATCGTATTTTTTCGGACTATTTTTTGATCCATTAGATGGGTTCAAATCAGGCAAAAGAGATCGTATTGCTGTAATATACCTCGAAATAACAAAAATGTGATTACTCTACAGTTACCTTAAGCTGGCAAGTGCATAATAGATCGCCTTTCCTCTCTCTTTATGTTTCCAAGTGCTTCAGTCCTTGTTCCACTTGCAATTAGATCTCAAGAAACACTTTGTTGGAACATGGTATACGGTGTTCATAAGCATATCAGTATCTGGATCTCAGTTCCGTATCAGAAACTGATACACTTATGCAACCATCTTCAACATAACGAATGTTCCAGCTTTCTATGCTCAAAGTTACTGCAGTTGCTGTCGCTGAATTCCCTCGGGACATGGTTTATGTTATTATCTCCTTTGAAAGATGGTGCCATCGTTGCAACCGATCTAAGCAACTTCTAGTCGGAGTTGTCAAAGCCTAGGCAAAACGCAAGAAATGGCCTAGCAATAATTTGCATCAGATTTGCAGTTTCAGGGGCATTCCTTAGGAAAGCACCTCGAACACTTGTTGCCAAACCCCTAAGCTAACAAAGCCATAACTTGGATGCTGCTCGTGTCTTATTATTGTGTGAAATACTTCAGATACTGCAGTTTGTGTTAGAAACAAAAAAGAGGAAGCAAGGAGGTTGCTTTTTTTCTTGTGGTCAATAAGTGCTCATAAGAGTTGGATATTACAGCAAGATGGTGTTTGATACGACACGAGTGTATCACCTTCTAATGCTAAACAAAAAGACTGATTTGAAGGTTGTTGGTCTGAAATGACCAGTGGACACCGCATTACCAGCAACAATGACCATTTTTGTCCACTTTGGGGATACAGCTCCATTCTGCAGAATAGTGCGTGAGAGAGAGAGAGAGAGAGAGAGAGAGAGAGAGAGAGAGAGGAGAGATGGAGCAGATTTCCCACCGCTCAAAGTGATGAATACGTTCTTGGTGCTTCAACAACTGCACTTGCTAGTGAGTGTGCTCTTCAGACATCTTGAAAGTTCAAAGAACAGAGACGCTTGATCAAACAACCAAAAGCTTACAAAAGTAGCAATTTGGGAATATTTCTCCAATTTTTCGCCCATAGAATCTTGGCAATTTTCAAGATTATTTATTAACAGATAGTTTCCTCCCTGTCGAGTGACGAAACCGGTCGATAAACTCACTGTTTTCTCCTCTTTTTCCTTTTGGCTGGGGAGGATGCCTTAGACTTCAGCACTAATTTTGTTAAACTCTGCCCAAACTCAATAGAAGAACCAATCTTTATAAAGCTATCTGGAAATGACCAGACAATCATGCTTTGCTTCTATTTTTAGAAAAGAAAAAAAAAACAATAAGGCGCAGCTGCATGGTTGAGGAGAGATTCTTGCTTGGACCCGATCCCAAGGACCGGGTGCCAATCACAACCATTATTACAGTTTGAATTGACTCGCTTCATCATGGACTTGACAGAGTCTAGGCAAGGGTTTTCCCCGTTCTAGACCTACCATTAGGAAAAACTGGAAGCCCCCCGTGGTGACAATGGACAAAAAATGTCTTCATTTGACCTGCCTAGGAGTCGTACTACCTTGAATCTTCAGATCCAATCTTTAGATCTCGAGTCTTAGCCCTCTTTCACCTTGAATGTATCGCCAGTTAACTATGTCCATCTTGTATATTCTGAGTTACTATGATAGTTCTTGCTGTATTAAAAAGTTGGCTAGAAAAAAAAAATCAACCTAAAGAAAGCTAATCGGAGATCAGAAGAAACAAAACCTGAAAGAGAGCTACAAATGGCACCACAAAGAAAACTTCTACATGAGAATAAGCATTTCTTTGCAAATCAAAAATCTCTCACAAATAGCAGCAAGAAAATTACCGAACAAAAAGAAACAGAAGCAGAAGATTTCAACTGCAATAACTTAATTATTCTTACATCTTTGGCAATAGTTAAAAATATTCAAAAGACTGCAGGAATACAGGAAGCAGTAATAGTAGAAAAAATATCCTGCCGTACCCCAATGAGGCTACTACACCTTGGCCGTTCCTTCAGTAAATTTGGGGTCCTCGCATCTATACCTTCCATCAGGGCCAATACCGAATCCCTTAGGATCTGCAAACACATTCTCCAATAGCTGGCTTCTGGGTGGGGGAGGGCTTGCGTCCGCAAATTCCACTGCATCTTCAACAACCTCATCGATTTTCTTGTCAATTGCCTTAAGCTCGGCTTCACTAACCAGGTTGCTTTCAATCATGTACTTCTTCAACGCTGTTATGGGATCCCTTGCAGCATACTTGGCCTTCTCAGCTGACAAAACACAGATCGTTTCAATGTTTCAACAGCAGTTAGTAAAGAATCCAAAGTTGTGCACATCATTCAATAATTATGTGAGGAGCTTCTAAATAAACATATCGCCAACATAAGAGTTCAAATCAGCAACATGCCATGACATGAGCGCTAAAAACCTGGTTGATGTTCCTAGAGAGACACGATCCAATATAAGTGTCCCATACTGTCCAAAATTTGCTAGCGAAAGAGCACGGATCTGATGTTCTAGCCGGGAAAAGTCACTGCTACCTACTTCCAACCTTTTTAACTGGACCTTCTCGTACTGGGCTCAATGCCTAACCACCAAGCCTAGCATAGCTAACAAACTATTCCACTCTCCACTTCGTGTGCAAAAGTGTCTATTCATAGCTGGAATGAAAACTACAGCTTTCTCAAACATCTTTCAAAATGTCACCAGACCATGGGAAGAGCTCTATTCTGGTACATATGCATATGCTTGCATGTGCATGACAGCGTGCATCTAGTAGCCTCCTCTCTAGAAAGCCAACCACATCCTTTTCTTAGGTAGCCCACAAGCGTCAATTCTACTGGAAGGAGACCAAACCATTTTGCAGATGCCGCATATATGACGGCAAAACAGAATCAAAAGTTGCTCAAAAGAGAGTTCCGAAACCCTCTTCCTGCAACTTTAGATATGAATATTAAGCTAAAAATCAATAACAGCATTAATCTTTGCTTATTCAGACAAAAAAAAATGTCAGTTGTGACACTAAACACAATAAGAACCAGGCATCAGAAACCACTACAGCAGTCAAAAAAATCACACCTTTTGCAGCAGTAAATGCATTAAGATATTAGCATAACAGCCAGAAAGGTTATATTATCATCAGCTCTTATTTATTATACTCAACCTCGAACACTGCTCTACAAAGCTTTCCTACTAATCAAAACCAACAAGCTTCACTCTCCAGCAAAGGTGGTGCTTTGGAGGTCGACTAGAAAACACGATTCAAAGGCCTCAAACATTTGTAGCACACCAGGAAGTGAGGAAGAGATGATAGTAGTAAAAACTGTAGGCAATTGATGTGTCTAGTCCTAAATCATTATCTCTATCAATATTGTTGCTAAACCATAATCCCCATGATGGGTGGTATTCCTAATGGACTGCTCCATTAATTAACATGATTAGTACTTCCTGCTTAATCATGCTTATTAAATATGCATCTTATGAGAAAAGCTGCAAACTTTCATAAAGAAGAAATGGATCAGTAACATGCGCAACTCTTAAAACATAATCTGTTAAGCAACGTCGAGGTAGCAACCAGAATACTGTCACAATCCCATCAATGCATGCATATGTTGTTCTATCTGACCTTCCAATCAATTCCAGTAACCTACAGGCTTTTATGGGCCCATATACCTTTTCTTTTTTCATCCTTCGTGTAGTCTTGTTTAGCTCCAAAGTCCTAGACCTACTAACACATACATGCCTAATATTTATACTTCCTTAGGAAGAGTGAATGGTTTTCCACTTGAATAATAAAGAGACATATATAAAAACTTCTCCTTCCCTTAATCTCCATAGTGTAACATGAATTTCCAGATCTGCTGAACTGAGCACTATCTATATCTCATCTTAGATCTCAATCCTCCAAGATTCTGATAAATGTCAGGCTGCAGATATTTTCCCTGTATTCCCACTCTCTGGAAAGGCTTTGCCAACTGTCAAACTATCTTATTAGCTTATTTAATGACACCATGAGGCCAAGTAACAGAGCACAGTCAACCTGCTTTCGATTCTTTCTAGAGAAGTACCTCATTTAATCTTCAGGATCCTTAAATGGTTATTGCAATAGTCTGTTCGATTTTCCAGACTCTCTACAGGACAAGAACCCACACCATATGCTTGAACTCAAGAACCAACTCCACCAACTCAAAACAATGCATCCAAAATCACTGTGGGGATTACTGCCACTTTACAAAGTTATATATGGGGTTAAAATATAACTCTTTCTTCCAATTCATTGTTTCAACATGCTAGTTCAGATAATCAATAATTCAGCTCCTGAGGCTAAAAGAATATCTATGATTACAATCAGTGCTCCATATGCCTCAAAGAATCAAGCGAATCTGTACCAAAGTCCCCACATGCATAATCTGGCTAACTCCAAAAGCACTCGTCTAGGCGGTAAAGAACAGTAACTATAATGAATGCCTAACATTAAAACGCCTAAAATTTAATAGGAATATCTAAGATGCGTGCACGTAAATATGAGATTAAATCTCCAAACAAAGACAGTGATTAAAACAAAGACTGAGCAAAACCAATGAAGAATGACAGTCCAAGTTTGTCTTATAATGCTCACCAGGCTCACGAAGCTCGTCCGGATCAGCCAAAGAGTGTCCTCTAAACCTGTAAGTTTCGCACTCGACCAGAGTAGGTCCCTCTCCTCTCCTAGCTCTTTCAACGGCCTCCTTTGCCACCTCCCTCACCTTCAACACATCCATCCCATCCACGTGCACTCCGGGCATCCCAAATGCAGGACCTTTCTTCCAAATCTGAGGATCAGAAGTAGCTCTCAAATGGGACATACCAATTGCCCACAGATTATTCTCCACAACAAAAATGATAGGCAACTTCCACAGCTGAGCCATGTTAAGGCACTCAAAGAACTGTCCATTGTTACAAGTCCCATCACCGAAAAACGCCACGGTCACATGATCACAGCCCTCCTCCTTCAAGACCTCCCTCTTGTACTTGGACGTGAACGCTGCGCCCGTGGCGATCGGGATCCCCTCCCCGATGAAGGCAAATCCACCGATCAAATTGTGCTCCTTCGAGAACATGTGCATGGAGCCCCCCTGGCCTCTGCAGCAGCCCGTCTCCTTGCCGAACAGCTCGCTCATCACCTGGCGAGCCGGTACGCCCTTGCTGAGCGCGTGGACGTGGTCCCTGTAGGTGCTGACCACGGAATCCTCCTGCTTCAGGAGCTTGATGAAGCCCGTGGAGACGGCTTCCTGCCCGTTGTAGAGATGGACGAAGCCGAACATCTTGCCCCTGTAGTACATCTGCGCGCACATGTCCTCAAACGCCCTCCCCAAGACCATGTCCTCGTATAACTCCAACCCCTCTTCCTTCGTGATCAGCTGCGAACGCCAAACAAGAAGCAAATCAAGAACATACCCACGAATCCTAACCTTCCATTAACCATAAAAAAACAAGAGTCTCTCTCGCGAAATGCATGCACTCTGGACGCGACCTACCCAACAGCGGCAATGACCCCAGATCGAATCTTACCAGGTTGGAGCCGGAGGGAGAAGATCTGGGCTGCTTCTCCTTGACCACATTGGCGGCGGCGGCGACGACGGGGGAGCGCCTGAGGCCGGCAGCGGCGGCGGCGGCGGCGGCGTAACTCGAGAGGGGGTCGAAGCGGAGCCCGGCGGAGGATCCGAGGAAAGCGGAGGACGGGGGCCTGGCGCTGGAGACGAGGGCGGCGGGCTTGTCGTTGGAGAAGGAGGCGGCGGGGATCACTCCGATGGAAGAAGAGAGAGAAGCGGCGGACATGGTGGCGAGGAGGAGGAGGAGGGAGGGAGGGAGGAAGGACGGGAAGAAGGGAAATGCGGTGGACGCGCGAAGAAGGGTCTTCTCGATCGATTTCGCAAGAAACGGGGAAGGGGGGTCGGTTTTTAATACGGGACGAAGAGGGAGGACGGAGGAGGAGCAGGACGGAGGAGGACGGAGGAGGCCGAAGGAGGTGGGCGGAGAAAACAAGAGGAGGAGGCACAGGAACGAACGCCTGGATCGGTCCTCTTTTGGCAGTTGGCTCTTTCAAATTGATGATGATGGGGACGACGACGAAGGACATGGGGGGGAGGGACCGATCTTGGAGGGCTTTTAATATGGCTTCGCTCCGTGAGACGTTTGCGATTACAGGTGAGAGTTTGTGGGCTCTGTTTGTTGGCCAAACCAGAGAAAAAATGGGATCTTTTTTGGTGGGGTGTTCTTGCATTGCTGTGCTGGTTCAAATGGATGCTTCCCCCACATTGGGGATTAAAACAATGAAGAGAATGGGTGATTGTGATGGTATTTTTGGTCGTTGGGAAAGAAGAAAAAAAAAGGATTGTCTTGTGCTTTGGGGGAGGGTGGGAATTGCTAGAGATACCTGATGGGCGGGCTAAAACCGAGCCGGTTAATGCCAAGACGATCGGATCGAATCGGGCCAAGTCGTGGATTCGGGCATGGGGATTCGTGTCTTTTAAGTTCGTTCGTCGGTTCGATGATCTTTGAAAGGTAAATGGATAGCATAGAGTATGAGCAGACATATTTGGATCGAGTCGAGACGAGCTCTTAAAACAAGGTTATGTTATAGGGAGAATGCCAAAATGGATCTCTGGACTATTCTTCATCATGCTCTATATATGTTTGGTAATCAGATGGATTGAGACCGATTATACTACTCGTTGCGCAAACTGAGATACCAGGTCCAACGATGGGGAAGGAAGGACTTGAAGTTGCTGAAATTATGTATAATGGACAAGCTATGCTTCATGATTAAGGCGAACCTCTGTAAAGCCATTAAACCGGGTTCCTCAGTGGATGAGATAGAAGAAAATCTGGTTAGTGAGAGCAAGATACGGCGAAAAGTTTTCCCTCCAGCAATTTAAAATGATTGTGTGAGCAAGGGCTCCAATTACAGCTAATCGGGTCAAACGGTACCGTTGGACACGCGATGTGTATTACAAATCAAATACTTTGCATTTGCGAAAATACAGATTTGGAGGCCGCATTATGCGAAGCAATGGTGGATACTCGATTCAGATTAGGACAGGAAGATCACGGATGAGATCAAAGAGCTCGAATTGGCAATACAGGAGGCCATGACAAAGTGCTGCTTGCAAGGGGATGACGTGGGATTCTCTGGGCTCAAAGCAAACCATAAGAAAGCAAGTTCAAGTAAAAGACGATCAGAGAATTACATGTTCAAATCCGTGGCCTAATTAATCTTTTTTTTTCTTCTTGCTAGCTAATGATTTTGTTTATGTATTTCAGCTCGTAGAAGAGGGACTAAATAATACTAGATAACATCAACACCAAATTCGCTTTCGCCGAGAAAGAATTGGAATTGGTCGAAATTTTTTCGAGTTCTTTGGAGAAGGAACTGATGTACATAGAACTAATACCGGGTGACACATACAAATTCTCTAGAGGAAGAAAGAGCATCAAGAAGCAGTACGCTTTTAGTTCTAGTTACTTATGGTTTTCTGCTTTTGATTGACTCTCAGAATGCCTGCTACAACCAACACGTTTCACTGCTTCCATGGAAGCAGCTGAGAAGAAAGACATTGAAGCACTTCACGATTTGTCTAGTCAAGAGGCGTTCGTTCATCCCTCTCTCTGCATCATGTATTGCTGTTACAAATTGCCATCCGGACGTTTTTCAGTCTCTTCTTTTGGTACTAATTAGGTAGAAAAGTCTATGCATCAATGGAACGGTGACGGACATTCGAGGCAGGACTAGGAGAGCAGGATTCTAGCTTCCCCGGGGCTGAGTAGGGACGGAAGGAGAAGGAATCACAATGAAAACCCGATAGTAATTGAGGGTTCGACCACGAAGATACGCGAAAGGCTCAAGAAAGCCATACAAGAGCGGTGAAAGGAGGATCTTCGTGCAGAAAACCAGTGTCGAAGTAGAATCAGAGTCATCAAACCAGTGTTCGGAAGAGCAACCTCACGAGCGCAGATGGACCATGAATCAGAAAGAACGTAGCCAAGTAATATTTTCTCATTCATCACCTGATAAGATTTTATCATCACTCGCGACATTACTCATCATGTTCGCGGATTCATCAAACAGAAACCCGCGAAACTCGCAAGCCCGCCGAGGGAAATCGTCGAAAACCCACGAAGAAGCTCGAGAGCAAGTTATTGTT